>CM052801.1:10517010-10656737 GCA_028533885.1 Nasua narica | reverse complement strand
AGGGTCCTGGGGTCGAGCCCCGCATCGGGCTCTCTGCTCAGTGGGGAGTCTGCTTCCCCCTCTGTCTGCTGCTCCCCTTGCTTGTGTGTGCACATACTCTCTCTCTCAAATAAATAAAATCTTTTTTTTTAAAGATTTTATTTATTTATTTGACAGAGAGGAGAGAGATCACAAGTAGGCAGAGAGGCAGGCAGAGAGAGAAGGGGAAGCAGGCTCCCCGCCGAGGAGAGAGCCCAATGCGGGGCTCGATCCCAGGACCCTGAGATCATGACCGGAGCCAAAGGCAGAGGCTTTAACCCACTGAGCCACCCAGGCACCCCTCAAATAAATAAAATCTTTTTTTTTTAAAGGACTTTATTTTATTTTATTTAAAGATTTTATTTATTTTATTTTAACAGAGAGAGAACACAAGCAGGCAGAGAGGCAGGCAGAGGCAGAGAGAGAGAAGCAGGCTCCCCGCTGAGCAAGGAGCCCGATGCGGGGCTTGATCCCAGGACGCTGGGACCATGACCCGAGCCAAAGGCAACCGCTCAACCAACTGAGCCACCCAGGCGTCCCGTCAAATAAATAAAATCTTAAAAAAAAAAAGCCTTCCTTTTTTTGTAAATATTTTTTTCAGTCTTGGTGAGATTAAGGGTTGACAGCTTTATAATGATCTCCCATTTTTCTGTGTGTGTATGGGGTTTACTATATGTAAAATCCAACTGAATCCGTGATAGCAGAATTCATTTAACTTAGTCCATATCTCCACACAACAGGCAGTGTGATATTATAAACACAGCAATCAGGTCATTCTTAAAATTCTCCTTTTTTTTTTTTTTTTTAAAGATTTATTCATTGGGGCACCTGGGTGGCTCAGTCAGTTAAGCCTCTGCCTTCGGCTCAGGTCAGGATCTCAGGGTCCTGGGATTGAGCCCACATCAGGCTCCCTGCTCAGCGGGGAGTCTGCTTCTCCCTCTCTCTCTGTTGCTCCCCCGGTTGTGCTATCACTCTCTGTCAAATAAATAAATAAAATCTTAAAAAAAAAGATTTATTTATTTTGGGGGGTGAGGGGCAGAGGGAGAGGCAGATAGAATCTTTTTTTTGTTTGTTTTTTAAAGATTTTATTTATTTATTAGAGAGAGACTGAGAATGAGAGGGGAGAAGAAGGTCAGAGGGAGAAGCAGACTTCCCGCAGAGCCGGGAGTCCGATATGGGACTCGATCCCGGGACTCAGGGATCATGACCCGAGCCGAAGGCAGTCGCTTAACCAACTGAGCTACCCAGGCGCCCGAGGCAGATAGAATCTTAAGCATACTGCCCACTGAGCATGGAACCTGACTTGGGGCTCCATCCCAGGACCGTGAGATCATGTTCTGAGCCAAAACCAAGAGTCAGACGCTTAACGGACTGTGCCACCCAGGTGCCCCTTAAAGCCCTCCTTGACTTCGCTTTCTTTTCCCTTCTTGATGCTCCATCTGTTCTCTTACTTGCTTACCTAGCCATGTTATCCTGTATCCTTTCTTCTTAGTTTCCTTTCTAGTCTCCAGTCTCTCTTTCCTTTGCTTCCTGCCCATCTGAAACGTACAGTGCTTTTCTGTTTCACGTCAGATAGCTTAGTGAGGTTTACTTTATCTATCACCAATTTCACTTGCTTTAAGTGTACAATTCTGTGATTTTTAGTATGTTTATAAATTTCTGTTTTTGCACTCACTTTATTAATAATGCCTCAATTAGTCTGTATACAGTGGAAGTTCACTTGTGTCTTTTATTTTTTCCGTTCCCAGTTGGGTGGCACCATTGGAGACATCGAAGGGATGCCATTTGTGGAAGCATTCAGGCAATTCCAGTTTAAAGCCAAAAAAGAGAATTTCTGTAATATCCATGTTAGCCTTGTTCCACAGGTGAGCTTTCCAGATAAGTATGTAGATAGCAACTTCTGTAAATCTTCCTGTGATATTATGTTTATTCCACCTTTTTTTTAAAAAGGAGATAAAAGTTTATTGAATACACTGCAAGGGAGCAGCAGGCAGGACAGCAAAGGGGAGACTGCCCGTTTTTTCCACATTTTAAACTAGGGAGCCCTTAATTATGCAAAACTGCAAAATATCCAATATACTGACAGTGACCCATTTCTTTTCAGCCCAGTGCTACTGGAGAACAAAAAACCAAGCCCACACAAAACAGCGTCCGTGCGCTGAGGGGGTTAGGCCTGTCTCCTGATCTGGTGAGTTACGGAGAATGGGTAAATTTCTTGGCATCGGACCTCCATTTCTTGATCTGTAACATCATCTAAGTCCTTTTTATCTCTCAACTGGTTTCCATGACATTGAGCTCTTTGTATTCGGGGTCAGGGAAGGCTTATTCCCATATCCTCAACGGTAGCTTCACACATTTCTAAATCGACCATCTGTTCTCTTCCACGTCCTCCTGTGATTGGCCACATGGACAACCGGGCAAGTGTAGTGTCCTATCATTTTTACAGTCCCTGGGTCCTTCAGTGTGAGGTGGGATTTTCCTGACACCCACGAGGGTGCTGTCACTGCCCTTATGGGAAATGCAGTTATCACCAACAGTCTAGACAGGAGGTTGGCAAATAAGGGCCTACAGGCCTGCTGCCTGTAAATAAAGTTTCACTGGAACATGTTACCACCTGTTGCTGACATCTGTCCACAGCTGCCTTTGTACTGCAAGGATACAACTGAGTGATCGGGATAGTAGCTTCTTGACTTGCAAAACCTACAGTGTTTACTGTCTGGCCCTTTAGAGAAAGAGCTTGCCAAGCCCTGCTCCTGCTCTGCTCTTGTATCTAAAGAGGCAACAGTGGTGAGCCTTCACTCTTGTTTACTGGAGATGCCCTGACATTCTGAGCTCTTCCTGGTAGACTTTGTTGACTTTGATTATACTTGCTTACATTGGTGCTCAGGTGTTTCGAATAGTCCAGTGCAATTGCCCAGAACGAACAGGTATGTACTTGGTCAAGTCTCTGGTTGTAAGAAGAAATTAATATAGCCTCCTCCTGCAAACGAGTGGCGGCGTGAACAGCCCGATTCAGCTTGCTGACCTGTGCAAACCTGACTTTGACAGATTGTCTGCCGAAGTTCAACACCCATCGAGATGGCCGTGAAGGAAAAGATTTCTATGTTTTGTCACGTGAACCCTGAACAGGTGAGTGCTGCTCTTTTCCTTTTAGTGCCTTGCGGGCAGGCAGTTCTGCGGATGCTAATGTTTGGGCTCTCTGAAATGATTGTCTTTATGAAATGAAGCCTTTATGAAGTCTTTATGAAAGCCCTGGGAGTCATATCCAGCCAGCCCCGGCTTCCTTGCCCCGCAGTGAACAATCTGACTCCTGATTTCCTTAGGCAGATCGCATATTTCTTTGCATCATCGCTCCTTACGTTACAAGGACAAAACCAGGAGGGCTTTCAAACTTAACAGTCCAGCCTCCAGGGAGAGAAGCCCGTGAAGCCTGCTTTGTTTGTCTTGTCTTTCCAGGGCATTGACTGCTTTCACTGCGATTTCTCCTTTGCACATGGTATAGCGTAACTTTGCCCAGACCGCGTGTTACGTTGACATTCACAGCATCACCGCTGAGTACATCAGTGGCCTCAGTTCAGTTCCTTGCTCTAGAAACCATACCGTGATTTGGGCTCAAGTCCTCTGTCCTGTGGGACTTTCCACCTGGGTATCAGAGAGCTTTTTCTTCTTTCTTTCATTCTCTTGTCTGACTTATTTGCAATAAGACTTCGATGTAAGGGATCGGAGTTGGCTATAGTTTAAGAGGTGATATGAATGGCGCTCAGGAAAAGGGGGAGGTTTGGTGGAGACCTTTTGTTTTCTTCAGATTAGCCCTGGGTTCTCTGGAGCCTAAAAACCATCTCCTCGGATTTCTGTATCAGGATTTCTGGAGGCAGTCTAGCGCACAGCCTGCTGACTGATATAATTTTCAGAATTGGGTTACTGAGAGCTCTGAGAAGGGAAGAGTGCAAATTTCTAACCGTACAGAGCCTGTTTTCTTTCCTTACCTTTTTTTTTTAAAAGATTTTATTTATTTATTTGACAGAGAGCAAGACAGTGAGAGAGGGAACACAAGCAGGGGGAGTGGGAGAGGGAGAAGCAGTCTTCCTGCCGAGCAGGGAGCCCAATGCAGGGTTCGATCCCAGGACTCTGAAATCATGACCCAAACCAAAGGCAGACACTCAACGACTGAGCCACCCAGGTGCTCCCAAAGCCTGTTTTCAATGGAACTATAGATTCCAAAGAATGTTCTATCCCAGCAGCCCACAGGCTAGTTTATTAGCCATTTTTCAGCACATCTTTTTTTCTGATGTGAGTTAATGCTCCAGTTTCTTGGTTCCTGGTGAACTGGCATTTAAAGATCTTCTCCTCTGGTTTCCTGAGGAAGGGATGGAGGGTCCGAGGCGTCTCTATGGATGTGGTCGTTACCGTGACATTTGAAAAAAATCTCTCTCTGGCCCCGAGGATAAATGAGTAAAGAGTTCCACATTGCCACGTCTTCCACTGTGGGAGTTTGGGCTGCCCAGAAATTTAGTTTTAATTAGTAGCAGAGCTGGAGCTCATGTCAGTGATATCTTGGCACTTTGAATTGCTTTGGTGAATGCACAAGTAGGCACAATAGTCCTAAGTATCAAGTTGGTGATGTCCAATCAGCTTGAGAACTTTTGGGTGGATTTAGCTATGGATTTGGGAGGACTGAACACATAGAGTTAGCAGAACATTTCTTGGCATTGATTTAGAATGTGGCAGATCCTTAAATGCCTTCCAGTACCCCCTTGGATGTACTTGAGAGAGTGGTGAAAGCTCGTTAGGGTAAGTGTGAAAAACAGCCGTACCACCTGGCATTTAAAGGAGACGTTCTCCTCTAACAGGTGTAGTAATTAATTTGACTGGGTTCAATGTGTGCTTGAAAATTTATCCAAAGGAAGGGAGTAGACAAAAGCACTACTGCAGCAGCAACAGCAACAAATGATCACACACACACACATACACACATGAACCACACACCCACATTTAGAAGACACAGTGCATATTCAGTGTTACTGCTTTAGCCTGGTCTTAGGTGATGCCTTGGGCCATATGTCTTGGATATTGACACATAAAGCGTCCATGTTTTCAACACCCGTTCTCTGACACCAGCTGGGGTCCTGTAATTCAACTCTGACACTAACTACCTGGAGTGAGCATCAGATTCTGCAGATTTGAGGGCTGAGTTCTTTACAAGACTGCCCCCTGCTTCAGTCACTGGCCACAAGTTTCCAGTGTTCCCGAGCCACCTACACTGCTGCCTGGCTGACTACAAATTTGGGGCTTCCCATAACCCCTTCAGGTTCGATAATTCTCTAGATTGACTCACGGAACTCAGGAAAGTGTTGTACTTATTATCACCATTTTGTTATAAAGAGTGCGAATGAACAGCCAGATAAAGAGATACATGGGGCAAAGCCTGGGAAGATCCCAAGCTCGAGAGCTTTTGTCCCCGTGGAGTCAGGTTGTGCCACCCTCCTGGTACAGTTGTAGATTTACCAACCAGAACACTCCCCAGAGTCTTGGTGTCTAGAGTGTTTTTATGGGGGTTTCGTTATATAGGCATGATTGAGTCAACCATCGGTCATGTGATTGAACTCATTCCCCAGCCCTCTTATTATCCTTGGCGGTCAGGTGGCTGAAAGTTCCAGTCCAACTTGGGTTTTCTGGTGACTAACTCCCATCCTGAAGTCATCTAGGGGCCACCATGAGTCCCCTCATTAGCATAACAAAGATACCCCGTCACTCAGGAATTTCCAAAGGTTTTTGAAGCTTTGTGCCAGGAATTGAGAACAAAGACCAGATATATATATCTATAAATATATATTTAATATATATACTATATATATATTTATAGATATATATATTTCCAGAATTGGAATAATGTGTTCAAAGAGTTTTATAATTAGATCAAAGTGAGCTTCTGTCAATTCTGCCTCTTGGTTGGGTCACTGGGCTCTTGATTTTCTTCCATCAGTATAAATGAACTGTCATGTCTCTTTTGAGTTTTGGCTCATTCTTGAGCTCATTCTTGTGGCATATTTGAGGTGTTCCATTTAAATATGATGTTTTATTATCATTAATCAGGTCATATGTATCCATGATGTTTCATCCACATATCGAGTGCCTGTGCTTTTGGAGGAACAAGGCATTGTTAAATATTTTAAAGAGAGATTGGATCTGCCCATTGGTGATTCTGCAAGTAATTTGCTTTTCAAGTGGAGAAATATGGCTGACAGGTATGTGAAAGGAATTACTGATATAATCTTTAATAATAATTCTTGGGTTTGGGGGTAGGATTGAGACATACTTTAAAGGATACCTATGCCACATTCAGCTTTCTGTATGTATATGTTTTGGTCTGGATTTATGTAAAGCTTTAATACACTGGTAAGTATTTTGCTGTATTCTTTGAAGATTTCTGGGGTTTTTGATTTTGTCCTACTTAAATGAAAGTGAATTGAAGGAATTTGGATTCTGGAATGATTTTTTTTTTTAAATCTGGAAGCATTTTGATTAATTGATTTCTCAGTTTCCAAACATTTTAAATAGGCTTAAATGTCACAGAGTTTTGCTGTTTGTTTTGCTTGTTTTTTTTTAAGTTTATTTATTTATTTTTTAGTAGTCTCTACACCCAACGTGGGGCTCAGACTCAATGACCCTGAGATCAAGAATCATGAGGTCTTTCAGCTGAGCCAGCCAGGTGCCCCTGTTTTCTTGTTTTTTTTTTTTTTAAAGATTTTATTTATTTATTTAACAGAGAGAGAACACAAGCAGGCAGAGAGGCAGGCAGAGGCAGAGAGAGGAGCAGGCTCCCTGCGGAGCAAGGAGCCCGATGCGGCACTCGATCCCGGGATCATGACCTGAGCCAAAGGCAGTTGCTCAACCAACTGAGCCACCCAGGCGTCCCCCTGTTTTCTTTTTTTTTTTTTAAGATTTTATTTATTTATTTGACAGAGAGAGAGAGAAATCACAATTAGGCAGAGAGTGAGGAGGAAGCAGGCTCCCTGCCGAGCAGAGAGCCCGATGCGGGCTCGATCCCAGGACCCTGAGATCATGACCTGAGCCGAAGGCAGAGGCTTTAACCCACTGAGCCACTCAGGCGCCCCTGTTTTCTTGTTTTTAAAGACTTGGCTAACATTTCCTAACAAAAATCCCCTTTGAATGAGAGGTTTAGGGTCTGTCATTTATTGCTCCATCCTGCAGTTATTAACTGGCAGCATTGTTATTAAAACCTCAGGCAGGTTCTAGCTTTCAGACCACAATACTAATTTCAGCAAGGCATGTCTCATTGGAATTCATATGGAAATTAAATCCCTGTCACCTGTTTTCTTTGACTAAATGTAGACAAGGCATCACTCCATAAAGTCCTGACTGCCTGGCTTTTTGTGCAGCTTAGGTAATGGGCAGTGGTGACAAACGTCGGCTCTGGTGTTGCTAAGGAGTAGATCTTGACAGTTCTCGTCATAAGAAAAAAAATTGTAACTGTGGTGATGGATGTTAATTAGACTTATTGTGGTGATCGTTTCTTGATACATACAAACATTGAACCATTATGTTGTATCCCTGAAACTAATATAATGTTATTTGTCACTTGTATTTCAATTAAAAAAAAATGGTGAACTCTGGCATCAGGCACTCTGGATTGAGATCCCAGCTTTTCCTCTCACTAGCTTTTTATAGTTTGGGTAGATTACTTAACCTCTCTGGACTTGTTCTCCCATCCGTATATAACTAGTACCCACATTGTGATAATGATGAGAGAAAACATGAAAGACCTTAATCTCGCATTGGGCATTGAGTATTGGTTACTGAGGTTGGTAACAATAATTAAAGTGGTTTGAAGGTGACAAAATCACTGACCTTGGTAGATGATCAGTAAATTGAAGTGTTCTTGCCCTGTCACTTACAAATTTAAAAAAGTGTCTTTGAATTTCTGGGACAAGTAAAATTAGGACCAAAGTACAGTTTCTGAACTTGGGTACTCTCTTGCACAATGATACAGTTAAGCTCTGGCCCTCTAGAATGCTTAAGGACTTAGTAGCTTTGGGGGAATTTTTTGAGTAGCTCGGGGCTGATCCTCTTTAAGCATTAGAAATTTTAATCTATAACTCCTTTTATTGGAAATAGCTCTAAATTATACTCTGAGCTGCTGTGCTTTTAAAAGCCAGTGTCTGGTCTTCATGTAAGTTTCCTTGGCTGCTGTAACAAGTGACTGCCAACTGGGCGGCATAAAATATCAGAAATGTACTCTCTCACAGTTCAGAAGTTCTAAACCAGAGCATCAGCAGGATTGGTTTCTTCCGGAGGCTCTGAGGGAGCCCAGTTTCTGCCTCTGTCATTGCATGGCCTTCTCTGTGTCTCGCCACTTCTCCTCTTCTTCTCCCCTCCCCCCCTTCTTGTATAAGGATGCTTGTCTTTGGATTTAGGGGCCATCCTAATCCGGGATGATCTCATCTTGAGATCCTTAATTTAATTGTATCCGCAAAGACCCTTCTTCCAGGTGTGGTCACATCCACAGGTCCTGGGGGACATAGGTTTTGGGGGGCCACAATTCAGCTCACCACAGTCTTTAAGCAAAAAGGATATTGAGTATCAGTCCCTCGTGGTGATGTGGGTATATTGGTAATGACAGTATATACTGTCCCCTCAGTACAGCCTGTAGAGAGATACAAGAAGGCAAGCAGAGGTCAAAGGGCAGCCTTGTTCATGGAGATCCAGTGCTGTTCAGAGGCCAGGGGTCCCTGGTTGAATTGGATGGCCAGGTGGAGGGCAGGTGAGAGCTTGGCTGGTCTGGACAGGGCCCTGTGAGCCTCACCTGCAGGCCCGAGAGTGAAAGAGAGCACAAGGGGAGTGTGCTCAGGATACATATCCTTCCTGGACGGCAGCCCCTTTCCCTGGGACATCCCCCCTTTCATGACGGCATGAGAATGGGGGGAAGGGCTCATTCCAGCAGATGTGCTCAAATGTGGATGTGATCACCAGTTCCCCAGTTCCAAACCTGGCACAGGCAGTGCTTCCTTCTGACATTGCATAGGAATCTTGCCTTGATACCGACTTGCTTTGTCACCTGTGTCCTTTGTGTAGGGCTGGAGTGAAGCCTGAGCAGCCATGCAATCTCCCAAGCGACGTAAAATTCAGTAGCAAGCTAGAGGTTTAGCAGCTTTCCCTGAGGTTCTTGAGTCACCTTCTTTGGAAGTCACCTTTACTGTCAGTTTGAACTTCTTAGCTTCTTCTGCATTTTTCTCCTCCCAGCCTGTTTGCAATCACGTTTCTCTGACACCCTTTGCAGATGTTGGTATGAGAGAGGAATGTTTCTGCTCATGGTAACCTTTCTGTTCTAAGGTGTTTGGGGAAGGGTTTGCTTCCAAGCCCTAAAATATATTCAGCCCCAAGATGATGTTTCTACATACACAGGACGAGACCGGACAATTTTTATGTTCATTGTACAGAGTTCCTAACAAAAGCAACAGTAAACATTGTGTCTTTAGTGGTAATATGTGATTGAGCATCTTATGTAGAATGGAATTTTCTCATAAAAATGATCTAAATGGCTTGTAATATTTTCAGTAGTTCTCTTAGTGCCATTCTTCAGACATGCCATGAATAACCTTCCTTTGTGGGCCAGCTGGGACTGTAACCATTTTTAATGTAGACAGTTTGAATGCATTTTCTTGTATAACATCACCTTACAAAGTTAACATTGAAATGTTTCCTGTTGACATTCAGAATGCATTTTCTTATACAGTGTCACCTTATAAACGAATTTAAGGACAGCTCATTTTTATGAGATGAGGAGAGCTTTTTTACTTTTAATGCTTTTAACCGTTTCTGTGATACACTTTCCTTGGATTTGTGTCTCTGCCTGGTCATGTAAACCAACATTGGGGTTGCTTATGATTTTGCGATCTATTGGCACACAGATTTTCATTCACTAGGGGTGTGGAGTGGGGATATGAGTCAAGTACATCAAGTTCGAGGCTCATCTGCCCTTAAGGTTTTAAGAGGTACCTTGGGATACAAACAGTGGCTGTCGTTATATTTGTGATGTTGTATTACATGCATATAACCCTGAAGCTTGTCTTTCAACTCAGGTATGAAAGGTTGCAGAAAACGTGCTCCATAGCCTTGGTTGGCAAATACACCAAACTCAGGGACTGCTACGCCTCCGTGTTCAAAGCCCTGGAACATTCAGCCTTGGCCATCAACCACAAATTGAACCTGATGGTGAGCCCCTGCTGGTCTTCCGCATAGTTCAGTCATTCACTGTTGGTATCTTGTGTTGTGTTGAAGGATCCCCAAGACTTCAGCCAGGACTGATGTAACCAGGAGGGCTCACAGTACTGAGCATATAGCCCAACTTGTGGCTAGGATTTAATACAGTGAGAGGATACAGAGCAAAGTCAGCAAAGGGAAAAGGTGTATGGGATGAAGTCTGGGGAATTTCATATATATAGCTTGAATATAGTCTTTGTCTTTGTTAGATATAGAAGTAGTACATGCTCAGTGTAGGAAATTTTAAACAAACATCATATAAAATGCAGAAAGTGGAAGGTCCCTCCTCCCTGAAATTCTACTTCTCTGCTGTACCTGTCCTTTCTAGTTTGATGCATATCTTTCTAGACGTATGTATCTATGTTATATTTAATGATATTCTATACAGGTATACCATGGGTTTAAGCAAGCCTTATTATCTTTTTTTTTAAGATTTTATTTATTTATTTGAGAGACAGAGAAAGTGAGAGAGCATGAGAGGAGAGAAGGTTAGAGGAAGAGGCAGACTCCCCATGGAGCTGGGAGCCCGACGTGGGACTTGATCCTGGAACTCAAGGATCATGACCTGAGCCAAAGGCAGTTGCTCAGCCAACTGAGCCACTCAGGCGCCCATGCCTTATTATCTTGATTTAAGTGGTGAAATATTTATATAATGAGCAAAAAGATACATGCATGCATCTAAGAAATTTAGTAACTTTCAACTTAGGACCGATCTGAGTTTTCTCTCACCTTTCTAGCCTCCTCCTGTCCTACTCACTTTTTTAAAAAAGATTTATTTATTTATTTTTGAGAGATAAAGAGCACGGGGGAAGGGACAGAGGGGGAGAGAGAGAGAGAGAGAGAGAATCTCCGGAAGACTCTCTGTTGAGCAAAGAGCCGGATGTGGGGCTCGATCTCATGACTCTGAGATCATGACCTGACCTGAAATCAAGAGCCCACGCTTAACTGACTGAGCCACCCAGGCACGTCCGTAATCACTTTTTATTTGTGGCTTTCCAAGGAACACTTCACTTCCTGCTCTTCCTGCTCCTCCAAGTCTCCCAGCCCCTCATAGAGAAAAGAAAAGAGCAGTAGAAATATTGTTAGATTATTAATTTTATAAAGCCTTTCAAAGTTTGTATGTTAAGGTATATTCAGATAGTAATTTTTACAAAATAAATACTAAAATAATATAGGTCTATACGGACTGTTATATACATAGGAGTCGTCATACATGAATTTTCCAGTTGACAGAATTTGTTGACATTTGCTTCTGCAAAGTACCATTTGAACCATGGTCTTGTCATATTCTTTTTAGACCACTTTGTTTCTATGTTTCCCTTGCCTGGCTTACTGTAGCAGCTTCCTGACTGGTTTGCTGTCTTCCCTCCATTTTCCACCTTAAAGCGCTGTGATCCTTCTAAAATCTCTCTCTCTGTTCTCTCTGTTCCTTAAGACCTTCCAGTGGCTTCAAGTGTAAACTTCTCCTCTCCCTGGGTGGAGTCTGTTTTGAGGGCCCCAGAGTGACCACCCCTTTGTCTGTTTCCTCTGAGGTTTCATATAAGCTGCTCTTTGCCTCCCTCCTCCCTGCGTCTCCCACATACCTTTCGGGCTCCTCCTCCTCAGAGCTGCTGAGCTGAGCTGCTGAGCTGCTGAGCTGCTCGAACATCACCTCTCTAGAGACCTTCCCCAGTGGTGCTTCTTCCCATCTTTCCTACAGTGTCGAGGTCTAGATGAAGTGTGGCTCCTACTTATTTCCACAGCGTTCTCTTTGCCCATCATAGCCACTATCACACTATGGCATGCGTGCCTGTGTATTTGGTTCTGTAGTCTTCCTGGAAGATTGTAAGAGCCCCAAGACCAAGATTGTGCTTTTCTATCCTAAGTGACCGTTGCAGTGTTTCCAAAATGAGTAGTTATTGAATAATTGGGTCATAGTGTTAGATGCCTCAAGTATTTTTGTGTATCTACTTTTCTTTTTTTTTTCTTTTTTTTTTTAGTTTCTACTTTTCTTTCTTTCTTTCTTTCTTTTTTAAAAGATTTTATTTATTTGTTTGACAGAGCGAGAGATCACAAGTAGGCAGAGAGGCAGGCAGAGAGAGAGGGGGGAAGCGGGCTCCCTGCTGAGCAGAGAGCCCGATGCGGGGCTCGATCCCAGGACCCTGAGATTGTGACCTGAGCTGAAGGCAGAAGCTTTAACCCACTGAGCCACCCAGGCACCCCTCTACTTTTTTAAAATGTTCTTTTAATCTATTGGATAATTTTTTTTCTTTTTTTAGTACATAGACTCCATTGATCTGGAACAGACCACCGAAACTGAGGACCCTGTGAAATTCCATGAGGCTTGGCAGAAACTATGCAAGGCTGAGTGAGTGCTGAGGACTGTCCATACCAATTAGGAGAATGTCACTGTGCTTTTCCCATAACGATCTGATTGACCCCAATTCCTAATTTTTGTGCATTTTTGAAAGGTAGTCTGTCATACTCGTGGTCATTAAGGGTGGTCACGCTGCATCGTCCCCTCATGTCCTTTGAAACATGCTACATTTATGTTTGTGGCATGTGCAATGGAAATGGGTTTTGTTTCGGGGGATAATGGGGATCCTGTATTGGGGAGAACGTGGGCTGATTCTTCTGAAAGATACAGAAATAGATCTTACATATGCACAATTAAAGTACAAGGACACAACTCTTCCTTCTTGGTTATATTTTCTTTTTTACATCATTTGATTGTAGGTTTTATTTTATAAGTAATGGACAGAACTTTTGGCAGCAACACCGTATTGCGAGGGTAGAATGACCCTCTCAGTGAGTCCTTGAACTCTTGTCTTCTCTAAGGAGTGTTTGCCTAAAAGGTCTCTAAAGTGTCTCCTAGCCAGGAGACTTCTTCGTGTGCCACTATTTAATTAACGATTGAAATGTTAGTCTGATTTTACCAGTTTAACTCTTTCTGATTATGCAAGAGATCTTAACGTTTTTCTTATAGTGCTTTTCCAAGAAACTTAACCTTTTTTAAATTCGGATAATTCCCTCGGTGGCATTTGTTATTGAATTGAATTTCTCAGTCACTCCGCTCACATACCACAAAGAGCTATGAGAAAATATATATCGAAGTCAGTTGTGAAAAATTATTGCCTCTTTATCATAACATTGGGAGGATTTCAGGAAGAAAGTTCAGGATGTGAAATCATGCAGTTGATTCTGAAAACAGACCTCAAGCGTATTCTCCAGCAATCATGCCAAGTGTTGGACTTGGGATCTGTAAGCTTGAGTGGCTGAAAATATGAGGTTTAAAAAGAAAACAATGTCAAATTCACCCTTGTCTCATATTGATTGCAGTGGTGTTCTTGTGCCGGGAGGCTTTGGAATCCGAGGAACATTGGGGAAACTCCAGGCCATTTCCTGGGCACGGGCAAAGAAGATCCCTTTCCTGGGTAAAACTCATGTTTATGCATCCTAACTATGACTTTATTAGATTGTTGATATCCAGTAGGGGTAACATTGCATAGAGTTTGTTAACATGAAAGGTGTGAACTCGGATTTGGATATTCAGGTGCCCAGTAGTCCACCACGGGCTAAATAAGATTTTACTGGAATAAAACACACCAATTTGTTTACATGTTGTCTGTGGCTGCTTTTATGGTGCAGTAGCAGAGTTCGAGGCCTACAGCCTGCAGAGCTGAAAATCTTTACCGTCTGGCCCTTTGTAGAAAAGGCTATTGACCTGGGAGAACTTAGCACCGTTCTGGTTGAGTAACAAGAGGCTGGGAGAAGTCGCTATGTATACCTGCCCTTACCTTCTCCTATTTTCACCCAAATCTATCTTTTCACCACTTCCAGCTAGAAGAGACCATCCTATGCCACAGGAAGAGTTCTGCTAAAATTTGGTAGAGCCTGGTCTTTTTAATGTCTTTGTTCAAATTGTATTAATTAAGAAAAGATTTTATTTATTTATTCAAGGGAGAAAGAGTGTGAGTGAGAGAGGGCATGAGCAGGGGGAGGGGCAGAGGGAGAAGCAGACTCCCCAGAGGGCATGGAGCCTGACATGGGGCTCGATCCCAGAACCCTGAGATCATGGCCTGAGCTGAAGGCAGAGGCTTTAACCCACTGAGCCACCCAGGCGCCCCCTGGGATCCATTTTTTAAAAGAGAAGCAGGGAGTAGTTAGATACCTTGATACATTGCTTTGTTTTACCTGTCTAAGGTCAGCTGGGCCACTGTTTTCTTCTGAAGTAATCTTGTTCGGTTTTTGTCTAAACGCAGTTAGTGTTCTCCAGATCGTTTTTGCTGGATAGAATAGCTTGCAACTCTTCAGCTTTCTCTTTAACACAGTGTCTCTTTATGTCTTGTCTTAGCCATTTGGAACTTTCTAAAGTTCCCCCCAAAGCACTCAGCTGTTTCGGGCTCACCAACTTTTGCTCTAGCGTGCCAAGTATACTGATTGCCCTTCTCTGATGAGTCCCTTGCATACCTTAGATATGTCTCTAAAAACATGTGGAATGCCCCTTGGCATTTGTTGAGTTGGAGAGAATTGGTGGATATCGAGATGAGTGAAGGGCCCATCGCAGGGGCAGCAGGCTGGGGGCTATGCAGGTGTTTGTTTTTCTCCTTACCGAGCTCTCTGCTCCGTTCCGTCTTGCACCTCCCTTCCCTGCTCACCAGCCTGCTCAAGCCCCCGGCGCAGATGCCGACCTCCCCCCGCTGCTGCCGTTCTCGCACGGTGAGGTTATAGGGCTGTTCTGCGCCCAGCAGCCGGGTGCACACTTCCCGCTCCTTAGATCCCAGCCCGCTGGCCGGCCTCAGGCTGCCCTCTGAGAAGAGGGAGTATCAAGTCTCCCTCTCGAGACGGGGTGTTGGTGGACCTTCTTGGACGGAATCAGGGTCTCTGGACCAGCCCTGCCTCCCATGCACACACCTCGAATTAGAGGCAAATTTGAAAGGAGGCGGATTTGCCTTTGGGACCTTGCCCTGTCTTCTCTTGACCCTTTCTGACCTCGAATTCCTTCTTCCTCAAGTCTGGGTGGTCTAATCCTGCCTCCTGCCTCTGCCGCAGATGTTCTGAGTGCAGAGGGCACAGTAGGGAACCTGGCAGGCAGTCTTGCTCTGTGTGAGTCTGCGTTCGGTGAAGGAGGTGGGCAGGAAACAAATGAACAGGAAATAGTAAGTAATACAAAAGATGCTCATTTGCTTTATGTATATGCTTTTGCAAATAGGAGTTTGCCTGGGAATGCAGCTAGCAGTGATAGAGTTCGCAAGAAACTGCCTGAACTTGAAAGGTAGGCCTGCTATTTGCTAATAATCTTTTATTAAAAAAATTCTTTTTTTAAAAAAGATTTTATGTATTTATTTGACAGAGAGAGAGAGAGATCACAAGCAGGCAGAGAGGGAGGGGAAGCAGGCTCCCCGCTGAGCAGAGAGCCTGATGCGGGGCTCGATCCCAGGACCCTGAGATCATGACCTGAGCTGAAGGCAGAGGCTTTAACCCACTGAGCCACCCAGGCACCCCTAAAAAAATTGTTATTATTTAAAATATTTTTCAGCAGTACTGGTGAATTATTGACCTCATTTCTTCATCTTCAGATGCTGATTCCACAGAATTTGAGCCAAATGCCCATGTTCCTGTGGTAAGTGGCTTGTTTATCTTTCTGGGGTGGGTCATGGTCATTTTACTTCTGGCTCTGGCCTAAACGCATAAGGGGAGATTATTATTATGTTGTCCTTACCACATTAGGGCATTTTAAGTTACATATGATTTTATTATTATCAATACTGCTGCTATTATTTTTATATCAAACAGCTCTGCTCTCCATAGTTCCCCTTGTCAGCTGTGCCTTAAAGAAACACACAGTCCCGGACTCCTTTCTTTTTGTAGCAGTTTCCAAGCATCATGTTTAGGAAAGGAGTAACTCCACGGTGACAACAATTTGTAACGACTGATGTAAATAAGGACTCATGTCCTGCCTGTCTGGTTTCCACACTGGCGGTCACCTGCCTTTCTGAAACAAAGGTGCTGACCTTTCTTGCACTGCTCCCCAGCTTTCACTGATTCTTTTTCCGGTAAAATATTCAGTCCAAGGTTCTTTGCTGACACTGAAGGGCACTGTGCGCTGTCACTTGGGGGAAGACGTGCCAAGACCCTCAGTGGATGCCTGGAACTGTGGATGGTACCCAAGCCTAACATATACTGTATTTTTTCCTCCCTCTCCATAGCTACGGTAGAGCTTAATTCATAAATGAGGCACAATAAGAGATGAACAACAATAGCTAATAATAAAATAGGGCAATTATGATTATGTACTATAATAAAAGTTAGGTGAGTGTGGTCTCTTACCGTCTCTCAAAATGTCTTACTGGGCTGCACTCACCCTTCTTGCGATGCTGTGGGTTCATCAAATGCCTGTGTGGTGAGATGAAGTGAGGGGACTAGCAGCAGGCTAGACTGACCCTCCAACAATATGAAACCACGGAAAACGGGGGACTACTGTAATTCAAGTCAAGGTGTCCCCCTCCCTCCCACGCTTAGGGTTTATGTTTGGACAATCTGAATGATGTTTTTGGATGAATCCTGATATTCTGTATACCTGAGATGTTCCCCTTCCTTCGACTTCCCTTCTCCTGGAATCTCAATAAAACCAATGAACAATTTAATTAAAAAAGTAAACCAGACATGATGACTGATAACTTCCTATTCATCCTGGGAAGCCTATCCTAACCTCTGGTCTTTCCTTGCCTCTGCCTTCTGTGCCTCATGCCCATCTCTGTCAGGGTGCACACTTCACCACTGTGATCACTTTTTTAAAAGTTTATTTATTACTTGTTTTTACTAATGCCTACACCCAACGTGGGGCTCAAACTCATGACCCCAACATTAAGAGTTGCATGCTCTTTCTACTGAGCCAGCTACGTGTCCTGTGATCACTTTTTTTAAAAAAAAAGATTTTTATTTGAGAGAGAGAGAGAGAGAACATGTGCGTGCGTGAACATGAACTGGGGGAGAGGGAGAAGCAGACTGCCCGCTGAGCAGAGAGCCCAATATGGGGCACGATCCAAGACCCTAAGATCATGACCTGAGCCGAAGGCAGATGCTTAACCAACTGAGCCACCCAGGTACCCTCCCACTCCGTGATCACTTTTTTTAAAACAGTTTTATTGAGATATAATTACATGCCATAAAATTTAGCCATCTGAAGTGCATAATTCAATGGTTTGAGCATATTCACAGATCTGTACGACCATCACCATAATCCATTTCGGATCATTCTCATTACCTTAAAAGAAATGTCACACCTCTTAGCTGACACCCCCAACTTACTGTCACCCCCAGCCCTAGGTAACCATTGATCTGTTTTGGGTCTCTATGAATTTGCCTGTTCCGGGCATTTCGTGTCTACATGGCCTTTTGGGACTGACTTCTTTCACTTGTCTTTCACATAATGGTGTCAAGGTCTGTCTATGTTACAGCATCGATCGGGACTTTGTCTCTTTTTATTGCTGAATAATATTCATTAGATGGACACAGCACGTTTTATCAATCCATCCATCCATTGATGGACATTTGGGTTATTTCTTCTTTTTGACTACTATGAATAATGCTGCTATGACCATTGGCATACAGGTTTTGGTGTGGACATGTTTTCATTTCATCTGTATACACCTAGGAGTGAAATTGTAAGTCATATGGTGACTGTATGTTTAAGCTTTTGAGGATCCGTCCCACTGTTTCCTACAGCGGCTGCAACAACTCATCTTCCCGCCAGCACTATATGAGGGTCCCAGTTTCTTCACATCCTCACACTTGTTACTGTCTCTCTTGTTTTTTAAGATATTATTTTTAAGTGATCTCTACACCTAACATGGGGCTCAAACTTACAACCCCCGGAGTAAAATTGTGTGCTCTACCGACCAAGCTAACTGGATGCCCCGTGATTATCTGTCTTTTTGATTCTGGCCATCCCACTGGGCATAAAGTTGTATCTCCTTGTGGCTTTGATTTGCATTTCCTTGATGCCTGAGGATATTGAGCATCTTTGCCTGTGCTTATTGGCCTCTTGTATATCATCTTTGGGGAAATGTTTATTCAGGTCCTTGGCCTATTTTTAAGCTGGGTAATTTGTCTTTGTATTATTTAGGTTGTAAGACTTCTTTATATATTCTAAATACAAGTCCTTCATTAGATACACAGTTTGCACTATTGGCATTTTAGGCTGGATTATTCTTTGTGATGGGGGCTGTCCTGGGCCCTGCAGAAGAACATTCAGGAGCATCCTTGGCCTCTACCCACTGGATGTCAGTAGTACACGCCTCCCAACCCCCAATTGTGATGCTAAAAATTCCAGCCAAACATCCCCTGGGGGTGCGGGCAAAATAGCCCCCCCAACCAATGATTTTTAGAAATTCACTTCCGTTCCTCTCTCCTCCATCCTATTCCCTCCCTTCCTTTGTGGTAGTCATTAATTCTGTTTTTTAATAGGTTTTCTTTTCTTATCTTTTTTCTCCTTCCTTCCTTTAATGGGTTATCTTTCCACTTAAAAAATACAAGTAAATCTATATGTCTACTTGTAACCTCCCTCTCCTTCTTAGATAAATGGTAGCATGCTTTGCACATTTTTTTCTGTCTTCCTTTTTTTTTTCTCTGTCTTGCTTTTTTAACTTAACATTGTATGCTGGAGATCACTCCATGGAAGGATATAGAGATATTCTTCACTCTCTTTATAGCTTGCAATTCAGATCATAATGAACCATAACTTCCCAGCCAGATGGTGCTTTTAAGTCCTATGCTCAGAAGACCTAATACTAGTGAAGAGTTCCTTATGAAGCTTTATTATAAACATATTTCCTGACTAATGGCTGAAATGGCTGTGCAGGCAAATCATGGGTTTTCTTTTCCTAAGATAATACTTTGGGATAGGAAGTGATTTTTTTGGAGGGGAGTGTGTGCTAGGAAGTGATTTGACCAGTAGGTGCCACTGTTAGATAGCTTTGGCAAGGTTAATTCTTTGCGGACTATTCTTTGCATTGTGTGTGTGTGAGTGTGTGTGTGACGGATATGTGTTTTCTTTTTAACAAATACATTGGCTAGCATGCTTGAGACACTGTGCCCCCTTGCTTTTTGTGCATATCACTCCCTGTCAGTGCACGGGCACCTTCCACAAGCTTCCCTGCTGTATGCATCATTTATTTAACCAGTCACGTACTGATGAATATTTAGGTCGTGTCCATTATTTGGCTACTTTAAATCATGTTGCAAATTAGTATCTGTGTACATATGTCCTTTAGGCCTGTGCATGCACATTTCTATGGGATGGTTCCTAGAAGGGGAATTAATAAGTTTGAGGATCTGTGCATTTTGCATTTTGATAGCTTCCATACTCATAAGTGAGATGGGAACAATAAAACCTAATTGCTACTGAACATCTTTATGGCCTGTGATCAGTTTGTTGGAGAAAAATAGCCTTAAGAGGCAGCATTTGTGCTGATGATGAGAAGTACTATTAAGAAGAAAGGCTAAGGGAATAGAATCATCAGGCAGCAGATACCAGGAAGCCTGGAGAAATCACTTAAACTTGAGCAAATAATAATGACTTACAGTGGGTAATGATCATTCTGGCCCTTCCAGCTAAAAAAATAAATAATTTGGAAACCAGGAGACTCCTTTAGGGTTTATTTGCTGCTAAAATCTGTTTTATAGGTGTGGAGAAGGAAAAATGATTTTTCCTCCTCCCTTCTAGGTTCTTGGCTGAAACCCCTCTGTCATAAAAGATTAACAGAACAAATACAAAGAAAGCTTAATAACCTGTATACCTCCTGTATACATGGGAGAAACCCAGGAAAACTGAGTAACTCCCTCAAGTGGCCCAAGTCACCATGTTAAATAATCTCTCCAGCTAAAGACAAAAGATGATGTTGGGAGTGGGGAGCCAGTAATGGCGAGGGGGTGGGGCAATTACCGGAAAAACACAGGAAACAAGCGTATGATTGTGATGCGCAAGTTGAAATCCATGCTTTCTCCATTCATATGAGTTTCTAGAGATTTAGTCATCCTCTTCCTGGTACAGAGTGGGAGATGCTCTTACAGATGGAGATTTTCCTTTTACATGTAAATGTCTCTTCCCGGGGAGATATCTAAGAGGCGGTATCTTTTATACACAGAAAAGGAGAAATACATTTTTCTCTAAGAGTGAAGGGAGACTCTAGGACTATCAGGAAGAGAGTGAATAAAATTTATTTTATTGTGTTATTTCTCTGCTTAATCTACACTGCGAAATAGAAAACTCCGGGAATTTGCTGAATATTTAGGGTTCTACAGCGAGTCTGATTTTTTGGACAAGGCTTACCAGGAACACGGCTGAGGGTGACTTGCATTCTGACTCTCTATCACTCATGTGACTTCTGCTGACACCCTTGACCTTGAATTTGGCTTCAGAGCTCTCCAATTCACGTGGAGGATGGTTCACGGCATTGTGTACTTTATATTTAGAATATTTTAGGGTTTTGAGACATATATAGGAAGGATGATCTCAATCTAATATTTAGGTATGTGGCTATGCTTAATTTTTAGCATTTCTTTTCTGTTTATTGAAAATAGTAACTAAGAAAACCCTGAATTTCCATAAGATACAACACTCAGAAAACAAAATCCGTGTTCCGCCTTCATTACATCAGTACACACATATACTTGGATAAAGGTATTGGTAAGGAAAAGTGAGGAATTTGGAGCATTTTAAGCAGAATGCAAATGGACATTTGAGATTGTGGCATTTGATACTATTTCAGTTTTACTTATCATGGATATAACTTCTTTCATCCCTTTTTGATCCAGGGATTTTCAAAGTTGAAATTAATTTCACATTCAACACAGTGGATTTGTGGCATAGTTACATCTAATTAAAAGTTGATTCAGGTGAAGGGTAATTTCTGTTAATACATTAAGCATACTTAATGCATGACATTTTCCTACCTCTAGATGAAGCTGTTTGAAATATTTTTCTTCCATGTTATTTTTCAACAACTTTATATGGAAAGCAAATTAGGAGGCATTAAAACAAACCCAGACAGCCACTCAGAGTAACCTTTCAGGCGACTTTTTATTACTTTGAAGACTGCTTTGCATTTAGAACATTGAGTGAGCATCTCCCAACTAACGAAACAGTCTTTTTTTAATTTTAATTTTTTAAAAGATTTTATTTATTTATTTACAGAAAGAGAGAGCACATGAGAGAGGGAACACAAGCAGGGGAAGTGGGAGAGGGGGAAGCAAGCTTCCTGCTGAGCAGGGACCCTGATGCGGGGTTCAATCCCAGGGATCATGACCTGAGCCAAAGGCAGGTGCTTAACGACTGAGCCATCCAGGACGCCCCACAAAACCGCCTTATAGAAGTTCTTTGGAGCTTCGTTTGGGCTAAAGAACTTCTCTTCCCATCAAAGCAGCTGTCAAAAATACCACTATACTATGGCTAAAATAGCCTTTTATGGACCAGTTTGGGAGCCAAATAGTTATTTAATTCTGTCTCTGTGGGGGCAGTAGGTTCACAGTTAATATTAGGCTGTTAGCCGTAGAAACTGCTTTCCATCTGGAGAAAGAACAACTCTACAGGCATGATGGTTGCCGTCTAATGGCTAGGGCATCTTCTCCACCCAAATCTCCCCCTTATGCCAGCCTACTCTTTGGAAGGAGATGGTGCCGCGCAGTGCTTGGAATGAGCCCCCATTAGTGAATCACAAGGGTAGTCTGTAATTTTAACAATAAATGACTAAATCAGTACTTCAAAGCTAATGTATTTGACAGCTTTTGTTCCGTGAGCTCAAAGGGAGATGCCTTAGGAATAGGTATTTCAACCACTTGAAAGATTTTTATGCAGTAGAAATAACTGGATGCTAGTGGAAAGAGATTATTAAAAAGAAAAAAACGTCACTGTACATTTAGAGCTGGGCCACTTACGTGCAGTTCCAAATATAGTGTATTACAAATGAACTGCTGTCACAGCCCTGCTTGCAGTTGGGGATTCGAACCATACACTGGTGAAACGTATAACCAAATCTATGGGCAGCACGGGCGTTGTGGCCACGTTAAGGCTAACGGTGTCATCCACTAGGACTTTCTGCTGTGATACAATGCTCTGTGTCTGCGCCATCTATATGATAGGCGCAAGCCACGCGGAGCTGTGGAGCGCTTAAAATGTTGCTAGGGCGGCCAAGGGACTGAACTTGAAATTTTATTTAATTTTAATTGATTTAAATGTCCATGGCCGCCACAGTATTGTCCAGCGCAGGTAGACCCTTAGATATTTAAGAATCCAGAACCTGAAAAAAATACTGTGGATTAGAGTAAGAAGGAAAGGTTGTCAAAGGCTCAGAGACTTCATAGAGAGGAGGGGAAGCATTGGCTAGGTTGGAATGTCTGAGATTTGCTCATAAAATACCGAGTGGCTAGGCTGAAGCATGCGGCTCCTGTAGGGAAATGGAGCAAAATGAGGGATATTGGTACAGATTTGTGGGGGTCCTTGAGTATCAGTGTCAAAATTAATCCTAAAGGCCCTGGGGAACCAATAAGATAATACCTGTCAATTGTGACATATTATGCAAATACCATACTCATTGCTGCAGACTTTCCAATAGAACAAGTGCTTTAGGAAGATCCAGCTGGCATGGGATCGAGAGAGATGAGAGGGGGAAGAAGACTCTGGGCACAGCACTTGGTTGAGTCGTAAGACAGCCTCAGTCTGCAATCTAAGGAGCTGGGTCGGAGCAGGAGTTAAGAGTCAAAATATCTGCCTGGCAGAGCAGCTCTATGGAATGAATCAACAAGATTTAGTGACAGGATAGTCAAGAATCATTCCTTCGGCAAATGGCTCTTGAACCTGTCCCATGTGCCAGGCTCTGAGCTAGACTTGAGGGTACATCAGTGAAAGACCAGATAAAAATCCTTGACCTGGTAGAGCCTGCAGTCTAGTGAGGATTGAAGTTTTGTGATTGACGAAGTGCTGATACTGTTGATTCAAGAGGAAATTCAGGCGAATCTTGTTGGATGTGGGAGATGAGATCAATGTTGGAAACCAGGCCAAGAAAGCCAATGAAGTAGACATGTACATACACCCATACTGCACACGACTCTCCATACGTGTTCACCTTTCTTGAAGGTCCTCACATGATAATTTGTCCAAGTCAGTAAATCTTACCCAGGCGGAGAAGGTATCTCTCCCACGTGTGTCCTGTGCATTGCCACCGGTCCTTTGCGGCCTTCACAGTCTGCCTCACTTGCCCTGAAGGCCTCTTGCCTAGCCCCCACCTCCACTCCGTGACCACTCCCCACACCTTACAGCCTCTTTATTGGTGCCACCTCATCTTCCCAAAGCACATTCACATCACTTTATGACTCCCACACCTTTCTACTCCCTTTCTGACCTTGGTTTATCATGGCAACCAAGGACTTTCATGATCTGAAGCCAGTGTGCCCTCTACATTCCTCGTAGCTGGCTTTCCATCCAAACTGCAGTATGTGTGTTTCTGAACTGCCTTGTACTTACATATGTATTTCCTTGCGGTGTTTTGTCTCTCTCTCTCTCTTTTTAAAAAATATTTATTTGTTTAAGTACTCTCTAAACCAAATGTGGGGCTTAAACTCACGACCCAGAGATCAAGTGTCGCATGTTCTTACTGAGCCAGCCGGGCGCCCTGTGTTTTCTCTTTTAGATAGCCCCAGTGCTGCCCCTTCCTGCAGGTTCCCCTCAAGGCTCTTCCTACTACTCCCAGTTGGAAATACTACTTTCAAAATTAAGCCTTTTCCTGACCTGATCCCGGACTTGCCGACTTAGGATCTCAGAGGTCTAGAAATTTCTATCTCTTATGGCATTGTGTAATGCCATACCTGTAGTAGCTGCTTCATACATGGTGGAGTTGAAAAAGATAATGTATATTTATAGTTCGAGGGGCCGATTGAGAGCCAGAATCTAGGCTAAAATGGGAAGCTAGCATGACCTAGATATTAGAACTCACCAACACCAGCAAACAAAAAATAAAACCCAAAACTCATGTTGGTTATTAATAAAGATGTAAAAATCTTAAATTTTTTAAAAAGATTTTATTTGTTTATTTGTCAGAGAGAGAAACAGAGTACAAGCAGGGGAGGAGCAGAGGGAGAGGGAGAAGCAGGCTCTCCACTGAGCCGAGAGGCCGATGCGGGGCTCCATCCCAGGACCCTGGGATCATGACCTGAGTCAAATCAGACGCTTAACCAACTGGGCCACCCAGGCACCCCAAAGATGTAAAAATCTTAAATAAAATATTAGAGTGCCTAATTTAACAGCATTAAAGAATAATCAATCATGGCTGGATAGTTTGCTTGTCCTGGGGATTGAATCGATTGACACATTATATTGATCAGACAAAAGAAAGAACCCCCGTATCACCATAGATGCTCAGTAGGCAATCTATAGAACCCAAACGCTCCTGCTCACAATCTCATAACAAACTAGAAAGAGAAAGGGAGTCCTTTTTTTTTCCCTAAGATTTTATTTATGTATTTGAGAGAGAGAGAGAGAAAGCATGAATGGGAGAAGGAGCAGAGGGAGAGGGACAAGCAGACTCTGTGCTGAGCGCAGAACTCAATGTGGGACTCTGCTCTATCTCATGACCCTGAGATCATGACCTGAGTGGAAAACAAGAGTTAGATGCTTAACCAAGTGAGCCACCCAGGTGCCTGGAGAAGGAGTTCTTTTTTTGTTTGTTTTTAAAGATTTTATTTATTCATGAGAGACAGAGAGGCAGAGGCAGAGGGAGAAGCGGACTCCCTGCTGAGCAGGGAGCCCCATGCAGGATTCGATCCCAGGACCCTGGGATCACGACCGGAGCCAAAGGTAGACACTTAACCGACTGAGCCACCCAGGCGCTCCAGAAGGGGACAACTACTACTACTACTACTATTACTACTACTACTACTACTACTTCTTCTTCTACTTCTTCTTCGATTTTATTTATTTGACAGAGAGAGATCACAAGTAGGCAGAGAGGCAGGTGGGGGGGGGGGATGCAGACTCCCCGCTGAGCAGAGAGCTCGATGAGAGGCTCGATCCCAGGACCCTGAGATCATGACCTGAGCCGAAGGCAGAGGCTTAACCCACTAAGCCACCCAGGTGCCCCAGAAGGGGCCTTCTTAAACAAGAGAAAGATTATCTTTTATAAACCAATATCAGACAGTAAACTCAATGGGGAAATAGTGGGGAATTCCTATTAAAATTAGAAATGAATAAAAGATGTACACTATTGTGACTAATAAAGTTGTTAAAATGAGACCAACTAATGCTGTCTGGAGAGTGCAGCTGGCGTTCTCCTGCCCATTTGTAGATTTTTGAATCAATACGCTTTTTCAGAGAACCAATTAGGTGATCTCTTTCACAAACCATAAAGATACTCATACCCTCTGACCCAGACATTTACTTCTCAGAAATTCTTCTAAGGAAATGTGATATGTTGATGGAGATATGAACAGGTACTCATTATACCATTATTTAGAAGAATCAGAAATGGCAACAATCGAAATGTCCCACAATGGGGAAATAGTTAAGACTATTATGGGGTATTCCTGCAGTGGAGTATAATCAGTCATTAGAAATGTTTAAGGCTTTTGATGCAATAAGAATGCTGTTGTATTGAATTAGAATGATATAGATTGCATTTAAACATTTCCTCACGTGTATAAAAATTTCCTTCGTTTCTCAGTGGTAGGATTAGAAGTAATTTTTCTTTTTTTTTTGGTTAAATACCTCTCCAACACTCCCCCTCTCCCCTCCCCGCAAGCTGGGCTCAGCAAGTGGAACTTGGGGGCTGGCTGGTTCTCAGATCCTGACAGTCCCAGCACCACTGGATGTCAGAGCTGTGGGGGGGGGGGGAGGCCCTATGTCTTCCTGTCCCTTATTTTACACATTACATGCCAGAATCAAGGCTACCCCCTCAGTGATGGAGCAGAACTCACTCTTGGTCCCGTAATGCTTCTACTCCCCAAGAGGGTCATTGATTCAAAAAACACAGTGAGTGCTGGAGGTGACTTTAAAGACAAGTGCCTGTTTTTTGAAGCCTGCTCCTTACTAGCTGTTGACTAGAGTTGAAAATGGAAATGATATGAGCACTGAGTGGCTGGGGAGGGAGAGCAGGAACAGGGCTATTTTGATGGAAGACTGGAGTAAGGGCATTGGTCTGGCACGTCAGAATTCTTTCTAAGCCTCTGATACTGTCTTTGGAGTCTTGGTGAAGATCATGGAACTATTCTCAGCCTTTCTTTTAAAAAAGGTATAAAATTAAATGCATTAAACTAAAGTTACTTTCAAACGTTTTAAGCTATGGGAGTCAGTACTTGATAAGGAGAGACAAGGAGAATCTAAGAATTTCTTTATTAACAGGAATTGGGCCTCACTGCCTGATCATTATAATTGCAAAGAATTAAACGGAGACATTAGCGATTGCATGTAGAATGGGGTCACATCCCACGCACCCTTCTTTTGGTGCTTGGAATGACGATACATTGTTTTTTTCCTTCACTGGGATATCTTCTTCACTAACACCTGGAATTCTTCGAAACTAACTTCTCCGTCTCCATTCTTGTCCAGTTCTTGAAAGAGGTCATCTAAGGTGCTGGGACCCTGGTTTTAGGTGAGAAGGATGGGAAAGGGGAGAGGACAGAAAAATGAATCGGTCACCGCTACCCATTTTCTGAAATTAGAGACGCTGGGTCTCTGTTCCAACAAGGCAGCTGAGTTTTTGGTTCCATGCCTCTCTGATGGTTGGGGGTGGAAAGACCAAGTTGAGCTCCATATCACTGAACTGGCTACCTGGTTTTTCCTATACCACATATTTCTCTTTTTTTTAAAAAAAAAAGGTTTCATTGATTTCGAGAGTGCGTGTGTGTGTGCATGGGCAACTGGGGAGATGGGCAGAGGCTGAGGGGGAGAGAGAATCTGAAGCAGACTTCCTGCTGAGCACAGAGTCCTACACGGGGCTGGATCCCAGGACCCTGAGATTGTGACCTGAGCTGAAATCAAGAGTCAGATGCTCAACAGACTGAGCCACCCAGGTGCCCCACACATTTACCATTTTAATGTGGGTAATGTGTATTTTAATATACAGTTCGCCCTTGAGCAATGCAGGGGTTACAGGCACCCACCTGCCACACAGTCAAAAACATGAGGATAGCTTTTGCCTCCCCCCCAAACATAATGACCAAGAGCCTACTGTTGACTAGAAGCCTTCCTGATGACATATACAGTAGATTAACACAGATTTTGTACGTTATATGTATTAAATCCTATATCTTACAACCAAATAAGCTAGAGAAAAGTGTTATGATGGAAATCATAAGGAAGAAAAAATACATTTAGGGTACTGTAAAAAATCCACGTATAAGAGGACCCATGCAGTTCAAACCCACGTTGTATAAGTGTCAAGTGTAATTGGTTTTCTGTGTAATCTTAAGTATTTTTCTTTATGTCTCTAAAAAGGGAGAAGGAATCTGAGGGCTTCACTAGACTGCCGAGGAGCCCCTGGCCCACAAACAGTTGACGATTCTTGCCCCAAGGTTTTCCTGGGAGCTGGTTCCGTGTAACCCGAGGCAGCGTGGTGCCATGGGCTCTCCGTAGCCTGCTCAATGCTCCCAGCTACCCTGTGGGGGGATCCACTCTATGCAGGCAGGAACTGTGCTCCAGGACAGCTGCTAACTGGCCCCAGGGCCCACAGCTGCTAAACAGAGGGTTTGAGGTTCAAACATGGACTCCAGAGCTCAAGCCCTTAACTCGGATCCAAACCAGTTTTCCCAAGTCCCTGTGTTGCGGCCCCCCGCTACACCCTGCCCGGTGACGGGATCACTGGTTCTCACACTTCGGCGCTCAGCAGAGTCACCAGATGGGCTCGCTGACCTTAGGAAATATAGGTGATGTTCATGCTGCCGGGCCAGGACTGCTCACACCTGGAGAACCACCGCTTGAGATGTTGCAAGAGATCATGTTAGGCTTGACTCTGTTTTGGCTACTACTACACCTGCAGGGGTTAAGCTGACTTAAATTTTATCTCTGGCCTAAGACTCAAGTCTTAAAGCCATTACAGCTCTGTCTTTCAGGTTGGAGTTTACTGTGGCAAAATAGTACCTAGGAAACTCACTGAAATAACGGTTTAGTTTATAAGTCAGCTTCAACATTTTTTTAAAAACTGTGGTAACATTTACCATCCTAACTATTTTCAAGTGTATGCACTTCAGTACTGTTAAGTATGTTGACATTGTTGTACAACTGATTTCCACATCAAGATATGTTTTAGTTCTTAAGATTCCTCTAAAGACGTTTGATACTTTGCTATGATCAGAAGACCAGACTAAGTTAGTTACTCACTTTTCCTGAAGCATTTACGAGATTCTAAACCATACAAGGTGATGATGGAAAGAGCATAGCTTGGAAAACCTTAGTAATCCTTATGAAAATATAATCCGGTACATGATTTCATAAATAGATTTTTCAAAACTTACCATCAGTCTTTGTACCTTTATTCAAATTATAAATCATACCTGCTTTTTGTAGGAAATACATAAGCCATAGGAAAATATAGAAAAATTCCCCAGTCTTACCTTTTAAAACAACTTGCTTGAGTATATTGCCTAGGGTTTCCTCTCAGATTATTATTTTTCTTTCTTTTATTATGGTTATTCCTTCCTATTATTATTTTTCTTCCTTTTGGAAAAATGTCACAGTGTTTTTTAGAATCTAATCTTTCTCAGAAAACTGTGTCTTAATTTTTAATTAAAAAGTCTCTTTTTCTGGGGCGCCTGGCTGGCCCGTTTGGTAGAGCACGTGACTCTCGATCTCAGGATCATGAATTCAAGTCCCACGTTAGGAGTAGGGCTTACTTAAAAATAAGTAAATAAAATAAAAATCAGGCAAGGTTTTTTTTTTTAAAGTCTTTTCTGCTAGCACCTTTAACTGTTTTTAAAAGTTATTTTATATCTTAACCATAAGCAAATGAGGAGAGATTGGGTTATAAGGTCATTGAATTCGGCCACTTTTCTTCTTAGTACCAAACCCAGAAACCTCAACAGCTACAACCGAAACCCCCTCACACGTCATACTGGCAGAAAGGACATTTCTGGTTAAAATCTAGGAAGCAAATGCTTTCCCCTGAAGTTACAGCTAAATAGTGACCAAGTGGGATAAACAGTTGCTCAGTCGCTTCCATTTTGAAGATGGCTTTTAGTTGCGAAGGAGAGTAAGTGTATTGGAGCAAGGAGGATCAGCCCGCCTCTCTCCTATTATATTGCCTCAAGATGCACTTGATTTGGACAACTCTGGGACGGTTTTGAGGAGAAACTGTCTTGCTAAAGAGATTTAATTCCTTCCTGGAAGTTGTTTAGAAATGCCTGGCTGCCTCATTAACACAGATTTAGGTGCTTAACACAAATTACCACAAATTTAAATGCTTTTGAAATATAAATAGATGTCGGCAGATGGCAATTTGTCAGCACGAAGTGGGTTTTCTCTACAGATTGCCTCGTGAGTGATGGTCTTCTTGACAGATCCTACCTATCAGGATAAAGCACATCCAAGGCCCGCTAATAATATTTTGCACACCTCTGTTGCTTGGCCGGCAGGCCGAAGGCCTTAACGTGTTGGCTTGGTGGCCTGGGGGTCTTCTAGGCCTAGCTTCTTTATTTTTTAATTTTTTTTAAAAGATTTTATTTATTTATTTAACAGAGAGGGAGGAGATCACAAGCAGGCAGAGAGGCAGGCAGAGAGAGAGGGGGAAGCAGGCTCCCCGCTGAGCAGAGAGCCCAATGCAGGGCTCGATCCCAGGACCTTGGGATCAAGCCTGAGCCACAGGCAGAGGCTTTAACCCACTGAGCCACCCAGGCACCCCAGGCCTGGCTTCTTTAAAAGTATGATCATTGCTTCCTTTTACTCTGGCTGGTCATGGAGAGTTCTGTGCCCAAGTTGTGGGGCATAGAAGGCTTGGCCCCTGCCTTCTAGGTCCTTGCCATCTGAGATGTGGCCTGCCACCAGGGAAGAAAACACAAGTTCAAGGGCCCTTAGTCAAGGGATGCCCGCGCCTTGGCTGTGTGCTCTGCCCCCAGAAGGAGCCCAAATAGTACTGCATTCCTCTACCTCTCCTGCGTCCTCTCCTCTCCCCACCCATCCTTCCTCACCCTCGGAGGCCCCCAGTTCCTGGGCTCTGCGGTGGTGGTGCACTCACTTTCAGTAAACTGGGGAATTCTGTCTGAATCAATAGCTTCAGCTCCTCCTTGGACAGCTGGTCTGGATCACCTTCTTTGGCTGCGTATTTTTCAAAAATGTTCTTCAGTTCCTCGGGAGACTTCTTTGCACTCATCGCGGTGTCCTGTCAATTGGGAAAGAAATGAACTCACCAAAAAGCTGAAGCAGAGTTTTGTACTGATGATTTTGCCAGCAGTTTGGTGCCTTTGGGCTCTTTCCTTGGTGTAGTAAAAATAATCATCTTAGTACGTTAAATGTCTGTTCTTAGAGTCCATCTGTCAGGAGATAGTCCCTTGAGCCAAACCCTTTTATTAGTAATTGTGACATGCTCCCCTTTTTATGCACCTGATCTGTGCTCAGTAGGCTGTGGTCTCCAAGAAAGCTGACCACAGCTTTTAGCTTCTAAACTGCTGATAATATCTTTAGATGGCACAAACCTGCTTTTTCTCCTGACCATTATCTTTCACACCATTCTGGAAGGAAGCAGAAGAAGCAGCAGGTTGTACTAAAATCACACTTACCTGGTTGCCCAGCAGCAAGGCAGCTAGAAGAACCAAGAAGTAGGAGTGTAAAGAGTCGAGCAGGATGGTAACTTTTATACTCTTCACAGACACACCACCCTGATTATGAAATTTTCCTTTTGTTTGCCATTTAAGGGTAATTATTAATGGTTTTTGAAACCCAAGCTTCAGACTGCATGAACCTCATAATTAAGGGCAAGAGCCAATAAATGGCCACTTCAACAGTTGCTTAATGGTTCAGAGTCCCAAGAGTAAACTTGGATTTTTTTTTTCCCCCTTACATTGTATTTTCCCTCCAATGTGGCAATATGATATTTGCTCACTGTTTATATTTCAGAAAGCTTAACTGTGGAGGGTCGTATATTTTTCAGTTTAGTTGCATATTTAGGCTTGAAACAATAACTTTCTTCACATCCAGAAAAAAAAAATGCTATAATGGATGGTTAATAGTCTATAGTTTAAGAAATGGCAGTATGGGGGCGCCTGGGTGGCTCACTCATTAAGTGTCTGCCTTCGGCTCGGATTATAATCCCAGGACCCTAGGATCAAGCCCTGTATTTGGCTCCCTGCTCAGCGGAAGGCCTACTTCTTCTCCCACTCCCCCTGCTTGTGTTCCCTCTCTGGCTGTCTCTCTCTCTCTGTCAAATAAATAAATAAAATCTTAAAAAAAAAATTGCAGTACGGCCTTTGAAGTCCCTCTGATGTTTTGTGCAGATTAGGTGCTTAAATATTTGAAGAACTGAATGAACAGAAGTACCGCTGGGACGCAGGCTTAAGAAGTGGGGAGAAGGGACTCCTGGGTGGTTCAGTGGTTTAAAGCCTCTGCCTTCAGCTCAGGTCATGATCTCAGGGTCCTGGGATCGAGCCCCGCGTCGGGCTCTCTGCTTAGCAGGGAGCCTGCTTTCCCCCTACCCCCTGCCTGCCTCTCTGCCTACTTGTGATCTCTCTCTCTGTGTCAAATAAATAAATAAAATCTTTAAAAAAAAAAAAAAAGAAGTGGGGAGAAGATACACAATAATTTATGGTTTTATTTAGCAAAGCAAATTTACCAAGTAGCATGGTAATTTTTCAGCTTTTTCATTATTTGTTGTTCCCATATCTGCTTTTTATTCCTCATTATTCTTTTCCTTACCACATATATGTATGTATACATTTTTTTTATTGAAGTACAGTTGACACACAATTTTATATTAGTTTCAGGTGTACAACTCCCCTCCCCTCCAAATATATTTTGTTAATCATTCTAAAAACTTGTGAAAATACTTGACTTACTTTTTTTTTTTTTAAAGATTTTATTTATTCATTTAACAGAGAGAGAACACAAGCAGGCAGGCAGAGGCAGAGGAGCAGGCTCCCTGCCGAGCAAGGAGCCTAATGCAGGACTCGATCCCAGGACGCTGGGATCATGACCTGGGCCGAAGGCAGCTGCTCAACCAACTGAGCCACCCAGGCGCCCCTTGACTTACTTTTATTCTGTTGGAAATACTTCAAACTTGTGGAACTGCCAGGATTTAAAGTTGGAGACTAAATTTATTTCTACTAGAAGGAGTCACATGAAAGAACAAAGACATTTCCAGGGGACATTAATCTAATGCTGATGTAACTCACAATAAAGGTTTCCAGACTGACTTTAAGAGCTCTTATCAGCTTTTAAACACTTGTACACTTCCACACTTGTATAATTTTCTCTGATCCTTCATTATATCTTGTAGAAATTGAGCATTGTACTATTGGACTGTATTTTTCTCTGACACTTTTCAGTTCTAATCTTCTAAGGCCTTATTTACCTCAGAGAACAAATGTGAAATCTTATAGTTTCTTAAAAACTTCCCACCAATCTTGAGCATTTATCATTCCATGTGCCTTCACTGTCCTTGTATATGTTATTCTTGCTTTTATTACAGATTCTTTGACTTAGGTATTCACCAGTATTGAATATATATGAACTCACTTTTTGGAGTAAAGATAAACGTTTTGGGTTTAGTTATAAGATTTTATGCAAAGAGGGGTGCCTGGGTGGCTCAGTTGGTTGAGCGACTGCCTTCGGCTCGGGTCATGATCCTTGAGTTCCGGGATCGAGTCCCACATTGGGCTCCCAGCTCCGCGGGGAGTCTGCTTCTTCCTCTAACCTTCTCTCCTCTCATGCTCTCTCTCACTTTCTCTGTCTCTCAAATAAATAAATAAAATCTTTAAAAAAAAAAGATTTTATGCAAAGGGATTCTGATTTTGGCAATGCATTTTAATCAAGATTTTAGAGAATTTCTCGTGTTTTTATACTTATGCTCTGTTTTACTTGGGAGGAAGTCAGCTTTTGTTGAACAACCATAGCAAAAAATATCTTTTTCTTCCAACACCTTTTAAAAAAATTTCCAGTCAACATAAAAGTTGCAATAGTTGGTGAATATCAACCTACCTTTTGCCCAGATTCATTTGAGAATCGGTTGCCGACTGATTTTCTGCCTAAATACCATAGCATCTTATCTCCTAAGGACAAGGACATTCTTCTATACAACCACAATGCCATTATCACTGGCCAAAATCAAATCTCTCCAAATGTGGAAATAGCATCTTAAGTCATCTGTTCTCTCAAATTACCACCTGTGAGCTAAACTCAACATGGTATTCGTTATATTTCTTGAGTTTATATTGAAGAAATGTTTTTAATAACTATATACTGTATAACTGTATAATTTCAATAACTGTATATTATAGGACAGATACATGTTACATATAACACATGGCATATATTATATATATGGTGTGTGTGTGTGTGTTTGTGTATGATATTAAGTCTAAGAGAAACATTTGGGATAACACTCTTTCATGGTACACATCTATAATTTCAAGGGAGGATCTCTGATTAAAAGAGGCCCATGGGGGCGCCTAGGTGGCTCGGTGGGTTGAGGCCTCTGCCTTCGACTCGGGTCGCGGTCCCGGGGTCCTAGGATTGAGCCCCATATTGGGCTGTCTGCTCGGCGGGGAGCCTGCTTCCCCCTCTCTCTCTGCCTGTTTGTGATCTCTCTCTCTGTCAAATGAATAAATAAAATCTTTAAAAAAAATAAAAGAGGCCCAGTGCTGGGGCACTTGGCTGGCTCAGTCGGTAGAGCAAGCAACTTTTCATCTCGGGGTTGTAAGTTCAGGCCTCCTGTTGGGTGTAGAGATTACTTAAAAGTAAAAGCTTTTTAAAAAAATAAAAAATAAGAGAGGTCTAGTGCTATTTGTTGTCAGAACTTACGCTTGTAGTAAACACTAACAGAACTTGAAAAACAACCCATGGGTTTTAAATTTTCACCTGCTCATCTCTGCCAGGCACATCTCTCGTCTCTTATGTTTCTCTTTACCTATGGGCCCAAGTGTGAGGATAAACCCGCAGTGGAAAATCCACCAATAGATATTCTCATGAAACATTAACTAAAAATATATGGAGATAGGTGATAAACACAGGGTGTGTTTCAGTGCATTTTGAAACTGGAGAAGGGGGAAAATGACAGGCACAAGATTGGTCATGGAAAAATGGAGAAGCAAAGGTTATTTATCACCTCACCATTCGATTGCTTGATCTTTGGACAGACTTCAGTTTTTCCTAGGGAAGCCAAGAGTAACTTATTTGCAAAGCTCCAGTACCACAGGCTTCCATAGCAGTGCTCTCCTGGGTTCGTATTATCTTTGATCTCGAGGTTTAGAAAAGAGCATGACCTCTGAAGCACAGCTATCCCTAAATGCTGTGTGACATCTCCCCTTGACTGCCTCTCTGTGCCCTGCCACCGACTTCACCTTCTTTTTTTGATCGCGGGCTGGCTCTTCCTGTGGCTGAATGCTGCCCTTGGCCACAGCACCCACTGTGGAGTGGATTCTGCTGTTATCTCCAGTCTACAGTGATGTTCAAGGACCAGCTCAAGGTCACAGCCATGGGCAGTGCTAGAGCTGGGATTCTGGTCTAGGCCCTGGCCGCACCCTCAGCCACCATGCTGCCTGCCCCTCTTAGGATGACGGCTTCTGTGGGGAGAGTGCTCAAGGTTAGTGTGAGGCCCAGAGGTAGGACTTAAGTGTTATGTTCACACCCGAAGGTATAAGAATGTTCTTTCTTTGCTGGAAGTAAAGTAGGTTTTCTTTTACTGGTGGAAAATGAGTTGGAAAGACCAGAAAATATACCCGCATTTATGGGCATGCTCAGTGCCTTCACCATTGTGGATTCCATCATCCCGCTGCTGGTGATGAGGCAGGCTGGGGGGACAGGGAAGCAAAGGTCCTGTAGCAGGTGGGAGGCTCAGTGGTGCCCGTGCCCCAGAGCGGGGCACAGTTCCTCCCCTCCCCGATGCTGAGATGAACTGCCTGCAGCTCAGGACAGTCCCCAGCATCTCAAGGACCCCGTCCATTGCTCTTCCGCTGTCCCCCAGTCCCTTAGGCTGCTCTGTTGGTTTCTGATACAAATCCAGGGAGAGTTAATTATGGAGCACTTGACTGGACCCTGACATCATGTTGAATTCTGATGGAGACAGAGAAGAAGATCCGGTCCTTGTGCTTGATGGGCCCACCCTTTATCCAATGAGAGGAGGCACATAAAGGAAATGATGGAGGGAGTTAAGTTGTATACAGTGAAGGACTATATTAGTTTCCTCTGGCTTCTGTAACAAATTACCGCAAACTTAGTGGCTTAAAACGACACAATTTTTTTTTTCTTACAGTCCTAAAACTCAGAAGTATAAAGTAGGTAGGCAGGGCTACCATTCCTTCTGGAAGCTTTCTGGGAGAATCTGTTTCTTTGCCTTTTCCAGCTTCTGGAGGCTGCCTGCTTATGACCCCTTTCTCCATCTTCAAAGCCAACAAGGTAGCATCTTCCAATCTCTGTCTTTTCTCTCTGACCACTTTGTCATCTGTCTCCTTCTCTGACTCGGACTCTCCTGCCTCTGTTTTAGAAAGACCTGGCAGTTAGAGGGACGCCTGCGTGGCTGAGTTGGTGAAGTGTCTGACTCTTGATTTTAGCTCGGGTCATGATCTCAGGGTCGTGAGAGTGAGTCCCGCATCGGGCTTTGTGCTCAGTGCGGAGTCTGCTTGAGGTTCTCCCTCTCCCTCTGCCCCTCCCCACGCTCATGTACTCTCTCTGTCTCTCAAATAAATAAATAAATCTTAAAAACAAAATTAAAATAAAGACCCTCTGGTTACATTAGACCCACCCGGGTAACCCAGGACAGCCTTCCCATCTCAAGAGCCTTAATGTACTCATGTCTGCAAAGTCTCTTTTGCCATGTAAGGTAACCTGTTCATAGGTTTCAAGGGCTAGGACGTGGACCTCTTTGTGGTCATTGTCCAGCCTAGCACAAGGACTAATTCAAAATGAATTCATAGCACATAGGTGATTTATTTGGTAGGGTGAGCATAATAGCACGGTGTTAATTACGGGTCAGTAAGGAGAGCAAGAGGGTACCCCAAAAACATGGGCCCATGTGGAATGGTGGGGAGAAGGCATTTTAGGAAAAGTGGTAAAGAGGTGATACATGCGTAGAGGGGTTGCGAGGAGGTGAGCAGAGGAGCCATCAGCAACAGACCTGTCTGGCCAAGGTGGAAACCACCGGTTGGAACTTGTGAGGCAAGCATAGCTAGACAGGGTTCCTGGATGAGGGGGAACCTGAGCACCACAGTGGAAGGGTGTCGATTTGATCTGCGGTGATGGAGGCTACCGGAGCTAGCAGTGTAACACGGAATGAGCTTATACTTTATGAATATCAGTTGGTTCATACTTTGTGCACAACTTGAATATGACTCATCAAGAATTGAAATCAGAAGCAGGCTTGAAAAAAAATGAGCAGAAAGGGGCGCCTGGGTGGCTCAGTGGGTTAAAGCCTCTGCCTTCGGCACGGGTCGTGATCTCAAGGTTCTGGGATCGAGCCCCACATCGGGCTCTTCTGTTCAGCAGGGAGCCTGCTTCCCCCTCTCTGCCTGCTTATGATTTCTCTCTCTCTCTCTCTGTCTGTCAAATAAATAAGTAAAATCTAAAAAAAAAAAAAATGAGCAGAAAAACTAATGGACAGAAGGAAAGGAATGGGTTGGGGAAATCCTTGTGAAGAATACTTAATGAATATACTAGAAAGACTGAGAAAAATCACTGTGTGTTGCCTAAGAGCCTGGAAACAGCCTGCTGGGGGGTAGCCTCCTTCATTGTCTCCAGGTGTCCAAAGGCAAGGGATGGGAGGGAAGCTGACCTACCCAACGCACTGGAATTTCATCTTTGATAAGAGAACCTAACTTCCGTAGACTTTGTTGTTAAGGCACATGGGACTCACGAACCCAGTCTTGAACCCATTACACTCTTATTATGGGCTGCAGAAACTTCAGTAAGGGTTAATTAGTGCTGTGTTTATCCTTATGTGGTGCTTTTACATCTAAAGCTTTATCACCACCAGCATTCGTTACTTATTGATCCTTTTTTATTTTTCTTATGCTGTATGGCTGGCTCCATTCCAAGCAAGGACAGCTCTGTAGTGGGGATCAGACAATAGCCAAGGCAAAATCAGAGCAGGCCAAGGCAATCTTTTTGCAATGGAAGAGGTATTTTCCCCCTAGATGCAAATCTAGAGTATTTTGGAAATGTCAGGATTAAAACTAAAGCACATTTGAGTTTTGTTGTGTTTTTTTTAAAGATTTTATTTATGTATGTATGTATGTATTTGAGAGAGAGGGAATAAGCAGGGGTGGGGAGGAGCAGAGGGAGAAGCAGGCTCCCCGCTGAGCGGGAAGCCCAATTTGGGGCTCAATCCCAGGACCGTGGGATCATGACCTGAGCCGAAGGCAGACGCTTAACAGATTGAGCCACCCAGGTGCCCCGAGGATTTTTTTTTAACTACCCCAGTAATGATAAAAGATATGTTTTGAAAGCAATATCTCTCAGGCTTTTCGTGGAAGGAATATGAGGCACAAAGATGTTTTCCTTAATGTTGTTACTGAATCAGGTTGCTTATAACCCAAGAGGTGGTCATCATGGGAGGTGCCTGTAACTGAAGGCAGGTTGCTGGACCCAGCTCGGCCAGAAATGCACTGTGTCCTCTGCCTTCCGAAGTCTTTCCCTTCCAGTGTGTTTGGATTCCACCAGCTTGTGCCTGGCCTGGAGGTCCTTTGACTGAGGGTCTGATGAGCATCCCCAGATGAGGCCTCCTCAGCCAGACCAGAGAGAACAGCAAGTCTGTTGCCAGTTCTCGGTCTGCTTTTCACCTTTCATTGACGTTCGGGGCATCCTTCGCCATTGGAAGGCTACTTGCCTCTGCTCTTCCATCTTTTCTCTAACATTTTCTTTGCTTTCTCCACTGGTTTCTGTGCTAACACGTTTTAATCAGAAGTTCACGGTGGCTGCTATTCCTTGGGATTTCTTTCTGTGTTATCATTTCGGGAGAGGGTTATAGTTATTGTTTCTGAAAACAGCAGGGATAATGTGAACTAATACCTTAGCAGAAGGTCGAAATAATGTATTTCACAGTTTGGGCTTTAAATTTGTATTTTCATTAAAATAATGCTATGCGCAACGTTTACAAAACCAACATGTTCCAAAAGGCCTATAATGAAAATATTTAGTAATCCTCACACCCTCTCTGCCATTCTCAAGTCTTCCAGCTGTTTCTCCTGATACTTACCTCCATGTTTTATTATTTTTATGTGTATACATAAACTCTATCCCCAACATGGGGCTCAAACACAACCCCAAGATCAAGAGTCACGTGTTCTGCTGACTGAGCCAGGCGGATGCCCCCTACCTCCATGTGTTTAAGTACTATTCTCATATTGCTCTCTCAGAGATTTCCAGATTTCCATTTATGTTGGAGGAGTACTTAACGCCCTCAGGCTGCCCCTGTGCCCCATACATTTTTCTTTCGGAAATATGTTCTGGTCCTGTGTTTGTCAAGTTCATCTCAAGTACGCAGTAAGGCAGGTTTACTGTCCGCACGTAGGTCGTTTGAGTTTTCATTTCTTTTTTTTTAAAGGTTTTATTTATTTATTTGACAGAGAGATCACAAGTAGGCAGAGAGGCAGGCAGCAGGGGAGGGGGAAGCAGGCTCCCCGCCGAGCAGAGAGCCCGATGCGGGGCTCGATCCTAGGACCCTGAGATCATGACCTGAGCCGCAGGCAGAGGCCCAAAACACTGAGCCATCCAGGTGCCCCATCGTTTGAGTTTTCTTAGCAATTCATAGCAGAACATTTCTTGAAGACGGAGCATACCAGTAACAGTGCAAACTACGTTCAGAGACTCTTCCTGGGCAGAAGGACCCAAGGCAGGAAATGAGGGTAGATTGAAGGATCACAGAACTGATAAGAAGCCAGGGGGGAGTTTAGCACTGTGCTCTTCTTACATGGTTCAGGTTGTCTTAAACATAAGTGATAGTTGAGGCTGTGGTGGGTAGTGCAGTCTTATCTGCCCAGGGGCTGGGCATTTATAAGTAGCTCAGCTTCGAGAACTGGAAGCTCATGCCCTCCCTCACCTCCCTCCAGGAATACTTAATCTAGCCATAATTAGCCAATCAAAGAAGATAGGAAAGAGACGCCAAGGCCAAGAGCACTTAGAAGTGAGCACCCTATCCAGCAAGGGGAGTAATTAAGTTTTTTCTCCACCCCTTCCCCTCAGTGACTCTTAGAGTGTACTAGGGACACAGGGTTCAGACGGCTTGGAAAGTTCTGGGGCGCTGATAAGATCACACAAGTTCTGGGAAAATTTTGACCTGAGGAAGTTCCTGTCGTCCAGGCTTCCTATAGAGTAATACGTAGCAGTTAAGGTATGGGGAGAAAAAACTGAACGAAAGGTTTTATGAGAGGTTCCATCAGAACAGGTTACCTTGCCCAGCTATAGTCTAACACCTTAAAAAAAAAATAGATGAAACAAAACCATCAGATCATGGCACCTAGAACTGGGAAAACAGAGCAACGACTTATGAGAAGGGGCTTTTCATAAAAATCATGTGTTTCTGAATTTCTGTGAAGTAATCATCAAGATAAATCTGAAATTATTTGGTCTGAGTTCATTCCTTCCTTCCATCATGCATTTATTCAGTGCATAGCCTGGGCCAGTTCCATAGATACGAGGGGCTGGGAATGCCATGTAAGGAAAGATGGCACTGGCCCAGCTCTTAAGGATATGCGGTCTGATACACAAAAGCGCTCTACAGACATGAACTGAGGGAAGCTCCGCAGAGACCAGGGCTCCTGGCTAGGCTATGGCGCCTGGGAATATCAGCTTCCCATAAGTGTTCATATTGGATGGTTGAGCTAAGATCTCAACATTGAGGCTGATTTAATTTAGGAAAAGAAGGCAGGGGAATGGGAGATGTTCTGGGCAGAGGAAACAACATGTGCAAAGTCCTCATGGGGAGGGGAAAGAAGACGCACTGGAGTAACAGAAGGAAGGCCACATTGACTAGAACTCAGGGGACGGTCCTGGGACGTGAGGCTGGAGGGCTAGGCTGAGCTGATACCAGGCAGTCAAGGATTTCAAGATGGGGAAATACAACTACTTTGCATTTGCCTGCCTTGCGCTGGGTAGAGTAGCCTGGAGCCATGTGAACACGGGGCGGGGGTGGGGGGTGGGGGTGTGGAGGGGGTTGGGGGATAGTAAGGGAGGCAGGCGTCTGGTAAGCTCTGGCTGTAGCCTGGGGTGGGGGCTGTGGTTTGGGTGGTGGTTGGTGGGTGGAGGGATGTCAGAAATGTGGAGGGGGTGAATTGAGGGGACTGGACACACTGAAGATGAGGGACGAAGAAGAGGGAGAGATCCAGGGTGGCGCTTAAGTTTACGACATACAGAATGTGCTAGAATGGATGACATTACCCTCCTTTTTGTTTAAAGGAATCCTTCTAAGGTTTTCTACAAAAAAGTATCTTTGCTGTACTTTCCCACAAGGATTGGCAGATTTGCTTATGGAAAATCTTTAAGGAATGAAGTGGGCAGTGGGGGAGGGATGTGAATAGCAAAGGGAGAGGTCCCAGAAGTCCAGACCTTGAAGTGTGAACATTGCCTGGAACTGACAGCTTGAGTAATGACAGGAGGAAGATCACAAAGAGGCTCCTGATAAATTTTTTACGAGTGATTTGAATGAAAGATGAGAAGCAGAGACAAACAGGAAGCATACCATGAGGGGTGTGTAAAGCATGGCTGTATTTGAATAAGAAAATTGGAAGGAACGATCAGGTTTTATTGTTTAGGGAACCTCCTTACCCAATGATCATTACTCTAAAAGTAAAGCTTTGGGGATGCCTGGGTGACTCAGTCTGTTAGGCGTCTGCCTTCACCTCAGATCATGATTCTGGGGTCCTGGGATTGAGTCCCGCATTGGGCTCCTTGCTCAGCGGGGAGTCTGCTTCTCCCTCTCTCTCTGCCTGCCTCTCTGCCTACTTGTGCTCTCTCTCTCCCTCTCTCTGACAAATAAATAAATAAATAAACAAACAAATAAATAAATAAATAAAATATTTACCAAAAAATAAAATGAAAGTAAAGCTTAAAATGTGGGAAATGACATTTGTGTAAGATGACAAGACCGGATTTGTTTTGTTTTCTAAGGTGATCGATATGCCTGAACACAACCCTGGCAATTTGGGAGGAACGATGAGGCTGGGAATCCGAAGAACTGTTTTCAAAACTGAAAATTCAATATTAAGTAAGTTTCTCTGATCATTGGTTTTACGACAGCGGGTGTGCTTGGCATGACCCTGCGCAGTCTGAGCATAATCCCGCCCCTTCCATCTCTCTGGCTTTCCCTTCCAGTAGCCCCTGGTGCTGCGACTCTTCCTCCCACCTGCCCCCCTCCACCGCCCCATGCCCTGCTGGTCCTCCTGCTTCTGGATCCCTCCCCCTGGAGGGTTGGTAGAACAGCTGGGAATGCCCCCTTCTTATTCGCTCTCCACGACACCCTGTCCAGGGAGCTGCTCTGTGATTTACCAATGCTCCTGGAGATGACTTTGCCCCGGGAGCCCCGATTCACTCAGTTCTTTCCAATCCACCGTTCTCTCCACTCCGCCCAAACCAGCTCCCTGTTCAATGGTTTTAGCCCCTAATTAACGAACTTCGTGAGGAGGAGAGCAGTTACGTCTGAGAAGTAGATTTCTCTGTTCCCCCAGTAGCTTCGGCGTGGGGAGAGGAAAATATGATGGGGCTGGCCATCTGATATTTGCCCATCTTCTACTCTCGATAAGGTCACTTGAATTTTTGTGGAACTGTTTTCATAGATGAACATATTATATGAGAATAACTTAAAGTGAGAAAACCCCCAAAGGCCTGAATTCACTTTAGTAAATATAGCTTGAGTGCCTACTCTGAGCCGTAGGCGCTGTGCTAAGAGCTGCAGGTCCGCTCATGCCTGGGACAGCTGTCAGCCCTGCCGGCCTCAAAGCAGGTGCAAAGAGTGTGATGAAAGGGAATGTGCTAGGTGCCGAAAAGGTTGGAAGGAGAGAAAGGGAACCCAGGTTTCTTGGGTGTCCAGCATCATTCCCGTGAAGTTATGAGCATATCTTAGAAAAATGCCTTCTTCAAGAAGAATAAGACCAGGAATATGAGTTTCTTCTTTATGGACGAGAAACCGCTTTCAAGGGCTATAGAGCTTCTGAGTAAGAATGAAATTTAAAAAGGAAAAGTTTCAGGGTACACACATTTCTCTACTTTCTCTGGATAAGAAACCACTGTTCTCGAAGTGACTTTTTTTCTTTAAGAATATAAGAATTTTTTTCTCTTCTTGGATATTAGCAGTGATTCCTCAGCTTTCCGATGTTTTCAAAGCCTTCGAAACTTGGTTCAAATAATTGCCTAAGAGACAAAAAATGGTCAGCGAGAAATGTAATGTTTTAAAATTGTATCTTCTGTAAAAGATTCAGTGATCATCGTACTCAGCTTTTAAGAGTGTTGTGTTCACAATATTGAAAATTTTGATCTGTCTTGTTAGAAATAAGGCCGAGTTAGGGTTTGTTTTTCTCTACAGTAGACATAAAAGTAATGTCGATGATTTTTATGAATCTTAAACACACCAGGAGCTTGTTGCTTAATTAATATCTTTGGCCTGCTTTTTTTTTTTAAGATTTTATTTATTTATTTGACAGAGAGAGAGACAGCGAGAGAGGAAACACAAGCAGGGGAAGTGAGAGAGGGAGAAGCAGGGTGGAGCTGGAGAGGGAGTGCCTAAAGCCTTAAGATATTGGTGGACACAATGGCTGGATTACTAAAGTGATTCTAATTTTTATACTCATCAGGAACACATTCCTCTTTTTTTCTTAGTCACCTATTCTGTAAGGTTCACGAAAACTAGGAATTTGGTTTTTCTTTTTTTTTCAACCACTTTACTGAGGCATCATTGACATACAGACAGCTACATGTATTTCACATATGCAATGATACAAGTTGAATTTGAGGGTTTTTTTTTTAAATTTTATTTATTTATTTGAGATAGAGACAGTGAGAGAGAGCACGAGAGGGGAGAAGGTCAGAGGGAGAAGCAGACTCCCCGCGGAGCCGGGAGTCCGATGTGGGACTCGATCCCGGGACTCCGGGATCATGACCTGAGCCGAAGGCAGTTGCTTAACCAACTGAGCCACCCAGGCGCCCTGAATTTGAGTTTTTAAAGTGGAGATTATAGGTATAAATTGATTTGGACCAAAGCACTAATCATTTGCTCTGTTTGTAAGACACATGTTCCCAGAGGCTCACTTCTGTCCTGCCTTCTGCATGTGTGTGCTGTCCTTGCCTGCAAAGGCTTTTCCTTATTAAAGGACTAAGGACAGTGTGTAGGGAATTGTCAGAGCTGGTTCACAGGTCTTCACAAGTAAGATATTTTTTCTGTAACACTTCACCGTAATATTAATTGCACCTTCCTGATGTTTTTGAAAGTTTATCATGCTTGGTTTTTATGTAGACTTTTGTTGTAGAATAATGTTTTATGTACCTAGTCTTTGTGTTTATAACTTTGACATATAATATTTCATTGAATTAAGGAACCATAATCTACTGACTCATTTCTTATTGCTAAACATTGCAGGTTGTTTCCAACATTTTGTTAGAAAAGTGCTGATGCAAACGTCTTGACATAGTGTTTATGTTCTTTTGATTGTTTCCTTAGGATAGATTTCCAGGAGTCGGACTATTAGGTCAAAGGGTATGAACACTTTTATGACTGATAATTCTGCTGGATTGTTTGAAGGAGGAGGTGAACCAGTTCATAGTGATGTTAACTGTATTATACTGTTCTTGCTTTCTCTAGTCTTTTTTTTTTTTAAAGATTTTATTTATTTATTTGAGAGACAGAGAAAGTGAGAGAGAGCATGAGAGGAGAGAAGGTTAGAGGAAGAAGCAGACTCCCCGTGGAGCTGGGAGCCCCATGCGGGACTCGATCCCGGAACTCAAGGATCATGACCTGAGCCGAAGGCAGTCGCTCAACCAACTGAGCCACCCAGGCGCCCTCTCTAGTCTTTTTATTATTTTCCTTTTTGCTCTCCTAGCAAAAACAAAAAGAGCCCTTTATTAGTGTACTCTATTTTGCATTTCTTTTCATAACTACAAAGTGGAAAGGCCCCCCACCCCAAAATGTTGATTTGCTTGTGTATATACTGCCCATGTTCCTAGTAACATATAAACATGGGAAGGGAGAGATCTACCAGTCTATAACCTAAATGGCCTCAACCAGGGGTTGATAAACTTTTTCTGTAAAAGCCCAGATAGTACATATTTTCAGCTTTGGGGTCCACATGGTCTTTGATGCAATGGCCCAAGTCTGCCATTGTGGTGTAAAAGCAGCCACAGGCAAATATGTAAACGAATGAGCGTGGCTACGTTCTGATTTATGTCCCTTTATTTATGGGCACTGAAATGTGAATTTCATGTAATTTTCGTGCGTCATGAAATATTCTTCTTTTGATTTTTTTCAACCGTTTGAAAATGTAAAAATCATTCTAAGTTCCCCTGAACTTAGTTCAGGGGAACTTAGAATGTGAGGGGAATCCTGTTTTGCCCCAGTGTTGCCATGGCTTGCCAAACCCTGGTCTACACAAAAGAAACACAGGCTGAATGAAGCCTAAGGCCCAGGCAGCGAAGCTGTTACCCTCCTGGGGAGCATTCAAGGACATCTCCCAGCTTGTCTACTTGCTTGCCTGCATATCCTATTTAGTGACAGAATAAGGTCAAGAGGGCTTTCGGAAGCCATTTGACCCAATCGATATTTTTCAGCAAGGAAATGGAGGGCAGAGAGGGGAAGCGGCTCACGTTCAGTGGGCAGTCAGAACAGGCCCAGACCACTCTTCTTGCATGGTTTCGAGTCTTCTACCTCAAGAGATGGCCCTAGCCCCACAGCCCATCGTTATAATCACTCTCCAAAGTGCAACTCTTAAAACACACATTGTACTGTTGTTAAACTCCGCTCAACAGCTCTACCTTTCAGATATGTGTATTTCATTGCATGTCAATTACACCTCAATTTTCCAAAACATTTTATCTGGATACATACATGGCAGGACTTGTCTCATCTCATAGTGAGACCATAACTTGGTTGATTAACTCATTATATGACTTCTGAAAAGCAGAAGGAGAAATGGTGCAGAGCAGGTAAGTATTAAACAGAGTGCTTTGAAGAGTGAGAAATCTAGAAAGAGATATGGCTCAAGATGGAGTGGGTCAGGCTCAGGTGAGAAAGGAGCCAGGGAAAGCGCCAGGGAACTTTGTTACGAGAGGATTTTGAGACTCCAAAAATAAACTTTATCAGTTTGCCTGTGGCTCTCCACTGAGTGTGAGAGATGGGAACGTAGTAAAATAGAAAGCAATTCATACAAGGTTCAGAGCTCATTTAAGGGGATGGCTGACAACTTGTTTGATGGTTATTGTTTCCAAAATATTACAGTCCGCAGGCTCAATTTTTTTGGTCAGATCCCAGATGTGTTGCTGAGAGATCCAGGAAAGGAAGCGTGTCTTTGTGCTGAGTGTGGTTTTCAAACCTAACTGCCGCCTACCAGAAAGGATATGCAGGTAGCATGTTTTAATGCTGCTGCATCTGGTGCTCCGTGTGCATTTCATTGGAAGGAATGCCAGAGTCAACTCAATTTAAAGCAATCCCATATTTGATATGCAGTTTGAGAAACTCTGTCCTCTAAACCAACACCCAGATGGTTAGGGAGCCCTTGCCTTTAGAAACAGGAATCCTGCAGTGGTGGAAAGGCGCAGAGCAGGCCTGAGTGCTTGGGGTAGAGGTGGGGGGTGCAGGGGTGGGTGGGCAGAGGAAGGAAAGGGCCACCCCATGACAACAGCGCTGGGCTGAGGAGCCATTAAAAGTGAGTGGGTGCCATTTTGCCCTCTAGGAGTGTCCAGTCCTGTGGAGAACGTGGCATAACATTTTGGAAGGACTTAGAAGCCCTCTTCAGTGCGGTGTATCCATCTGGAGACCAGGCCCTGGTGACTTCCCATCAGAGTTCTGAGGAACTGACCCTCATCTTCAGGGAAGACAACAGGGGGATAGTGAGACTTGACACAGGCAGATGTCAGCTGGCAATGGAGGCTGGGGAGAGCTCCTCAGGACGATGCTGGCAGGGAGTGTGGTACAATCTAGGCTGGAGGAGGTCATGGCAAATGGAAATGGAATGCTTTAGGAAAAGACTTAATTTCTTTTGGGGATCTTCCCGGCATTTCCTCATAATAAGGAGGAGGACTTGGCTAAAACACTTGGTTCTGCCTTATTGTGAGAGAAAAGGGTTTTGTTCTGAGAGAACAGCAACAGGCCAATTAGCGAGGTATGGAGTGAGTCCCAGTGTTAAGGATCTGGGTTAAATTCATGGCATTGGAATGCAGAGTGGTCAATCTTGAATTTGAAGAGACTGAAGGAAAAGGGGATAAGGTGGAACAAATTTTTACTGGCTAGAAAAATTGCTTTTGCTTTCTTATCTCGTATCAAGGCATTGATAGAGAAAAACAGCTTTTAGTTCCTGGTGTGATTAGATTGTTAGAAGTTTAAGAAAATAATCATGCCATACAAAGAGCCTTGGCTCCGTTAATGAGGTGATTTATGAAACAGTTTAAAAGAGGTCACCAGGGATTTAGGGACGCTGGAAGTCTATGCCATGGTAATTTGTCGTGCTGAGACTGATGGGAAGGGAGTACAGTGGGCCTCCTGGGTGGAGTGCGCCAGCTGGCCGGTTTCCCCGGCTCCCTGCCGATGGGCCATACTGCAGGGGAGCTCTTTCCCCTGCTCCTTCTTGCCCTTTGCTGGGGGAACCATTCTCTAAGGTGTATTTGCAGATATGGGGGCTTCCGGGTCTGGGACATAACATAGCTCCTTTAATCATGACAACAGGAGGCATTTACATGTCCCTTACAGGACCGGCTCTGTGCTGAGCACCTCGCCCATGGGAGCTAGCGGAGTGGTTCACAGCCCAGCCACACTGCCCCACTGGAGGCCCCTCCGGGCCCAGCTCTCTGTCCCTGGCTGTGTAGCTACTTACGGCGCTACACTGCAGTTTCCGCATCTGGAGAATGGACATAAGAATGCCTCCTGCCTCATGAGGTTCTTGTGAGGGTTAAATCAGTTATACGTGAGTCCTTCAGTGGCTGGCACAGGAAATGCGCTATTCAAGTGTGGCTGTTAGGAATCGTTAATGTGAAGGGTATATGGTCAATACAGTGAGACCTGTGAGTCTCTTGAAGCTCTGGGTATGACTGAGTATTAAAATGTCATATGATCAGGGCTCCTGGGCGGCTCAGTTGGTTAGGCGTCTGCCTTCGGCTCAAGTCATGATCTCAGGGTCCTGGGATCGAGCCCCGCATCAGGCTTCCTGCTCAGTGGGGAGCTTGCTTCTCCCTCTCCCTCTGCAGCTCCCCTGCTTGTGTTTTCGCTTTCTCACACACACACTCTCTCAAATAAATACATTAAAAAATCTTTAAAAAAATAAAAAATAAAATACCATATGATCCAGTAATTCCACTACTGGGAATTTACCCAAAGTAAAGGAAAACACTAATTTAAAAAAATACATGCACCCTATGTTTATGGCAGCATTATTTACAATAGCCAAGATATGGAAGCAACCCAAGTTTTCATCAACAGATAAATGCTTAAAGAAGTTGTGGTACACACACACACACACACACACACAGTGGAATATCACTCAGCCATATAAAAGGAGGAGATCTTGCCATTTGCAACAACATGGATGGACCTAGAAGGTATTATGCTAAGTGATGTACGTCAGACTGAGAAAGACAAATACCATATGATTTCACTCATAATGTGGAATCTAAAAAACAAAACAAATGAATAAACAAATGAAAAAGCAGAATTATATCTATAAATACAGAGAACAAACTGATGGTTGCCAGAGGGGAGGGGCAGGGGGTAGGGGGATGGGCAAAATGGGTGAAGGGAAGTGGGAGATATGGGCTTCCAGTTATGGAATAAATAAGTCATGGGAATAAAAGGTAGAGGGAATGTAGTCAGTGGTATTGTAATTGTATGATATTATATGGTGAGACAGCAGCTATAGTTGTGATGAGCACAGCATAACATACAGAGATATTGAATCACTGTGTTGTACACCTGAAATGAATGTAACATTGCATGTCAGCTATACTCAAATAAAAAAAAATTAAAAAAAGAATATTCTAAAAAAGAAAAAAAGAATAGGGTCCTCTAGACAAGGGGAGGCAGGAAGGGGTGAGCCTGAGGACAAGGGGAGCAGGCATCCCCCTTGCCTTACACGTTCTCTCCAGTCCCTCTGTTTTGGTCTCCTTGCTTCTTACCTGCTAATATGACTAGCAGAAGCATACCAAAAAAAAAAAAATCTAAGAAAAGAGGTGTTAAAGTTGGGATAAGAATACTAAGTCGGGGTGGGGGGAAAGAGATGCAAGCAATGAAAAAAATATAATGCTGTAATGAGGAGTTAAAGGCAAGGATTCACATTTCAAAAATAGAAAATTAGCATTTTTATACTAGCCAATTGAGATAAAAGCAGTTCATGAAAAATAAGATTAGAGAAAGAGGAGTTTAGATGCTTAAAAGAAATGAGATGTTTTATAAAAACTGAAGAAACGGTATACCAAAATCCAAAAGTAATAAATAAAGAAGGAGAAAGATGTGCGCTTTCTGAGCATCAGTAATGAGGACGTTCTGTGCATCGTTTCGGTTAGTCCTTTCAACCCCAACCCGGTTGGATTTTGCACGAGAGAGAAAGGCATCTTAGCCAGCTTAAGTCATCTGTTAGAAAGTCACTCAGCTGATTTCTGAGCCCGACCTCTTGACCACCTCACTATATCAAATAGCTAGACCTTAGAAGGGAATAGAAAGACCCAAACAGCTCACAGAGCTGAAAGCTGCCTTGTGCTGAGAGCCCCAAGACAGGGTTCCACAGGTCTCAGGAGGAGTGTTTTGTGGGAGAACAGCAGGGAGTACAGAAAGTGAAGACCCCACCTCTGGCTTCTGAAAGCCGGTCTGAAACCACATGCTTGGCTTGAAGAGGGACACACACACTGAATCAACATCGGACTGAATAGCTGGGCCAGTAGGACTGGGCTGGGAATGTAAATGAATCAAACAGCCAGGTGTAAGAAATGCCACGGCTTTACTCGACAATCAGTGGCAGCTACATCAGGCCTTAGAGTTAGAGAGGCAGTAGGGAGTGGTGGGGACTGGGGCAAACTGACGAGCAGTTGACCCATCAAAGGAGTAACTGCTAAAACTGATAGTTGCATGAAGAACTGTGGATTTGCTGTTGCCAGTCTTCGAACTTTTCAAGAGAATCTGGAAATCTGGAGTTTTATGAGAAATCTGGTTTCTAAATGTTGGCAACTTATTCAGAGTTTTAAAACACTGTTGTTTGCCAACACGATGCAAGCCAAATACACCAAACATCTGTACCCTGGGCAGCGTCTTGGGATCTCTGAACTAGACACACACCAGCAGACCCTTGCACATACACAGAGAACTCCAGCCCCTGTAGTGCCTAGTTAGCACAGGGCATGGTTCTGGGCAGTCTTTAAAGTGAGTCTAATTAAGACATTGGTGCAGCAGTTAAAAGATGTTTGGGCAAAGGCAAGGCAGTTCTGCCTAGAGGGAAGAGGTGATGAAACCCATCGGGGAGTGATTTTACCTTTTGGACATGCCATGGGTGATTTCTTCTAGCCCCCATGGACACAGGAAATCCAGAGCCCAGGTGAAAGATAAGGATCAGAAGGTACAGATTGGGGGTCAAGATCATAGGGGCAGATGGCTTTCAGGAGTGAAAGTGGGGGAAGAAGGGAGGGTATGGTTCTGGGCAGGTGTCCCCAGTTGAGGATGAAGAGCTAGTAAGTGGGGCAAGGAGAGTGCACAGAGGAGCAGAGGTCACGGATGGGGAGGGGAAGTTACCCAGGTCCCAACTGGGTTGGGACCAACTGGTCTCAACATCTGCTGGTTTTTTTGTTTTTTTTTTTTTTCAAGATTTTATTTATTTATTAGGAAAGAGAGAGAGTGAGAGAGAGCATGAGAAGGGAGAAGGTCAGAGTGAGAAGCGGACTCCCCATGGAGCTGGGAGCCCGATGTGGGACTCGATCTCAGGACTCCGGGATCATGACCTGAGCCGAAGGCAGTTGCTCAACCAACTGCGCCACCCAGGCGCCCATAGGTTTTTGAGAGCAATTCAGTAAAACAACAGGAACAAAAACCAAGTTGCCTAGGATAGGGATGGGAAGTTTGGATAGAGGGTAAGTTAGGGGAAGAGGGAGTGGTGGGGGCAACAATGGGGGCTGCATAGACTTTACTTTTTCAAATTTTAATTGTGGTAGAATACACGAAACATCAAACTTACCATCTTAACCATTTTTTAAAAATAATTTATTTGTCAGAGAGAGAGAGATTGAGAGCACAAGTGAAGGAAGGGGCAGAGGGAGAGGGAGAAACAGGCTCCCCGCTGAGTGAGGAGCCCGATGCAGGGCTCGATCCCAGGACCCTGGGATCATGACCTAGGCTGAAGGCAGACACTTAACCCACTGAGCCAACCAGGGATCCCCCATCTTAACCATTTTTAAGTGTACACACAAGCAGGGGGAGGAACAGGGGGAGAGGGAGAAGCAGCCTCCCCACTGAGCAGGGAGCCAAATACTGTGGGGCTCAATCCCAGGAACCCCAGATCACGACCCGACCAGAGCCCAAGGCAGATGCTTAGGCACTGCCCCCACTCCAACTTGCTTTTTAAGGGAACATGAAGCTTATGTGCAGTTAATCTCTGTTGTGTTTGATTTTGTCTCTAGACAGACTAGGATAGAAAAGAAGACTGTGTCGTTCTTTTTTTTTTTTAAAGATTTTATTTATTTATTAGAGAGAGAGATTGAGAATGAGAGGGGGGAAGGTCAGAGGGAGAAGCAGACTTCCCGCAGAGCCGGGAGTCTGATATGGGACTCGATCCTGGGACTCCGGGATCATGACCTGAGCCGAAGGCAGTTGCTTAACCAACTGAGCCACCCAGGCGCCCAAGACTGTGTTGTTCTGTTGAAGATTTCCCCCTGTGCCTAAGATCATCGCATGGCACGAGTGCTTGATAAATCCTTCCAGAGAACCGCTCCTCGAAACGTGGTGTATCTACCCCTCAGTCTTTTCATTCCACACCTAGATACGCTCTGCAGTCAGCAGCAGCTAGCGATTTGCCTTGTCACTGATTATTCATTGATTATCCTCCCACAGCACTTTCTGCGACAGTGGGGATCAGCGGTACCTAATCTGGAATGTGCAGGGTGTCACTCGTGGTGCTTTGTAAAACCCACATGCCCAGCCCTCTCCTGAGAGTAACCAAATCTGAATCCCTGGGGCCAGGGCCCTGGAATGAGCATTCTTGGTTTTACTTTGTTTTTAAGGTGTTTTCAAATAGAGTTGGAGTGGTAACATTGTGAGCTAGTCTCAACGTATAGTTATAAAGGAAATTTTAATTTTTTTTCACGGATATGGCAGTAAATTAGTTTTGTAAATTCATTCTTGACAGATTTGTAAGTGATCAGGTAAGAATTTGAGTCCATGAAACAGTATTTCCAAAGTTCTGTAAACATGTTTCATTATATACCATATATATGAAGAGAGAGAGAGAGATGATCCATTCGTTAAACAAATTTTTATTTATTTAAATATTTTATTTATTTATTTGACAGAGAGAGAGAGAGAGCACAAGCAGGGGGAATGGCAGAGGAAGGGGGAGAAGCATACTCCCCACTGAGCAGGGAGCCCAACTTGGGGCTTGATCCCAGGACTCTGGGACCATGCCCTGAGCTGAAGGCAGACGCTTCACCGACTGAGCCACCCAGGTGCCCCTAAACAAATATTTATTAAGTACCTGCTTATATGCTAGACACCAATTGACTAGTTGTAAGAATTGAGGGGACAGGTCCTTTTCTTGTCCATTATCTTGTAGAGCTTATGTTCTGTCTTTATTCTTTCTACTTGGATTTCATAGTCTAGAGTCTAACAGTCACATGGTTTACTTACTGTTCCAAGTGCTTTATTTAATCCTCCCAACAACCCTATGGAATAGGACTATCAACCATCCCCATTTCACAGATGAAGAAGCTGAGGCAGAGGGCTGAAATAATTTGCCCAAGCCGCACATCCATTCAATGCTGTAGTGCAGTGTAGAGCCAGGTTGCCTGGTTCCAGAGTCACTACACCACCCCTGTCATCCTGTCACCTTTGAGATATCTTAGCAAACACAAAATTTGCCTTAAGCCAGGCAGTATGCGCACGCCATCTAGTTTCAAAAGGTTGCGTTATATCCTCCTAGTCCTGATGACTTAAAGATAGAATTCCTTATATCCTAATTCAGAGGTGTTTGCCATTTTCTTCACTATCTGTTAACATTGGCAGGCTCTATTCTTGGACATCTAAGTCATCCGTTGTAATGCAGAAAGCAGAGAAGAAATTTTGGACCATTGGAAGAAAAGATCAATCACAAAGTCAGAGGTCATAAGGGAATCAGGAGCCTCTCCAAGTTAGGTCCAGAGCTTTCAAATGATTTTTCTTGTAACTTCACAATGACATATGTGCTTCTGTTTTGGCCAACTGGACATTAGTATGCTGTTGGTTTCCATTTTTCCTTTCATTTTTATGAACCAATAGTTTGAGTACAAAAGCTCTGTCTTGAGTGGCTGCCCTCTCAGTGGCACGTTGGAGCTCTCTCAAAGTAGCTCCCTGTCCCCACTATTGCCAATTTTTCTAAAATGCCTGTGGTAAATATTCACTATGATTAACATCGTCCCCAGGGAACTGTGTCTACATGGACAAAATTGCAAAATAGAAGTTCAGTCGTGATAAATGATCTTATCAAGTCATAGGAGAAAGCAACCGATTTGCGCTTTCTTTATCCAAGTCAAAAGCTCAGAGGAGACACAAACATTTTGCTCCACAGCCTTATGGTGTCTGGGAGGGTCTAACAGTCCCCTGCCTGTGGAACTGAGCACTGCTCTGGATTCTGTTGGAGTTGGACGATGTGTCCCGGCGCTGCTGGCAGGGCTTCTCCTCCCTTGGCTGTGTGCCAAGGGTCTGTGTCAGGGGGCTGGTGGTTGGCCCCCCTCCCATTGCCCCAGGGCTATCACCCCCTTGGTGCTAGTGCCAGCCTGCTGCTCCTCGTGATCGGGGGTGGGGGTGGGGCTGTTCTTGAGAGGGATCTGGTGACAGATTCCTGTTCCCATCCACCTGACGCTGCAGTCCCCGGACATCCCACTGATCACCGTGCCTGCTGCCAAATAGGTCATGCCCAACGTGCTGGTCTGGGTGCCGGCACCCATAGCGACCCGAGCATGTTTTAGTGACACACAATCTTTAGCCACACACTCCTGGTTAAGAATTGTGGGTATAGATATGCTCTCATTTAATCCAGTGGTCCTGGATTTCTGGTTTGTTTCCACTTGTTCGCCATTAAATAACAAAGCAGTGTGCATCTTCGTGGTGAACTCGCTGTCTTCGTTTCTGTTTTCTGGGGTAAATTCTTAGAGGCCGAATTTTTAGAGCCGGAGGACAGACTCATGTTTAAGGTGGGGTGTAAACCAATTTGGCCAGTACACAGAGGCAGCTGGCATGGTGGAGAGAGCATGGACCAGGTGCGAGGGGGGCCTGGGCTCAAGATCGTGCTGCCAGCAGGGCGGGGCTTTGGGCAAGTCCTTTGGTTTCATTTCCATTCCTTTGGCTTCATTTTCTTCTTTTGTAAAATGAGCCCTGTTATGAGTCTGCCCAGGAGCGATGGTGCTCAGATGATCCTCCGTCTCACAGTCCTTAACTGCAGGCAGGTGTTCAAAAGGAGGGCCCGTCTGTTGGACGCCATAGTGGACTTGTGTAAGAGAGGGCTTCTGCTTCCCTTTATGCAGCGCTGATGGCATACTTGGGAACTGCTTCAGGGTTTCAAAGAAGCTCTTCCTGTTCTGCTCTGTACAAGAAGAAAGTCTAGATGACTATCTGGAGTCCAGGTGATTTTTAGGCCTCCAATAGATGGCTAGAGGTCAGAGACATCCTTCACACATACGCTGTGGATGTGGTTCCAAAGCCGATTACTTGGATATTAATTTCACTTTTGTATCTTCACAGGGAAACTTTATGGTGATGTTCCTTTTATAGAAGAAAGACACAGACATCGGTATGAGGTATGGTCTACATGCTGAATTACTGTGAAATGTAGATGCTTAGTTTGAGGAACTGCGGTGATTACAGGCGGACCTCTGGAAAACGTGTCCAGCTCGGTGCTATCCATCGGGCTCAGGGGAGTCATGCCAGATTTAGCAGAGGAGGCGAGTTAGGGGGGTGACGCTCTGCCCTTCTTGGTTTTTCAAAGGCAAAAATCTTGACATATCTGCCCACAGGATACATCAGGGTTCTCGTTTACCCTAACTGTTTTCTCCTAGACCAAGATAAGGGCATCATCCTTATTCTTAACCCCTTGCCCTTTATTTTGGCAGATTTGGGAAAAGGGAACTTTCCTGAGCATCTTCTGAACAATATGCCTCTTGGGAGAGGGATGCATTTCTGACTGTCTTATAATGGAGTCTTCATTTGGGAACCTCTTTGGAAGTCTGCATTGAGCATGAGGCTTAGTGTCACATGATTAATAAGAGTTATTGTTGAGATTGTCACATGAGAAGCATAGGTTCCCTAGAATGCAGACTGTCTATACCAGGATTACTGGAGTATCAATTATGATGCTTTTGGTTAGAAAGAATCAAAATCCCTGATCATTAGTCACTCAAACCAGCCTCAACAATAAAGAAATTTGTTATATGAGGTAATAGATAGTTCAGAGCCTGGGTAGGCTCCAGGCATGGTATGTTCAGGGCTTCTACTATTTCTGGGATTCTCTTGGCCTTACCTTTTTCTGTGTGTTTGCCTTGCCCTTGGAGTGGTCTCCCTCCTAGTTGCAAGATGATTACCACCAACAGCTGAGGCAACGTGCATCTCTCTTAGACATGGACATTTTTCTTCAGTCTGATTAGATCAGTGTGGATTACCTGCCCACCTGTGAACTAGTAACCATCGCAAGGGCAAAGCTAAACCAAGGTTAGCCTGGTTTCTTGCAGAGTTAAACCTGGGTTCTAGCATCATTCATCAGCTAACAGGGATAGGTTTATGATGTTTGCTTAGACTAGTCAGGGCCAACTTCTAGAATAGGGAAGATGGAGTCCCATGGGTCATGTGGGGGTGGCATAGATGCTGGAAAAAGTCCAGGCATCTCTTTGGAGGGAAGACCAATGGGAATCGATATTGGGTAGGCTACCAGCAGTGTCACTACAATTAGGGAACAATTTGCTGAGTATAGGTCATTTTTGGTCTTCTTTCCATTGGGAACTGGCCCAACTGGTGGGACTAGAAACTATTGAGCTGCATTGCCCAGGTGGTAGGCAGAAGGTATAAGAACTATTGTGCACATAATGGCATGGCCATCCATTCCTTCATACTTATTTTGTATCTGATACGCACTGGAGATGAAAGGGAGAAAGACACACACAGTCCCTTTCCTGTTATGGAGTTTATGTTCTAATGGACATGACAAAAAATAAGATAACAGATAAAATAAGTACAGATGAAATCATATATCAGACAAGGTACTTCTTTCTAGAATATATAAAGAATTCTTACAACTGAATATTAAATAATGTGAAAGATTCTGAATAGACAGCTATCCAAAAAAGATACACAAATGGCCAATAAGCAAATGAAAAGGTGTTCAATGTCACTTATCAGGGAAATGCAAATCAAAACCACAAAGAGATACCACCTCATACCCTCTAGGCTGGCTATAAGCAAAAGACGGGTAATAGGGGCACCTGGGTGGCTCAGGCGTTAAGCATCTGCCTTTGGCTCAGGTCACAATCCTGGGGTTCTGGGATCAAGTCCCACATGGGGCTCCCTGCTTAGTGGGGAGTCTGCTTCTCCCTCTCCCTCTGCCTGCCGCTCCCCCTGCTTGTGCTCTCTCTCTCTCTCTGTTAAATAAATACAATCTTGAAAAAAAGGATGATAACAAGTGTTGGTGAGGACACATTGTTGGTAGGAATGTAAAATGGTGCGGCCACTTTGGAAAACCATCTGGCAGCTCCTCAAAAAGTTAAACATAGAGTTATCATATGACCCAGTAATTCCATCCTTAGATATATAACCCAACTCAAATGAAAATGTGCATGCACACAACAACTTGTATACAAACGGTCAAAGCAGCATTATCCATAATAGCTAAATAAAAAGTAGAAACACCCCAAATGTCCATTAACTGATGAATGGGTAAATGAAATGTGATCTATGCATACGATGGAGTTATTTGATAATATAAGGAAATGAAATATTGATACATGCTACTTATAGACACGAATCTAAAACGCATGATGCTTAGCGAAAGAAGCCATACTGTACAACTGTAAGTTACAAAAGACTCCATACTGTAGGGTTCCATTAACATGAAATGCCCATAAGAGACAAATCTGAAGAGAAAGAATATAGATTAGTGGTTGCCTAGGGCTGGTGGGCAGGTGATGAGGGGATCAGAAGATGATGGTTAGAGGGGATAAGGCCTATTCTTGGATTCATTGTGGCGATCCTGAAATCCTCTCTGAACATGCTAAAAACTATGACATTGTACACTTTTAGTGGATGATTTGTATGGCATATGAGTTATATCTCAATTAAAGCTGTTTAAAAAAGGAAAAAATAACAAAATTATGAGAACTAACCTAATGTTAAAGAAGAAAATAAAAACATATGAGGTTAAGATTGAGGAGGACAAGTTGATTTTAGATGATTAGTGCTTTCTGTGAAGAAGAGGCTGAAGAGTTTGGCAAAGGACTAGGGATGCGATGAATGAGGGAAGGGGCTGAGCACCAGGCCATTGAGTTGCCGTCTATAACCAATATTCTAGCAGAAAAATTGCTTCAAGCTTCTCCTTAGAGCTTTTACATAAATATATGTGAAGAGAGCATTGGGGCTAATCACAAGGGAAATAAGATAGTTTCAATCTTCAAGCAGATTTGTGATTTGGGGAGAAACAGTTAATTACACATAACTCAAGGGAAGAAGCAAATGTGGTGATGGCTATAAATAGCTAATCTCAAGGTTCCAAGTCAGAATATCTGTGTCACAGTCCTACTTTTTGAATCTCATCTTTCAGCAATAGAAGGTGGGCCTCTCAGGTTTAGGGACTGTGATTAGGCTGTTTCTCAGGTTCATCATGAGTTTACAAATAGGCTTTGGGGGGAAAAAAAAGCTTTGGGGGTAGGATATAGAAATTAACTACTAGTTAAGAGCATCACTGAAATGGAAAACGTACCCCATTGATGGAGGACATTTTCATAAGCTGGTATGTCTGTATAACTCTGCTGCCCCAAAGCACGTAATTTCTTGTTTTTCCAGGTGAACCCAAGCCTGATCAGTCAGTTGGAGCAGAATGACTTAAGTTTTGTAGGTCAGGATGTCGACGGAGAGAGGATGGAAATCATTGAACTGGCAAGTAAGTGGGCTCTTTGTTTTTGAGAATTTTCATGGTAACCTAACGTCTTTTTGTTGTTATAGATGAAGATGTAATTTGCCATTCTATGTGAAGCCATAAGTTGAGACTCATTTTGTTTGCTCTCCTTCTTTTCCTCTCTCCTTTGAGATAAATATGCCACTAAATAGAAATAATGTGACTAAATATAAAGTACCCGAGAAAAACAGACCCCTTACAATCCTCACATTTTGGGGCCTACTAGTCTGAATCTACCAGAAAATGAGACATTGTTCCGAGTCTAGCAGTTCTGCTAGTGTTACGCTTCCTCACCATTCCGCCTTTCTGGGCCTTGACCTGTTTGGCTATCTGGATGTTCTCCTAGCAGTTCCAGCTCAACTTCTTTAAAACTAAGTTTACATGCTTTCCAAACTAGTTGCTCCTCCTGACTGTTTCGTAAGTCATCCTCTGACTCCTTGTTCAGGGCTTCTCACCCTCGCCACCACTGGCATCGGGAAGGGGATCTTTCTTTGTGGTGGGGGCGGTCCTGTGTGCTGTGTGATATTTGGTAGCATCCCTGGCCTCTACCTACTGGACGCCAGTAACATCGTCCCCACCTCCCAGTGTCGCAACACCCCAAACCACCCCCGGACATTGCCAAATGTCCGGCACATCCACCCCTGGGTGGGAACCACTGTGCTAGACCGTCAGACTTAAAATTGGCCTTATTTAGTTCTTCTTCCCCTCTACACTGCCAGCTTGTAATCGGTTGTCAAGTCCTGTAGATTCTGTCTCTAGAAAGATCGAGTTGGGATTGCATTCCCATCCTTCTCACTCTCATCCCCAGCGCGTGGAGACTCTGACCCAGAGTCCTCCTAAAGCTCCTTCCTGCCTCCAGGCTCTCCCCTGTGCAGCCCCTCCTAACAAGGACAGGGCTCTGTCGCATGTCACAAATCTGCAGTGCATGTGTCACGAATTCGGTGGATAAACCACTCTCACTTATCAGATGCTTAGTTTGTATAGAATACTGTAAAAATGGTAACATGATTTCCTAGAACCTACCTTTCAACCTATCTTCTTTAGGCTACATATATTCTGGACTTTTCTAAATTTCCTACTTCTTTTACCATCTTAGCCCATGTCACCATCCTTTACTTCAAATTCCTTTTCTCTGTCCCTTTCCTTTTCTGTCTCGAATCTGTTCAGGTACTTTAGGAGTTCTGAACAGAGAGCAAGATTGAAGTTGGTGAGGGCTTCTTTGAATGCAGTGACATGTTACCTGGACCCTCAAAGAAGGAAAGCAGTGGGCACTGTTTGCACAGTCACGAGATGCTTCTCCCTAGACTCCTTGCTAGGGACTCTGCATGCCTTATGTAACTCACAAGACGGGTGATGTCATTCCCACTTTACCAAGATGTTCAGCTCATCACAGGTGGGGCTGGAGCCAAACCAGTTCCTGCCACGCCCTCAGTGGATGTTACTGTTCCTCTTATTTGCCCTGGACATGCCACCTAAGATCATCAGTCCATGCCTGAAGTTTTGAATTAGAAGATGAGGTTGTATTTCCTATAGTCTTTCTGATAGAAATGCCTAAAAATTCTAAATATCATTTAGAATTTTTACAGTGTGGATCACTGATCGAGGTTGAAGTCTCTTAAATCTTTCTGGTATGTGAGAGGGCAGAGAATTTTTTGAGCAGATTACTGTTTACTTCTTTCAAGTACTTACTTTCCTTTAATTCTCCTGGTTCTCATTATTGTGAGCAAATACTTAGATGCCTCTTCCATTGCCTGGATTTAGATTCCCATTGACACTTTCAAATTTCATGCATGTTGGAAAGGAAATGAGAGATGCTGTAAAATCCTGCCATTTTTTGAAAAGCTGATTGCAAAGAAATTCGTTTTATTAAGGAATATTTCCCAGAAGATTCTGATCTTAGCTACCCCTTAGAAGCACTTCCGTGAATTTCTACATTCCTAAAGGAGTTCTAAAAGGAATAACAAAGTTTGAGATTAGTATAATGTCAGAATGTGATTCAAAGCAATTAAGAGCACTATTTAAAAGATACTTTATCTGACTGATAGAACACCATCAAAATAAAAACTATTTTGTTTCTTTCCTCATATTGGCATAAGAAATTCTCTTGGAGAAAGTGATTCAGAACAGTGGTCCATTCATTCAAATATTTTGTCCTTGGCCATGACATAATTCTTTGCGTAGCTTCTGTCTGCAGTTGTACAAAAATACAATTACTGTGTCCTTCAAAGACATCCCTAGATGCTGTGCTGTGTGATTCATTGCATCTTAAATTTAAAGCTACATTGCTTCATTTCTTTTCTAAGAGTGGATGATTTCTTTTCTTCTTTCCTTGAGGGGACACATTCCTGGGAGAAGGTGGCATTCACCTCACCAACCTTTCCTCCCCGAGTGTCCCTCTCATTCAAGGAGGCTTCTTCCTAGATGTGATGTACAGGATTTCTACACCGGATTTTTCTGGACTCAGAGCTGTCCCGTGAAACTTGCTGTGATGATGGGCTATTCTGCCCTGTTCAGTATGGCAGCTACTAGCCATGTGTGGCTGTTGAACACTTGATATGTTCTCAATTAATTTGAGTGAATTTAAATAGCCACACGTGGCTAAGAGCTACCATTTTCTATAGCAAAGGTTTCAATGATAACCTTACGAGAGTGGACATTTCCGTTCATTCATCATTTCCTTACTATTGTAGTAGGAACTTTGGGTCTCCAGTGGTTAAGTGATGGGGATTTGTGATTTTTAATTCCATTCTAGATTTTTAGATCATTTGATAAAGCCTCTCATCGAAAGCTTTAAACTTATATTTACTCCCCCCTTATATGACTTATATTCTGTCATCTTTGGTTTGATATACATAGTAATTAAAAGGATTTTTAAAGAAGTAGGGACTACAGCACCATTCATACTCTGTACTATAGTAATTATGGGATTAGAGAGTTGCCTGATTTCTAATTAGAAGTTGCTTCCTAATCTGGCAGGGCGGGGGGGAGGGGGGAGAACCAACATAGTTTTTGAGAGTTCTGACTGGGGGAAGGAATTTGCAATTCTGTAAAATTTCTACCCAGATTTGGAAATGTTGCCCATTTACTGTTTTCCAATCCAAAAGGGGATTTGTGTGTTTAAAAATAACTGGGTAAAGCTACTTTTCTGTTCCTGTCCCATCTAGGAGAACTGGAATTGCTCCTGTAGGGGTTTTATACAACCCTCAATTGGAAAATCACTCAAATTCCCCCCCAATAATGTAAATAACATGTGGTTATGGAAAAGTTTCACACAGTAGGGAAAAGTATAAGGAAGGAAAGAAAAATATCTTGACCTCCAAAAATAACCACCATTAACCTGTTGAAAGGCCAACCCTTTAGCACTCCGAGACTCTTCCTCACAGGCGATAAGTTGGCAGAGGCTGGAATAGGGGTGCAAATTCAGTTTCATGGTGCCACTTCTGATTAATCTCCAACCTAAAGGTGTGACTCTTCCCTTGGGAAAGGAAATGACCTCGTAGGAAAGGTCCAGAAGCCAGCCGAGAGACAGAATGCCCTACAGGTAGCCTCTAGTGTGAGGGACACCGTGGAAATGGAGCCAATATACGTCTATGAAGGGTCTTCGGAAAGCAGACAGACCTCGGGCAAAGCAGAAATTCATCTTGCCATTCAAAAACGTTGCTTAATTTTGCTCCCTCTGACACCTTGCACAGATGAAATGCTTGTCTCGCCTTAAGCGAGATGTGCTCTGCTGGTTGAGATTCTGCCGTGAGGAGAGTTCATGAGAGTAGCTGTCAGGTTAATTGTCTCACCATTTGATGTGTTTTCTTACTCAAAGATAAGACCTTTAAAGCAGCTCTTGTGTTTGTCCGCTTCAGTCACATCATGATTATTCTCATTTCAGATCACCCCTATTTTGTTGGTGTCCAATTCCATCCTGAGTTTTCTTCTAGGCCGATGAAGCCTTCCCCTCCGTACCTGGGCCTATTACTTGCGGCAACTGGGAGCCTGCACACCTACTTGCAACAGGGGTGCAAGCTCTCCTCTAGGTAAGCGGCTCACTGCTCTCCGCGCCAACCCCGGCTGCGCTTGTAGCAACGTTTTAGGGTTCTCGTGAAATTTCAGAGCGGGACAGGATTTTTATTAAACGAAGAGTAATTTTTTTCTTTCTTAATGATCCTGATTTTTTTTCTCCGAATGAAAACGATTTCTTCACACATCCAAGGCAGGAACATGTGAGCTTTCCAAATCACGCTGATGCTGGGCGTTGTTGTAGACATTTGTGTCATTTTGAGAAGTGCAAAATGGGATTTGCTCTTGTTGAGTCTCTGATGAATGAATACACATAAATATTTTGTATGTTTATTTGCTTTTTTAGGACTAGCCTCTTCAAATCCTCTGCTCTATTTTTCCTTTTGCTATTGTATCCTTTTCCTTACTGATTGGTAAGCTCTTTGTATATAAAGGACATTAATCCTTTGTTAGGTTGCAAACAATTTTTTGTGGGTTTATCTGTCTTTTAAGTTGTTAATGATACTTTTCATTTTCCCTAAAGAGTTTTAAAGAAGGGCTTTATATAGTCTTTATATAGTGTTTATTTGTGGGTTTTTTTTTTTTAATTTTATTTTTCAGTAATCTCTAAACCCAATATGTGGCTCAGACTCACAACCCTGAGGTCAAGAGTTGCCTGCTCCATCAACTGAGCCAGCTAGGTGCCCCTATTTATGTATTTTTAAAGTTTATGTGGTCAGATCTTTAACTTTTATGGATTCTGCCTTTAGTATCATGCCTAACATCTTTCTTTCCCTATCAAAAATATTATTATATAAAAAATAGCCCATCTGTTTTCTACTAGCACTCTTTTTTTTAAGATTTTTTTTTAAAGATTTTATTTATTTATTGGAGAGAGAAAGACTGAGAATGAGAGGGAAGAAGGTCAGAGGGAGAAGCAGACTTCCTGCAGAGCCGGGAGTCCGATATGGGACTCGATCACGGGACTCCGGGATCATGACCTGAGCTAAAGGCAGTCGCTCAACCAACTGAGCTACCCAGGCGCCCTTTTTTTAAGATTTTAATTTATTTATTTGACAGAGAGAGAGATCACAAGTAGGCAGAGGCAGACAGAGTGAATGGGGGAAGCAGGCTTTCTGCTGAGCAGAGAGCCCGATGCGGGGCTCGATCCCAGTACCCTGGGATCATGACCTGACCCAAAGGCAGAGGCTTTAACCCACTGAGCCACCCAGGCGCCCTGACTGGTGTGTTTCTTAAGGGCCAGCGGCACCTTATTTATCGCGAGCCCCCTGGCTCCCTAGTGCATGGGAGTGTTTAGGACCCGTTAAAGTACTAACTGTAGGTAGCAGGGGAGGATGGATACAGTCTAGTCTAATTTTGACACCTCGCAGGGGGGTTTTCCAACTACGAATGGTGACCCTAAGTTAAGCACAGTGACAGACACCCACATTCCAGAGGAACCTCGCACTTCAGCTCCTTTCTGCCCAGCTCCGTGGCGTTAGTGAATGATGGAAAGCGAACGAGGGCTTTGATGGCCAGGCTCTAATGTGAGCTGGGTTGCTACTGTATTTCTGTCAAACGAGATTACTATCTGTAATCAACCATAAACAAACGTAACAAGGAATATGAACACCAGCGTAATGACTTCCTTCCCCAGAAATTGGCTGACGGTTTGTAATTATATAGCACATGTGCAGCTGACATCTTTAAAGCCCAGAATATAAAAATTTGGGGCTTTGAGCAAATACACCTGAACTATAACCTCTGCGTTCTGCCCTGGGGAGAACAGTTATCTTTTAGTATCTGGGAAGTCGTGGTGAGAATATTATTTTGGGATCTAGAGCTGGTGAGTCTTCGTTTTGGGGGTCCCCCCAGGATGGCCGACACATTTGATGATTCAGTAGAAGGAAACCAGAATATAGTTGTACTCACGGTGAAAACTCACTTCAGTGACAAAGGAAGCATACACAGCTGGCTTGGTAAGAGAAAAAGATGGAAGTGGGGTGCGGAGAAACCTATTCGCAGGTTTGCTATGCCCCCCCCCCCATGAGAGCTCACACAGGGCTCACCTTCCCTTCAGCAGTGAACATGCAGGAACATGCGTGTGATGTTTGGGCCTGGAAGAGCCCGTCCGAGACTCAGAGTTTAGGGTTTTTATCAGGGCTAGTTACACAGGCATTCTCTACCTAGCAACTACTCAGATTGCAGACTCTCATAAGGAAAGCAAGAATTCACCATAAATCACATCAGCCTACACCCAGTGTTATCGGTTAGTAATGGAGAGCACATTCTGAAAGCCAAGTTCCTGAGTCGTTCTCCCCCCTCCACTGAGCAAGCTCTTCTAATGATAGAAGCAGCCTCACGCCTGCTGTGTTAACTTTTTTTTTTTTTTGCGCAAGTCTAATAAGCCAGTTTTGGAAAAAACAAATCCAATGGGAAATTATTGTAATTCTCTGCTGAGATCTCTCCTCTGGTGTCTAAACATAATCTGTCCCAAGTATAAAAGGTGACTGCACATTTGCCTAGTTTTGCTGGCATATCATGGAATAGGATGAGACTGTTTCATGTGATTGTAAGAAGGCAATTTTAGGGGACTGACTTATACTAAATAGACTATACAAAGGTGCTTGTAACTGTGAGTTGTTTAGTATCTAGAAAGAAAGCATGTCATCTCTGTTCAGAATTGCATTTTTAAGCAACTGGAAACAGAAGAGGGATCGGAGTCCAAAGTGGTTCAGAGGTTGTTTTCCAGCATGTGGGTCTCTGGGGCTGCCCTGCAGGGCTCTTAGCCCCACTCACTACATACCAAGTTGAGAAACAGCTTCCAGTTTGGATGACACTGCCATTTATCACACCCATGTGTCAGGTCAGACTGAAACTCTCATGCTTACACAGTGCTCATTCCATGTTGGAAAGCAAGAACTTAGATGGCGCTCGGTCAGCAGTTCACAGACACGCAGCTCTTGGAGGTAACATGTCTTTAAAGTACAAAACCAGGGGCACCTGGGTGGCTCAGTCAGTTGGGCGTGTGCCTTTGGCTCGGGTCCTGATCCCAGGGTCCTGGGATGGAGCCCCACATCAGGCTCCCTGCTCAGCAGGGAATCTGCTTCTCCCTCTTCCTCTGCCTGCTGCTCCCCCTCTTCACTCGCACACTCTCTCTCTCAAATAAATCAGTAAAACCTTAAAAAAAAATGAAGTATAAAACCAGGATCTTAAGACATTTGAGCAGCATCGTATTCTAGGTTTTAGGATCCTGGATTCCATGCTTCCACCCAACATACACTACCTTTTGTGCAGAGAAATCGCCTTCTTTGGCAAAACAGGAAGCGGTCTGGTATGGAAAAAACAGGAGAGAAATTACTCAGTGATTCCCTAGATTTGCTTGACTTTTTCGGACGAAACTCAAAAGTTGAAAAGGGCCCTTAAAGGAAGTTCACACCCAGAACCAGATCTTTCCATTTCCTGATACCTCGTGTGCTCCTAGGATCTGAGTCCATTGCCTCCTTCATGCTTATCCTTATCTCCTGTGAATCCTGGCAGCAGTCAGGGAGAGAAGGCACCCATTTTCATTCACCATTGTCTCTAGTCTCTCTTCTGTGACTCTCTTCTGGGTTTCCTTCTAAGGGACACACTGGCTTCCAGCTTGGGAAGATTTTTGTGTTCTGTGGACCTCTAGATGTAACATGATAGGAAATTTTGAAAATGGGAAAAAGGACCCATAAATCCACCAGCCTAACACACTGGGCTCATTTTTGAGTATTTTCTTCCAATCTTTACTCTATATCCATATAGGACTCGTTTCATGATTATTATCACTGTTCTGTGACTTCGTTCTTCTCTGACTCAGTTTCTTTATAAAAAGGGCATGGTAATGGTACCCACTTGACATGGTACCCACTTAATGAAGATTAAGTTTCATACTTAATGCAAAGCACTTAGCACAGTGTCTGGTTTATGGTGGGAAATTAAATGGAAATTTATTATTATTATTATTATTTTTTAAAGGAAGCTCTACATGTAACATGGGGCCTGAACTCACAACCCTGAGATCAAGAGTCACACACTCAACCAACTGAGCCACCTAAGTGCCCCTAACTGGGAATTACTATTATTAATTTTACCTTACCTCTGGTCTTCATGTCTTGCCTCCTACAAAGCTTCCTACCTGGTCTCTATGTCTCCAGCTTTCCTCTTCTCAATCCATCTTTCCTACATTATTTTGGAGTTTAAAACTCTCAGTGGCTTCCCTTGACTTAGAGAATAAAATGCACACAAATCCGTAAGGAACAGCTTGCAGTCCCTGGATCTCCCTAGAAGCTTTTAATGCCTTTGCCTCAGCTCACACCACTTTTGTGGCCCTTGAAACACATTCCTGAACTGCTTAGTGAGAGGTGAAGGCCAATCTGTATCCTGTTAGGATGCTACTTCCTGACAGGGGGCATGGGAGGTAGGCGTGGCCTCTCTTTTGACTGTAGAGTGTGCATTTCTCCCTCTAAGGCACACTTATCCCCCTTGGGTACCTCTTTCTCTTTGACTGCGAGGGTAAGATACTCTTTTCCCCCAAATGTACATTTTTCAGCACTATTTTAAACTTGGAATCGCCTTGCCTACTTTTTTTTTTTAACCTTTGGGCTGCATGGTTGATGTTGCCAAGGGCCATTCTTGTAATATATCGTGTGTAGAGGCCAAGGGCTAGCTACCCCAAGATGGGCCAGTTTGGCATAAAGATCATTTCAAGTCTGAAGGGGTTTGGGACAGGTCTTCTCAAAGTATGCCACTTCGGCACATGGACTGTTTTTAGTTAAAGGCAATCAAGACCCTCAAGAGAAACTTTAGTCCCTCCAATTTTCTTCTGTTAATCTGTCTCCTGTCACTTGGAGTCTTAGTCCAGCAGGGAGTACCTTAAAGGGGACAGGAAATTCTTGCTCCCTGACAGGTGCAAATAGTTTGTTTCTTTGGGGACAGTGTAGACGAGTAGAGCAGGGGCTATGGATTTGGTTTCTGGGTTTGTTACTTACTGGATAATTTTTCCCAAGTCTCTACTCCCAAACTTCAAGATCTTCATCCATTTGTGCTGCTGTAAAGAAGAGTTGAGATGGTGCTTTGTAAATATTAAACTGATAGAAAAGTACTACTTTTCCCCCTTTGTTACATTTCAAGCAAAAGCGAACTGGGGAAAAAAATGATTCTTTTTTTAACAGTTTTTTAAACACCTTTTAAGACAGCGCCACCCGCTCTCCCTCCTGCCCCCATTGTTTGTTACTAACTGCATGCCTTGAGACTTTTTTTGGTAAAGCACTGCTAATAAACCACATTTGAGTACACTTTCCCTGAGGGATTAAATGTTGATTAAAAGGTGCTCTTTATTGATGGTGGTTCACTGCAGTGCTGATGATATGGTGTGAGCGGGAACAGAGTTAATAGTGATAGAGACCACTGTGCTTTTAATGCCCTGCTGGGGTCGTATTCTACCATTTACTATTCAATGCAAAACTCATCAAAGCATACTAAGTTTTTATTCCATTGCTCTTACATTTTATGGCTTCCAGGGGCTCTTTGAAAAGGAAGTAAGTATAGCAGTAACAACGCTTTGGAGAAAACGGTGTGCATGGCAACCTGTTTTAGAACATGCTTTTTCTACATGAAATGGATTTTTGATACAAATTATTATAGGAACTCATGCATGCTGGGAATCCTGAGTCGGCCATCAAAAAATTTTTAAAAAATTCCAACCACCTCTTTCTGTTAATGGAGAAGTGGTTTAACGGCTGCCCCTGGGGTGGCATAAAAAGTGGGATATATGAGGCATTACTGAATCTTGTCCTAGTGCCTTGGAATATATGTTTTCTTATATTGGGAATTTACTAAGAGCCAAGAATCTTTGACAAACTAACGACTGTGACCAACCTTTTGTTTGTCAAAGCATCACACGTAGATTGTTGCAGTCAAGTCTCCTAAGTCAAGCCAGTGTTGTAAGGTAGAGATTCCCACGAGTCACTGCTGGTGATTTTGATTTTGTCTTGTAAAAAATAATATAGGGGGCATCTGGCAGGCTCAGTTGGTAGAGCATGTGACTCTTGACCTTGAGGTTGTGGGTTCAGGCCCCACACTGGGCTTGGAGACTAAAATATGTGTGTGTGTGTGTGTGTGTGTGTTTTTAAGAGTGCTTCCGTTATTTGGGGGGCACATGCATGCATGAGAGACATTTGCCATGATCTTAACTAACTGTAGATAGCCAGACCCTAAAAAAATTTTTTTAGGGAGTGGCAAGGAGAACCATTGCATGGTGATTATGGTTTGTTGTTTTGCTGTTTTTAATCATTATTAATTTGTTTAAAAATCAGTGCTATCCAGTAGAACTTTCTGCAACGATGGAAATGTTCTATAATCTGCACTGCCCAATGTGACATTCACCAGCCCCACATGACTGTTTGTTGGGCAGTTAGTAGGGCCTGAGGGAGAAGGAATAAAGCAGATGCTGGCCACACCCTCGGAGCCACCCCTGAAGGTTAACAGCTACACCTTCAGAGCCACCTCTAAGGGCTAAGAGAATAGGAAAGGCCTAGCCACAAAGCTGACTCAGTAGCCACAGGGGCCTTCCAAGAGCTGAGCATGCGCACAAAAGGCGCAACTTGTCCTTAAGGTCACAGCAGAAGCTTCTTAGAAGCTCATAAATATACAATACATAAATAAATAGAATTATAATGGCATGCATCCTGGGTAAGTGCATGCGCAGAAGCCGAAATGTTGTATAACCACCAGCTGTCACTCAAGCATATCCTTCAAAATCAAATTTAAGGCAGAAAACAGGCTCAAAAGGACTCAGCCAGAGCCTCTGGGGGCCATTGCCACTCTTGCTCTTGCAGTGGCCCACTTTCAAGAGCGAAAGAGTACTGTACTTTACCTGCTTAATTAACTCTAGCTTCCCATTCTAGTCTCAGGTTCCCAGTTCTTTCGTGCATCTGGGGCAAGAAGTGAGCGACTCGGTAACATATTGAGCACTAGAAGTACAGCTTAATATGTGTGAGTAAGGCATGAAATTTTCAATTAAATTCGGTTTTAATTGATTTAAAGGTAGGTAGCGTCCTGCAGCTTGTGGCTACCATATTGGGCAGCACGGGTTTAAAACTTCCACTCCTCAAATATATCAAGATACACACCAGTGGGTCTGTATTCTGTGGCATTTCATAAAGTTTGACATGTAGAACCTTAATATCTAATAATTTTCTCTACTGAGAAATGTGTATGCGTGCACCCATGTGTGTGTGTGTGTCCAGAGAAGATGATTTAAAAAGATGGGTTAGTCTTAAGATAGAGCTGATGTCGCGAATTAGTGAAAATATACTCAGACAAGTATATCTTATGACTTCTTTAAGTTCCGTGTGAAACTAAAATGAACCCCCAAGCCCAATGCAGCACAGAGTAGCGCTCACATTTTATTGAACGTGTAGGAGCCACTGCTGTTCTGTTTATTGAACGTGTCGGAGCCACTGCTGTTCTGTGTGTGGTGATGATCCACATTTTATTTCTAGCGCTTGCTTCTTGCCGGCGTGTGCATGCCCTGAAATCAGCATGTTGAGCAGCAATGCCTATTATAATGGTTCCGATCTTGAGTGCTGTGATTTAGTTCATTGTCCTACTTCTGGCCCCTGGCACAGAGGAAAGAAAAAATCAGTGAACCCGCTCGTTTGCCTTAGAAATGAGTAAACTCAAACCGAATCTTCCCGTGCCATTTGGAGGTGTTGTCAGAGTTTGGGGCAGCCAGCCATCAGACAGAAAGGACAGCCGCTAGGTTGGAAACGGACCCATCCAAGTCTGCTGGCTAAGGTGGGCAGGGAATTATCTGGGACAAGAAACAATTCTGAAAATCATGCAATTGGCAGTTTTTGTGACTTCTTTATATTTCGATGACTTTTTAAGAGATACCGTGTTATAAATATGTAACTCTCAGAAACAGCAGCAGCTTACGTTTTTATATAGTCTTCTGAGCACATTTAGACATTCTCTTTTGGCCCTCATAACAGTTTGGTGAGGTTGTAGGTATTGTTACTACTTTTTTTCTAGACTTTCAGGAGTCAAGTGACCAGTCCAGAGGTATGTGACTAATAAATAGAACAACCAGGAGTGTGAGGGGGAAGATGTGGGCCCACCTTATTCTTCCTGGGGCTCCGAGGCCGGGAAGGAAGCAGGTATAATGTCTGATGTCTGAGAGAATGGGATTTCCTTGGCTCTTATGGCCTACTTGCTTGTGGAGTCAGAGGACATGCCTCCCAGGTGCCTGCTGACACATTTCAGCACCACTTAGACTTGAGCTTGTGGCCTGGGTTGGCGTGATGGGGATGCCATGCCCACCTGGAATGAGCTATGTGCCAGGTGAGTCACCTGAATCCCCCAACTCTCGTTTCTTCTCGCCAAGGAAGTTGAGTGCAACTTGCAACTCCCTTTTCGTCGCCCAGAACCAGGAAGGATTGACATTTGTGCAATGAGAATGCATGGATAAGGAAGGACATATCAACTTTTGGGGCAGTTTTTAAAACAAATATTCTCTAGTTATTCCTGTGTTTTCTTTATTGGAAACCCTTTTGTAACAGAAGTGATTTTCCTGCTTTAAAATCTAAGTGGGAGGTATTTTCTACTTGATTGTTTTGAGGAGCTGTCGATTCCTGTTTATCTAACATATCTTGACTTTTCTGCCAATTCTTAATCCTCTTCTATCTCCTGTCCATTCTTGAGCCCCACCCCCACAGCCTTTCCAGTATTTTGTTCAAAAGTCAGGGAGGAGAGTGAGGTTGTTTTTTACATTCTTGTTAACGTATTTATTGATACTCGCTCAATGTGTTTAGAGTAAATCTTCGCTTCCTAACTTGTCAGCAGAGGGTTTCTTCAGTTGTTCCCTTTCTTCCTTAAAAAAAAAAGGGGGGGGGGCGCCTGGGTGGCTCAGTCGGTTAAGCCGCTGCCTTCGGCTCAGGTCATGATCTCAGGGTCCTGGGATTGAGCCCCGCATCGGGCTCCTTGTTCGGCGGGGAGCCTGCTTCTCCCTCTGCCTGCTCTGCCTGCCGTTCCCCCTGCTTGTGCTCTTTCTCTCTCTTTCTGACAAATAAATAAATAAAATCTTAAAAAAAAAAAGAGTGGATTTTCACATGTTATAGAGTTCTAATGCTATCAGCAAAAAGTTGCTCAAGGCTAGGAATGGGTCAGGCATAAAACACTCACTTCTTGGCAATGTCATCTCCATAGATCAGTAGAACTCCTGTGGAGTTGATCTACTTGCTGATTTATTTGGAACTGAGCAAGAGGAATCCAGCCTGAGCTCATGGCTCAAAGCAAAAGTACAGTTGCAAGGCTCTGTCACGGAGAAGGTGTACTTCTGAGGGAACCCAACATGGCAGCAGCCATTGGTCCTATTTTGAATACTACATGGGACTCGAGGTAGTGGGAGCATCCCATAAAGCTTCTGTTGTGAAAATAGCATAATTGTGCAAATTATTTCTCAAACCCTTGGGTGTATGAGAGTGTCTGTTGGAATGGAAAACTTTCATGCTGCTGGTCTACATTAGTGGTCTTCAGAAGATTATAAATTTTAATCTAAATTGAAATGCTTTTATAAATTTTCTGAATAAGTTACTTCCAACTTAAGAGGAAAGCCGGTGATCAGCTACTCTGACGAAAGATCACCGTCTGTGGTTAGACTAACCTCTTTCCAGAAAGTGGTAGTAGAATATCCCTTAGCATTTTCTCTGAGTGGAGATTAATTACAGAACGTGTTTGGAATTGTAAATAGAATAATTGCTCAGGGTTTTGTACACCTTGCTGAATTAGTTCCTCTTTTGATCTAGTGACAGATACAGCGATGCCAGTGATGACAGCTTTTCAGACCCAAGAATAGCCGAGTTGGAAATAAGCTGAAGCTAACACAAGACTTGGAATAATCAGGACTGCCTGCAAAGGTAAGATGGAAGTCTTCAATATTCTCTATTGTCCTGGGGAAGAAGGGAGAGTTATAGGACTTGCCTTGCAGGAGTTTGCTCTCGCGGGATGCTCCTATTTGCCTGGCATGGGTAGCAAATAGGAGCATCCCGGGGCATAGTTAGGACAGACCTGACAGCCGATCGTGCTTTTGGGAAACTGGAGTGCGCCTGAGAAAGCTTGCAGTTAGCATGGGGAAAATGGAATGCACCTGAGGCCAGGAATAAATATGTAAGTGAAGCTCTAAATGTGTATCTGGAGGCTGGAGTGGTTAGAGTTGTCATAGATCAGCAAACTTGTTTTATAAAGTCCCAGATAGTAAATATTTTAGGATTTGTGGGCCGTACGGTCTCTGTTGCAGCTATTCTACTTTGCCATTATAGGGGGAAAGCCGGTGTAGATAGTATATAAATGAGCGGACATGGCTGTGTCCCAATAAAACTTTATTTACAAAAGCGGTTTGCTGAGCCCTGGTTTAGGTAATTCATGAAAAGCAGATTTCTTTGGATTTGTATGAAATAAAATGGTATTTTATTTCTTTGTAGGGAGATGCCAGAGATTGACTGGGCTTCTGAGGGCAGCTTATTTTCCCCACAGTTCTTTCAGGCATTATGAGGGAGGATAGCAGCCTGGAAAACTATATTAAATTCAAGCTCAGAGCCTGATACTGCCTGGGATAACTCTAGTGTTATGGCCTTGAAGTGGATGAGCAGCTCTTTTCATTGGGCAGCAGCTTCTGGAAAATGTGTAAAGAGTTAATTGCTCCAGTATGAGCTCTCTTCGTATCACTTAGCGGTAGGATATTCATGTTCACCAGGGAAAGCGTGTCTCTATTTCAGTTTGCCTCAAACATGGAGACCTTTAGGAGAAAACAAAATGGTGCAAAGACTAGCTGGAGGTACTTGAAAGACTTCCATTATTCAATTTCTGATGTTGCTAATACTTATATTCTTCTTCTTCTTCTTCTTTTTTTTTTAAAGACTCTGAAGTAACCGAAACCAGGATGAAGACATCACCACACTTTTAAAGAATCACTCTGTTTTGCACCGAACTTAAATGTAAAGCCTTGAAGGGGATCTAATAATAGATAAACCAGAATCAAAGGGCTACTTTCCTTTTCAGTCCACAGGTGGCCTTTGGTTCCCACAAATTTCTGTAGCCGATTAAACTTTTCCCAGCAACCTCCAGGGGGAGAAAGCGTGTTTGTGTTTTGTCCGGCACATGGTGATTCCTGGCAGTGAGCAAGGACCCGGGTGAGCCTTCGCTGTGCTGTATGAGAAGGCTGGCAGGGCACATGTGACAGTGAATTTTGAGTCAAACAGGAGTCGTTCTGTGATCTGAACCTCAAACACGGATTTGTGTACTGCCCAGGCTTCTTTCAGTTTGTCACCCTGTTTATTTTTAGTTAAAAGTAAAATTAAACAAGTCTAAGACGTGGGGGTGCAAGGAGGACCTTCACCACAGGCAGGCAGCATGTAAGGGGGCCTAAAAATATATGTTATATATGTTATATTCATTGAGGCAGAATTCATATAACATAGAATTAACCATTTTATTATTTTACTTTTTTTTTTAGAATTAACCATCTAATTTTTTATTTTTTTAAAAGATTTTATATATTTATTTATTTGAGGGAGACAGAGAAAGCATGGGGGGAGAGGAGCAGAGGGAGAGGGAGAAGCAGTCTCCCCACTGAGCACTTCAGCAACCCTCAGTTTGTTTCCTGAGATTAAGAGTCTCTTATGGTTTGTCTCCCTCTCTGGTTTCATCTTGTTTCATTTATTCCTCTCTTCCCCTATGATCCTGTCTTGTTTCTCAAATTCCTCGTATCAGTGAGATCATATGATAATTGTATTTCTCTGATTGACTTATTTTCCTTAGCATAATACCCTCTAGTTCCATCCATGTCATTGCAAATGGCAAGATTTCAGGCTTTTTGATGTCTGCATAATATTCCGTTGTGTGTGTGTGTACATACACCACATCTTCTTTATCCATTCATCTGTTCATGGACATCTAGGCTCTTTCCACAGTTTGGCTATTGAGGACATTGCTACTATAAGCATTCGGGTGCACGTGCCCCTACATTTGTATCTTTAGGGTAAAGACCCAGTAGTGTGATTGCTGGGTCATAGGGTAGCTCTATTTTTAACTTTTTGAGGAACCTCCATACTGGTTTCCAGAGTGGCTGTACCAGGTTGCATTTCTACCAACAGTGTAGGAGGGTTCCCCTTTCTCTGCATCCTTGCCAACACCTGTTGTTTCCTGACTTGTTAATTTTAGCCATTTTGACTGGTGTGAGGAGGTATCTCACTATTCATACAGTTGCTGCTATTCTTTTCTTCGATCTCCTGTTGAGTTTGTAGGTGTTCAGAATGGTTTGATAACTATCTAGCTGAATTCCTTGGACCAGGTGGAATTTAGGTCTCCTCCTCTTCCGCCATCTTGGAGCCCTTCCTCCACCACTCTCTTTTATTTATTTTAAAAAGATATTTATTTATTTATTTGAGAGTGAGATAGTAATAGAGAAAGCACAGAGGGAGAAGGAGAAGCAGGCTCCCCGCTGAGCAGGAAGCCCCACGTGGGACTCCATCCCAGGACCTCAGGATCATGACCTGAGCTGTAGGCAGATGCTTAATGGACTGAACCACCCAGGCGTCCCTAGAATCAACCATTTTAAAGTGAACAGTTCAGGGGCATCAGGTACATTCGCAACATTGTGCAACCAGCACCGATCTCCAGTCAGCTTCCTGATGCCCCCATTGAATGTGCTCACGAGGACAGTTGTTGCTCACATCTGAGCTTCCCGACGCTAACTTTAATATTTTAACTGCTTAGTTAATTTTTTTGAGTGTGGTTGTCTTTGGCCTCTTAAATTTTTTCACTTAATGCTGAAAGGTGCTACAGAGTTATTTTGTAAGACGCTACAGAAAATTCATCTACCCAACACAGGCAGAAGTGAAAGGAATAATTATGGTAAACAAAAATATTAAAGAGCTTTAAGTTCCACTTGTGAAAATTATAACTTGGAGATCTGATCACAAGAGGCTCCAAATGAAAAGCCCACAGGGTAGCTTAAAAGCTGGAATAGGCCTCATAGAGAGAGGGACTTAAGCACTGGGGGCAGACTTTAACATCACAAAGGGGTAGTCTGGCTTAAATGGAAGTTTTTGATTGTGATGATTATGATTTGTAAAGTCACTTATATCAGAGTGCTTTCACTGTGGGCTAATGGTGCATGTAAATAGGACCAGAAGAAGGGCACTTAAAAACAATAAGCCAGCACTTTTGTTATTACTACACGAGGTTTTTCTCTTTTGGAGATATCCCTTGAACTTGGAACCACTGAAGGCTTAATGGTTGTAGCGAGACTGCTCGGGATAGTGGAGCAGCCATGGGACATGAACACGTAGAAAGTTATTATAAATCATTCATTCGAGAAGTGTATCTTGAGCCCTCAGCAGGAGCCACACATGGTATCAGGTACTGGGGAAAACAAAGGGGAGCCAAATTTGCCCTTGTAGGGGTCCTGGGCAGGCCGCCCGAAGATGGGCTGCTTTGGCATAAAGATGAGTTAAAAGTCATCAAAACCCAGAAGATGGAGGAAAAGCTCTCTGCCTCCCCTTCAACTGCTTAATTTTACATTGGAAAGGAGAGCCTGTACTAGGAAGAAAGCTATTAACAGAGACTCCCTTATATCTAAAAACCTTATCTGCATTATAGGGCAACCTTGTTTTTCAAAACATCTCCTTTTGCCTTCCTGCTAATGAGCTCTTTCCCCTTTGTGTCCTCAGACCCCTCCACCTCTCCCTAGCTCCTATAAGCTTCTGTGTTGCCTCCTTGTCTTGGAATTTCCATGTCTGTGTGGCTTCTCCTTAAGTATGCTATTAAATTCGATTTTCTCCTGTTAATCTGTCTCATTTCAATTTGATTCTTAGTCTGGCTAGAAGGACCTTGAAGGGCAGAGGAAGGTCTTCCTCCTCAACACCCCCAAAATATGTCTCTTTGGTACAAGAATTAGTTTAGGGTGATTTTAAAGAAATAGGAGACATAGGAAAAACTCTGAAAACTGAGTAGAAGTTACCATTTTTGTACAGGAGGTATAAAGGTTATTAAACTGCTCTTTGTTTTTCTCCTGTTAATCTGTTTTTTTAGTTCAGGGGTATCTTCTATCCCAGGCTTTGATGGAAATAGAACAGGAACTTGGTGAGCTGCTTTTTGCCATGCAGGTTTAGTCTTTAAGGTTCATTTCCATGAAGATTTCTAAAACACGGTGGCCAATCTATGGATGCCATTCAATTTTCTCTCTCCGGGATGGGGCTCACTTTCCAGCCTGGTAGCTTCTTGGGTACTACCTTCTCCTTTGAGAAGAATACTGGTGAAAAGCTGGGAAATCCAGGTGGCACTATGTGATTACATAGTTCATTTTTAAGCCTTATTGTCAAGTTTTAAACTTCCTATCTTTTCCTTGAACAAGAAGTTGTTTTGAAAATAGATGTATTGCTTTCCCTGGGGGATACTCTGCTTTCAGTTAATATGCTGAGTAAGATGATATTAATATTCAGTTAATATCTTACTATATTAAGAGTAAGATAAAAGCCTAAAACCTGGGGGCTTGTGTCAATCTACCAGGAAACTATAATTTTCTATGCTGAATCACCCTCTCAAGGGGTTTCTGTGAATTAGAGAAACCTCATCACATGCCTCAGGGGCCAAGATGATGAGACTACTCGTTATAATGATCACTTCTGTAGAGAATTTAATGGGAAGAGGTAAATATTATTTGAAACTATCTAAATTTCTGGAGTAGTAATCTCTGAATTTATTTGCACATATATATGACTTATTTATTTTTAGAGAGAGAGAGCGAGCACGAGCAGGAGGGGCAGAGGGAGAGGGAGAGAGAATATCAAGCAGAATCTCCACTGAGGAAAACCCAATGTGGGGCTCGATCTCACAACAGTGAGATCATAACCTGAGCTGAAACCAGGAGTTGGAGGCTTAACCAACTGCACCACCCAGGCGCCCCTGTACAAGTATACATTGTTTAAATGTCAAACTTGAGAAGTATGAAGACTCAAAAGTAATTTTTCTTTTTTTTTTTAAGATTTTATTTATTTATTTGAGAGAGAGAGAGAGGGAGAGAGAGAGAGCACCAGCAAGTACAGAGGGACAGTGAGAAGGAGAAGCAGACTCCCAAGTGAGAAGGGAGCCCGACACAGGGCTCGATTCCAAGACCCTGAGATCATGACCTGAGCAGAAGGCAGACCCTTAACCGACTGAGTCACCTGGGTGCCCCCCAGAAGCAATTCTCCACCCAGAATGTGACTTTGATTCATAGGATGAGAGGTATTTATTTATTTATTTATTTTGACGTATGATGCATTGTTTGTTTCAGGGGTACAGGTCTGTGATTCATCAGTCTTACACAATTCACAGCATTCACCATAGCACATTCCCTCCCCAATGTCCATCTCCCAGCCACCCCATCCCCCCACCCCCCTCTCCTCTAGCAACCCTCAGTTTGTTTCCTGAGATTAAGAATCTCTTATGGTTTGTCTCCCTCTCTGGTTTTGCCTTGTTTCATTTTTTCCTCCCTTCCCCTATGATCCTCTGTCTTGTTTCTCAAATTCCTCATATCAGTGAGAGCATATGATAATTGTCTTTCTCTCATAGACTTATTTCACTTAGCATAATAGCCTCTAGTTCCATCCATGTCATTGCAAATGGCAAGATTTCAGGGTTTTTTTTTGATGGCTGCATAATATTCCATTGTATATGTATACACCACATCTTTATTCATTCATCAGTTGATGGACATCTAGGCTCTTTCCATAGTTTGGCTATTGAGGACATTGCTGCTATAAACATTGGGGTACACGTGCACTTTCAGATCACTACATTTGTATCTTTAGGGTAAAGACCCATTAGTGTGATTGCTGGGTCATAGGGTAGCTCTATTTTCAACTTTTTGAAGAACTTCCATACTGTTTTCCAGAGTGGCTGTACCAGCTTGTATTCCCACCAACAGTGTAGGAGGGTTCCCCTTTCTCTGCATCCTTGCCAACACCTGTTGTTTCCTAACTTGTTAATTTTAGCCCTCTGACTGATGTAAGGTGGTATCTCACTGTGGTTTTGATTTGTAGTTTTCTGATGCAGAGTGATGTTGAGCACTTTTTCATGTGTCTGTTGGCCATTTGGATGTCTTCTTCGCAGTAATGTCTGTTCTTGGCTTCTGTTCATTTCTTGATCAGATTATTTGTTCTTTGGGTGTTGAGTTTGATAAGTTCTTTATACATTTTGGATACTAGCTCTTTTTTTTTAAAAAATATTTTATTTATTTATTTATCTGAGAGAGAGAGAGAGAGAGAGAGAGAAAGTTAGAGCAGGTCAGAGGGAGAAGCAGACTCCCCATGGAGCTGGGAGCCCAATGCGGGACTCAATCCCGGAACTCCAGGATCATGACCTGAGCCGAAGGCAGTTGCGCAACCAACTGAGCCACCCAGGCGCCCTTGGATACTAGCTCTTTATCTGATATGTCATTTGCAAATATCTTCTCCCATTCTGTCAGTTGTCTTTTGGTTTTGTTGACTTGTTTCCTTTGTTGTGCAAAAGCTTTTTATCTTCATGAAATCCCTTGCTTCCCTTGCCTTTGGTGATGTTTCTAGGAAGAAGTTGTTGTGGCTGAGGTGGAAGAGGTTGCTTCCTGTGTCCTCCTCAAGGATTTTGATGGATACCTATCTCACATTTAGGTCTTTCATCCATTTTGTGTCTATTTTTGTGTGTAGTGTAGAGAAATGGTCCATTTAATTCTTCTGCATATGGTTGTCCAATTTTCCCAACACCATTTGTTGAAGAGACTGTCTTTTTCCTGTTGGACATTCTTTCCTACTTTGTTGAAGATTAGTTGACAGTTGAGGGTCTATTTCTGGGCTCTCTATTCTGTTCCATTGCTCTATGTGTCTGTTTTTGTGCCAGTACCATACTGTCTTGACGATTACCGCATTGTAATAGAGCTTGAAGTCTGGAATTGTGATGCCACCAGCTTTGCTTTTCTTTTTCAACATTCCTCTGGCTATTTGGGGTCTTTCCTGGTTCCATACAAAATTTAGGATTATTTGTTCCATTTCTGTGAAAGAAGTTGATGGTATTTTGATTAGGATTGCATTAAATGTGTTGATTGCTCAAGGTAGCATAGACATTTTAACAATATTTGTTCTTCTAATCCATGAGCATGGAACATTTTTCCATTTCTTTGTGTCTTTCACAATTTCTTTCATGAGTATTCTATAGTTTTCATAGTATTCTATAGTTATCTGTGAGTACAGATTCTTTGTCTCTTTGGTTAGATTTATTCCTAGGTATCTTATGGGTTTGGGTGCAATTGTAAATGGGATCGACTCCTTAATTTCTCTTTCTTCTGTCTTGTTGTTGGTGTATAGAAATGCAACTGATTTCTGTGCATTGATTTTACATCCTGCCACTTCACTGAATTCCTGTATGAGTCCTAGCAGTTTTGGGGTGGAGTCTTTTGGGTTTTCCACATAAAGTATCATATCATCTGCAATGAGTGAGAGTTTGACTTCTTTGCCAATTCAGATGCCTTTTTTTCCTTTTGTTGTCTGATTGCTGAGGCAGGATGAGAGTTTTTCATGCCTTTTGAAACATGTTTTCTTTTTTTTTTTTAGGTTTATTTATTTATTAGAGAGAGAGAGCACGATCGAGGGCAGGGAAAGAAGCAGACTCCCTGCTGAGCATAGGGTCCAACTCGGGGCTCAATCCCAAGACCCTGAGATCATGACCTGAGCAGAAACCAAGAGTGGGCTGCTTAACTGACAGAGCCACCCAAAACTTATGCTTTTCTGAGTGAATATCACAACTCCATGGTTTTATCCCATAAACTCGATGTTGTTTTTCTTCTGCTCTCCATTATCTTTCCTTTGTTCTAAGCTTCCTAAGCATAACTGTTTAACTGGGGTTGAAGGGAGATCTGTTTTAACTTGTTTAAAAATGAAGAAGTAAAAAGCATGATTGCACTTTATTGTTTGAAGGAGGCAGTATCTAAAGTGGGGGGGGGGGGGCAAACTAGAGCCATAGCTAAATCCCACCTAGTTTTGTCAGTGACATTTCATTGGCACACTGCATACATTTTTGGCCGTTGTTGTTGTTTTTTGTTTGTTTGTTTGTTTTGCAATTGTCTATGGCTGCTTTCCTGCTACAAGGGCAGAGCTGACTAGTTGTTGGAGACCCACAAAGCCTAAAACATTTACTCTCAGGTGCTTTGAAGAATGAGTTTGTTGACTGTTACCCAAAAGGAGCACTGCAAGAAAACTTTACAAGTCTCTGATGGGCCTCAGTTTTCAAAATCTTTTTTCTATGTGGTGAAGACATGCTCCTTCAAAGATTCTAAAAGAATTCCTGATATGAAGTTCCACATTGAAAGACTATGGAAAAGTCTCTCTTTAACTTCTATCTTTAGCCACCTTGTTCCCTTCCCTGGAGGCTGTTTTATCAAATTGTTCTGGGTCCTTCCTGCTGCATCTCAGGTAAAGGTGATTGCTTTACCATAATGTTTAAGCAGCATTCTTATTTCAGATGAAGTTATATTTCTCTCTTTAGTGAGAAAAGAATAATTACGGAATACTAAGAAAAAATGTACAGGGGAAACGTCAGTATCTGGTTCAGCTTGTGACGGATATTGTGCACACACTGTGGGCCCAGCCCTCAATGCCGCAGAGCATGCAGAAGACCTGCAGAATGTGGTCTAGTTGGGGGAGGGCCCAAGATGGTGCTTGGACCGAATCCTAAAGGGTGAGTAGGAGTCGAGTAGATGCATCTCTGTGTTAGAAACACTGGCAGGACCAGTCATTGGCTGTTCCAAACATTTCCCAAGGATGCACTCGAAACATAGTGAGCCCGCTTCCTCAACTAACACTGCCCAGATTTGGAGCATCTTTTTTTTTTTTTTTAAAGATTTTATTTATTCATTTAACAGAGTGAGAACACAAGCAGGCAGAGAGGCAGGCAGAGGCAGAGAGAGGAGCAGGCTCCCTGCAGAGCAGGGAGCCTGATGTGGGACTCGATCCCAAGACGCCGGGATCATGACCTGAGCCAAAGGCAGCTGCTCAACCAACTGAGCCACCCAGGTGTCCCCAGATTTGAAGCATCTTGAAAATGATGAGTTCATTGTGAGGGCTCTCTGTATTCTCACCAACAGGCAGAGAGACTTTGGTGGTAAGAAACCGAGCTTCCCACCCCAGACTTTAGAAGAGCTCCGTGATCTTTTTTTCTCTTCCCTGCTCTAACCCCAGCTGCTTTCTAGACCAGTGCTTTATTTTTAAAGCGTAAAATGAAATAAAATAAAACCTGAGCCACATGTATTATTTGAAATTTTCTAGTGGCCATATTAAAAAGTAGGAAGAAACAGGTGAAATTGTATAGTAGTATAGTATTACATATATTAACTTTAGTAGTATAATGTTACATTATACTACTAAGTATTATAGTAATTATACAGCACAGCTCTAGATTCTCTATAAAGAGGATGTACAGATCTACCACTGGCTCGTGGGAGAATCCCTGGGTACATGTCACAGAGCACAAGTATATATATTAATATCTTAATGCATGTCATGTTGGATTATGCATATGTTTGTGTTTGAGATGTGAAGGGGTTTGGGACAGACCCCCCCCCCCACAATGTACCACTGTGGCATGTGGATTATTTTGAGCTGAAGGCACTTGAGACCCTGCAGTCTCATGAGAAACATTTGTTTCTGTTAACCACACAGAAAAATCTAAATTGGGGGGGTCTTTTCCAGAAAAGGGTTATTAACAGAGATAAATTTTATTCGAGTGACCTATGTGTGTGGTAGGGCAAATGTCTAATTACCAAACATCTGCTCTTCTTTTCACCCTGTGAAGTGCATTCATTTCCTCTGAACTTCTAGACACCTACCCGCCCTCTCCTTGGTTCAGACTGACATACAGACCTCATTCTGCCTGGCTGTCTTTGGAATTTCCATGTCTATGTGGAGTCCCTGTATGTTTGCCTGTTGAATTTGATCTTCTTCTGTTCATCTGTCTCATGGCAATATGATTCTCAGTCCAGCCAGAAGGACCTTTGAGGGGACAGGACTTCTTGCTCCCCAACAAGCTGAGAGCAGTAGAGGTCAGTCGTGTATGTGGCTTGCTATTGGATTTGGTAGTCTGCCTTCTTGCTATTTTTTTCTGGTGGCTCCCCAGGTGCTCTAGTTCTACCTTTGCCTCTGGATTTTGAGAAATCACTTCCTTCTCTCTTCTGTAGGATTCTCCAGATGCTGCATAGCTTTCTTTTTTTTTTTTTTTTAATTTTTTTATTAACATATAATGTATTATTTACCCCAGGGTACAGGTCTGTGAATCATCAGGCCTACACATTTCACAGCATTTGCCATAGCACATACCCTCCCCAATGTCCACATCCCTACCCCACCCCACCTCCCAGCAACCCTTAGTCTGTTTCGTGAGTTTAGGAGTCTCTTATGGTTTGTCTCCTTCCCCATCCCATCTTGTTTCATTTCTCTTCCCACCCCCCCATAACCCCCTGCCCTGCCTCTCAAATTCTTCATATCAGAGCGATCATGTGATAATTGTCTTTCTCTGACTGACTTATTTCGCTTAGCATAATACCCTCTAGTTCCATCCACGGCGTTGCAAATGGCAAGAGCTGCATAGCTTTCTTAAACAGAGAAAAGAATTAGTTGAGTTAGCTGTTCTAGCATTTGTCACCCTCTGCCCAGGACCATTGTAGGGGAAATTTACTTGGCAGGTCCTTTCAGATTCCCCTTAAGAACATTTGCAAGTAAAAAAAAAAAAAAAAAGAACATTTGCAAGTAATGAGCATTTTTTGTGTTCAAAGGAGAATAACATTGACAGTAAAATCTACTAATTGACAGTGTTGTACTTCTACATTCTGTCTTAAAAAAAATTATCTGAGTGTAGTTGCTACATGGTGTTACATTAGTTTCACATGTACAACACAGTGATTCAAACATTTTGTCCTTGATATGAATATAGTTTATAAAATAGCAGGCCCCCTGGCAAATTTCAGGTAGAAGCTACTGGTGATTAGCAAATTTGGCCCTTCTCATCATTAGGACGAAAGAAAATGGAACTATTTTTTTTTAAAGATTTTATTTATTTATTTTGACAGAGAGAGATCACAAGTACGCCGAGAGGCAGACAGAGGGAGAGGGGGAAGCAGGCTCCCCACCGTGCAGAGAGCCCGATGCGGGGCTCGATTCCAGGACCCTGAGATCATGACCTGAGCTGAAGGCAGAGGCTTTAACCCACTGAGCTACCCAGGTGCCCCATGAACTATTTTTTTTGTTAAAAAAATTTTTTTTAAAGACATTTTATTTATTTGCTTGTCTGGGGAGGGAGAGAGAGAGAGAGAGAGATTGTGCAAACGCACAAGCAGGAGGTGTGGCAGGCAAAGAGAGAAGCAGGCTCCCAGCTGAGCAAGGATCCTATACCCCAGGACTCTATCCCAGGTCTCCCGCATCGTGACCTGAGCTGAAGACAGATGCTTAACCAACCGAGTCACCCAGGCGCCCCGATCAAACTTTTTTTGGGGGGTCAACTTTGCTAGTAGGGTGGTGCTGGACAGTGACTTGGAGTCCTGTATTCAGAGAATTCAGTCTGATGTTAGGGGCAGTTAGGAAGAGATTCATAGCTGGGTAACATCTGATTCTTTCAAGTGCTTCAGTGGTGAGATAGAATAATGTCATGGCATCTTACTGGGGAGGTGATGACATGGGGGCAAGGCTTCCTGCGTTACCGAGAGAAGCTGCCCACACATGTGCATGTGCACAAGAATGATTTGCTTCCACCTGGAATAGAGCTGGGTAGATTTTGGGACCTGTGACATGTTTCATGAAGGGATTCTATAATAGCAATAATGGGACTTTCAGCTGTTGAATGAACAGTGGGCAATACTATGCAGATGGGAATTTATTAAATTCGTAAATTGCACTAGCCTCCTTTTCCACAGCTCTCATGATTCTTGGCCATTTCCGACTTGTTAATAAATAATTGTATATTAGTGTAGTTCTTTTTGAATCTAAAAGAGAATAATGGCCTGTAGCAGATGGGGAGCCTCTAATGCTAATGACCCAATCAAAGTTGTTTTAAAATGTCAGTTAACAAAGGCAAACCATAATATTGGAGCAGAAAATCCCTTAAGTGGCTACCTAAAGATGCCTTTCTAATGGCTATGTAAATGATGTTTTCCTTAATTTAGGAGCGAGATTTAATGTTTATTGGACATTTGTTTTAAATTTAGCATGTCGTCTAGTCCGTTGTTCTCAAAAGCATGTTTTGATTCAGACTAACGGCATTTTAAGTGCTCAGTAGGGGTTCTCCCTGGCCTGCCAGACACTGTGGCAGGGAGCGCAGAACTATGGAGCTTGGTGTCCAGAACACATCCTTAGTAAGAGTTTATATATAATGTAACTTGTGTCCTTAGTGATTAGGGGAATATGAGGACAAGGCTAACCTTAACTTATGGTTCATATGTTGCAAAGCTGGGACTCAGCCAAGTCAAAGCCCGCTTCATGGAGAAAATGGAGCTGAGTTGTCAGAGCAAATTGCCTGGTCGGGGAGGCCTCCCTGGAAAAGTACTGGGCTGAATTAGATAGGAGGCAGCCTCCCCTATAGCAACATCCTCTTAATCAGAGTCTGGTAGTGTTTCTCTGCATCCGTTTGCTCTGTGTTTAATCTGGAGCCAGACAATATGGCCTGACTAGTTTTGGAATAACAATTATTTGCTTTTGGTATCTTGCGGGTCTTGCAGAAACAGGCCAGCTTAACCCAATTCAACTCAGGCAGAAAGAATGCAGAAAGAGCATCCGAGGAGAGATGACATATAACCTAGAATATCGCATGGAAATACAGCACAGCTCAGGTAAACGCTTGAGGTATTTTTATTTTGTTTTATCTTGCTTTCTTTGATTCCTCCATTGCAACTTCTTTCTTACGGGACCCATAAAGGCTCAGGAAGGCAACCATGATAACTACTAACTAACTAAACATGATAGCTACTAACTTCAAGGGTTAAGCTACTTAGAATTTACATCCTAGAAACAAGGCTTATTATGAAGGCCAAACCACCGTTGGTGGGATTCCACAGCTGTGAGAAGATGCAGGCGACCCAATCAAGGTAATGTATTTTTTGTCCACGCCAGACGTTTTCTTCAGCGAAGAAGTAGGTAAATATGGTGGCACAAACTCATTATGTAACTGAAAATGTCTTTTTTTTTTTTTTTTTTTTTTGGTAAGATATCTCTATTGTTCACCCAGAGACCTTATTATGCAAGGGAGATGTGTGGCCAGAAACTTTTTAAGCCCTTTTGCCATACCTTATTTAACTTAAGAAATCCTATTTTATCCTTGGTCAGTCCAAGGCACCTGATTTTTTTTAATCCCACCCCAAATGTTTTCTTAAAAAGGTATAATCAATCCCTGAGACATAGTGCTGTTTGCTGCATGTGTTCATGTCACATTTATACAAACGGCATCGTGCTACAATGCTTACTCTGTATTTTCGTGCTGTTGTTCAACGCCGTGTTTTTAAAGTCTCTCCCCACTGCTGTAGGTACAGTTAGTTCATTGCTTTGGGCTCCTGAAGACTATTCTTTCGTCTGCATCCATTACATTTCTTTACCTATTGCCTGAGTTGCACCCACCTTCCTGTTGGCACAAACAGGGCTGCACAGACTATTTCTGAATGTGTACCCTATTGGACCTGTAGGTGAGTTTTTCTGGAATACACATATCCAGGAGTGGAACTGCTGGGCCATACGAAATAGGCACACTTAATTTTGCCCAAATTGGCCAGGTTGCAGCCTGTCCACATTTCCATCGGTGGCCGAAGAGCACGGCAGTTCCCATCGTACTTGCCAAGTATTTATTATTCACCTTTTTGATTTTTGCCCATCCGATGGGTGCAAAGTGGCATCTCAATGTTGTTTTGACATTTCTCTGATTGCTGGTGATGGTAACCGTTCCGGTTTCTTCCTTTGTGAATTGTCTCTTTTTAATCTGTAGGGGTTTTCTTCTCTTTGACTTCCTGACTTAAACTTATAATAGCTTTATTGAGATATAATTTGCATGCTGTAAAATATACCCACTTAAAAAGTAGTCGTTAGTTTTCAGTATATTCACAATGTCATGCAAGCATCACCACGATCCATTTTAGAACTTTTTTGTCAGCCCCAAGGGACTGCTCCTTTAGCTCCAGGAGACACATTTAGGTTGGGCACTCCCTGTATCCTTGTTGGTTGCACAGGTCTGGACAAATGGTCCGTGGACTCTGGTTGCTAGAGCCCTGGTTTCTGCTTTCCACAGTATGGCTTAGTTTCCCTTGAGTGTGTGAGCTTCCTCGGTGTCCTGCCCACCAATTCTTCCACAGTGCACGCCCTCACTTCGTGCTTGTCTCCAGCCCTGGTTTCTGTTTGCTTGCAATCAAAAGAACCTAAACTAAGTCAGAAATTTGTACGTAGAAGAAGGATTTTGCAAGCAACAGAACCTAGAACATGGAATTGATAGAGTTGTAGTGGATGGCAAACCCCCGCCCTCTCTCCGGTCTTTTCTAGAATAAAGGGCAACAAAACTGTTGATCGGACTATGATTCATTTCCTCCTGGGACTGTTACCTACCTGTAAAATGGCTGAATGTTTCCCAGTGTGAGCTGCTTTTCTGCTTTTCTTGGGGTGCTCTGGGAGAGCTAAGCTTTGGTACAAGACGATCCAGCCGAAAGAAGAGAACAAGGCTGGCTCAGAGCTCCGTTAAGAAAGCAGACAGCCTGGCCAATGATCTGATATATCAAAGGTCTGTCTGTCATGCCCCCCCCCCCCCCACTCCAGGAAGTGGGCTGCTAAGATAGTACATCGCTCAGCAAGGGAATCCTCTTAGCACCTTTCTCAGGTGGGGCTTTGGAAGCACAGGGTGAAGGAACTCCAATGGGCACAACCTCAGTTAATCAAGGATCTCTTTTCACTGCCAGAGAAGGGAATCGACAAGTGGGCATTTACAAAAGATGGTCCAGGAGGATTGTGTCCATGCATGAGATGTTGCTTTACCCTTTGCCTTTTTATTAAACATTTTTGGTCTCTCTCTGCTCATGTAGTATATCGGGTATCATTCAGGCCACAGATTGCAAGACCATGAGATGCCACATCTTATCCTGCCTGAGTCACAAACATCACCAAGAGATACTTGACTTGGCAGCTTGATGGGGAGACTAGCTATAATTTTTAATTGTTTCCTAATGGGGAAGTTCAGGTGGGGGTTCAGTCCATTCTTGTTTGTATGTGGAGTAACTATATTATGTTAGGTGGTAGTATTTAAAAAATTTGAGCAGAGGATTAAAGGCACACACGTGTCTGTGTGTGTGTGTGTGTGTGTGTGTGTGTGTGTGTGTGTGTCTGTGTGTGCGTGTACATGCACCTAAACTACCAAAGATAGACTATGGTATACTCTTATTATTTTGTCTTCCCGGAGCAGAGAAGAAGACTGTATTAGTCAGGTTTCTGCTGTGATAATACTACATAACAACGAACCCCTGCCCCCGTCCCCCACCATCTCAATGGCTTACCAAAACAAACACTTATTTCTTACTCATGGCTCTGCAGGTAGTTGTGGCTTTGCAGCACTTGGCTTCTAGCTGGGGGTTGGTTTCTGGTCTGCACTGTGCATCACTAGTGGCCACTCAAGGCATGTCCTTCTCATTGCCAATGGCAGAAGTACAAAAGAGGCCAATCCAAACTCTGTGAGCACACTTAAAGCCTCTGCTTCAATTCCATTAGCTAGATCACCGAGGACTAGGATTTATTCTCTGCCCACAGTAAGCCCTTATAGAGAAGGAGAAGGAATGAAGAATTGAGAATAAATAAATCATTCTACCACACTCCCCCTTCTTCTAAAAAATCAGGCCTGTGGTTTAAATGTGTTTTCTCTCTCAGCAGATTACATAATAATGTAATCCATTCAGTTGCTCATGTTAGACGCCTATGATATAAGAGAGGGTCCAGATTGGGAAGGGAGGAGCGTTTGTTTAATTTCAGATATATTGAGCTGGAAGTGAGTATGGGATAGAGAGATGACAAGACTATATAGATCCAGAGCCAAACCATTCTGATTGTTTATGTTCCTACTCAAGCTCCTACAGGTTTTATAAATGGGGCTACTGATGAGTGTTACTAGTTTCTTAAAGTCCTCTCCACTAAGGTGTCCTTATGATGTAACTCTCATGAAATTATTCTGGATTTTGAACTGAAACTGGTCCTGGTCCTGGCCTTTCATATATAACTCTGAATTACTAAATGTCAACATCAAGGTTTCTATATGAAATTACCATGCAGATTTTTATTACTTCAGAGAAGTTTTATGACTAAAGGGCATTAGCAAGTAATATTTTTCAATCTAGAACTGCTTTAGTCTACTATTTGTAAAGATTCCCCTGAAAAAGAATTTTTTGTGCTTGTGTAAATACACTGGAGTCATCATATCTTGTGCAAATTGTCTGTATTGATTAATGGTCTCTGTTTGCTTCCTTTTGCTTGTTGTATTTATAGCTCGCATTACTTATAATTGTTGGACAACATAATATGGACCAGATGGCTTCATTATTCTGTGTTTCACATTTTGAATTTTAAATGTTGTGTTGGACTGCCTATCAGTGGCCATCTGTGTCCTGGAGGAGATATGAGGCCAAAGCATAGTTCAAAGATCCCAGGCCCGATTCCATGGACAGTAAGTGCTGTTGAGGTATTATATTTGAGGGTTCCTCTCTGGCCTCTCTGCCCTTGGAAATTCAGACTGAAAGGCCAAGGGGGAGGGAGAGGCTGTGTATCAAAGGCCTTCTGAAGCACTCAGCTGGTCTGTGATTGCATTGCGTTTGAAAAGGCTCTTTCCCAATAAACTCACAAAATTTATTATGTGTTAGGAATTTTAAGTATAGCTACTAATATTTTAAAATAAGTGTATCAGTCAGGGGCTTAGCAGGAAACAGATAATATACTTAAATAGGATAATTGAAGAATGGTTACTTAAGGGACTCTTTACAATAGTATGGGTTAAGGAAAACAAGGTACAGTTAAGTAACAACAGTCTTTTCTGGTCTCGACCTCAGACTAAAACATTGGTTTTTCTTGGGTCATGAACTTACTGGCTTTTGTACTGGAACTTACCTCATCAGCTCTCCTGGTTCTCAGGTCTTCAGACTTGGCCTAGAACTATACATTAGCTTTTCTGGGTTTCCAGCTTCTCCAGCTTGCTGACTCATCCTGCAAATCATGGTACTTACTCTCCATAGTCATATGAGCCAATTCCTTATAATAAACTGTACGTGTTCTCTCTCTTTCTCTCTCTCTCTCTCTCTCTCTCTCTCTCTCTCTCACACACACACACACACACACACACACACACACACACACACCCTGGAAACCCTGACTAATACAGAGAGCAAGGCAACAGGTCCTGTGACCTTTCTTAGAGGGACACATAAAGAATCCTAACCACCAGGCAGTAGGGGGAGCTAGGGGAATAAATACCTAAATCTCACCTTTTCCCTGGTGCCTCCAATTGGTTGAACTTACCTGGAAGTTATAGAGGAAGAGAACCAGTTGATTCAGTCTTTAAAGAGCCTGAGAGAGGATCCTGGGTGGCTCAGTGAGTTAAGCCTCTGCCTTTGGCTCCGGTTAGGATCTCAGGGCCCTGGGATGGAGCCCCACATCGGGCTCTCTGCTCAGCGGGGAGCCTGCTTGCCCCTCTCCCTCTGCCTGCCTCTCTGCCTACTTGTTTGTGATCTCTTTCTTTCTGTCAAATAAATAAATAAAATCTTAAAGAAAAAAGAGTTTGAGATATAGCACAGGATGGAGGGTGAACAGTGAGTCTAGAGAGGCAAATGGAACCTTCCCAGATAAGTTTCTACTACATATATTGTTGCTATATTCTTGTATATCCTCCAGAGATATGCTATACGTACGAAAGCACATATAGAGATCTTGGTAATTTTCATGATATTTCAAATTCTTTCAAAAATATCATTTTGATGTCTACATAATATTAGCAAGCCTTTTATTATGAAATAGTGTTACATAGAATAGATGTAACATTTATATAATATAAAAATAGAGTAATGAATGAAATTCCTGTGTATCTGTGATGTTGCTTAAGAACTAGGATATTTGGGGGCGCCTGGGTGGCTCAATTGGTGAAGCGACTACTTGAGCTCAGGCCATGGTCTCATGGTCCTGGGATGGAGTCCTGAGTTGGGCTCCCTGCTCTGTGGGGAGTCTGCTCTCCCCTCTCCCTCTGCCCCTCCACCAGCCTGTGCTCTTTCTCACTCTCTCTCTCAAATAAATAAATAAAATCTTAAAAAAAAAAAAAAAAAGAACAAGAATACTACCAAAACTTCTCAAGACCACTGTGGACACCTTCCCAATTATATTCTTCCCATGAAGGGTAACCTGTGATAATAATTTCATTATCATATTTCTGAATATATATGTATCCACAAACAATATATTGCCAACCTTTGTGTGGTTTTGACATTTCTGTAGTTTCAAACTGCACGCACACTTCTGAAAATAATTTTTATCCTCAACATTATAATTTTAAAATTCATCCAAGTTAATGTATATTATTTTAATTTTTGCTACTATATATTGTTCCATTGTATGTCTATGCTATAATTTATGTATTTTACCATCAATAGACATTAGTTATTTTTACCATTTTATGGTATTGCTCTAGAATTTCTGGGTATACATATGCATATGAATTTCTCTAGGATAGATACCTGGGAGATAAAAACCTGGGTGGTGGGGATTATCTTCAAGTCTATAAGGTAATACAATATTTAGTACAAAACTATTGTTCCAATTTTCACCCCTCACTGCCAGTGTATTAGTTTTATGGCTTCATATTCTCACCAAACAATTTTTGTCAGTCTGACAGGTATAAGATGGAAGTAACTGTTCATGTCTTTTGCCCATTTTTAAATTCTTATTTCTTCCTTGTTGATTTGTAAAAATTCTTTTTCTAAAAAAAAGATTTTATTTATTTGACAGAGAGAGACAGTGAGAGAAGGAACACAAGCAAGGGGAGTGGGAGAGGGAGAAGCAGGTTCCCCAAGGAGCAGGGAGCCTGATGTGGGGCTCGATCCCAGGACCCTGAGATTATGACCTGAGCCGAAGGCAGACACCTAATGACTGAGCCACCGAGGTGCCCGGTAAAAATTCTTTATATATTCTAAGCATCCATCTTTTGTCTGTTGTATTACAAACACCACAAATTAGACTTCATCAACACTAAAGACATTTGATCATGAAAACATAACATTAAGAGAGTGAAAAGGTAAAGCATATAATATGAGAAAAAAATTTTAATACATATATTAAACAAAAGACCGATACTCATTTTATTAAAAACTCCTTCAGGTCAGTGAGAGAAATACAGACATCTCAATTTTTAAACACGGGCAAGAGCTTTGAACAGGTACTTCATAAAAGATGATCTCTGAGTTGCCAATAAACATAGGAGAGGGTGCTCAGCTCATTAGTTTTCATTAAGACACAATAAGAAGCCACTCTGTACTCTCCAAATCCTAGTGCTAGAAAAACTAGTGTTAGCAATGATATGGAGCACCAAAAACTTTTATTCTATACTGGTGGTCATGTATCTTGGTAGAATTGCATTGGAAAATAGTATCTAATTTCTAGTAGTATGAGAGTATATAGTAAAGTTGAACCTAGGCATAGCTATAATACACAGCTCCATTCCTAGGTATATACCCAACAAAAATGCCTACACATATCAATAATAGCATTATTCATCAGCATCAAACCCTGAAAACAGCCTAAATGTTCATCAAGAGTTGTTTATCTATGCAACAAAATGAATGAATCTAACAACTATGGGGAAGAATGAAAGATACTATATACAAAAGAGAGCATACTATATGATTCTGTTTATATAAAATACAAAAATCTGCAAAACAAATTAATGGTAGTAGAGGTAAGAATAGTTACTTTCAAGGAACGTGATGACTTGGAGTGAAGATACTGGAGGCATCTGGAACTAAAAACATTGTCTTGTTCTGAGAGTGAGCACATGGGTAAATTCAGTTTGTGGAAATTCGTTGAGGTGTGTACTTATGATTTCTGTACTTCCGGTATTTATGTAACACTTTAGTAAGAACTATTTTAAAAATGCCATGTGTTTGGAAATCAACAAAAACATGTCAAAATAAATAATCATGAGTAAAAAAAAGTCATGATGGAAATGTAACTTAATGACTATACTGCCTATTAAAACAGGTTAAGTGGTACTGTAAGGGAAATTTATAGTCTTAAATGTTTACATTGGAAGAGAAGCTTAAAAATATGAACCAAGTGTCCAAATATAGCACTAAAACTTTTTTTAAAGGGATAAAAAAGCAACGATAAAAATAAATGAAATAGAAAATAAAAATGCAATTTAAAAAATTCAACAAAAACAGTTGGTTCAAGGAAAGAAAAAAAGAGAAAGAAAGGCACAAACAATGTTTAAGGGTGAAAAAGAAGGACATAACTACAGGAAGTCCAACCATATCCAGCTGTACAGTTTTGGTTTTTTTTTTTGTTGTTTTGTTTTGTTTTAAAATATGTTATTTTGGAGGGATGGGTGGCTGGGTGATGGACATTGGGGAGGGTATGTGCTATGTGAGTGCTGTGAATTGTGTAAGACTGATGAATCACAGACCTGTACCCCCTGAAACAAATAGTACATTATATGTTAATTAAAAAAATATGTTATTTTTAAGTAATCTTTGCGCCCACCATGGGGCCCAAACCCACAACCCTGAAATAAAGAGTTGCAGGCTCTACCAACTGAGCCAGCCAGGTGCCCCCAGTTCTTGTTTTCTAAAGATTTAAAGTTCACCCCACTTGGGGAATGTATTATGGAAGAACTTGAGTGGATGCAAGCAGACTAGTTAAGAGGTCATCACTCTAATCCAGATGAGATGTAATGGTAGCTTTTATTGGGAGTAGTGTCTCCTTAGAAAAGATGCTCACATTCTAAAGTTATCTATTTACTCTCTTAACTTTTCTTACAATATTTTTATTGTTTGATGTTTACTCTTAAAACTGTAATCTTTACTAAAAAAATACAGTATGAAGTAGAACTATGACTTTTTTCTCAGATGGAGAACCATATATATTAATGCAACTCACACAAAAATGAATTGAAATACTATCCTTGTTGTATATTAGGTTTCCATATTTACTTGAATCTATTTCTGAGTTCTCCATTCTTTGTTCTACCATCTATTAGTCTCTTTCTATGCAGATACAATACAATAGGTTTTACAGTAAATTTTAATACCTGGAAAGATAAATTACTCCCCTCTCTATTTTTCCTTAATTTTTCTTTGGTTTAATTTTTTTACATTTATTCTTCTATATGAACTTTAAAATCATTTCACCTATTAAAAATCCCCATTTTCATGCTGATTGGATTTATATATTTATATAATTATTTATTTATATATTATATATTTATAATAATTTATATATTATTTTTAGGAGAATTGACACTTATCTTCCATTGTAGACACATGTTCTAATTTTCCGTTTTTTCAAAACACCTTTTCTTTTTCATGAGTATAGATAATCAAAAGGTGACTGCTATTATGTTTAGTATTTTATGCCTTTTATTTGAATATCTGAAAGTACTATTCATTTTATTTGTAATTTAAGAAGCAAATAGTGCCCACTTAACCACTTAATAGTCTAAACATTTCCAACATTTCAAGTGTGTCATTTTGAATATGGAAATTCTTCTTGCTCTGACAATTACTGAAAACCTCTGATTCATGATTAGGTTGAAGAGAAGAAAAAGTATTAAAATTAGACTAATCAATTTTATATGTAACATATAACAGATACGTGTAACTTTTTAAAAAATATTTTATATATTTATTTGTCAGAGAGAGAGACAAAGAGAGAGCCCAAGCAGGGGCAGAGGCAGAGGGAGAAGCAGGCTCCCCACTGAAAAGGAAGCCTGATGCAGGACTCGATCCCAAGACCCTGGGATCATGCATGACCTGAGTAGAAGGCAGACACTTAACTGACTGAGTCACGTGTAACTCATAAATCTATTATACATTGTTGTCTCTTTTACAGATGCTCCTTTCCAGCTTTTGATTTCATCATGTTGCAAAGACATGGGGACAGGTTTGGGATTTGAATCAAATTATCTTCATAATTTCTGGGTGAATAAGGATTAGATGTTCATCCAGAACTATTTAACAGTTAGTAATGAAGCTGCTTGGGTATCTAATATCCTCTACCACCTTTCCCTCACAACTACCACCTCGATGCTTAGAGAGGAAAAAAAGACTCCTTTCAAATAGTAAGACTCACAATCAGTAAGAATGATAAAAAATGTTACATTATTGGGGTGCCTGGGTGGCTCAGTCATTAGGCTTCTGCCTTTGGCTCAGGTCATGGTCCCGGGGTCCTGGGATCGAGCCCCGCATCAGGCTCCCTGCTCTGTGGGGAGCCTGCTTCTCCCTCTCCCTCTGCCCTGCTTGTGTTCCCCATCTCTCTCTCTCTCTCTCTGTTAAATGAATAAAATCTTTTAAAAAAATGTTACATTATTTCCTTTACATGTTTTAGTGAGATTTTGGTCTAGTGGAATAAGATGACAGATGTAGCTCCTATTTATTACCTGGGTTTCCCCAGAGATGGTTCTGGAAACACCAACAGGTTTGCACCCTTACCTGAGAGAGGATGTTTGGAGATGAATCTTGCTGGTGAGTGAAGGGAAAGGAAAGAGTGTTGATTAGTTTTCTCTGTCTCTAGTCTGGTTCAACAATCAACTACTCCTCTGTGTTTTAACTTCTCCACTCTCTTACCAAACTTTATTGAGAGAAGACAGCGGCCAAACCAGAAACTGCATAACTGTGGAAGGTAACGATTTGGGGAAATTATTTTTCTTGACATCTATATCTAAAATGAAGCAGATACGAGAATGCAAGGGAAAAGTCTAAATGTGGTATGTTTGGGGGATGGGATGACAGAATTAATTTTCAGTGTATGTTAATTTAAGTAAGATGTGAGTTAGCTCTAGTCACACTGGTGGAATGGGTCTCTTTTGTAGAGTTGTACTCTAATGTGTACCTCAGGTGTCAACCTGAGGTACACATTAGAATCACCTGAGGTAATATGGAAAATGCTAGTGCTTCAGCCCAACACTTAAGAAGTTCTTGATTGGGATTGAGCCTGGGCCTTTTAAAAAGCTCCTTAGTGAATATTGGCTGCTCCAACGTGCAGCCAATATTGTGAACACTGTTTTGGGGGAATTACCAAGGGTCAAGGAGGATCATATTTTTTAACAACATGTGAAACACAATCAGCAAGATTTGGCAAGGGATTGCAAAATGATGTGTCAACTAAAAGTAGTAGACATTTATTTTAATTCATCTTATTAGGGAACAACCAGTGTCCAGCTAGTTAAATTTATGGGGTTAATTTTTCTAAATTGACCTTTTCATACCAAAATAATATTTCCATCAAATGAAGAAGAGTGCTGTTATCTCGAATGTGTTATTATTTGAAGTCATATCTTGACCTTCCAAAATATAACTGTTTAGGAAGACCTGACATAGCATGATCAGCTTTTAGATTGTGGAGCCATGCATGCTTGTCACTGTTACAAGGTGATTTCTGGAAAATGTTTTATGAAAAAAATCTTTGGGTCTTATTTCAGCCTTAAAGTTATAATTCATATTGGAAAACTAAGGTCATTAAACCTTTGGGATTAATTCAGTTGTTCATTCATAGGGTACAGGGAATTACAGATATTTTCAGTGTCTGCTAGGCCTTTCATTTTCCCCAGTTTCCAAAACAGTTCTGCTTAATAATGTGCAGATAAAGCCAGGATTAAACTCATGCTTCTGATTATTCTTTATTATTGTTTTTTAGCTGACATATTACATTGGCTTTATTCTTGTCACTTTCCTCTGATGCTCCAATTATCTTGGCATCAAATATCATAATGAAATAACAAGAAAGGAGAATGTTAAAAGATCATCTGTGTGACACTAGGGTGTTGACATGTGTGATAAAACTAACTTTCCAAACTGGGAATGAGTCTGCATGAGTCATAGATCCTTCTTTCCTATGAGAAGTTGAGTCAAATTAAAAAAAAAAAAAAAGAGGATGGGGGAAGGCACCTGGCTGGTTCAGTTGGTAGAGCTTGCAACTCTTGATTTTGGGGTTGTAAATTTGAGCCCCATGTTGGGTGTAGACATTACTTAAAAATAAAATCTTAAAAAAAAAAAAAAAAGATGGTGTATCGGTGTATTGGTTGGGATTAGTTTGACTGTAAGAGAAGCTCCCAGTAGAGCTTTGTGCTTCTCAATTTGAAGCCCTGGAGGCTGGCCTTCCGGGGCTCATATGGTGGTTCTGGTCCACCAAAATCTTCAGAGGTCCTGGCTACCTCCAGCTCTCCTCTCTGCTTTCCCAAGGGGTGTGACCCTTATCCTAACAATTTGAGATGGAAGTAGAGCCATCATGTCAACATGTTTAGCCTCAGATGAAGGGAGAGGTGATGGGATGCAGGGGGAAGAAGGAGCAAAGTTGAGCTCTTGCTCTTAAGAAAGATCTTCAGATAAGATCACACAATGAGATCACATTTATAGCTCACTAGCTAGAACTTAGTCAAATGGCCAACCTAACTGAACAGGAGTCTGGGAAATGTAGTCTTTACCTGGTGATCATGGGTCCCCTGAAAATCAGTTGTCACAGAGGGAGACAATGGACAATAGGGGTTAACCAACAATCTGTGCTGTAAGTGGCACATGTTGGATTGGATAGTCTCTGGAAGATTATTTTCTGAGGATGAGTTCTGCTCCACAAATTTTTAATTTCTATCAGAGACTCCTCTGTACACGCCATTACGATTCAATTACTTTCCAAGTGTTCTTCTCTCACTTTTCTGTGGGACCACAATGGGATAAACAGATAGAACTCCATAGAAATCAAACTTAAAAGGGACCATCCTGCAGAGAAGTGTACATTTTCATTCTAACCTATTCCTTCTTCACATTGACAATTTATTCAGTTGTCTTATGATATTTTTATTGGAATCTTTCTAGGACTGGTATCGCGAGACGGAAAAGGTGATAACCCAAATGGAGGGATATGAGAAATATCACTAAAGGCCTTCCTACAAAAAAATAATCCCACAGCTTTTCCAATACATCGCCTAAGATCACACCATTAATAACACATTGCTTTTGAAAATATAAAATATTTTGGGGGAAATTATAAAGCACTGAGCTCTTTATAGCTTTTTATACCTTAATATGAATTAGTTCATTATATACATGAGATGGAGCTGGAATAGGAATTTTGAGAGGTGAGACGAAAGGGAAATATAAATTAGGAACATGACAGGAAGACCTGGGTGAGGCCACAAAGTTTCTGCATCAGTATCTCCTAAGCATCCCCCATTCCAGCGTAGACCATTATTTTCTACTGAAATATAAGGACAGTGGTGGGAGTGTTAAAGAGGATTGCCAAAAGAATGGGAGATGGCAGAGCAAAAAAGACAAATATCACTACGTCAGGCTCCAGTTGAAAATGACATTTGCAAACTTAGTTTTTCTTTGAGGAAATCATTATTTCATGATCTAATATTCATATACACTTAAATAGGAGTAAATCATATTTTCAGGCTAAGATTTTGTGACAAAAAGGATTATACTGCATTACCGGAGACTCTCATTTTGCCCGAAGCCAAGGTATCGGAATCCAGTATCTGTGAAATATTTTCACAGACATTTCCTTTCCGGGTAATGGATTTTTCCTTTTACTTCTGCTGATCAACGGGAATTTGTTTATTAACCAAGACTGAAAGTGATACAGTTCATTGAGATGAGTAAGCTGTCAAAATGGTGGGAAGAAGCATTGGAACTAAATGTCATCTACCAGGTCAGCAAATAGTGACAAATGTCACTTGCATTTCACTGACATGTTTACTCTTTGCCTTCTCTCCTTATGTTCACTAGGTTATGAGGATCCTTCCGAAACTCTTTCGAGAGAACAGAAGAAGCCAAGTCAGCCACGTAGGGTGATTTGAGAGTAAGTTAGTCATCCTACGCTAGTTGGATATTATATAGGAATAGCATGATCAGGGGCTAGTGCAGAACAGTGTAGGCCTAAGAGGTCTAGGTTATTCATCATAGCAGGTGAAGTTAGTGCATCCACCTTCACCCCAGGTACTTGCCATTCCAGTACCCACCAGGGCCAATGGCTTCTTAGCAGGAGCAGGGTTGTGCTTTAGCCTTACGCAGGCAGGCCAGAAGTGGCAGGGACTGAAGGCCCCTGGGAGCTACCCTCAACCAGTGATGAATCGGGTTGATGGATAAATGTATCAGCTTCCCCATCTCCGTTCAACATCATCTCCCTGAGATCCTCAGTAGGATTAAGCCCCTTTTGCTCACAGTAATAAGCTGCTCGTGAATGCGTTCTATATTGGCTTCCTTCCCTTTTCTCTTTCATCTTCCCACTCCCCCACAAGAGCTTCCTAGGATCACCTCCCAAATTAGCTACTCCCATTCAAATCCCTGTCTCAGTGCTTGTTTCTGGGGGATCCCCACCTGAGGCATAGGCAAGAAAAGGAATAGAAAGCTGGAGAAGACATAAAGCATATCAGTGGTAGAAACCGGACTTCAGTATGAAGTATGGACTTCAGTAGAAAACAGGTGGTGCTTTACATAACTTACTCCCTTTCAGGAATTTCAGTGAAGAATTGTGAGAACAGTAGTAAGAGACATTTACTCTAAGTTTAGAAATGATCCTGCTTAGATTGATGGACTGAGAGAAATAATTTTAGGCATCAAATTTCTTCACAAGAGCACTATAGTTGTTTGGAAGTCTTGCTTGCTTGTGGTAGTTGCTGAGTCTTTTTTTTTTTTTTTTTTTTTTTTGAGTCATTCTTGATTACTGTGCACGAGAGAGAGAGAGAGAGACAGACAGACAGACAGACAGACAGACTTCTACATGAATAAATAGAAATTTGGAGCCAGGGAGTGGGGAGATCATCCATTCAAGATGAAAAGGAGACGGTCACATGAGCGCACAGGAGAGAGAGGAAGAGAGTAAGGAGATGGGAGAGGTCCTTGCACTCTTATGTATGACCTCTCCCTGCAAGCTCTTCAACCTTGAAAATGTTATATTAAAACACAAAATGTTTGAGATGAGTGGGTTCCTTGTGGGAAGTAGTGAAGGGACCATGCATCTAGGGACACTTGGGATGGATCAGAGATGGTATAGCTGAACGTCACAGGCTGGACACAGAAGGGCAACTCTGCGAATAAGCAGAAATCACCAGGAGAATTTAGGATTGTCCAGGCAATGACATTGGCTGGGATCTGTGTCCCTTTTTCTCTGGTCTCCTAGGTGTCAGGGGGCCCTAGCTGGCATCTTTGAGATGAGCTGAGCATCAGAAAGAGGAACTGAGGAGGTGGTAGGAGTTCCTCAAAATTTTTCAAAAAGCCTTCAAAATTTTTCTTTTGAGTCAGTTAAGCTGTATTCCCTCCTGGAACAGATAATTGGTTTAAATGGTTTTTGGAATTTCCTCTGGCTTGATTTATGACTCTTGTGAAAGGAACCTGAAATTGTGCAGTTGCTGGTTACTTGAAAGTTTTTATTAAAAAATTCTGAAGAGGTTTTAGCCAACTCGGTGTTCTGTTTTTAGCACTTCATCCAGCAACTGTCTAACTCTATTTTATCTTTTGTGTAATCGTTCAATATTCATTTTCCGCCTGTATCTGAAATTCATGAGTCATATTCTTTTCTTCTGCATTTTCCGTGATTGATTCTTATTTTCAGCCTGAAGAGTCTTTTTCTTTCTTGTTTTTAATTTCCCAAGAGCCTTCTTAGAACTCTAGTTTTATCCGCCCCCGACATCCCAACAATTTCCGTGGGTCCTCTAAGACCCTGGTTATGGGACCCCATGGTAGTTCCCGGTGGGCACAACCGTCCTAGTCACTGTGGCTTCGCTCTCAGCGCTGTCACTCAGCGGCCGCCCACCACGCCTTCCGCAAGCCGAGGCTCCTCCTTCTGACGCAGCCTCCGAGGACGGTCCGTAGAGTCTGACGCTGCGTCACAGCGCCTAATGCTGCGTCACTCACGCCGCTTCGCTTCATGACGCAGGCATGTGTCGCCGCCCCTCGTCCCTGTCTGGGCGAGAAGCCGAAGAAGGGTGAGTCCAGTACGGTAGAGACGTTTTTGAGAGAGAGACCGCATTCATGTAGCTTTTGTTAGAGTACGTTGTTGTAATTGTTCGATTTTATTATTCGTTATTATTTGTTATCAGTTATTACTGTTCATATCTTACTGGGCCTCATTTATAAATTAAACTCTATAGTATGTATGGATGGGACAGAACATAGTAATATATATGTATATATATATGTTTACATACATATATACATATACATATACACATATATACGTATGTGTGTGTGTGTGTGTATATATATATATATATATATATATATATATATATATATATATATATATAGGGTTGGGCGCTATCCATGGTTTCAGGCACCCCTGGGGGTCTTGGCACGTATGCGTCCTGAGTAAGGAGGGGCTACTGTATTGTTTCTGTTTGATTTGATTCTGGACTCCGGAAAAAAAGCATTTCTGTTCAGAAATGTGGACATTTCCTAATGCTGCCTCATCGCTGGTTTTCGTCTGATACAGAGTAGGGAAAGTCCTAAATCCTAAGTCCCTCCCGAGGACCCCTGTGCCCCTCACCTCCCCCATGGCTGGAGAGAGGAGGCTTTTCTCAGAGCACCCTCCGTCTGTACCCCCTCTTAGTCCTGGTTGTGGGCTGTCCTAGAGTTTGAGCTGGGACGTATAGGAGACAAAAAGAAAAAATCCTGAGAATTTACTTCCAGGTCGTCCCTTTAGCCCTGGCTTCCTTACCCAGTCCCCTTGCTCTTTATCCACTGTAGTAGGTGGACTAATTACACCCCCCACCCCCCGCCCCGCGTGTCCACGTTCAAAGACCTGGACCCTGTGAATATGTTACCTCACATGGCAAAAAGAATTTTGCAAACCTGATTAAGTGAATGATCTTGTGATGGGGAAGATTATCCTGGATTATCTGGGTGGGTCTAATGTGATCAACCGCCAGGGCCCCTGTAAGAGGGAGTCGGAAGAGTCAGAGCCAGAGGAGATGTGATGACAGAAGCAAAAGTCAGAGTGATGTGAGGAAGGGACTGTAAGCCAAGGAATTCGGGCAGCATCTAGAAACTGGAGAGGGAAGGAAATAGATTCTCCTCTAGAGCTTCCAGAAGGAACACAGCCTTGCAGACCCATTTTAGGTTTCTGACCTCTAGGATTATACAATAATGTATTTCTTTTGTTTTGAGCCGCTGAATTTGTGATAATTTGTTTTAGCAACAAAGCAAACTAATATATTCACCTTGTAGAGCCTATCGAAGTTGCTGTATGTATCATGTGTAGGGTTTTTTGTTATAATCAAAGGGAGAGATGGCGTGGAGTATTGTTACTGCATCTTGAGTGGAACCAGAGTCCATTTTTCTTAATTCTCAAAATGTTATGACTTTGGACCGTAGGAGGTAACTGCTGTGTCCTGTGGACCCCACTTATTAATCTTTGAAAACTTCCCTGCTTTCTGATTTAACATGATGTCCTGTCCCTTTCCTGTTTCAGACCTTGAACAGCCATTTTTCTGAGGAAAATGTTTAAATTAGTGAAAAGAATATACATTAAAATGTGTTATAGAATTCTTTAAAAATCATCATTGAAGCCCAGCATCGTCCTGGTTCTCTTCTCCTTTTTTTTTTTCTCTTCTTTTAACGACAGGGCAGTGTGGGGCTCCACCATCCATACCGCTGACCCACCTGCTTGGAGACACCTCCCTCCCTCCCTCCCTCTACTTAGATACCAGCTCAGGGAGTTCTAGGGTTTTTCCCTCAACAGCCATCCCTACCCCAGGTGCACGCATACTCTATGAGGCTCAGTGAAAGCTCATTTGGGCAGAAGTACCCAGGTTCTCAACATTCCTCTGACCCAGCACAATGCGTAGTCCACAGAAAGGGCTAAATGCACAGGTATCTAATCAAAGCTAGCAGTTTACAACCAGCAATTCAAAAATACACAGATCTTGCAGAGTGAAGCTTGAGGATGAATGCATTTAAGTAAACAAAGAGGTTTGAATGAGCAGATCCCAGTCAACAATCATGGTAAACACATAGCTCCTACAACACATCTCTATGGTTGCAGACCCTGCCCAGTGATTTGTTATCAAGTCTGTGTAGTGGGAGATGCAAGAAATAATGGGACCTAGTTTGTCATTGGCAGGCAGCCTTTTTCATATTCTGTGGTGTGGGGTGCAGAATTTGTCTTGGGGAAAGACTATTCTTGTTTGGGAAGACAGTTTGAGGAGCTTTTTGGTTATGCAAATCAAAGACCTAGAGGTGGGTCTGGTAAGAGAGGTTGAGAAAATGGGGAACTAGATTACCCCTTAGAAGTCTGTCTCATTAAGGAAAGGCATGTGACGATGAAAAGCAATTTTTTGGGGGGAGTCTGGAAGAATTTTTTTGTGAAACGTGAGTCCTTAGGGAGCTGAAGCTAGGGATGAGACGAGATAGGAAAAGATATTAGGTTCTTCTTATTCTTATTTTTTTTAAGATTTTATTTATGTGAGAGAGAGAGAGCATGAGTGGGGAGGAGGGAGGAGTAGAGGGAGAGGGAGAGGGAGAAGCAGACCCCCGCTGATCAGGGAGTCCAGTGCAGGGCTGGATCCCAGGACCCCAGGATCACTACCTGAGCCACCCAGGTGCCCCAGATGTTATGTTCTGAGGGGGTAGAAGTATGAAGGGAGTTCAGAGTGACAGGCAGGACATACACACATTCCCTGGGAATATTCAGAAATATTCTGGACTTATCTGGACCCCTAGTGATGGAAAAGTGCTATATTCTCCAGCCCTGGCATGCTCTCTATATAAAGTGGAGGAAGAATATGGTGATGGAGGAAGAATGGCAGCATCTAGCTCAGTGCTGTTGAAGAGAAATATAATGTGACTTACATATGTATTTTTTACATTTTCTCTTAGTTCCATTAAAAAAAGTAAAACAGGTGAAATAAAATTTAGCACTATATTTTATTTAACTCAATATATCCAAACGATTATTTCACCATTTAATGAACATAAAATATTACTAATAAGACATTTTACATTTTTCTCATATTAAATCTTTGAAATCTAGTCTATGTTTTACATTTAAAGCACATCTCAACCCAGACTAGCCCCATTTAAAGTGCTTAATAGCCTTATGTGGTTACTGGCATGATAGTGGACAGTATAGTTCTAACTCTTTATACTCTGTGATTACTAAAGTAATTTCAAAGCCTTAAAAAAAATAAACAACAAGTTGCTGTAAGAGCCTGCTTATCTCAGCGACTACATTTACCTTTGCCATAAAAACAAAAACAAAAATCTATTACAGCAAACACAGTCTCTTTATTTCAGAAGACTGTCTTTACAAAAGGCTCATGAACTGCTTATGGTTATGGGTGACTTCTGAGTGGGTGGACAGAATTAAGCCCATGATTGATGTAATCATGAGTGAATTGAAAAATAAAAATATTACAGCCACATCAGTATAATGGTTACTTAGGTGATAAGTCTCTGCAGGAGCTAGCGTAAAAATGCACCTCCTACTTAATTCATTTTCAGGAATCTTCTGAGAAAATGCCATGTTGTAAGAAAGGAGGTATTAATTTACTGGAATGAAAGGAAAAAGTGCTTTTTTTGTTGATTAGAATGGCTATATGACTCACCAGCCTCTTTGTCTGCTGTTTATATAACCCAAGCATCCCAGCCACACCAACCTGGAATTTGATGTGGTCAAAGCAACAGTGACAAAACTCATACGCCTTGTATAATTCGAAACCCATGTAATTCAGGTGCATGTTCTAATAGGAACATTATTTCTGTTTAATAGCTAGCATGGCTGTGCCGTGTGAAAATAGGATCAACTCAATATGAAATTCACTTGGTCATGCAGCTTTGGAATTATGAGATTCTTGAATTAAAATCATGGATGAATTATTCACATTTCACACATAAAGTTGGACTTTATTAATCTTTTCTCAGTGCAACATTATAAATTGACTTAATACAAATTGGCAGAAAATGAGCACTCACTTATAGTCCCAAGGCTCTGCTTCTACCCTCCAGCACTCTGTTGGAACTCTGGTCTCTCAGATTCCTTACAGATGGTCTTGGGAGTCTCAAAGAGGTATATCATGAAGAATCTAAAAACTAATTCCGTTGGCTGCCCCCTGGCACCCATGCTATTTATTTACTTAAAAGTAATCTCTATGCCCAACATGTGGCTCGAATTCATGACCCTGAGATCGAGAATTGCATGCTCTACTGACTGAGCTGGTCAGGCACCCTATGTGGTACCCATGTTTATCTCCTTCCCTTCTCTAGACCTTTATAGGAATGTCTCTTTATAATGCTAATGCCCAAGATGGCAGCTGGTTCTCTATTGGTGGTTTCCAGAGATGAGGCCAAGACTGATATTTGTCCTGAAGCTGCACAAGTCCCATGCTGAGGGCACTGATGTCTGCTTGGAAGGCATTGTGTCCCTTTGCTGCAAGAGCCATGGACAGAGGGTTGTGTTGCCCATGAATGGAACTGCCACAGTCGGCACCTGGTGTTTCAGTTCTTTTGGGTTTTGCTGGCTTTTTTGCTTCAGGTCCCTGGTTCTGGGGATGTATTATCAATCCAATCTGAAGACCTATCTCTTTGACCTTGTCTACTCTTCTGGTGCCCAAATTATTCTTTTTGATTCTCTTCCCTAAGAATGAGCATCTTTGAAAAGTATGTTTCCGTAAATGCTCAAGGATTTTCTATTCCACTGTCCAAGCCCCTAAGTTAACCTGATTTCTGCAGTGAACAAAATCTAGATTCAAGCTGAGTTTCCTGCTATACTTAAGGAGAATATGCTAAATTTTTCTCTTTATTTTGTCCATCTTCATAGTGGTAAGTTACCCAATGAGTAGCATCCGTTTCAATTTTATTTTTTAAATATTTTATAAAGATTTTTTTTTTATTAGAGAGAGAGAGACTGAGAATGAGAGAGGAGAAGGTCAGAAGGAGAAGCAGACTTCCCGCAGAGCCGGGAGTCCGATATGGGACTCGATCCCGGGACTCCGGGATCATGACCTGAGCCGAAGGCAGTCGCTCAACCAACTGAGCCACCCAGGCGCCCTCAATTTTATTTTTTAAATATTTTATTGATTGATTTGATAGAGAGCAGGAGAGAGAGAGTGAGAGAAAGTGCAAGTGGGGGGAGTGGCAGAAGGAGAGGTAGAAGCAGGCTCCTCACTGAGCAGGGAGCCCAATGTGATGCAGGGCTCCATCCCAGGACCCCAAGATCATGACCTGAGCTGGAGGCAGATGCTTAACTGACTGAGCCACCAGGTGCTCGCTCCTCATTTAAGATTTTACTTTTAAGTAATCGCTATACCCAAAGTGGGGCTTACACTCACAACACTGACATCAAGAGTCACACACTCCACCAACTGGGCCAGCGAGGCGCCTCCAAAAAGCTGCATTTTTAAGTGCATTATATATAGAGTGAATATAACCAAAAGAACTCAAGTTATAGTTGTACTAGATTAATGTGATGGTTCAATAAATTTTCCAGATTGCCAGTCTCTCAAATACTTGACTAAATGTACAACTCAGTACCTACTCTTGACTTTTCCTTAGATGCAGAGCTATTTTGAAGGTAGAGAAATATTTTTTGGACCAAACCCCATGTGAGTAAATTTTGTTTTATTCTTCAGACTAATATTACAATTGAAGAATGTGTAGAAATAGCATAGAATAGAAAGCACAAAATAACAGGCTAGAAATTAACCCAAATAATGGTGTTTCTGCCATAATATAACATATATTCTTGACATACCTTACAGTCAATGAAACCAGACATTAAAAATTAGACAGTTTAAGGGAAAAATAGGGTGGAGAAAGATTATAATATTTAGCCATAGTCTACAACAGCCACTAATACCCAACCAGAGAGAATTATGGAGAGAGGTGAAAGTATCTCATAAACATATAATTACTTAAATCTGTGTGGCACACTATCTTTAATAAAACTAGGTTGATCCTAATCAGATATTTGATGGCTTATTGTTCATGCCATTCTTCTTACCTCTAATAATATATATAATGAAATGGATTTTTTCTTCACGGCATTGCAGCCAATGCAACATGGGCATGGTGGAGGGAGATAAGAGAACTCAGAGAACCAAATTGCTCGTGCATTCTTTCCCCTCACTGTGAATGTGTGTGTGTGTATGTGTGTGTGTATGTCTTTTAATATCAGCTTTATTGTGGTATAGTTGGCAACCAAAATTGTAATATGCATTTTTTTATTTTTGATGGGGTCACATGCCCAAGTTCATCTTATTTGAAATACAAGCATAGGGAAGAACTTCAGGGAGATTGGAAGCAATTTCAGATGTTTCTGTGAAATCAACCATTTCAGAAAGTCATGTGTACTTTTTATGTTGAGACGAGGGAATGAGGAAGCGTGTTTTCTTGAGGAAAAGAGACAGAATGGTGTTATATTTAATAAAACAGTTTTGAGAAAAGATAGTAGTGAGTATAGTTTCATTCCGAGGTGGCATTCAAAAGATCAAATGACCTTTTTGGTACCTCGCAGTTTTATTTGGTGGCCATGCAGGGGCAGCTCCAAGGGAGTATGAGCCTGTGATGATGGGCCACAGCCTCAGGGACTAGATGGGCATTGGGCATTCGTCCACTGGGTGCCACCACTGCCAGATGGAGTGGCATCTTCCCAGTGGAGGACTGGGCCTTCTCTGTCTGGGAGGACACATAAAGATAGGCACTGGTATATGGGAGTTGTAGTGGGCTGGCTAGAAGGCCGCTGGGTACCAAGTGCCTAAGCAACACTCACTTGGGGCTCTCCAGACCTGGGATGGTTCAGTCAGTGTGGGAGGGAGGATTCAACAGGCTTGGGGTAGCAGTAATTTACCAATGGGCAGGGGAGCATTTCTGAATTTAACAACCTGGTTTCAGGGTCTTCCTAGTAAAAAAAAAATTTTTTTTTGGCGAAATTCCTAATTCTTTAGGGAGCTATCAATTAGAACAACGAACAAAGAAATTGACAAATAGGAGGGCAAGGGGATTATAGGTTAGAGGCTAATACAGAGTTAATCACAGAGGTAGAGCCCAAAACATTTCCTGCAGATGGCAACGTCCTCCAGTGCTTCTCATAGTCCCTTTGTCCTTGAATTAGTTTAAATTGGTTTCTTTGGTTCTTTTCATTTCTTTTCTTTGTTGACAGTTTGACATACCTCCTCACTCCCAAGTTGCTTTGCTCCTACAGAAGATTAAAATTCTCTCCCAGAGAGCAAAAATGCCCACTAACCAAGATAAATTGTAGTTGCAAGCATAAGTGTGTCTCATTTAGTGTTAGCCTTCAAGGGCGGGTATGCATGAAAAATTGTCTGCAAAATTAATTTATGTAAAGTGATAAATTTTTTGCAGCTGATTATGTTTTCAGAGATAACGCTTCGGAAAATGAGATCATGATTCCATGAATGCTCAGTAAAAGATATTTTGCTCCAAACAAAATGTACTGCTGCAGAAGAGTTCCTAGTTCAGACAGGCAATGAAAAGTAGTGCTTCTTATCATACACTGTGAAATTGGCTAATTTATATGGTAGAATGGATTTGGATTTGAGCTTTCCAAGTCTTTTTTTTTTTTAACATGAAATTGTCTGCCCCCTGAAGTTTTTATCAGCTGAGCAGTTATTTATGTTGGCAAGACATCACAGGTCAACTCAGCTCTAAGCTTCATGTCATGATGTGGGACCTACAAATGAGCCTAGACTGAGAGCCATAACTCTTAACTTCTAGACCCAGCTCAGCTACTAGGTAATTGTGGGTGTTTGTGGCCTTTGTGTTTCAATATGAATTCAAATGGCCTTGTACACCTAGTACACTTGCTCTCTTGACCTGCCTGGGCTTTTCTGATTTTATAGCATCAGATTTCCAAGTTAAAAGTCTGCAAAATATTTCATGTAGGAAATCACCACATACATGTTCTTCAGTGTTAATGGGGGAGGTTAGCATGTCTCAAACATGCCAGCTTTATCAAATTACAATTTCCTTTCAGTATCTACAGAGATGCCAGGTGGTAGGGAATCATAAAATTCAGTGGATATGCCTTTAAATGTCCCTTTATTGGACCATTATGGGCTCCATTACTGTGGCTGCAGAGTATTTCACTAACCACTACAGAGTTAGCCAAACAATTCTTTTCAAATTAAATTGATATCGATGAACATAAACAGTAATTTATAACTCAAGAGCAAGAACAACAGCAATAAACAATCTCACCAACCTTGAGACACTCTGATAATATACCAAAACAAAGTATCCTTCCTCAAAGTCGGGGTCATGTCATCAGCATGTGTAGAGGGATTTTCTGTGTTCCTGCGGTGGGGACAAGGCCTGTACAGAAGAGGTTTCAAATTGCAGCAAAAGTCAGGTAAAGGATGAGTATTAGGGTATGAACACCAGATTTTTTAAAAAAGATTTTATTTATTTATTAGAAAGAGTGAGTGAACATAAGAGAACATAAGAGAGAACACAGGGGCACATGAGCAGAGAGAGAGGGAGAAGCAGACTCCCTGCCTTGATGCGGGGCTTGATCCTGGGACTCTAGGATTATGACCTGAGCCAAAGGCAGACACTTAACCCCCTGAGCCACCCAGGTGCCTGTGAACACCAGATTTTATTTATTTATTTATTTTTAAAAAAAGGATTTTATTTATTTATTTATCAGAGAAAGAGAGAGAGTGAGAGAGAGCATGAGAGGGGAGAAGGTCAGAGGGAGAAGCAGACTCCCCGTGGAGCTGGGAGCCCGATGTGGGACTCGATCCCCGGACTCCGGGATCATGACCTGAGCCGAAGACAGTTGCTTAACGAACTGAGCCACCCAGGCGCCCCCAGATTTTATTTTATTTTTTAAGATTTATTTTTTTTTTTGGAGATAGAGATAGGGAGAAGTGGAGAGGAGCAGAGGGAGAGAGAGAATCTCAAACTCTGTGCTGAGCCCGGAGCCTGATGCAGGGCTTGATCTCATTGCCCTGAGATCATAACCTGAGCCAAAACTAAGAGTCAGACGCTTAACCAGCTGAACCATCCAGGCGCCCATCCCCACTGTCTTTCTATCTTGCTTGCCCTACAAAGTCCAGATGAGGATAAATGCAGCCCTTATTCTCTCCATCCATCTACCTGGGTTGTTGAGGGCTCCTGAAGAAAACTAACTCTGCAGATTTGCACCACAAAGGGACCACTAGAATACCAGCAGTAAGGCCTCGAGGTCCACTCCACCTCACTGCAGTGTTAGTTGAAAAGGCATAATTTCAGAGCTGACCTGGAAATAAGAAAGGGAAGTCACTAGGTTTGAGAAAGAGAGAAAGAAAGAAAGAGGGAACTCAGAGCATTCACGCTGATGTTCTGGTGGTCCAAAAGATTGCGTGTAAATGCATTTATAGGGGCTAAAGTTTAACATCCACAACCTAGAAAAAGATCCAGGTTCCTATGCCTTTGTTGCCATCACAAAGAATGTAGATAGCCCTATGCTAGGGCCACAGAAGGCTAGGACTGTCCACCCAGGAGAGGTATCTTGGCTCTGTGTGAGGTGGGGAGCTGGAATTGGAATGCTAGACTAAAGCTGTCCACCAGGGAAGGCTGCCCCTATGTGTAAGAGTAACTCGAAGCCTCTGCCCATGGGTCTAGGAAAGAAGCAGTCTTGTCCCAGGTATGGTCTGGGGTGAGGAAAAATAAGTCTCCTGGAGAAATTAAAACCCTCAACCTGTATCATAAAGGTGTGGAGCCTGACTTTATAGTCTCCACGTGGTGGTGGGAATCTCTGGCCAAAGAATTAATGTAAGCCCAGCAGTAACCAATGTTGTAAGGCAAGTAAAATAAATAAGGGCACAACTTTTATAAAGTCAAGATAAAACTTATTGTATATTTCATGATTGTGGATCTAGAAAACCTCAAAGAATCCTCAAACTATTAAGATTAATAGGTAAATTTAGTGAGATCACTATATATGTATGTATATGCAGAAACAAAAATGTAAACAGAACTAAAATCTTATCTCATGCCTCAAACCCACTGTCTACCCCATCACTCAACAATGACCTTGTCTTGTACTGCATAGGGAAAAATGAGACTCTGAGTTTTGAGCTCCCACAGTTTCCTGACTTCTTGACTTCAAACTTTTCTTTCAGCCTCACCCTTGCCTCCTTTCTGTATTCGTAAGGGGCACCCCTTTCCTTTTTCCTTTTACGAACACTTTTCTCTATGCTTTTAAGTCCCTTCCCTCCCTTCTCCACTGGAGTAAAGATACAGCTTTTTCCAATATTTCTTTGTCTTACGGAGTCAACTTGGCTCCTTCCCTGTAGCTTTTAAAGACACTCGAATTGCTGTTACCTTAAAAAAAAAATCTATATCAAACCTTGGCAGACCATCCACCCCCCCATCATCTCTAGCTATCACGTTTTCAAAAGAACAGCCGAAACTTGCTGTATCCCTTTCTCACTTTTTTTTAAAAGACTCTTATTTCAATCAGGTTTCCCTTCCTATTACTGCTCTGAAGTGTTTTTTTGTTTTTGTTTGTTTTTTATCAAAGTGACCAAATGGCCTTCTTAACTGCTCAAACCAATGGACACTTTTCAGTCCTCTGGCAGCCACCACCGGATTGCTGATTTACCTTACCTACACTTTGACTATGAACTTCTGGGTGTTTGTATAGATCTGATTGGTTCCTTGACTCTGTCCCTTATACTCACCCAGTCTTGCCTCAGGTCCTGTGGTCCTAGCGGAGGGTTGTCTGCATTCCTCATGATGGGAACAAGGGCTTAGGAATTTGGATATCTTACTAGGTAAAGTGTGGAGTCGGGCAGGCAAGGGTCTGAGATAAAACATAGAAATTAGAACAAGACTATGGCACTGTCATTGAGACAACCTCTGGAGGCAAGGGGGTTTTCTCTGGCCCTTATTATTCACTTCTGAATATATGCACCCCAGGAGGTAGGAAGTGATTATAATGCACGGGTCACTGGACTTTTCACTTCATTTTTCACAGTAACCACTGTAGATGAGTGATTGATTATTGAGTTGGCATTGGGACATTTTACAGCCCACAGGGAAGGGAGGGGAGATGGGTGCAGATGATTAAGACTGGATTTCTTGTCAGCCAGGAGGAACTAGGGCTCAGCATCCAATTTAGGTTGACTTAAAGACAATAAAGAGACGTGAGCTCTCTTGCACAGGTAAGTTTGTGAGCTGAGATCCACACCTGTTTCCTATTAAAAATGTCCACTAATTGGGTAGCCTTTAGTGTAGGGAATATTCCCTACACTAAAGGCTAGATAATTATCTAGTTCCCTGAATCTGACACACTGTGGGACTCAGCTGTTGAAGCAGAAATGGTCTGATGCGCAGATTTCCATGATGGATATGACTACTTCCTACTGCAGAGCAAGCAGAGAGATAAAGATAGTTGCACTGAAGAGGTGAACTTGTACGGTTATATGACTAAAGAAGGGAACTTGAGGGACTCGTGATTTTGCAATGGGTAGAGACTGAGAAAGAAAGACATTTGATTATTAGAAGCCCTGAAACACATTTGTTCTAAGCAACATTTCTGCCCAAATGCATTAACTAATGCAAGAAATTTCAGCTCATTATCATTCCAGTTTTGGCAGCACAATTTTCCCTGAGGCTTTTAATTCTTTCCTTAGAGTCCTCTATATTAACTTTGAATCCTTGATGTGTCTTCAAATATTGGCTTAAAGCATCACGGGTTGTTATTTTATTTAAGTGAATAAATTGGCCATCTAGATGTATCCTATTTAATATACAAATGCACACCTTCATGCAGATAAAACAAACTTCCATAGGAAACTGTTCATGTTATCAGGTGTCATAGGAAAGTCATGCATATTTATTTACTCTCAGTCCTGGCTTCTTATGTTATTGTTAAATCATTTTATTTATAACATTACCTTGTTAGGAGTGGGACTAGATGTCCTGAAGCATTTCTTATTTTCCTCACATCCTGTATCACACACAAACAAATATTTAAAAGAAAACCCTGTTGATGTGCATATAGGAAGCATTTTTCTAGCCCTGATGAGCCCAGTGGCAAAGTAGCCACTTCTATACGTTTATTCCACCCATCTCAGTCTTTTGACTATCAGATTTCTTAGCATTGGACCCCTGAACCTTTATTATATTGTGAACAACCTTTGATTATTTTCAGGCAATGACAGAATTGGAAGTCTGGAAGGTACTTTAGAGCATTATTACTCAAAGTGTGGATCATTTTGCCCCATCTCTCTTAATGTTCACTCTCCATCTGTACTCTGAATCACCTGTGCCCTAAGTGTACAGGGTATGATTTTGCCATAGCTTTTTGGGTATCTCTGTAGATGTTAGCTGGTATATGAGCATCAATACACTTAAAACCAAAATACATGCAGGCATGGCAACACACAATCAACTCACCATACCCCCTTCATGTGCTTCCTTTTCTTTATTGCCTTTTTCGTTAATAACATTACCATCTCCTTGGTCATCTCAACTGGACATGGAAAGAGCCTTATAACATCTCTGTCTCTCTCTTAGTACTACCCCTCAATTTAATCAGCCCATAAAAGCTGTTAATTAAATTTCTGTCAGGCCCTAGGATAGATCCTTTCTTCCCTATTCATCATCACTGTTCTTACTGTTCTTCTTCTTTTTTTTTTTTTAAAGATTTTATTTATTTATTTGACAGAGAGGAGAGAGATCACAAGTAGGCAGAGAGGCCGGCAGAGGGAGAGGGGGAAGCAGTGTTCTTACTGTTTTGAAATACATTTTCATTGTCTGTTGCCTTGCCTAATGCTAACTCTAACTTATTTCTCTGTCTTCTCCAGTTTGTCTTCCCTCCAAGCCAATTGTATTATCTATTTCTGCATTTCAAATTACCCCAAAACTTAACAGCTTGGCAAACTCACAGTTTCTATAGGTCAGAAGCCCAGGAGCAGTTTTAGTTGAGTGGTTCTGGGTCAGGAGCTCTCATGAGGCTGCAATCAAGGTGTTTTTCTGGGCTGCAGTCATTTGAGACTTGACTAGGGAAATCTCTGCCTCCAGGCTCACTCATAGGATTTTTAGCAGGCTGTTTTTCACCACTCGGGCCTTTCCACCAGGCTGCCTTGGCATGTGGAAGCGGGCTTCTCCCACAAGGATTGGTCCAAGAGAGAATAGGAGAGACTGAATGATCTCCCCAGATGGAAGTTGCAGTCTTTTTATAGCCTAATCTTGAAAGCGACACCTATCATTTCTGCCATATTTAATTCATTAGAGGAAAGTTACTAAATGCAGTCCACAGTCAAGGGGAGAGGAATTTTGTTCCATCTCTTGAGAGGAGGGGTATCAAAGAATTTGTGGGTGTATCTTTAAGGCCACTACAATTTGTCCTCTGGTCAAAATTATTTCTCTTTCCTCCATGTGCAAAATCCATGTCAAAGACTTTGTGGACATATCTTTAAAATTACTACACCACCTTACACTTCACAGAAACTGGGATCTTGAGACATATCTTTGTTTTGAATATTTTTGCTGACTCCACTTTACATATACAGGAGGGCTTAAACTCCCCAGGTCTTCCACCATCTGGTCCTAATTACATATTTCCATCACTTGCTTATGAATCCTACATGTAGCCAAGCCAAATGAGTCACCATTTCCTAATCACACCCTAAACTTAAAATTCTCTGTACTTTTGTGGATGCTGTTTCCCGGGCTGGAAGGTGCTCCCTTATCTCTTTTCAAATTCTCTGTAAAAGTCCTAGCCATACTATCATAACATTACTTCCTTTATAAAGTGTGACAACTCCCCCCAAACAATATATCCACTCCATTTGATTGTAAATTCCTAGATGACAGGAACTGTACCTTGTTCATCTCTATATCCCTCAAAACAAGAAGATTTCATTGCATCCAACAGATGTTCTACAAAGGTTGAGTTAAATTATATGAAGATAGTACTTCTCTAATTTAGGCAAAACTAATACTTTGAGCTGTTTGTGTCCATGTGGTACACCAGCACCATGGTAGCATTTTATTTGTTGCATATAATCTGTCTTTCAAAGACACAATGCCAATATCGCTGTGTGGGGCACCCTGACAGAGTTGGTGGTAGAATTTCCAAATGGTATCAACATCTTCAAAGTACCAGCCTTCTGCTGCTGTTTGGAAGGCCAAGAAAAGTTCATTTACCAACATGTTGATGTACCGTGTATATCCCACAGAGTGGAAATGATGGAGCTGTACAATTTGACTGTCTTTAGCTATGCTGTAGGAGGACATCTCCTGTTTAATTTCTGAGCTCTCCCCCGCCCCCCCCCGCCAGCTTCCTCCCTCCTTCCACTTTTTTCTTTTGTTCTTCCTGCCTTTCTTTCTTCATTTCATTGTCTATGCCACTTCTCTGATCTGCCCTTGTTAGTTTCTCCCAACACGCTGGGGTTGGGATGGGATCACTGTCCCTTAAATTTAGTCAAACAGAAGTTCTCTCTTTGTTAACAGTTTTACTGAGGTATAAATTACATACCGTAAAAGTCACCCATTTTAAGTGTACAGTTAATGATTTTTAGTTAATTTATGGAGTTGTGACACCATCACCACAATCCAGTTTTAGACCATTTCTATCACCCCAGGAAGATCTTCTGTGCTAACTGAATTAAAAAAAAAAAAATTGTACCTTTTTTCTCTTTTTACAATAATAATACAAAGTCACTTTGGACAATTTAGAAAATATGTAAAAGCAGAAAGAAGAAAATAAAAATGATCTTCATTGCACAACCTATAGTAATCATTACTATTGGCATATATTTAATCCCTCTCTCTATTTTATCTACCTATTTATTTATATCTTAGAAAGGAAGGTACTATTTAGGGGATGTTGAGAAGTTGATTAGCTCTGGGGACACCAGCAGCTGCATATTAATAATTCAATAATAGCAGGGAAGATCTCTTTTTATCTTACTGATTTTAGAGAACTTGATTGAATTTTTGACTTTGAGATGCCACATTACATATCTATTTATGTGTGAGGCTAAGAAGCCAATTAAGGCAATGAATAGGTCAGTGTATAGTGGGATTGCAGTGTGGCTTTACTTTCCCCTTGTGTGGGGGGCCATGGGGGTGGTGAAGGGGGAAGGGGATACAGTGGTTATGTCACCAGCTAGACTCCAAGACTTGGCCTTCATTGTGCACCTGCTTCTACTCACTAACCTTTGTCTTATGTTTTCCCTTAAGCTCTTTCTTCTGGCTTTCCTCTTGACTCAGGCAAATGAAAGCTTAAAATCATCCCCATCCCCCAGATGATGGCGACTGCCCTGACAGGACCTCCGCAGGCCCAGATCACCTAGACCTTTTGAGGTAAACCCCCAATTTGCACTTGTGCAGATGGACTGTGGAGTGACCTCTGGAATGTCCTATAATCACCTTTATCTCATAAAAATACTAAAATCTCTGCCCAAGGAGGAGCCTCAGCCTCATTTACATAACATACAAAGCATGTATAGGCATGTTTCCTTAAGTCACATGTATGATCTCATGACCACCTATGGCCAGGCTTCCCTATCTAAATATTCATTCTAACTCTAAACAAAAGGAACCCATTCATCGTCTCTCAGAAAGTCATGGCTTTGGAAGCCATTCCCCATGATCTCCTTATTTGTTGCAAATAAAAGTTTTCTTTGTGTAGCAGCTCAGCCTGATGTAGTTTCTGACTCAGCAAGGAGTGAACTCATGTTGGCTTGGTTGCAGTTACAGCCTGTAGGCCTCATGGAAGACTCTAAATGCAGAAGCTGTGAGGTGGGGTGATGGGAGGGATGCAAGCATGAGAAGATTAGAAGATTAGATTAGAAGATTAGAAATCTTGTGAGAAAAACATAAGTTGGGCTTCAAGGGCCTGCCCCCAGAGTAAGAGCTCTTGGGGGTCCCCAAAGTTTCTTTGAAATGGGAAAATGGGGGAAAAGTTGAATTTAAAAAGGAAGTGTTTATGATGTTTATGATGCAGTAGGAAGTCATCATGTCAAGAGGTTTCTGATTAGCTTAGTTGAGTACCTTGCCCAGAGTAAGAGTCAACAAGCTAAAGAGTAAATGAGGACTATGAGCGACAGTGCTAAGATTTGGAATTGTAGGATTAAGATGGGTGTGGGGCTTTGGGGATTCTTTACCCCTGGCCAGGAAGTTGGCAGTTTGTTTTGTGTGAGCAAAGACATTGGTTAAATTGTTGCCCATAGCATCTTGGGACTTAGACCTTATAAGTACTGAGGCTGAAGCTTTGCGGGAATGGGTAGAAAAACAAACCAGGGTGTTAGAATATGCTGGTGACTTTCTGTGGCCTCCAATAGTTCTTACAAGAAGGAGAAAGGCATCTCAACTTGGGGGTATTTTGAAACTTTATCCAAATTGTCTGAGAGTCAGGATATCATGACCCCTATAGGACTGGAAAAGGTGAATTGTCTCTTAAAGGCTGAAGTAAAAAAAAAAAAATAGAGGCAGGAAACAAAGTAGGTAGTGAAACTGAGGACCTGGAACCACTGCATATTGCTGCTTCTTCTGGGCATCTTTTGCAGCGTGTCTTCTGCCTGATACAGGTTTAGAACATGCAGCCTGTGGGTACAGAGTACCTGTGCCTCCTAATCCTGCTACTGTTTGCATTTCTCTGAATCAGAGGTCAGGAGGGACACCATTAAACTGAAGGCTGGAGGCTAGACAGAATACTAAGTTAGCAGTTCTTAGGTTACGGTCTAAATTCATGGGCTGTGACTTGACAAGATTTTTGACTTTGGTTCTTAGCTCAGAAAATGGACCGAATGAATATAAGGAAAAAACTTATTAAGCTTTTAAGAAGGTTGTGTTGCAGGAGAAACCCTAAGTCCAGTAGCAAAGGTTTGTGATCTCCTGGTTAACTTAAAAGGTTATTTTCCGGACCCCAAACCTGCAACAATGGGAATCAAGTTGCTAAAAGATGCAGTCCCCTAAGAGGAGATTCTCCTACCAATGCCCATCTCAGATGCAGATAGAGAGGACAGTGAATAAAGGGGCTTCTGTCAGAGAACAAAACAAGAGGCAGCTGGTTTTCTACAACAGGGCGTTGATATTCCTTTCAAGTAGGATATATTGCTCATGATCGTTGTGGTTTTTTTCCTCTCTCTTTTTTTTTCCCAAATGGGAATTGTTTTTTTTTCTTTCTTTCTTTTTAAAAAGATTTTATTTATTTATTTGAGAAAGAGAGAAAATAAAAGAGAGCATGAGAGGAAAGAGGTCAGAGCGAGAACAGACTCCCTGCCGAGCAGGGAGCCCAAAGTGGGACTCTACGTGGGACTCGATGTGGGACTCCTGGACCTACAGGATAATGACCTAAGCTAAAGGCAGTTGCTTAACCAACTGAGCCACCCAGGCGTCCCAGGAATTGTTTTTCTAATAGTGGTCTTGTTTTCCATTCTCTTCTCCCTCTATCCTTTGTATACCGGATCTGTTGGGGTGGTTAAATAATCTATCCAGAGACTTCCAGGCAACTAGGAACTACATGTAGACTTGTCTGGGAGATAGCGCCCAGATACCTTGAGTAGAATAGTGTAATGAGATTTGGCACTGGGGCATATCCTTTTGGGAAGGGGAAAGTATAATTTTGGTGACATATTGAATAGTTGCAGAATGTTGGGAGAACACATTTTTAAACAGTATGTAGGGGTGCCTTGGTGGCTCAGTCGGTTTAGCGGCTGCCTTGGCTCAGGTCATGATCCCAGGGTCCTGGGATCGAGCCTCCCATCGGGCTCCCTGCTCGGCGGGGAGTCTGCTTCTCCCTCTCCCTCTGCCTGCTGCTTTGCCTACTTGTGTCAAATAGGTGCCTCCTTGTCTGTCTGTCAAATAGATAAATAAAATCTTTAAAAATAATAAACTATATGTAAAGAAAGATTTATAGATGTTAGCACATCAAAGTGTGGACTGTAGTGATTCCTAGATGCCATTGTTTGCTACAACTGTGACTGAAACTAGAATTCCTTCCCTCTACTTTTCAGTTAATCAATTCAATAATTTCTCTTTTAGTACAAATGAGTTTGAGTTGGCTTTATTATCACTTGCAACTGGAAATGTCCTGATAGAACACACATATATTTAATACATATTATCTTATAAGGGAGGAAAAATAATTTTGTTTCTACTCGCTAGTTTCTTGGCTGAGTCCACCTGCAATAAAAGACAAATTACCAGGAGAAAAACAAACAGAAGTTTAATAACAGTGTATACCTCCTATATACTTGGGGAAAGACTCAGGAAAACTAACTCCTGGAGATGGCCCAAGCCAGGTGTGATGCAGATTTGAGTCCAGTCTTCTTCACTGGTAACGTTTTCTAGAGATTTAGAATCATCTCCCTCTTGCTGGTACTGAGGGAGACACCCTTACAAATGTGATTTCCTTTATCTATGTAAATGTCTTTTATGAAAGGATTAGCTTCTACTCAGTTTTCAGAGCTTCACCTGAATCTGCTGTTTCTTAAAAATAAACAGCCCCAAATAATCCTTATTCCAAAGAGGCATATTTTGTGGTGGCAAATTCTACTCCCCTTCAATCTCAAAGTCTTGTATGCCACAATTTCCAAGAGAAAATGGTGTTAGCAACTAAGAAAGTAGACATAAATATGTAAGTAGACCAACTTATTTTTTCAAATATAAACTGATGTGGGAAACAAAGGAGAAAAAAATCATTAAATTTCCTTACTACAAACAGCCCATTGATAAGCCCTTGAAATAGGTAGAGGAGAGGGACTTTCCTCTAGGAACTCAGCGTTGTTGATGTTAATGCTTTGCTAAGGGCGCAAGGCAATCTTAGCCCAACCCCCAGGGTCCTGTAATTCTACAGGACTTGACATATAGAAATTCCTTTGGAGGGGCGCCTGGGTGGCTCAGTGGGTTAAAGCCTCTGTCTTTGGCTCAGGTCATGATCTCAGGGTCCTGGGATTGAGCCCCACATCGGTCTCTCTGCTCAGCCGGGAGCCTGCTCCCCCCCCCCCCCCGCCCGCCTCTCTGCCTACTTGTGATTTCTCTCTCTGTCAAATAAATAGATAAAATGTTTGAAAGAAAAAAATTCCTTTGGAAACTTCCTTTATCTCTACCCTAGCTACCCCAGATAACTTGTTGGCAATCACCCTCCAAGCATATGACCCACGGATCTACATCTGAAGGGTCTCAGGACCAGGTGTTTACTAAATAGTAATAAGTAACCTTTCCTAACAATAGCTAGCCCCCTCAGGATCCTGGAAACCCTGTTTCCAAAATACCTGGGAGGCATACACTATCCCTAACACCCTCCCAACTTGAAAGTATATAATGGACCACTCCTCATGACCCCAGGGCAGCTCTTTCTGCCCTCAGGTCCTCTCCCCACGCTTTAATAAAACCACCTTTTTGCACCAAAGATGCCTCAAGAATTATTTCTTGGCCCCCAGCTTTGAACCCTAATGTCTTTCTTACATCATAAACTACTTTTTTTTTTTAATTTAAACAAATTTATCCTTTGAAGAGGGGGAAGATTTCTGGCCATGTTTGCATTCAGGGATCTGATTAATTAATCGATTATATATTTCTCAGATTTTAGTTAACGGCCACAGCCATGTGTGGGTTTTAAACATAAGGGAATCAGATAATTTGTTACGGTATTTTAAAAATTGTGTTTCATTACTGGTAGATACATTTGAGTTACAATCTAATCTTCATGATCATTTCAAGATCCTTGGCCAAAGAAATTTTACAAATAGTTTCCCAAGCTGTGAATCTTGCTTGTGAGATTCACAGATGTCTAAAGATATTGGAATGATGTATTAATGCTGACAGAAAGGTAATTGCTTTCACTCCTAATTAAATTAACATTTTCTGATATACATTAAATATTACTTCTCTGTTCAGGCATTGAAAATTTTGTTTCACATCATAGACCATTTCATTTCAAGTGAAATCCGAAATGGAAAAGATTAGGCTAAGTAGCCTATTTGCTAAAATTCACTATTAATAGTATTATTTTCAAAGAGCTCCTCCAGTACTTTGCTTGCTATTTTCCCCAACTTCCAAAATGTTTATGTAGTTTTCTCTTCTTCTTTACCTCAACTTAAAGGAAAAAAATCCCTTCTTTAAAAAAATCCCTTTTTGATAGTTTTAATGTAGTTTGGGGAAGGAACAAAATTGGATGTGTTTTTCATCTGTCATTTTAACTTGGAAGGTACCACTATATATTTGAACTGTCTGGCCCAGAATAGGTAGACAGTAAATGGTAGCCGTTATTACTGTGGGACGTGGCGGTGGTGGAGCACTAGGAATCAACAAATGTATTTATTACCTTTATTCCTATGTATGAAATTGGGCTTTTGATAAATTTGGATGAGCCTATTCTACCTGGTCTATGTGAAACACCCATGTCTCTTGTGCTTTAATTAATTTTTGGATTCTTTGTTTCCTCTTGGTTTTGAAAGAAGTATTCAACTTGAATTTATTTTGTGAGAAATACAGGGAAACAAGATCTCCTTAAGCATGTTGGTATTTTTAGTGGGGGGTCTTTGTGCTATCAGACTTGGTCCCTACCATTACTTAATGTTTAGTATCAGTAGATCCCTCTTATTGCATACTTGCATATTCTTTCAAATTCCTTTCTCTTTGTTTTACTGAATTGATTTCATCATTGTGGCATCATGCCATGAAATAAATATTGCTTACAGGCTGGAGGAGGCCTCAGCTTTGGTGGGCAGTACATCATACCAAATTCCATAAGCATTTACTATTAAGAATCTTGCAAATGCAAGACAAGGACGTTCTGAATGAGGCATTCTACTATGCCTGTTGATCTATATGAAATCCAAGCAAAAGCAATGGGGAAGTTTAGAAAGGAGAATTTGCCAACACAGGCTACGATTGATATTTAAATGATCCATTTAAAACAAGCCGATAGTGTTTTGTTAAGCAGTATATATCTTGTGCTTGCAAAAGATGAATTCACCCCTCCCACCTCTTTCTTCAGCTAATGGAAAACTGTTAAGGGAAGCTGATTACAGAGACCACTCTTCCTTTCCATTAGCTTTATAATAAATTGTTTAACGTGAGGTTTCAGTAGCGCTGTGTTTTGCCTATAGGAGAAATATCAGTATAAAGATGTGATCTCTGACCTCTGGTGTCTGAAATTTAGTTGGAATGATAAGACAAAATGTGCAGGTGACTAAGACAAGACAAGATAGCAAAGTACAGAAGTACTTACTCTCTGATTGACTTTTTTTTTTATGGTTTTATTTTTTTTATTTTTTATTTTTTTCTCCCCAAATATGTTTATTTTAATCTTTCAGTGTTACAAGATTGATTGTTCATGCACCACACCCAGTGCTCCATGCAATACGTGCCCTTCTCGATACCCACCACCAGGCTCGCCCACCCCCACCCCTCCCCTCCAAAACCCTCAGTTTGTTGCTCAGAGTCCACAGTCTCTCCTGGTTCATCACCCCCTCCGATTTCCCCCCATTCACCCTTCCCTTCCTTCTCTGATTGACTCTTTTAAGCACTTTAAAAATAGTTAATCAATAGAACTTTAAACAATTACTATCTTCATTTTCATATGGGGAAACTGAGGCACAAGGCAGTTAACTAATTTATCTAAGTTACAAAAGTAGTAAGTGGCAGATCTGCCACTTTTTTGCCCCCAAAGAGTCCAGTTCTAGAATCAGCATTCCTGCATTAAGCCAAGTGTTTTGCATCTATCGAGTGAGTGATCCTATGTGTGTATGCATGGCTATGCATGTGTGTATGTGTGCATGTGTGTGCAGGGAACAGAGTGGGATTTAAAAAGGATGTGGTGGCGCACCTGGCTGGCTTAGTCAGTAGAGCATGCAGTTCTTTTTTTTTTTTTGAGCATGCAGTTCTTTTTTTTTTTTTTAATATTTTATTTATTTCACAGAGAGAGAGATCACAAGCAGGCAGAGAGAGAGCAGGAAACAGGCTCCCTTCTGAGCAGAGAGCCCGATGTGGGGCTTGATCCCAGACCCCGAGACCATGACCTGAGCCGAAGGCAGAGGCTCTAACCCACTGAGCCACCCAGGCGCCCCGAGCATGCAGTTCTTGATCTTGGAGTTGTGAGTTTGAGCCCCATGTTGGGGGTGGAGATTACTGAAAACAAAACAAAACAAAAACAAAAAACCATATGTGGCATTTGAGCTATATCTGTTTTCATGTGCTTCTGTGTCCAATTTGTTACATCTTGATCTTTTCTTAAGTTTCCAATTAAACTCTGCTTGGAACCCTTCAAAATTCCTGGACCTCTGATTTCTCCCATTAGCTAACCCTATCTAATCAGGTCAGAACTTTATGACTTTGGACCAAAAGCCTTTGTAAAATTTCTAGGGCAAAGTAAAAGTATATGTTCTTTAGAAAAGGTTATAAGATTTCAGACAGAACAGAATGGAAGTCACCGAGTTTATGACCACACATTGTAGAGTTGGTTTTATGATGGGAATTACCAGACCAATTCATCACTGCATCCAATTGGTTCAGTGTCCAAAATCACTTTAACTCTGATCTTTAAAGTTAACCGAGTAATGCTAGGAAGTGTGGATGATGTGTATATGTCTGTGTTGAATAATGAGTGAAGCAAGAATCCCTGCTTGGCCCTAAGCTGTGACCAGTCCTGCAATTCACATATACTTGGGAAGAGATATTAATGGGGCATTGAGAGTCTGTACGCAGGAAGGTTTGGGGAGGAATAAGAACAAGAGAGCTCAGGGATGACTAAGGAAGAAGACTCTGGGGAGGAAAGCATGGTGTCTGTCTTGGAGATGCTCTCTAAAATGGCCCCGTGGGCTCATGGTTGAGGTTTGTGGCTTGAGGGGCTTCAAGCAGCAGATTCCAGAGGGACTTTTCTACAGACGGTATATGTGTAACTCAGGAACACAAAAAATACCATGTAGTTGCCCACGTGACAAAGTATGACCAAAGTGGGGAAAGGAACATTCTTTTCCCATCCTAGGGAGCTCAGGGTGACCTCAGTGTGTCAGCAACCCTGGGGAAGATATGATGACCCTCAATGGGGACAGTCGGCAGGGGTCAGAGCCAGCTTAAGTGGTAGGGACCTGACTGACTTGTTTGCAGCATACACGAGACACATTTGGGGATCCCTGAAAATAACCTAGACAGGTCTAGAACATAAGGATAGGAGAGAGTGAGATGTGGCTCACATTCTGCAGAGTACCCACTAGCTAGTGCAGCCCAGAGAATGGGTGATATAGTAACTTATCTTTTACATATTAGTTCTTGAATGAGTTCTATTGCATGAACTCTTGGAGTTAGATAACTCCAGTATATGTTTGCCACTGTTCTAAATTCATAGGACAGGCTACCATATGGGCAACCAAGAAGACTTTGAGACAAATATTCTATGCAAATAGTTCATTGGTGAATTAGTCCCAAGAAACACTGGTAGAGAGTGGGGAAGTGAGAAAAGAAGGCAGCCAATAAAAGCCAGTTACTAAGCCAGTTATTAAGCCAGTTATTAAGCCAGTTACTACTCTGGGCAACTAGGGACAGCCTCACTGGAGAAACCCTGGGAAACAATGTAGAACACAAATCTCAGAATCAACTCTCCTGAGAGGCAAGGGAGTTGGGGTATTTATCCAGCCACTCTAGTCAAGTCATTGGTAAAGGGTTATTCCCAGGGGGATGTTAATCGCCCAACACTTCCACCCGAGAAACCTGCTCTGGCAGCCAGAGCACGGGCAGAGAATGGCAGATGCTGGTAGTTGGAAGTCAGGTTGGTATGCATGGAAATGGGAAGTGTGGGGGTTGTGGGTGGGGTGCAGACAGAATCTGCTACTACTGTGGTGTAGAAGGTCCTGTGTCAGTTGTGCTGTTTGACATCGTCTGGATTGTGTTGTTGATTTCCCTGCCTATCCACACCTGAAAAATTCTACCATCTCCTCTTTTCCTACTTCCATTCTGCATGACTCTTCCTCTTTGTCTTTCTACTTCACTCTGTTCATCACAATTTGGCCTTGGTTTTGGCATTGGAGACCTGTAGAAAATTATTTCCTTTTTTGAGTCTCACTTCTTCCTAATATTTAAGGTAAGAATAATAATCTTTTTAGAACTATTGTGTGTTGAGGAATGATTGAATATATAAAAAAAACACATGTCATAATCTGATTGAGAAGGGCAAATTCTTTTTCTATGGCCATACTTGTTTTTCCTTTGGCAAAGCCAAAATTTGGGGACCTTATCTTTCTGGTACCTTCAAAAGCAGACATATATAGATAATGGCTGGGTTTGTCCTCTAAAAGAAAACTATATATTTTGTTATTTTTCTAATATTTTATCTGAGTTAATTTTATTGCATTTAAAATTTTGATACTTAGTGGAATAATGCAAAGCATACTTCACTGATATCTAAGTATATTGCATTCTGCAATAATATCTAAGCATATTACATATTATTACACATTACATATTAATAATATCTAAGCATTTTACATATTATTTTGCTGTCTTTCATCATTTAGCTTATCCCATAAATAGTTGGGGTAGAAAACGGGAACCCAGCTTTATGAAACCACAGCCATGGCTCTGCCGTGAACTTATGCCAATTTCAGAGCAATTTATTGACTCAGGAGACTGTGGTCTTTTATATTCCTGGCATTTTGTGTCTTGTGGTATCTATGTTGGCTGTTGATTTGATGGATTACTGCTTTTTGCTCTGAATTATTTAAGATGGAGGGAGAGAGAGGGAAAAGGAAGGAAGGAACGGGGAGTTGGGAGGAAGAAGGAAGGCTACTATTGTTGGCTTCTGAGTAAGTGGTAATTACTACAAAGATACTTTCCTATGTATATTCATGCTGTACATGATTACAAGTCCTTTTACAAACATTAAAAAAATTAATCCTCATAGCTATTCCAAAGAATGAGCAGGAAAAGAAAGGATCTATCAATAACAGGTTTGCACTAATCCTTTGGAGGAGGCAGTTGTGAAGAAAAGAAGACTTAGAGAAAAATAGGATGCAAGTATCAAGGCAATGAAATCACACCTTTGGTTTGCTTAGAGAAAAAAGAATGTGCCTACCAGGGTTTTTGTGAAGGTCTTCATTGCTTTGTATGCTGGTGCAGGGGAGGATGGCAGTACTGAAATCTGAACCAGTTGTGGCCCTGGCCATTCTGAGATGAGTCATTTTGAGAAAGGCCTTTGATCAGCATGAGCCCTGATTCCCTTATCTGCAAAATGGAGATAAAAATACTCGTATGATATTCCACCACATGGGGTATTTGTAAGAATAACAAAATGCATGTAAAAGTACTATGCAAGTTATAAAGAGCTGTATGCAGTATAGCAGTACTACATGCTGATATTTCCCTGATAATGAAGACAGGATCCTGTAGAATCAGGAGAGTATAAAACATAAAACCAAGAGTTGACTTCTTAAAAGCATTATTAGAGATCCAAAGTTCACTTATTTGGAGGTTTAAGATTTGTCTGGTAGAAAGTTGATTATTTGATTATTGGTTTGTTTTTAGAAGTAAGATGACAACACTAGTTTCTTTGTTCCATGCCTTTATGGAGAATGGAGAGGTAATATTAAGATAGCATTTGGAGGCACATTTATCCAGATATTTTGGATAAAGTAATGCTTATGCAATATAGAATTGTTAAGGATTTTCCAGGTAATGACAGGAACCTCTACTGTGTTGGGTTTTGAAAGACCTAAGCTCAAAATTTCTCGTAGGGATCATTGTGAGGCTCGAATGAGACACTGGGTAAGAAAATTCCCTGAAAACTATAAACAACTCCATAAATATAAGGTGATATAATTATTATCATTACTTATGTTCAAAGAAATGAAACCACAAGCAAATATTTAATAATACAAGTCGAAGAGAATCAAGCCAGAAATAAATGAAGTGTAGTCAATATGGAGACACAGATTGCTTTCTGATGATTCCTTTCCATATGGTTTTGGTATGGATGCTTACTGGTGATAAATGGGAAACTATGCAAGTGTGATGCATGTGCATATAGTTCATTTCAAGATTCATAACTTGCCTTGCTGGCAAGCTCTGAACTTCTAAGAGTTTAATTTGAACCTGTTCAGTCTATTGCCTGTTTGAGATTTAGTGATTGTTAATAAGTTTGATTTAGTCTGCAATAACTCTATAAGAAAGCTATAGGGATAACTGAGCTCCAGGTGTCAGAGGGTAGTGTCGAAGTTGTAACTGCAGAAAGGGCAGGGCTGGGTGGCTATCCAGGCCAGGTCTCCATAGGATACCCTTAATAGGGTGAATTTGCTGCAACCCATGTTCTGGATGTCTGCGCTGTAGCGTATGGAGTCCAAGTTTGTCAACTTTTAGAGTAGATCTTTCTTTTTGAAGTAGATTCACATTATCCCTACTCATCATCTGAAGTCTAAGATCTAAATACCAATTAATTTTCAATGAGAAATATAGTTACCAAGAAGCCCCAAGTTTTCTAGTTAACATATGAGACGCCAAATTACAGTCAGAAAATTTCCTGGTGAACTTAGTATCTAAACAGGTATCACTGATCATCTGATTAGAATGTGAAAGCATTCATCAGTCAAGCTTCCTGGATGGAGGCTACAAAATTCTCTATTGACTCATCTAAGCAGAAAAGGAATTCATTGAAAGTTTTTGAGTAGCTCACAGAAATGATGAGCAGGCTGGAGAACAAGGCTCAGAAAACAGTGGGAACCAAGAGAGGTTATGAATGGAGAACAGGACCGGGCATGCTCTGTTCTATTTAGTGTACCACTTCTGTCCCAACTCTGAGCAGGTGACATTGCCGCCACCTAGGGATTCCCAATGCTGATACTGCTGCAGGTCTTTTGAAAATGTTCACACCACCATGTATAGCTTCTCAACTGTCCCTGCATCTTTGTTTCTCTCCTTCAAAATTCAAAGGCCCAGGAGCATCTGGTTGCTGAATTTAGGTCATGTGCATCTACACAACTAGGAGGGTGCTAAGAGAGGAAATACATGGTCCAAGACTGTGCTTCTCAAAGCATAGTCTGCACTGGTGCCAGGCTATGGACTAATTGTTTTTATTTTGTGGTGAGGCTAAGAACTTGTGCTATAATGTAAACCAATAGTTCTTTCTCTATTGAGAAAACTTGGCTATGACAAAAGTATCAGCTTAATTAAACAGGGTACTACCAAACTGAGCAGCATTTCCCTAGACTTTATGATGGGAGGCTAGGGCCTGTCATCAGAAGGCTACCCACAAAAGGAAGGGTGTTTTGGAAGCTGTATAGTAAAAAAAAAAACCACCAAATTGTTCACTACAAATGAGATCGGGACTCATTAGGACTACTCCGCCACAGAGACATACCTATCCCTGGGAATATGTGACTTATGTAGATCTGGACATACTCTCACTTGGCTGGTGCTTGATTGGGCTTGATGAAATTGATTTTGTTGCTGCTATTTTTTTTCTACAGGGTGGGTATCTAGCTACCCTCTTAGGAATTAATTTAATTTAATTTATTTATTTGTCAGAGAGAGGAAGAGAGAAAGCAAGCATAAGCAGGTGGAGTGGCAGCCAGAGGGAGAAGCAGGCTCCCCACTGGAGTCCTATGCAGAACTTGATCCCAAGACCCTGGGATCATGACCTGAGTGAAAGGCAGACACTTAACCAACTGGGTCACTCAGGCATCCCTTGGGAATATTATAGACACATTTTGTGGTCTAAGAGGAGTTCCATACTACTAAGATGAACTATGTTTTGCTATTATAGATCAATCTGAGCTGCTTACCATGTACCCCACCTAATGAAAGATTATTTCTATGGGGCGCCTGGGTGGCTCAGTTGTTAAGTGGCTGCCTTCGGCTCAGGTCATGAATCCAACGTCCTGGGATCGAGCCTCACATCAGGCTCCCTGCTCAGCAGGGAGTCTGCTTCTCCCTCTCCCACTCTCTCTGCTTGTGTTCCCTTTCTCGTTGTGTCTCTCTCTGTCAAATAAATAAGATATTAAAAAAAAGATTATTTCTATATCTTTTCAAATGTTATGTGATGGGTAGGTTAAAAGAATTGAAAATTTCTGGTATGATTACTTGGAATAGAATGGTTAATATTCTACATCTGTTAATGGACTTGTGCCGTAATTATTCATTTTTCCTATGAGGAAAAGAACTGGAAATCTGTTAACTTTAGTCATGTTAGTGCAGCCTCCTTCCAAGAAAATTTGCATCGGTGAAGGAAAAATTATTTTTCCTGAGGTTAGCTGAAGACAAGTGTGTTTTAGGCATTTATTGGTTCAATTAAAAAGTGATCTTTTTAAGCTTCTGTATCCCATAACTCCAGATTCAATGGACTTGATTTTACCAAGGTGATCTGTTTTACTGTTGTGAAAATGAAAGTGTAGTAAGTGGCTCGAGGTGAAAGGTAAGGTAAAGGAGAGTGGGGTGGAGGAGGAAAGAAATAGTGCATGAGAGGAGGAGAGCAGAGCATATACCATTATCACATCCGAAGATAGAAAGGGGGCAGGTAGGTCTACATCTTCACAAGGTGCAAAAATTCTCTGAGGTTTCACATTTATGGGACAAAGATCAGTGTATCAGCAAACATTTCAATGAATATTGTGCATGGAGCAACATGGAGGATAGAGATTGGAGATATTAAAATGTAAACACATGCAAAATTATAACAGCATATTCTATGTGGTAAATGTTTGAGGCTGAGTAGAAATAAGTAGTGTCGAGGACTCGCAGAGATTAATAAAGTTGCCTTGGAGGAGTTAGAACTTGGTTAGACATTGAAGGATGCCTTCGTCCTTTGGTGTTGATGATAATGTCAAGAACTTCAGGCTTGGTGCACCTGGGTGGCTCAGTGAGTTAAAGCCTCTGCCTTCGGCTCAGGTCATGATCTCGGGGTCCTGGGATCGAGCCCCGCGTCGGGCTCTCTGCTCAGCGGGGAGCCTGCTTCTCCCCCCTCTCTCTGCCTGCCTCTCTGCCTAGTTGTGATCTCTCTCTCCTCTCTCTCTCTCTGTCAAATGGATAAAATGGAAAATCTTTAAAAAAAAAAAAAAGAACTTCAGGCTCTGAGATTTTACCCTTTAGCTTGCCACAGTTTCATGGAGGCTGCCAGAAGACGTAAGATCAGAGACAGAGGACTTTATTGCTCACAGCACAGAAAGCAGAATGAGCTAGAAATTTTTTTCTTATTTTAAAAGAGAAATTTATAGAAGGAGTAACAGGGGAAAATAAAGAGATTAGGAAGTACAACTGTTCCTGACTCAGTAGAAAGTACGAATCCATATTGGATTTTAACAGAGCAGATGTGGCCCAGACAGTAGAGATGGCTAAACGCAATTATCTTTAAGATGAGGGCCGGCTTCTGGCTCATTCCTTATTTCTCTTTCGTGGCTCACTCTTGCTAGCCTTGGTCTCTGATTTCTGTAGAGAGCCCTAGTTCTGCTTCTAAATGAAACACAGTGAATGAAGGGTTATTATCCAAGGGTCTTTTCTCTTTTGGGGTTACGTTGTCCAGTACTATAGCTAGGAGTTCCATGTGCCTATTGAGCACTTGCGCTGTGGCTAATCTATATTGAAATGTGCTGTAAATGCAAAATACACACTGGATTTCAAAGGTTTAGTTAAAAAAGGAATGATCTAATTAATATTTTTATATGGATTATGTGTGGAAATAATATTTTGGATATATTATTTAAATAAAATTACATTATTGAAATTAATTTTACCTATTTTTACTTTTAAAAATATGTGGGTACAAGAATTTTTTTCAGTTTGATCGAAAATACAAGGAATTTTAAATTATATATGTGGCTGGCATTTGTGGCATACATTATATTTCTATTGGGCAGTGCTGCTCAGGTACATTTGAGAAAGGGAAGGCTCTCATGGTTCCTCCTTGTTATCCTGCAAGGGTTGTGTGACTTCATGTGCCATCATGGACCACAACTGGGCATGGCCTGGCTGCTGATCTGCATTAAACTGTAGTTGTCCTTGATGGACTCCCACTGCTGCCTCAAACCGGAGTGTTCTTAGACCGGGGGCTGGGGGGCGGGGGGTTGGGATATGGTCAGGACTCACCTTTCCTTGTGACCCTATCCCCTCACTTCCCTTCACAGCACTCCCTCACAAAGATTTGTAGGTGAATCAGGCTTTCCTAAAGGGTCAAAGAATACTAAGGGAAATTGCAACCTATGAAGAAAGGATTTTTATTTATTTATTTATTTATTTAAAGATTTTTTTTTTTTTTTAATTTATTTTTTGACAAAGAGATAGAGGGCACAAGTAAGCAGAGTGGAAGCAGACGGAGAGAGAGAAGCAGGCATTTCGGTTACAAAATGTTCAGCTGCAGATCAAAACTATTGAGGGAAAAAAAGGACGTTCATAAAACTTTCTTAATTCAGACTCTCTAATTCAGATTTCATAATGAATTTTGACATAAGTTGTCATGATTACTTTTATTTTCTATTTTTAAACAACCTTATTGAGATATAATTCACATACCATGGAATTCCCCTATTTAAAATGTATAATTTTTTTTGTTATATTCACAAGATGTGCAACCATAATCATAATCTAATTTTCATTCCCCCTAAAAGAAACTTGGGACCTATTAACAGGTACTCCCCACTCCCACCCTACTCTGTCCCCCCAAGCCCTAAAAGATCACTAATCTACTTTGTGTCTCTATGGATTTGTCTGTTCTGGACATTTCTTATCAATGGAATCATGTAGTATGTGTTTTGTGACTGAATTCTTTCACTTACCTCTTGGCATAATGTTTTCAAGGTTTACCCGTTAGTACTTTATTATTTTTATTGCCAAATAATACTCCATCGTGTGGAAGTGGTGTTGTGATTAACAATATATGGTCTTTGCCCCGCTTTCTGGCACAGAGTTACTGAAAACCTTGGAATTTCCTGGGCTCAGTCGGTTGAACATCCAACTCTTGGTTTCAGCTCAGGTCATGATCTAGATAGTGAGATCAAGCCCCACATCGGCCTCTGGGGAGTCTGCTTGAAGATGCTCTTACTCTGCCCGTCTCCTCTTTAGCACGTGCACAAGCACAGGTGTGCAAGCTCTCTCTCTTTCTCTCTCTCTTTCTCTCTCTCTCAAATAAATAAATACATCTTTTTAAGAAACCTTGGTATTTCCTAAGTGAAGAGTATGATAAAGGTGGCTGTCCCTTGTTATGTTAATGAGGTGGATTTTGGAAAATACCTAAGGATGTGGGCTGGTTGCCAGGGAAGCCAGCCATGTGATTGGAGGGTTGGAACATTCAGTCCCAACCACTGACCTCTGGGGAGAGGGGAGGGGCTAGAGGTTGACTCAGTTGCCAGTGGCCAGTTTTTTAATCAATCATGCCTCCATAAAAAACATTAAAGGATGGAGAGAGCTTCTGCGTTGGTGAACAAGTGGAGGTGCTGAGAGAATGGTTTGGAGAGAGCGTGGAAGCTCTACACCATTTTCCCACGCCTTGCCCTGTGTATCTCTTCCATCTGGTTGTTCCTGAATTAGATCCTTTTTTTTTAAAAGATATTATTTATTTGAGTTAAAGAGAAATAGAAGGGAGAGCACAAGCAGGGGGCAGAGGGAGAGGGAAAAGCAGACGCCCACTGAGCAAGGAGTCTGATGGGAGGCTAGATCCCAGGACCCTTGAGATCATGACCTGAACTAAAGGCAGAAGCTTAACTGACTGAACCACCCAGGCACCCTGAGTCATATCCTTTTATAATAAACTGGCTATTTAGTAAAAAAAAAAAAAAAAAAGATAAAAAATGTTTTTGCTGTGTTCTGTGAGCTGATCTAGAAAATTAATTAAATCTCTTTCAGTTAATTTCTGAGGAAGTTATGGGAACCTTTATTTTATAGCCAGTTGGTCAGATGTACCTGGAACAACCTGGACTGGGCATCCTGAGTTGGAGGGGATTGTTAGAGACTCCAGTTTGTAGTCAGTCAGAAGCATAGATAACAACCTGGGGTTGCAAATGCTGTCTGAAGTGGGGTGAGGGAGCAGGACTGAACCAATAACCTGTGGAATCTGAAGCTGTCTTGGAGTAGGTAGTGTTGGAATTGAGTTGAGCACCAGCAGCGTGTCTGAGAATTAGTGTTCTGTGGGAACCAGTCCCCACCCCCTGCAACACACACGTTGGAATTGGGCCCAAGAGCACTAAGAGTGAATGTACCAAGTCTTGAACCATTTATCAGTTGATTGACATTTAGGTTGTTTCCACTTTTTGGTTATTTTGATTTGGGGCTGCTATGAGCATTTGTGTTTAAGTGGGTTTTTTTTTTTTTTTAAGATTTTATTTATTTGAAAGAGAGAGAGTGAGCGCACATACAAGTGGAGGAGAGGCAGAGGGAAAGGAAGAAGCAGACCTCTGCTGAGCAGGAAGCCTGCCTCAGGGCTTGATCCCAGGACCCTGAAATCATGACTTGAGCCAAAGGCAGATGCTTAACCAACTGAGTCACCCAGGCGCCCCAAGTGTTTTTTTTTTTTTTTTTTTTTTTTAATGAGAGAGAGAGAGTGGGGAGTGGGGTATGGAGGGGCAGAGGGAGAGGGAGAAGGAAAATCTCAAGTGGACACCCCGCTAAGCATGGAGACTGACTCTGGGCTTGATTATAGGATCATGACTTGAGCCAAAATCAGGAGTTAGGCACTCAGCCGACTGACCCACCGAGATGGCCCTGTGTGCAAGTTGTTGTTGTTGTTGTTTTTAAAGATGTTATTTATTTGAGAGAGAGAGCAGCACCAGCACCCTACAGCACCAGTCGGGGGAGAAGCAGGCTCCCCACTGAATGACCTGAGCCGAAGGCAAATGCTTAACCGACTGAGCCACCCAGGTGCCCCTGTGTGCAAGTTTTTATGTGGACTTATGTTTTCATTTCTCTTGGGTGTATACCTAGGAGTCAAATTGCTGGATCATATGGCAACACAATTTTTAGATTTTTGAAGAATTGCTCAACTATTTTTCAAAGCAGCTGTACCATTTTATATTCATACCAACAGTGTATGAGGTTCCAATTTTTCCACATCCTCTACAACATTTGTTATTGTCTATCTTTTTGATTATAGCTATCCTAGTGGGTGTAAATTGGTATCTCATAGTGGTTTTGATTTGCATTTCCCTGATGACTAATGATCTTGAACATCTTTTCATGTGCTTATTGGTCATTTGTATATCTTCTTTGGAAAAATGTCTATTCATATCCTTTGCCCATCTTTTTAATTATTAGTCTTTTTATTATTGAGTAGTAAGATTTTTGCATATTCTGGATACTGGTCAGATATATGACTTGCAAATGTATTCTCTTATTCTGTGGGTTTATTTTGCTTTTTTGATGGTGTACTTTGAAGCACACAGTTATTAATCTTGGTGATGTCTGATTTATTTATTTTTCTTTTGTCATTTGTGTTTTTGGTGTTGTATCTGAGAAATCATTCCTAACCAGAGGGCATGAAGATGTATGCCTATGATTTCTTCTAAGTGTTTTATAGTTTTAACTTCTATATTTGGATCTATGATCCATTTTTTTTTTTAAGATTTTATTTATTCATGACAGAGAGAGAGAGAGAAAGAATGAGAGGCAGAGGGAGAAGCAGGGAGCTCCTCTGCAGGGAACTTGATGCAGAACTCAATCCCAGGACCCTGGGATCATGACCTGAGCTGAAGACAGTCACATAACCAACTGAGCCACCCAGGCACCCCAGTCTATGATCCATTTATTTATTTATTTATTTATTCTTTTAAAGATTTTACTTATTCATTTAACAGAGAGAGAACACAAGCAGGCAGAGAGGCAGGCAGAGGCAGAGAGGAGCAGGCTCCCTGTGGAGCAAGGAGCCCGATGTGGGACTCGATCCCAAGACGCTGGGATCATGACCTAAGCCAAAGGCAGTTGCCCAACCAACTGAGCCACCCAGGCGTCCCTATGATCCATTTAAAGTTAATTTTTCTGTATAGTGTGAGGTAGGGGTCCTACCTCACTCTTTTGCATGTTTTCCCTCTCCAGGTGTGGAAAATGACTGTCTTTCCTCCACTTGCCATTCTTACCAAGAATCAATTGACCATAAGTGTAAGCACTTATTTCTTGACTTGAATTCTATTTATATATATATAGATATATATCCATATGCCAGTTCTACAGTTCTCTCTTGATTACTGTCACTTTGCAGTAAATTTAGAAATTGGGAAATGTGGGTTTTCCAACTTTGTTGTTCTTTTCCAGATTTTTTTTTGGCTATTATGTTTTTGTTTTCTTTTTTTGCATTTCTATAGAATTTTAAGATCGGTTTGTTAATTTCTGTAGCAAAAAAGGCAGTTGGGATTTTGATAGGAAATGCATTAAATTTATAAATCTAAAGAATACTTTTAGAATTTAATGAAAAGATTTGCTAAACTGAATTGTTATTTTCTGATAACTTGAACTTTATTCTCATGTAAATGTGTTACTATGTTCATTTTATTTTATTAAGTAGAGTGGGTCTGTTAAAACCTTTACTGAGAGCACATTGGCATTGATTTATTTATAAGGCACATTTCACAAATCTGTTAAATTTTTCCTCCCTAGCTAGTTCAGTTTACAATTGCGCAGTTTTATAGACTATATGGAAGGGCAAAGGATGGGGAGAGGGTGATAAGATTTGTTTTAAAAGTAGTGTAGCACAGCCTGGTAATGAAAGGACCTGTCTTTTGACTGTATATTTGTGTTCCAAAATGTGGTATTTCATGTTCTAATGTGCTTCATCAAGCACAAGATGTTAAATAGATTGGTAGTTTTTGTTGAGTTTTCCCCATAACTATGTAAATAGATGTAATGAATTTTAATGCCAAAAATTGTTTTCAGGGAGATTAAATTTCATTTTTTTATTCAAATGTTATGAGATTGGCAAGTGCTATTTTAATAAAGAATTTTTTTTTCATTTTGACCATAACCTCAAGATTTTATTGTCTTCATAAAACCAAATATGAAGCTTAGAACTGGATCACTTGACCTTTTCTCTTCTTATCTCCTCCCAGTTCAAAATTCTTGCATCTCTTAATAGCTAGCATTTTCTTAGATCTGCAGTTAGGCTCAACACATTCAAGCTTCAGCACAATCCTCTTTGTAGTTTTAGGTTTTTTTCCAGAAAATTGGCTTAGTCACTCTGCTTCCTATTATAATGCTTCTTTCCCTGGGCATACAGAGAATCCTTGTCCTTCTTGTATTGTGTCACTTTGTGGGGTTGGTGCTTGCCACGCTTCTTACAGAAGGTCCAGCAGGTTTTTGGAACATTCACCATGTTTCCGAGAGCACTATCAGCAGGGAAAAGCAATAATGAATATTTTGAATGAACCCATTATAATCACCTCAAACTCCACAAAAGCAAATGTATTTGAATGAAAAACAGAGTTACTTTTAAGAATTTAGAATTAGAAACTCAGAGTATATCTTATGTATACTTGAGATTATGCTTGATTTCATAAAGAAATTGTCAGATCAAATAATTTACTATTTAAGATGCTATAAATTAATCTGGACTATAAAAGCAGTTATTACAGAGATAAGTCTTTTTATTTTTTTAAAGATTTTATTTATTTATTTGATGGAGAGAGGGCATAAGCAGTGGGGGAGGGGCTGGCAGTGGTAGAGGGAGAAGCAGACTTCCCCAGGGCAAGGAGTCCGATGCGGGGCTCCATCCCAGCACCTGGATCATGACCTGAGCCGAAGGCAGATACTTAACCAGCTGAACCTCCCAGGCACTCTACAGACATGAGTCTTAAAAATATTGACCACGAAGTTGTCACTCACGATCCTACCAAGAAAATGAAAGACATTTAGGCTGCAAAGACAAACTCAAAATACCTATGACCCAGACTGGTTTGGCTTTGAAGCAGGTTGGACTTCCGGAGCTACACAGAGATAAAGTGGGGCTTAATGAGCTAGGCAGGGCTTGGGTTTGTATACATCACCCAACAATAAGGAGGGATTAACATCACAGTGCCTTAAAGAAACCATAAATTTGAACTGAGTTGACATTGAATTCTTGGAACTGGCTAGAATTTGTAATCAGAAAAAAATGTTAAGGGGTTATTTCCCAAAAGGTAGCACCATTTGATATTGTGAAGCTGTGAAGTACAAGAATAACTTGGGGATATGGCAGCATGAATGACCAGGAAAATGTGTCATTCTTGTAATTAGGAAGGTGATATTCTTTGCTTAGATCAGTGTTCTGGTCCTCTAGGGGCTTGGGAACTGAGGCAATAGGTCCATCATGTAACCTTTTCAAATGAACTTTGTTAGTCCTGGTAAAGAAGGCTGTACATCATGGGTGTATCGAGGCCAAGATTTTCCCAAGCATATGTGGCCTGTGGTGGCTCATTTGGTTCCCACTCTTCCTACTGGTGGTGAGAAGATTCTTCACAAAGTCTTGCCTTGGACACGACTAGATGATGCTGAAAGTATTGACACATTTAGTTGGGTTAGACAGGGGCTGATCTTTCTCACTGGGGTAACTAAAGCCAGAATGAAGCAGTTTTTATTTAATTATTAGTTGATTATTAATTGAAAGAATGCTCAGTGAGCACTAAGATTTGAAGATACGGAGATGATTGGTACTTAGGGCTCCTGGTCTGGTGGGGAGATCTATGTGCCAGATTTCTGGAAGAATGCTACTATCATTCAGTGAGTGAAGGATTAAGAAAGAATAAGTTTTGGAGGACAGTGAGTTTCATTTGGAGACACTGAGTCAGGGAAGCCTGTGGAACATCCAATTAGAGATACCTGGTGGACATTTGGAACTGTATCTGAATCACAGGAGAGAAATCCAAATGGGAAGTCTGGCTTTGTGAGTCATCATTTTACATATCCTAATTGAAGTCACTGGCATTGATTAAGTCACACAGAGATTGTATTTAATAAGGAAGAAAGATTAGAGCTGAATCCCTTGAGAATCCTTCCATTTCAGTGGTGATATCTGATGAATACTATTATCTAAATACACATTGCTCTCACATTGAATTTACATTTGAAAAGCATGAATAAACTTGCAAAACATATTCAAAGGGAGATTATCACAGCAACTACAGACACTGGACATTTTGAAAGTAAAATTTAAAATTCAGGCCAATAATAAAATCCAAAGTATCTTCAGAATCAAAGAGGAAGTTAAAGCATTAGCTATAATAAGGGAATAATATAAATAATGTAGTCAGAGTTTCTGAACTCAAAGTAAGCTCTAATAACTTTGTTCTTTTTTTTTAAAAGATTTTATTTATTTATATGACAGAGAGAGAGAGATCACAAGTAGACAAAGAGGCAGGCAGAGAGAGAGGGGGAAGCAGGCTCCCTGCTGAGCAGAGAACCCGATGCGGGGCTCAATCCCAGGACCCTGAGATCATGACCAGAGCTGAAGGCAGAGGCTTTAACCCACTGAGCCACCCAGGCGCCCCATCTAATAACTTTGTTCTTATGGGAAATATAGGACATAATATTTGAAGTCAGAACTTCTGAAATTCATGGTTGACATCAATACCGAACAAGTAACAAAAGGACCATTCAAACAAAAACTGGGCAAATTAAGAGGTTATTTGGGATTCAGACTTATGAGATGGGTTGAATTTTTAAGTAAGTGTCAGTTATCTACATTATGGTATAATAAACTTCCTCAAAACTTAGTGGCTTAAGACAATAACAACTTCTTATTTCTCATGGATTCTGTGTGTTGGCTGGGCTCCACTAGTAGTTTTTCCGCTAGATGTGGTGTTGGCTGTACTCACCTGGGAGCTTAGCTAAGGCTAGAATGTCCAAGATACTATCACATAGATGTCTGGCCTCAGCTGGAATGGTTAGGGGCTGGCTAGGCCTCTCTCTTCCTATTTAGTGGCATAGCCTGAGCTTTTTAACCTGTCAGCTGATTCTCAAAAACACAAAAACAGAAACTACAATTCTTCTTTTTAAAAAGATTATTTATTTTGAGAGAGAGAGATTGAGAGAAAGAGACCGCATGAGAGGGAGGGGCAGAGGGAGAGGGAAAGAGAATTCCAAGCAGACTCCACACTGAGTGCAGAGCCTGATGCAGGGCTCAATATCATGACCCTGGGATCATGGTCTGAGTTGAAACCAAGAATTGGATGCTTAACAGACCATGCCATCCAGGTGCCTCAAAACTACAAGTCTTCTTAAGGCCTTAAAGTTCTTGTAGTTCTGGGCGCCTGGGTGGCTCAGTTGGTTGGGCGACTGCCTTCAGCTCAAGTCGTGATCCCGGAATCCCGGGATCGAGTCCCACATTGGGCTCCCAGCTCCATGGGGAGTCCGCTTCTCGCTCTGACCTTCTCCCTTCTCATGCTCTCTCTCACTCTCTCTCTTTCCTAATAAATAAATAAAAATAAAAAATCTTTAAAAAAAAAAAAAAAAGTTCTTGTAGTTCTTAGGAGTACTAGAATGTCACTTTTGTCTCATTCTATTGACCAAAGCAAGTTATAAGACCAGTCCAGGGGAAAATAGGCTCCACCTCCTGATGGGAGGAATGATATGTGTGTGTATAGGGATTTTTGGTGGTCATGTTTAGAAATGATCCCCCACAAGAGTTGATTTCCCTTTTCAACTTGGCTGCCAGTAGGATATTATGCTTGGTGCTCACTTCCAGGTGAACACCAAGAGTTCCTGGTGGCATTGTTGTTCCTATAACTTTCTAATGTATTTTGCTGAAAAAAATCCACTGAAAGGAAGTTCATAAGAACTTATAGGTCCTTCTCAAAATAGACCTTTGCCACTAAGTTACCTAGGTTTCTCTCTCTTCTCCTTCCTCTCAAGGTTGCTCAGCTTTCTCTCAGAATCTTTGTCTTCTGAGAAAAAAAAGGAATTGTTATATTGTGAAATTCTATGATAACATCTTTTCCAGGTACATGATGGAAGTGTTGGTGGTGCTGGGAGTAGAGGAGGTGTAATATGTTGAGAGTTGTTTCAGGGGTGGTAGAGCAGATGCTTTGGGGGATGTGATCTATATCATTAATTGGGAGTTCAAGGGTGCCAGTCAGGGAGCAGAAGGCAAGCTGAAGGCAAAGCACAAGCTAACACCCTGCAGCCCTCCGCTCAGGCGGGATCTGTGTGACATTCCTCAGGGATTCCTGGCTGCCCTAGAACAAAAGAAAGGGAAAAACAAGTGGTTAACTGATTGAGATCACAGTCATGCAGGACATGAGTCTCCATCGGTTTGCAACTGTCTTAATGATTTACAAGAAAAAAAAGCAATCTCTGGAAACCTATGGACTCAGCTTCCTGGAGCCCAAACATCACTCTCCCCTCCGTAGATTAGAAATTCTTATATAATCCGTCACTTCTCACAACCCCAGTGCAGCTCTTTCTGCTCACGGGTCCTGTTCCCATGCTTTAATAAAAGCACCTATTTATTTATTTATTTGGTTTTTTTTTTCTCCCCCAATATGTGTATTTTAATTTTTCAGTGTTACAAGATTGATTGTTCATGCACCACACCCAGTGCTCCATGCAATACATGCCCTTCTCGATACCCACCACCAGGCTCGCCCACCCCCCC
>CM052801.1:10176049-10516910 GCA_028533885.1 Nasua narica | reverse complement strand
CCTCCGATTTCCCCCCATTCGCCCTTCCCTTCCTTCTCACGATGCCCTCCATGATTTTCTTTATACTCCACACGTAAGTGAGACCATAAGATAATTGCCTCTCTCCGCTTGACTTATTTCACTCCGCATAATCTCTTCTAGTCCTGTCCATGTTGATACAAAAGTTGGATATTCATCCTTTCTGATGGAGGCATAATATGCCATTGTATAGATGTACCACATCTTCCTTATCCATTCATCTGTTGAAGGGCATTTTGGTTCTTTCCACAGTTTGGCGATTGTGGCCATTAAAAGCACCTTTTTACACCAAAGACATCTCAAGAATTCTTTCTTGGCTGTTGGCTCTGAACCCCAGTACTTCAGACCACATCAACCACTGCCCTTCTTCAGATGTGACGTAAGTGTGTACCGCCATTAGGAATCTGGAGCTTGGCCACAGATCTCACACAGATAAGGGAGGTTGGAAAATGAATGAGGCTGGATTTGCGAACATTAGTATTTTTCATGGGCGCTGAAGAGCAGGCAGAGCTTGCTGGTCACATAGCTTAGAGTCAGATGAAGAACCGGAAACGATGACTCTCAGGTGAAAGTATGACATTCACAGCCTTTGGTCTTTTCTTTCTTGCAATAGAGTTTTCAAAAAAGGCCCAGGTTGAGTAGGGAAGGGAGGGGGGCGCAGAGAGAGATTGAGAGAGAGAGAAGTGTAGTGATATGGTGGTTTGTAGCACAGACTTTGTGATATTTTAGGAGGTGATAGGTGTGATGGTTTGTGGAAGAGAAATAGTTAAGGCGGCAGAATGGTGGGATTAGACAGCATGTATGAGAGTGACTTCTCAGGTGGGATAGGGAAAAGCTCCTGGGATTTTGGGTTGTCTGAAAACTGGAGAGGAAGAGGGTCTGGAAAGAGGGTTTTATTAAGAGTTGTGTGGTCCGTGTAGTTGCATCCCTTTATGCCCTTTATGTAGAGATTGGGGTTCCTGGTTGGAAGATGCTTCTTTGACACTGGTACCTCTCAGGCTCACTGCTTTGATGACATTACCTGTCTTAGGGAACTTTGGACCCCAAATCTGTACCTGGGAAAATTGACTCTTTTTGCATTATTCTTTTTTTTTCTCCTTGTGGTTTCTAATGTAGTTTTGGAAAATGTCAGTCTGTATCCACTTCGCCATGGAAATACAAAGAAAAGATTTTCTCTGAGTTGTTGTTCAGCCAGAGTGTGAGGGAGAAAAGTACTTTGGGGGAAGGTATAGAGGCCGTCCAAATGAGATAACAAAAAAGTGAATACAAAGCCAGGGAGTGAGAGGGTTGGTTTCTTACCACAAGTTATCACTTTGCTGCTGCTAAATCCTAGTCAGGACCCTTTCTTTGCCTTTAAGGGTTTTATCTGAGTGCTTTTTTCTTATGGCAGTGGTTCTCAGTTGTAGCAGGGGGGACCATGTTTAGTTGAGAAGAGTTCCATGCGTGATGCTGATATTCTGCTCTCTTCCTTCTCCCTTCCTATCAATTGAGGAGGATTGCACCATGGATTCTCCCTCAGTTGCAGAAAAATATTTAAACTCATGCACCAAACATTCACAAACCTTTTTAATGTGGCTCCCCAGATCATACCTTGTACTTCCTCCCAGCTCAATCTATTACTGTGGCTAGCATCTTTCAGACCTCATACTATTTTTCAGCTCCACCTGCCTAGCACTAATGTGCATGACTCTTCTCCTTCTTTTTTTTTTTTTAAGATTTTATTTATTTATTTGACAGAGAGATCACAAGTAGGCAGAGAGGCAGGCAGAGAGAGGGGGAAGCAGGCTCCCCGCTGAGCAGAGAGGCCCGTGTGGGGCTCGATCCCAGGACCCTGAGACCATGACCTGAGCCGAAGGCAGAGGCTTTAACACACTGAGCCACCCAGGCGCCCCAGTTGACTCTTCTTCTTCTTTTTTTTTTTTTTAAAGATTTTTTATTTATTTATTTGAGAGACAGAGAAAGTGAGAGAGAGCATGAGAGGAGAGAAGGTTAGAGGAAGAAGCAGACTCCCCGTGGAGCCGGGAGCCCGACGCGGGACTTGATCCCGGAACTCAAGGATCATGACCTGAGCCGAAGGCAGCTGCTCAACCAACTGAGCCACCCAGGCGCCCCTTGACTCTTCTTCTTATACCTGCCAAAGGTTTTCCCATTCTTCAAGGTCCCACTCAGGTCCTTCTTATTTCATGAAGCCTTCCATAAATGCTCCAGCCACACTGATTGGACCCTGTTTCTGAATGGGAGTTATGTGGGGCCAGCAGTCGGAAGAAAGGGCTGTAAATGCAGAGACATAAATGAATTATTTACATGAAACCTGTTGACAACCTCTTATAATTGAGTTAATCTAATGACATTAATGCTTTAGACACAGATTTCTGGTGGTATGAATGATTTTTCCACTCAAACGGTTTCTGCAATCGCGTCTGCCCTCCCACCACAATTTTTGAAGTTTCTTAATGAAGGAGATGTTATGTAAATTGATCAGATGACTACTACAACCACCAATTAATTTATCACTGCAAACTTGAAAATGATTGTTGTTCCCAACAACCTTCGAAAGTTTTATTTCAAAAAATGCTATAGACTGTAGCTATATTAATTATAGGTAGACTACAGATTTGGCTTTCTTTTTACTTCCATGGCATTAATGAGTATTGTTGAAAATAGTACATGTCTTTATCTTAGATCCTTTCAATATGGTGCATCTCTAAGACTTTACTTCCGAGTGAGTCATTAACATCACTGAATGTTACAGATTTTTTGACTTTGCAACTAAATTTTGAATGGCTTATCATCTCATCATTCATTTAACAAATAATTACTGAATGTGCCACATTTTCAGTATTCTGCACAATTTATCACAGATACGAAGATAAACAAGGAGCAGTCTCTGCCTTTAAAGATCCTATACTATAATAGTGGTAGTAAGATATGTACACAAATAGGTGTAATATACATGTAAAAGGAATATAAAGTAAAATAAAAAGGGAAAGGTGCCATGAAAAAGGCTTAGCTTAAAGTTTTTGGGCTGACCATTCACCATTGTTAGGGAGGATTATGGAAGACTTTTTTTTTTTTTTTAAAGATTTATTTATTTATTTGAGAGAGACAGAGAGAGAGAACACAAGCATGTGCCCGGGGAGGAGCAGAGGGCCTCAAGCTGACTTCCTCCTGAGTGCAGAGCCCAATGTAGGGCTTAATCTCCAGACCCCAAGGTGATGACCTGAGCTGAAATCAAGAGTCAGATGCCTAACCGATTGAGCCACCCAGGCGCCCCTTTGGAAGACTTTTGACACACTTTCTCTTGGTTTGGAGACACTGCAGTCTGGTGGCCCTCTCTCTTACCGTTCTTTCTCTGGCTCTATGGTTGCAGGTTCCTCAAGGCTCAGTTCAGACTTTTCCTTTCTTGTCATCCTATCCTTTCCTCCTGGGTCATCTCATCTATGCCATAACTTCAGTAATTATCTATAAGCCCATGATAGGATGGTCAAACTTAACCAAACTCATGATCATCAGTTTTGAACCCCATCTTCTAATGAATGACACCACCATTCATTTGATTCCAGAAGCCAGAAACCTAGGATTCATCCCGGCTACATCTCTCCTTCATTCTTTATTGTCTGTTATCAAGCCCTAGTAACTGTATCTTTTAAATACCTCTCAGATCTCTGTCTTTTTTTCTCTATTTTCACAGCCAGCTCCCTAGGTCAAGCTAGAATTATCACCCAGACCAGTGTGCTAAATCCTAATTGGTCTCACAGTGTCCACCCTGGTCTTTTTCCCATCCAGTCTCCACACTGAAGCCAGTATCATCTTTTCGAAGTGCAAGTTTGATCACATCACCCCTCCACTTCTTGACCTTAAAGTTCTTCAGTGATTTTCCATTGTTCTATATTAAAACCCATAAAGTCTTATATAGTCCCAGTCTTGCTTACTGCTCCACCTCTTCTCAGAGTACTTTTTCATCATTTTCCGTGTCATAGCCAAACTGGCCTTTTTTCAATTCTCTGAAACTACGATGCATTTTCTGTAACAGGGTCATAGCACACATCGTCCTTACCCCACGCCTCCAGTGCTTCGTAAATCTTACTTGTGTTTTGGATCCCAGCTCAGGTGTCACTTCTACAGGGAAGCCTTCCCTAGATTACTGTCTTTTATAACCATTTCTTTATTTCACAGCACTCATTCCATTTGTAATCATATGTAAATATGTGTAAATATTTGACCATGAGCCCCGTGAGAGCAGGTGCCAGTTGGCAGGACACACAACAAATGCTTGTTAAATACATGTTTGTTGATAAATGTGTAGCATTTGGATTTGGAGTCATGGAGATTGTTTGGGGGCAGGGAGAGGAGAGAAAAGGTATCTCATCCCGGTAACAAAAGATCATTGAATATCTAGAGACAGGAGAGTGAGTGGGATCATATATGTAAGAGCAAGTAATGTTAAAAGGCTATTCTTGGTAACTAAATGATACCACAGTTAGTACTCAAATAATTGCATGGTATTTCAGTGTCTAGATATATATATAATTACCTCCACCATTTCCCTATTGGATATTTATGTTGTTTCCCCTATTTTCATTAGCATGCAGAACACTGTAGGAACTCATATATATTCATATGCTATAATTCACACTTCTTTTTTTCTCACTGCTTGACTCCATGAGTATAAGCAAACTATTCAGGACTTCTTTAGGTTCACCTTTGCTTTAAAAAATCCCTGTAGTTCCATAAATCCATAAATACAGTGGTTTCTCACTGCTTGACTCCTTGAGTATAAGCAAACTATTCAGGACTCCTTTAGGTTCACCTTTGCTTTAAAAAATCCCCATAGTTCCATAAATCCATAAATACAGTGGTTGATTAGTAAATATTGCTAACTTTACTGATTGATAAGGAGTTATCACACTTAAACAACCATCTCATTTTAAATCTACTAAATGTTCTAGCATTTTGAAATTGTGCCAGACTTAAGAAGTCAACTTGAAACTACTGAGCTAAAGCAGAAGAATGTGTGGGAAGGACAGAAATAGCTGAGTTAGGTGGAAAGAGTCAGAATGAGAGAATGAAGTAGACAAAGGGCAGTGGTTAATAGAAATTAGTAAATATCAAAAGCAAATAAGGAAAAGACATGCTCAATGATTGTACTAGAGTAGGCAAAGCACAAGTAAAGGATCAAATTATTCTTCAAAGGCTACTTGGTCAAGTTAACTGGAAAATATGACAAACTAGGTCATAAAGACAAAGGTCAAAGATGAAAGCTGTGTTTAAAATTGCCATCAATTGCACAGCCAACAGAGGATGAGTGATCAAGTAAGCCACCTTGGGCAGTTGAACAGCTTTACTTGTCAAAACCATTAACCATGAACCTTACTTAACAAATGGGGCAGTCACCTTTAGCAAGCTGCTTTTCTACAAGTAAAATCAACCCAAGATGGTCATTGATTTTTTTTAAAACATTTATTTTTTTTTTAAATTTTATTTTTTTAAAGATTTTATTTATTTATTTGAGATAGAGACAGTGAGAGAGAGCACGAGACGGGAGAAGGTCAGAGGGAGAAGCAGACTCCCCATGGAGCTGGGAGCCCGATGTGGGACTCGATCCCAGGACTCTGGGATCATGACCTGAGCCGAAGGCAGTTGCTTAACCAACTGAGCCACCCAGGCGCTTCTAGATGGTCATTGATTAACTTGAGTGATACTTGACTGTTTTTCTTGTTCTTCTTTTTTTAAATACCTGACTCTTCTCACAGTTGCACGGCAAAATTCATGGAAAACGGATGAGAGCTTACTCCATAGTTTATCAGTCCAATAGCCAGTGGTTCTGGAATATGTGATATGAAAAGCCTTGGACACTTATTCTAGTTTATTTTTTAATTTTTTAAATTTTTTTATTTAATTTTTTTTTATTCTAGTTTTTAAAACATCAAGAGAACATACTGGAATGGTTAGACATACCTATTTGTACAATCTTGTTTCAGAATTTCTGGAGCCATCGGGGTGCCTGGGTGGCTCAGTGGGTTAAGCATCTGACTCTTGATTTCAGGTCAGGTCATGGTCTCAGGGTCCTGGGATCAAGCCCCATGCTGGGCTCCTGGTTCAGTGGGGAGTCTGCTTGTCTCCCTATCCCTCTGCCCCTCCTCCTACTTCCTGGAGATCTCTCTCTCAAACAAATAAATAAATCTTTATGGATGCCTGAGTGGCTCAGTCAATTAAGCTTCTGCCTTCCGTTCAGGTTCAGGTCATGATCTCAGGGTCCTAGGATCAAGTCCCACATTGGGCTTCTTGGTCTGCAGGGAGCCTGCTTCTCCCTCTGCTTCTGCCTCTCTCTCTCTGTTTCTCATGAACAAATAAATAAAATTTTTAAAAAAATAAAAAAAAAGGAAAAAGAAATCTTTAAAAGAAATTTAATGAAAAATGAATTCCTGGAGCCATCAGAAAAGTGCAATTTCTTTACATATTATAAACAGTATGTATTTTTCTAATTATAAAAATATTACATGATTATTGAAAAAAATGAAAAATATAAACTTCAAAGCAGCAGGATCATTTTCTACCCCACCAGATTCAATCCAGTTATCTAGGGTCCGTTTTTGAATGTTTTCTTCCTGTCTTTTAAAATACATTTTTAGAACAGGGTTGAGATTACACAACATATAACGTACAAGATCTGTTTTCATTCTAAAGCTATTTTATTTACCAAAGAGCAACCATATATTATGAAAACCATGACCTAAACCAAATACTTTGATGAAATCAGACCAGCAACTTCTTGTTTTGTCTAAACTCTAACTTACACCTTTCCTTCCTCATCCTATTTATTAAGCTTTGCATGTCTATGGCTCCTTTCTTTCTTTCCAAATCTCCTCCTCCTTGACTATGCATATCTGTATTAATTTTTTTGTTTATCTATTGTCCACCTAATTCAAGGATTCATTTATTTGATGTCTAAATTTTTAAGGATTATATATCTTATCTCACCTTACTCTTTGATGGCAGGGGACATTCATTACACAGTTTTTATACCTGTCCTAGTAAGTAGTGAACAGCCAGGCATATAGTAGGTGCTGAAGAAATATCTAGAGTTAACACCAAAAATGTTTTAGCAAATGGTTGCATGAGAAGATGTAACAATTGAACTGTCCAGACCTATGCAAACAAAGAAAAACTATAGTTGCACCATCCAATATGGTAGCCACTAACCAAGCACATTATGTGGTGATTGAGCACCTGAATTATGGCTAATATGGATTGAGATGTGCTGTAAATGTAAAATACACATTGAATTTTGAAGATTTAGTATACAAAAAAATATACTAGTATTTTAAAAGTTGATTATTTATTGAAATGACAATATTTTGAACATATTGAGTTAAATATATTATTAAAGTGAATTTCATCTCTTAACTTTTTACCTTTTTTAACATGCTACTAGAAAATGTAAGATTACATATATGGCTTATAATATATCTATACTTATATACCTTATGACATATATATGTGATATATATGTGTGTGCATGTATATATATATATATATATATATATATATATATATATGACAATGCTATCCTATATGCAATAAAATATTTGAGGTCATCCTTTCTACAGCACAGAAATTTATCATATTTCTACCAGGCAAAATTAATTTGCTTCATCAAAAAATTTTTTTGAAAATCTTTATTTTTTTTAAGATTTTACTTATTTATTTGAGAGAGAGAGAGAGAGAGAAAGACAAAGACAAAGAGAGAGCAGACTCGTGGCCAAGCAGGGACCCTGATGCAGGGCTCCATCCCAGGACCCTGGGATCATGACCTGAGCTAAAGGCAGACACTTTACAACTAAGCCACCTAGGCACCCCTTAATTTACATTTCAATCAATGGCAGTGATTTGCATTACTGACAGTTTTCTGCAACTTAACTTCTAACATTAGGAAGTTGTAAAATAGGGTGCCTGGGTGGCTTAGTCAGTTAAGCGGCTGCCTTTGGCTCAGGTTGCTATCCCAGGGTCCTGGGATCAAGTTCCAGTGTCCCATGTTGGGCTCCCTGCTCAGTGGGGAGTCTGTTTCTCTCTCTCCCTCTCCCCCTTGCTTGTGCTTACTTTTTCCCTCTCTCTCTCAAATAAATAAAATCTTTAAAAAAAAACCTTGTAAAATTGCCTAATCAATGGAACATAGTCAATCAAAGATGCACACCCCTATAGAATTAAATAATCTTGAGAGGGTTGCCTGGAAAATACCCAGCACTCCCCTGAAAGGACACTCAGTAACCTTTTACTCATTTCTAAGTCTTTGACAACTTTTTCTCAAAGCATCTTTGTATATTCTTTTGTTGCCATCTAAGTGATTGTAATAGAATCCTTTTTTCTTTTCTAGTTAATATGAGCAAAATTTTGGTGAAATGCTTATTTAAGCCAGAAGCCAATGCTTTAGGAATAATCAAGTTCCTGATAATAAGAAAGATTAGTGAGGGTAAAATGTTGAGGGTAATGCAAGAACTTTGAGACGTGTAGAATGTAATCAAACACAATAGGAATGATTGAAAATATTAGAATTAAGCAACTGCATTTTGTTATGATTCCTCAGCTTATCACACTGTTGTTGAAAGCAACACAATTATAATGGAATGGAAACTAGGTTCTCTTTTACTTTTTAATTAGCTGGAAACAAAGCCTGGCTGTTGGTTGACTCTATCTAGTATAATGTTTTCATCCCCTATTTTTGATTAATCAAAGTGCTATTTCTTCTAAAGGAAATGCATTCTTTTTCCATTTGAATAAAAAGACTCTAGAGACAGACTTTCAAAAAATAATGGAGAGCTCTTTTTGCAATTCTATGTCTATTTACTTTGCTGTGAAGATTGACAAAAATTAATTAGTGGATGTCTGTTGGGAAATGAAACCGTTAAAAAACAAAATTCAACTGAGAAAATTTGAAGATCTAATTGGCTTTATTAAATGATTCATGAATCAGGCAGCTTCCCGTCTAGCAAGTAGAGGGGAGCTCCAAAGGGCTACAGAAAGAGAAAGGTTTTTAAAGGCAGGACAGGGAAGTCATAAACACAGAAATGAATTATTTCAGGTGAAGTCACCATCATTTGGCCACAGCGGGGTCTTAGGAGGTGGATTACCTCATCTTCCTTTTTTTTTTTTCTCAAAGATTTTATCCATTTATCTATTTGACATAGAGAGAGAGATCACAATTAGGCAGAGAGGCAGGCAGAGAGAGAGGGGGAAGCAGGCTCCCTGCCGAGCGGAAAGCCCGAGCGGGGCTCGACCCCAGGACCCCGAGACCATGACCCGAGCAGAAGGCAGAGGCCTCAACCCACTGAGCCACCCAGGCGCCCCTACCTCATCTTCCTTTTAGGGATAGAGAAGATCATGTGACAGATTACCTCATTGGTGTTTACCAGAAAATTCCTGACCAGTTAAGACTACATTTCTGTAGGAGGTTGAAAATGCAGTTAGATTAGGTATTAGGCCCTGATTTGGTGACTTGTCCTAAGTGATGCCATTTTGGACCTGAGGTTTTCTTTAAATAGAACTCACAACCAATGAAGTGTGTAAGAAAAGTTGACATTGTCATTTTTAACACTTAAAAAAAATGTATATAACATTTAAAAACATAAAAATACAGTTTATTTTTATTATCAATTTAAGCAAAAAGTATTAAAAATGCTCCCCCAAAGATTATAATGATAATTTCTAAATATTTTTAAATCATTCAAAATTTTAAGTATATGACTACTCTTCAGAGTTGATTCCTCCAAACTTTATTTAATATTTGGTACATGTTTGGGCGCCTGGGTGGCTCAGTGGGTTAAGCCTCTGCCGTCGGCTCAGGTCATGATCTCAGGGTCCTGGGATCGAGTCCTGCATCGGGCTCTCTGCTCAGCAGGGAGCCTGCTTCCCTCCACCCCCCTGCCTGCCTCTCTGCCTACTTGTGATCTCTCTCTCTCTCTGTCAAATAAATAAATAAAATCTCTGAAAAAAAAATATTTGGTACATGTTCCCTCTCCTACTCTGGCTCAGATCAAGGCAGTTCCCAGAGGTTTGTTGTGGGTGGTGTGAAGGCAGGGAGAGACAGATAGGTTTGAGTCTTCCCTAGCTCTTAGCCTAAGACTCCCCTTTTGGCGGACCCAGGATTCATCTCAGTTTCTCTGGTCCAGTGTTGTCAAAATTGAGGACAAGTGTTTGTGTTATTGACACAGGTCCAAAGGACTAAAGAAACTTTGAGGCTTTGCTTTTCCACTTATCTCTATAGCATCAAGCTTTGATGTAGAAATTGGCCTGGAAATTCTCCACTGTGTTTTCATATCTGCAGTGGTTTGGGGTTTTTTAAATAGCAAAAAATTAAATATGATTCTTAAAGCTTACTTTGCTTAAAGTTATGACTGCGTGTACACTGAAAAATTTTGCAGAAATTAGAATTATATATAATCCCTATAAAATTGTACATTACAAGAAACAAGTGTTGGTGAGGATGTAGAGTAAAAGGAACCTTTGTGCATGGTTGGTGGGAATGCAAACTGGTTCAGCCACTGTGGAAAAACAGTATGAAGATTCCCCAAAATTAAAAATGGAATTGCGACATGATACAGTAATTCCACTACTGGATATTTACCCAAAGAATATGAAAACCCTAATTCAAAAAGATACATGCACTTGCATGTTGATTGCAGCATTATTTACCATAGTCAAAATATAGAAGCAGCTCAAGTGTCCATCCATACATGAATGGATAAAGAAGAAGAAGTGGAATCATTTCTTTCTTGAAAGAAAGAAAGTGGAAGAAGTGAAATGGAATATTACTCAGCCATAAAAAGAATGGAACTTTGCTATTTGCAACAACATGGATGGATCTAGAGGGTATACTGCTAAGTGAAATAAGTCAGTCAGAAAAAGACAAATACCAGATTTCACTCATATGTGGCATTCAGGAAGCAAAGAAAAAGAGAGATGACAAAAAAACAGGTTCTTAAATATAGAGAACAAACTACTGGTTACCAGAGCGTAGGTATTGGGGGCATTGCTGAAATAGGTGAAGGGAATTAAGGGTACTTACTATGTTGACCACTGAGTAATGTATAGAGTCGTTGAATCACTGTATTGTACACCTGTTACTAATATAACACTGCATATTAATTATACTGGAATTAAAAAGAAACAAGTAAAAGAAAAAATTATGCAACATTGGTGGGGATAAAAGATTATAAGGTTTTTCCTAAATGTATCTCTCTTAATAGTGTTTTATTATCAATCTCTCTCCATATTTGTTTATTTGAAAGATTTTAATGCTTTTAAAGCATATGATGAATTGTATTATAATAATTATCACTATTATTACACTAAGAACATACATCTTTGGGGAAATGTCTATTTAAATCCTTTACCCATTTAAAAATTGGTATATTTATGTTTTTATTATTGCATTGTAAGAGTTCTTCACCTATTCTAGATGCCAGTCCCTTATTAGATACATGATTTTTAAAAAATAGTCTCCCATTTTATGGGTGGTCTTTTTACTTCCTTGATGATAACATTTGCAGCACAAAAGTTTATGATTTTGATGAAGTCCTGCTTATCTATTTTTTCTTTTGCGACTTGTGCTTTTGGTGTCAGATCTAAGAAATCATTGCCTGATCGGGTAATTAGCTTTTAATGTCTCCTAAAGGCCATAGAAAATGGCTGAATGAGCATTTGGAATAATGATGTGAGGTTGTATGTATGTTTTAGAGTAGACTTTATGTTTTAGAAGACTTTTCGGTTTATAGCAAAATTCAGCAGAAAATACAGAAATTTCTCATACACCCTCTGCCCCACACATGCCCAGCCTCTTCCACCATCAACATCCCCCACCAGAGTGGTACATTTATTATAATCAGTGAACCTGCTTTGATACATCATTATCACCTGAAGTCCATAGTTTACATTAGGATTCACTCTTGGTATTGTGCATTCTATGGATTTTGACAAATGTGTAATGACATGTATCCATTGTTACAATATTATATAGAGTATTTTTACTGCCCTAAAAACCTTCTGTGCTCCCTCATTCATACCTCCCCCTTGCCACTAACTCCTGGTAATCACTGATCTTTTTACTGTCTCCATAGTTTTGCCTTTTTCAGAATGTCATATAGTTGGCATAATACAGTATGTTTTCTTTTCAGAATGGCTTCCTTCACTTAGCAGTATGCATTTAAGTTTCTTTCATGTCTTTTCATAGCTTGATAGATCAATTTTTTTTTTGATAGATCAATTTTTTTAGCACAAATTCACATTCCTTTGTCTGGGTATATGACAGTTTATTCATTCACCTACTGAAAGACGTCTTGGTTGCTTCCATGTTTTGGCAATGATAAATAAAGCTTCTATAAACACCTATATGTAGGTTTTTGTGTAGACATAAGTTTTCAGATACTTTGAGTAAATACTAAGGAGCACAATTGCTGGATTGTATAAGAAGAGTATGTTTAGTGTTTTTTTTTTTTTAAGATTTTGTTTATTTGAGATAGAGACAGTGAGAGAGAGCATTAGAAGGGAGAAAGTCAGAGGGAAAAGCAGACTCCCCGCGAAGCCGGGAGCCTGATGTGGGACTTGATCCCCGGACTCTGGGATCATGACCTGAGCCGAAGGCCATCGCTCAACCAACTGAGCCACTCAGGTGCCCAAGAGTATGTTTAGTTTTGTATCAAACTGCCAAACTATCTTTCAAGGTGGCTGTACCATTTTGCAATATCCCCAGCAGTGAACGAGAGTTCCTGTTGCTCCACATTCTCACCAGGATTTGGTGTTGTCAGTGTTTTTGATTTTGGCCGTTCTAATAGTTATGTGGTGGTATCTCACTGTTGTTGTCTCCCTGATGACATAAGAGGTTGGACATCTTTTCATATGCTTATTTGCCTCTGTAGTCTTCTTTTTTTTAAGATTTTATTTATTTATTTGAGAGAGCATGCGCACGCGCGAGCTCACGAGCAGGAGGGAGGGGCAGAGGGAGAGGGAGAAACGGACCCCCCACTAAGCAGGGAGCCCAATGGGGGACTCTAATCCCAGAGCTGAAGGCAGATACTTTATGACTGAGCCACCCATGCGCCCTGTAGTCTTCTTTGGTGTAGAAATGTTGCCCATTTTTAAAATCGGGTTGTTTATTTTCTTATTGTTGGGTTTTAAGAGTTCTTTGTGTATTTTAGATAATAGTCCTTTCTCAGAGATGTCATTTGCAAATATTTTCTCCCAGCGTGTGTCTTGCTTGTCTTCTTATTCTCTTGACATGATTGTATTTCACTGAATCACTCACTTCACATTCATTTATTGAGAATCTGTTATGGTTCAGGTTCTCTTCCAGGCTCTGAGGATATAAAAGTGATTAGTATATAATCTTGCCTTTAGGTGTGTTTAGCCTCATGGAGGAGAAGTACAAATAAATAGGTGATTAGAACATACTTCTAAGGTAAGCAGTCTCAGGTTTCTTGAAGAGGAAGCTGAGACATAAAGAAGGAAAAGGATTTGACAGCAGGCAAAAGTATGACAAAGGACTGTCAGGTGTAGAGAACACTTCATCACTATGACATAAGTAAGTTGTCAATATGATCTTAAGCTGTTGTTGCTATGATACCAATTTGTCTAGGCCGGAAGTAGGCAAACTATGGCTGTGGGCCAAATCTGGCCTGCGATTTGCTTTTATAAATAAAGTTTTATTGGAACACATTCATGCCCCTTTATTCACAGATTGTCTATGGCCACTTTTGTGCCACAATGGCAGAGTAGTTGTAACAGAGACAGTCTGGCCTGAAAAGCCTCATATATTTACTATCAGGCTCTTTATAGAAAAAGTTTGCTGACCCTGCTCTAGGCAAAAATTTATTAGAAAATGCTTGTACCTTGTCCTTTTTATTTTTTTAAAAGATTTTATTTATTTATTTGCTAGAAAGAGATACAGTGAGGGAGGGAACACAAGCAGGGGGAATGGGAGAGGGAGAAGCCCGAAGCAGGGCTTGATCCCAAGATCCTGGGATCATGACCTGAGTTGAAGGCAGCCGCTTAACAACTGAGCCACCCATGTGCCCCTACCTTGTCCTTTTTAAAAAAAGCTTTGCAAATTTGTGTGCACCTGGCAACTATTTATATGCCTGCAAGGGATTGTGTCTGTTTTTCAAAATTTTCTCCTGATTTTTGCTTTTGAAATTTCAGCTAATTAATTTTCATTCAACAGTTCTGTATAATTGACTCAAAATAAACTACAAATGATAATAACCTGCTCAAGCCCCGAAAATAAATATTTGCTCTTTTTTCTTTGAAAGTTTTATTGTTTCTTTTGTGGTTTATGTTTCTCTCTTTTTAAAACTACAAATTCATGTTCAGTTCAGGAAAGTCAGATATCAAGCACAAGCAAAAGAACATTAACCCATAATCTCACCTAGCATCCTATGAAAATACTTTTTTGCAACCTCAGGATGTAAAGTACCTTGAGGTACTTTTCCATGCATATGTACATATTTCATTACAATTTTTTACATAAACCATCCTCTACTACCAACAAGTATCTTTAATAGGCATATACTTTCCTCTTTCTTTCATTATCTTCATGATTCATGTGGGTAGGACTGGTTTGCTGATGAAAGATGCTGAGGGAGGTAACCACAGAGTTACCCATGTGCTTGCATCCTTTTGGGGATAAAGGGAAAATGCTACAAGAAGTTAATTGGCTGACTGTTCACAAAACTCACAAAACTGTTGAGTAGTCAGGTCTAAGAAAGCTGTCTTTGGCTTTCTGGATGCTCTAACACAAGAGTGGAGCCTGAAAGCTAGGACTCTGTACCAATTATCCATTGCCCCAGTAAAGCTGCATTATGAACAACCACAAACCCTTAGTGTAAATTAACCATAGGATCTACTGCTCACACATCTGGGGTGGTTAGCTAGGTGGCTCTGCTGCTCTGGGCTGGGCTCACTCACATGTCTGGGACTCGTCTGGCTCTAGGTTCCTAAAGGTTGGTTTTGACTGATCATGGCTGGATTCACTCGTGTGTGTGAGAATCTTTGGTGGTCTTGCACTTTAATCTGGGGGTCAGTTGGCTACTGGGTGATTGAGGCTGACCTCAGCCACATTGATCATGGCTCTGTTCCACGACTTTCACCCTCCAGCAGGCTGTTCTGGGCATGTTCTCATGACAGTTTCAGAGGTATATGAGAGAGCAAGTGGGAACTTGCAAGGCCTCTTGTGGTCTAGGCCTCATCTATTAGACAAAACCCATGGGTGAGATCAGATTGAAGGGGTGAAGAAATAGGTCCTGCGTCTTCAGTGAGATGAACTACAAAATCACATGGCAAAAGTCATGGAAAAGGGACAGGTGGAGAATTGGTGTAATCAGTCTACCACAGATTAATTATGTGGCTGAGCGCACTACAGGTGATATATACCTTTCGGAAGGAGCAGGAGTTTCATTTGTGGTTGGTCTAAGCCAGTGTCCATCTTCTTATTTGCCATCTCTAAGAAGAACTACCTGTAAAGGACTCTTGGCAAGGTACTCTGACATTTCTTTCTTTTTGGTTTTCTTTATTTTTTTTTAAAGTTATCAGGTGCAGATTAGTTTTTTTCTGCTTGTTTTGGAGTAATGTGAGATGAAGGAGGACATGGCCACTTAAGACATCTGTTTTCACTAACAAAGTTGGAAAACTTTTCAGCCCTTTTAGTTTATAAGTTCATTATAACTAGAAAGACTTCTCTTTCAGGTAAAGTTTTCAAGAGGATGTCTCAGTTTCTTTGTGAGAAATTATTAGCCCTCTGAAAATGCTGTCTACAATGCCCACATTGTAATGCCTACCTTATAGGAGTTACCTAATTTTATCATATTTTTGCATTTCTCCTTTAATTTTTTTTTAAGATTTTATTTATTTATTTGTCAGAGAGAGAGCTCAGAAGCAGGGAGAGAGGCAGGTAGAGGGAGAAGCAGTCTCCCCATGCAAGGAGCCCAACACAACACTCAATCCCAGGACCCCGGGATCATGACCTGAGCCGAAGGCAGACGCTCAACTGACTGAGCCACCCAGGCATCCCTCTCCTTTAATCCTAATATCTGTATGCTACGAGATGTAATTTTTTTTTTTTTGTCCTGAGACTAGGTGAGGTTATGAGGTTGTGAAATCTGAGGTTGGTAGGAGTTATCTTGGGAGGGACTTTCAGTTTGCCTTTGGTTTATCTTTTAACCAGCTCCACCATCCTGCTTTCTGTTTCTGAACTCATTTCTTCTCCATCTTCCCATTTCTTTCTCGGGCCCAGAGGCCTTTTGGGCTTGTCATATTCTATCAAGAAAGTGTACTGTCTGATAAGCACCTTTGTATTGACATGTTAGTAAATTTATGTATTCTTTTCAAGGTTATTGGCTTTTAAAGTGGAACATAGGAAGGGAGGCAATGCTGAATCCAAAGGAAAAACTCTCTCTGATAGTTGAACTGTAGACATTAACATAGAAGAGCTATTACATTTATTTTGGGAAGTTTCACAGTACTTCTCCCTTTATTATTACATAAATCATTACCCACTGTGCTGAAGGTAAAATCTGTCCTCGTTTTATTATGATTTTTTCAGTATTTATATAAAATATTACATAATTACTTGTATTGTTAGAATAATCTTATTGTCATATAAGTTTGAATTTAATAAGCTCAGAGGGTAACTCATTCTGAAACTTTAACTCTTTGGGGGAAGTTATATGTTTTTCATGACAGCTATGAAATGTCATTCAACAAACACAGTGGATGATATACAAGCAGAAGCAATAGTTTCTAATAAACCTAGCTTTTCTAGTTTATATTTGGACATCTGATCTTGAGAGCAACCCTGTATAAGTACACTGCATAGATATTATGATTTATTATTCCCATTTTACAGAAGCAGAAATTGAGGCTCAGAGAGTTTATTTTTTCATAATAAAGCTTTATTTATTTATTTGAGAGAGCGAGCAGGGGGAGGGGCAAAGGGAGAGAGAATCCACAAGTAGGTTCCCTTTAGAGTGTGGAGCCTGACACAGGGCTCGATCGCTGAGATTATGACTGGAGCCCAACCAAGAGTCGCCTGCCCAGGCGCCCCATGAGGCCCAGAGTTTAAATGCCTTGGCCATTTCCTGTGGCTAAGCCAAGGCAAGAGGTGGGATGTGGCTCAACCTCGTCTTTTCGCTTTAAGCCAGGATCTCTTTCCTAAATTGGAACCTCAGAACTGCTCACACCTTCTTTGTGCTGACTCTCTGATCATTCCTCCTTCCACTGAAGTGTTTCAACCTGTTTCCTCTGCCCAGGAATCAAGTGAACAGGTGTCTTGCTTGTAGGGACTCTGAAGAGCCTGGTGGACTGGCCGGTGGTGGGTGGTTCAGTTGGTGGGATCAGATTTGCTTTAGTTACCACCTCGCCCCCTGGTGGTGAGATGAGTATGGGCTGCCTTTTTCCCAAAGTGGGGGCTGTTGCAGGAATTGTACCTCCCTCCTGGGTTTATAACGGAATGGGAATTCTTTTAAACAAATGCATCACAACCTGGCATCAGTGCTTAGATCAGTGCATATGGAGGACTCCTGCCCTGGGCCCTTCACCTTAGAGGACCCTGGCACACCAGAAGCAATAAAAGGGGACTCCTGGGTGGCTCATTTGGTTAAGCAGCTGCTTTCCGCTCAGGTCATTACCCCAGGGTCCTGGGATGGAGTTCCACATCAGGTCTTTCCTCACCGGGGAGCCTGCTTCTCCCTCTGCCTGCTGCTTCCCCTGTTTGTGTACTCTCTCTGACAAAATAAAAAAAATTAAATTAAATTAAAAAAAAGAAGCAATAAAATGCAACGACTTTCAGAATTTTTTGAACTCATAAAATTTTAAAGTTTAAAAAGTTTTCTGAATTTTTAAAGTTTTAAAATCACTTAAAAAAAGTATCACAACTGAATTAAGTTACTGGGAATTATTGGAAAGAGATATACTGGCTGACCCAGGCCCTCCAGACCAGAAAGCAACCCCCTCACCCCCATCTCACCACTTTGACCAGAGAAGATGATGATAGACTGAGAATCTATAAATGTGTGCAGGTATGTGGGGTGTGGGTGGGTGGGAGGAGCACTACTTCTGCCCCAGGAAACCAGAGATAGAGTGATTGCTTTTGTTTAAAGTTGGCCCTCCTAAATCATTCCAAAGGGTGATTAGGCAAATGGGGTTACCAGATAACTATGTTCCCTCCTTCCCTTCTCCTCAGCTGGTATAGTTTTGGGAAGTTCTTAGAACTGCCTGAAAATCTTGAGTTGATAAAGTGCCCTCCCTGGCTTCTTGGGGAGCTTGACCTGGTTGATTTGGGGCAGATCCAGTCAGACCTTGGTCTGGCTTTCACTGTGCCCCATGAGAACCATTCTGTCGTTTAGACACACAGACAGTAGGGCTGGCAACTGGAGGAAGCCTTAGCAACTTTAGTCTATCTGAGGGAATGGTGGCCCCCAAGCCGTTGTGGTGTTGGGTGGGAACATGGGCCAGGCTGTTGCTGTAGCTTGGTTTGTAAGCTCTATATCGTTAAACTTTATGGAATATGAACCTTCATTTGTATTCTTGCTTTCAGGCTCTGCAAATGTTATTTTGCCAAGTCCTTGTAGTAACTTTGAGGGCTTTATGATCTTTGCAACATTGCTTTGAATCCCTTCTCTGGGTTACTTTCTCTTATGAGTTGAATTGTGTCTCTCCAAAAAGGTAGATTGAAGTCCTAACCCCTGATACCTATGAATGTGAGAAACAGAGTCTGGAATGTATGGACATAGGGCCTTTGTAGATGTAATAGAGTTAAGATGAGATTAGGGCAAACCCTAATCCAACAAGGCTGGTGTCTTTATAAGAAGAGGAGAACACCAAGTGAAGTCAGACGAGATATAGGAAGAAGATGGCCATGTGAAGATGGAGGTAGAAACCGGAATGATGCTTCCATAAGCCAAAGACCCCCTGTTGCTCCCTCAAACTGGAAGAGGCAAGGAAGGTTTCTCTATAGACTTTGGAGGGAGCATGGCTCTGCCAACATCTTGATTTTGGACTTCTAGTCTCCAGAACTGGAAGAGAATAAATTTCTTTTGTTTAAAGCCACCAAGTTTGTGGTACTGCAACCCTAGTAAACTAATGTATCTTCAAAAGGTATATTAAGTCGCCTAAAGAAAAGCAGCCTCATTTTTTAGAGATAATCCTTTCTTGAAAACTTTGTCAATGCTAAACACTGTCCTGGCCAAATTGCAAATAGGTGTAGGGGTGGACAAATTTTACCTTCTTCCATTCTAGATTCTTTGGCTGTTTTTTTTTTAAAGATTTTATTTATTTATTTGACAGAGAGAGAGAGATCACAAGCAGACACAGAGGCAGGCAGAGAGAGAGGGGGAAGCAGCCCCCCCACTGAGCTGAGAGCCCGACGCCAGACTCAATCCCAGGACCCTGAGATCATGACCCGAGCCAAAGGCAGAGGCTTTAACCCACTGAGCCACTCAGGTGCCCCTCTTTGGCTGTTTTAATAATGAAATTGACACAAGGCATATTAACAGGAGAAAACCAGATTTAAATTTGTATATAAAGAAACTCCACAAAAATATGAGACCCAAGGGCAGTCAAGGAATTGAGGCTTATACAACATCTTTTTATTTTATTTTATTTTATTTTAACAGAGAGAGAACACAAGCAGGCAGAGAGGCAGGCAGAGGCAGAGAGAGGAGCAGGCTCCCTCCTGAGCAAGGAGCCCAATGTGGGACTCGATCCCAGGACGCTGGGACCATGGCTTGAGCCAAAGGCAGCCTCTCAACCAACTGAGCCACCCAGGCGTCTCGCTTATACAACATCTTGAGCTAAGAAGCTGAGTAGGGCTGTGGGGCTCCAAAGGGGAGAAAGGCCTTTTGCAGGCAGGGAAAAGAGAAGTTTGGAAAGTGAAAGTGCCTTGTTACAGAGATAAGTTTTTTTTTTTTAGGTAAAAAGATATGTCTGGCAACAGTTCTCTTCCTCCTACAGACCCCCTTTCTGATGGCAGTTGAGCAGAAGATAAAGAGTTTTTCCTCAATCTGTTGGGTTTTGATTGCCTTTAGCTTAAAAGAATCCTCATGCCAAAGTGATACATTCCCAGTGGTAAATTCTCCTTTCTGCTGGTTTCCAATGAGGAACCTTCACATGGCTTTAAGAAGCATCTTTAGAATGAGAGTAATGTCCTCTCGCAGTGTCTGACTCTAATGTCATGGACAGAAACACCAAGACCAGCATGTATGTTAGTGTCTCCTGGGTTACAGTGACTGCAACATTCTGTCTGTGTAGTGTACACATTCAGTTTTAAAGAAAACTGGAACAGATGTGATTGCTAATGAAAACCCAGGGTGTTTTTTTTTTTTATTCTTGTAGGCTAACAAATTAATTCACTTTTATAGAAATATGCTGGGAATTTGCCTTTCCAAGAGGAAGTTGGTAAATTGTTTTGGGTGAACAAATTTCTTTAGCATAGAAAGTTACAGGTTGATGTTAGACTCTGAAACTGTCAACCAAGGCTGTGCGTCCCTGCATTTGCATCTGTTGCTTCCAGAACATATGAATGTTTAAACAATGTTTTAAAATTCTAATTTAGCTCCTCTGAAGTCATTTTCAGTCCTAGAAAGTGGAAATGGAGCTTACACCTGTATTTCCCAAGTGACTGATGTAATGCAATTTGTATAAAATAATCATAGGGAGTGAGAGGAAAGAGTGGATCTTTTGCATTAAAATAAAATCAGCCTCAAAAATCACTCTTTTCAGGGTCTGCCTTTCAGGACCCCATTTAGCTTTTAAATAGACTCATCTTTCCTGACTTGCTTTGATGAACCACTCTCATTGCAGTTATTACTTCTGACATTAGCTACTTGTGCAATTAAGTTGGGCCATTCTTTTCTCTTTGAGAAGGACTCTGCAGCTAATCTGCATTTGTAAAGTGTTCTCTTGACTTGGGAGAGTAGCCGAGGATAAGCAGTTAAGATGATGCTTGGAGTAATTTAAAGTTTGTGATGGAGAATCCAACCACTCATTCTTGGCAAAGCTCTGAGTGGTTATTAGCATATGCCCACTTTGCCTCCTTTTTATTTTCTCATTACAACTCATGGAGTTACCAGCTAAACTGGTTTTCTTATCTCAGGGAATGAAGAAAATCTGGTAAGCTTCTCTAAGGATCGAGGGAGAACTCCATATGCCACCACTACAGGTGACTGCATTTTTGGCAAGCTGTTAAGAAATAGGGAAATGACTCAGATAAAGGATTGAATTCTTGTGATGGGATTTTATTTTTTACTTGTTCATTCTTTCATTTATTTATCTATTTAAAAAATTTTATTTATTTATTTATTTATTTGACAGAAAGAGAGAGAGTACAAGTACAAGACAGGGAGGCAGGCAGAGAGAGAGGGGGAAGCAGGCTCCCCGCTGAGCAGGGAGCCCGATGTGGGGCTCGATCCCAGGACCCTGAGAACATGACCTGAGCCGAAGGCAGAGGCTTTAACCCACCGAGCCACCCAGGTGCCCCACTTACTCATTTATTTTTAAAGTTTATTTATTTTTTTTTAGTAATCTCTACCCCCAATGTAGGGCTTGAACTCATGACCCCCATGATGAAAAGTCACATTCTCCTCCAGCTGAGCCAGCCAGGCCCCCCTGTGATGGGATTTTAGATATAAAGGTGGGAGATGCTGTTTCCCCTTGGCATGAGTGTGCCTGAGCTTAAGTCTGCCGTAGCAGGTAGAACAGGAAAGGCCAGAATAGATCAATGAAGCTGTAACAGAGAAAATTTGCTGCCTACCAAAGATTTGGCTCCTGTTTGAGGATAGAGCTATTGTTGGGGCTATGTTTCCCAGATTGCTTTGCATCTTGGTGGGGCCATGTAACATTTTGTTATCGTTTGTGAGTAGAAAGGATGTACGTCACTCCTGGTTGGAGGTGACTGAGGGGCAGGTGTACTTTCACATCCCACACTTTCTTCATCTGCTAGTCATCTTCAGAGGACTCTGAGACTCTGGGAAGATAGAGCCAGAAGATGAAAAGAGTCTGTCTCTGAATCACCACATGGAGAGAAACTTCCCTGGACTATTTTGAGAGCCAGAAGTGAAGTTTTTTTTTTTTTTAAAGACTTTTATTTATTTATTAGAGAGCGAGAGGCTGAGAATGAGAGGGGAGAAGGTCAGAGGGAGAAGCAGACTTCCCGCAGAGCCGGGAGTCCGATATGGGACTCGATCCTGGGACTCCGGGATCATGACCTGAGCCGAAGGCAGTTGCTTAACCAACTGAGCCACCCAGGCGCCCCAGAAGTGAAGTTTGATTGATCTCTAAGCCACTGCTTTGTTTTGCCTTTTTAGCTTTTATTACTACCTAACATTCTATATATAGTTGTTTGTTTCTCCTTCGCTAAGTATGTAAGTACTATGAGGGCAGACATTTTTGTCTGTCCTGCTTGTTACTTTATCCTTAGGATCTAAAACATTGCCTGGTACATAGTGTTTGATGATATTTGTTGAATGAATGAGTGTGGGAATAAATGCAAGGAATGTAGTTGTGCTAGAATAAATTTTGGAGATCTCAATCCTGGTTTCATCAGATACCATGACCAGAGAATTTTATTCAAGGCTTTTGTGTGTGTGTGTGTGTGTGTGTGTGTGTGTGTGTGTGTGTGAGTGTGTGTGTGTGAGTAAAAGTGAGATAGAATCCCAGAATTCAGAATGACTTATTCAGAATTATATTTGGAGAATCTGTACTAGTTATCTATTGCCATGTAACAAAGTACCCCCCAAATTTAGTAACTTAAAACAACAAAAAGTTATTATCATCTAGTTTCTTAGGGTCAGAAATCTGGAAGTAGTTTGGCTGATGATTCTGGCTCTCATGAGGTTGTAGCCAAGCTGTCAGCTGGGGCTGTGGTCCACTGAAGACCTGACTGAGGCTGAAAGATTTGCTTCCAAGATGGCCCACTCACATGGCTGTTGGCAGGAGGTCGTAGATATTCATGGCTGTTGGTCAGAGGCCTCCCTCAGTTCCTAACCAATTGGGTCTTTCCATAGGCCTGCTTACATTATGCCAGCTGGCTTCACCCAGAGCAAATGAGGAGAGAGGGCTGGAATTCTGTACTTTCTATATAGGTAATTTTAATGTTTCTGGTAGCTTGGATTGCCACTTACATGTCCTTATTGATGGAGAAGGCACTGGCTTAAATCTGCATAACAAACCTTTCTCTTGTTCACTGTACTTTTCCTGGTCACTTTCCCATAACTGGCCTCCCTCACACTCTTCTCTCTCTCTTTTTTTTCTTTTCTCTCTTTTGTCTTTACCTGTAGATGGTATTTGAGCCTGAATTCTAAGCCACCTCTGTGAGTTACTCAGTTTTTCCAGGCTACCTCCCATATATACAAGAGGTACACATGTTAATAAACTTCTGTTTGCTTCTCTTATTAATTTGCCTTCAGTTACAGGGGCCCCAGCTGGGAATTTGAAAGGGTAGAGGAAAATAATTTTTTCTTCCCCTATTTTGTCCAGAAGTGGTGTGGAACTGGATTTTGAACCCACAACTGAATGATGTAGGGACTCTTTCCCCACATAACCCCACCTAACCCCCATAACTCTTTCCCCACCTATGCTCACCCCTTTCTTGGCTGCAGTCTGCCCCTTTCAGTGGGCATATAATAAAACACTGTTTTGATTCTTACCCATTATTTTTCATACTTCTAGTTCCCTCAAGAACCCCCAAAAAGGGAAAATGAGGTGAATGGCCAGGCAGGATTATGGTAATCTAAGGCCTGCAACTGTGATACCAATTCCAGTTTTTAAAATTCCGTCTTCTCTTCCTTGTACCATCGAGGGGTAATTTAGAGCAAGAACTGGGCAGACAGGAGGGGTTGGGAAATGTAGCAACGGCCAAATGCCACTCAGGGATATTTTTAGTTACCTAAATAAACTGTATTTCCACAATGTCTGCAGAACTTATGGTTTGTGTGCAGTAAGTAAAATGATAGAAATGCCATGAAGGAGCCCAGCCAGATGACTTCATTTGTGTGCATTTTGTTCCAGAGGAGTCCCTTAAACAGCAGACGGGCTCCATGTGATTCAGTGAAGGCACACAAGCTGCTCTCCAACATCGTTGCTTCTCTCCTATTCTGCTTACTGTAATTCGGTCTCAACCACACCATGCTCAGAGCAGTGTCCCAGTGAATGTTCTGTGGGGGTGTGGATTAGCAGAAGAAACAGAGTTCTGTGATCAAATAAGTTTTGGAAATGCTACTTTGAGCAGAGTTCAGTGGGGGTTCTTTCCCATGGGATGTTTTAGTGCTGCTAAAACACCAATGTGTATTAATTGAGGATGGTATGTTAAGTAGTGTTTTCCAAACTTATTTGAACACCAAATTTTGTATTTGAAGAACAGCTGTTAGTATTTGTACCTGTTATCAATTTTTTGTCTTTCAGCTCCAAATCCACTCTTTGTGGCCCTGATTGTGACTCTGTGTGGCCCTGAATGTTTTTCCATTGCCAGCTGGCACCAGGTTAAGCTTCATAGGTAGTGGGTGCTGGAGAAACTCTGGAGGAAGACAGAGCTTCTTTTCTTGGATTCCGTGTGCTTTGCTGCTTCTTCCTCCCGTGGTATTGGGCTGGCATGTGAGACATCTAGTGAAGCTCACCCCAGTGAGTTTCAGGGGCACCCCTGCAGGCAGTTTCATGGCAACTTTTGCAGGTGCCCCAGCTGTGGTGGGCCCAGCAACAACACCTTCCATGGTGCCCTGGCTGGCTTTCCTGTGAGTTCAGTGTCACCCCTGTGGGTGGCACCCTTGTGGCTTTCTGTAGAGTCTGGCCAATGCCCTTGCCATCTTCCCAGCAAGTTCAACAATACCTCTGAGGCCAGCTTTCTAATGAGTTTCATCAGCACCCCAGTGGACAGTTTTCTTTCCATCACCTTCCCCTGTTGGCTCTCAGTAGGGGGATTTCCAGCTTGCCAGCCCTCGCCTGCAGTGCCCAGGCAGGGCTCCACTTATTTCACAGACCAGCTCTGGCCCAGGGTGATCCAGCAAACTTCTCTGCCATTAGGTGGGTTGCAGCCACACCTTCCCTGGTGAGGGCTGAATCCTAACCTTGGGGAGCCCTCTCTCTCTACCCCATTCCAATTTTTTTCTTCCTTGAGTATTCTCTCTTAGTGCAAGCCTTTAATTCTCCTTCCCTTTTTCTCTCCCTCCCTCCTTTCCTTCTTCCTTCCCTTCTTTCCTTTCTTTTTAAAATTTAAGATGTAGTTCACATACCATAAAACTCAGATTTTCAAAGTTTACAATTCATTGGTTTTTAGTATACTCACAGAGTTATGAACTATCACCACAATCTCATCCAGAAGATTTTATCGCTCCAAAAAAAAACTCCGTACCTATTAGCAGTTACTCTCAATTCCCTATTCTCATCTCCCCAGCTCTGGATAGTCACTAATCTCCCTTTTGTCTCTATAGATTCACGTTTTATGGACATTTCATGTAAATACAGTCATATGTATGTGGTCTTTTGTGTCACTCTTCTTTCAGCATAATATTTTCAAGGTTCATCCAGGATATAGCATGTGTCAGAATATTCCTTTTTATGGCGGAATAAAATTGCATTGTGTGGAAATGCTGCGTTTTGTTTATCCGTTCATCAGTGATAGGAATTTGGGTTGTTTCCATTGTTTGGTTCTTGTGAATAATGCTGTGGTGAACATTCATGTACAGGTTTTTGTGTGAACATGTTTTCACTTTGTTGGGGTATATGCCTGGGAGTGGAATTGGTAGGTCATACGGTGGCTGTATTTAACTTTGAATTTGACCAACAGAGAGTATTAGGTGACTAATTGCCTTATTAAAATATTTACCCCCCCAAAAAATAAAATAAAATACTTACCCCAGCTTTATTGTAATTAGAAAGTAGCCTTGATATATTTAAAACACAATCTGAACTGTTATTGTAAAGTGCAGATAACGTGGGCTCTGGAGCCAGTCGGGCCAGTGTCAGATCCCATCCCATTCTTACCTGAGGTGGGACACTGAGAGGGAGAAAAAAACAGAGTGTGATCTTCCTCACTCAGTGGTGATGGGTCGGGGTCAAATCCCCTCTCTACTACTGCTAGCTGGCATGTGGAACATTCTGATAGAGGAAAGAACAAAGTATGATTTTCCCTGCTCAGATGTGGAATCAGAACAATTATTTCTCTGTGACTTGATTATGCTCAACTAGGTTATGTTACGTGTGAAACTGGGGTCTTCTGGTTAATTAAACATTCTGGCTGAGAGAAATATAGCACAAATTTACTATGGATAATAGAGTGCTTTTGAAAAGAATTTGATCACAAAACCCACACACTCAACCCTTAAAGTACAATAGCCCTTTGCAACCATTTGAAGTATATTTCCAGAAATTAGCAAAGACGTAGACTGTCACAACTTGAGGGACCAGGAAGCTGGGCTAGCTACCATTGAGTAGTAAGACGGCAGTTCAGCTAAAGTAGAGCTGAGAGACATTTTCTTGGCCATTCCAAGACCAGGTGCCTATGCCGTTGTGTGTTTTCAATATTTGGGACTTTAAGGTAATACAAATGGGTTCCTATATCTTTTTGTCAAAGTATACATTAATAAATTGTATATATTGGTGCTGGGGTATGCTGTACAGCCTTTCATTACTTCTGATTCAGATCAAACCACTGGAAGATTTAGGAGTAGCTCCAAAGATCATTTAGCCTTTGTCAATTCCCAGCAGTTCCCCCACCCCCCATCAAAGGGCTTTCTAGTGGTGAAGGCATTTCATATAGTAGATGCATTAAAATGCTTTTTCAGATTTTACTTTTCCAGTTAATGATTCCGTTTTCTTCATAGGCTTATTGACTGAAACAAAATGATTTTCATGCAGGAGGCATGATTACACACTTAATTTTTGAGGACTGCCAGCAACCTGGCTCAGCATCATGTGCTGTGAACTTGCAAGCTGTTAGGACCAGAGCAAGTCTGTGATTGAAGCAGGCCCATGCTCTGATGCAGTTTCTCTGGCTGTGGCAGTTTCTAGGACTTATCAATGTCACACAGAAAACAAGGCTCAAAGAAAGTCACATTAACTGTGCAGGTGTTAGAGAAAAATATCACTATTTCTAACTCACCTGGGGTAGAAGTGCATGTGTAAAAATTACATATAATTATAAATGCTTGCACTATACTACCAGAAGATCATGCTGAATGATAACAGAAATTGAGATTATGGGGCACCTGAGTGGCTAAGTTGGTCAATTGGCCAACTCTTGCTTTTAGCTCAGGTCATGATCTTTTGGGTTGTAGGAAGGAGACCCATGTCAGGTTCCTTGCTCTGCAGGGAATTATCTTGAAAGATTCTCTCCCTCTGCCCCTCCCTACTTGCTCTCTCTCTATAAATAAATAAATAAATCTTCAAAATAGTTAAAAAAAAGAAATTCAGATTATTGTGCAATATGGAAATAATCTAAGGAAAGTTGAGTGGGGTAGATATTCTTACAAGCCTATGTCTTCCCTTATATTCTTCGTGTCTGAAGTTTTCGTGAAATAAATTTATTTTAGAGCTCTTTTCCTATGGATCATTGATCATAAGTTTTAGAAACACCTGCAGGATGGAATCCAAAAATGCCCAGGAGACAGTGTGACAGCAGTGATATCTGCCTCACAGATATAACTTGCTTATTAGATATCATATGGTATATATTAAATAGTAAACATTATATATCAAGTATTTATTATGTATTATATAGATTGTAATTTTAGGTTTTAATAGCTTGCAGGTTCAGAGAATGGAGTAGGATGCTTGGCTGCACAGTGTATGTGGTATGCTCCAATAAGAAGTATAAATAAACACTTGTAAAATGCACACTCATTCTGGTCCGTACTCTCATGTACATGACAATTATTAAATGCAGTCAAAGGCAGCCTTAAAAGGTTTTCTACTACATACATTCATATGTCAGAAGAAAATCTATTACTTCCAATCTTTAGAGTTATGATAAGTGATATTGCCAAAATACTGCCGGTCTCTCTTAAGGAATCATATGTAGTAGGAGAGGGTCCAGGAAAATAATAGGTGGGAAGGTCCACATGTTAAGAGCAAACAAATAAACAGTACCTTGATCTTTGGAAAGAGAAAGGCCATGAATTCCGCAAACTATAGGCTGGTGAATTTGATCTTGATTTTAAGCTAGATGTCGGCAGACTTTCTCTAAAGGGCCAGAAAATAAATATTTTAGGCTTTGTGGGCCACATGGTCTTCATCACAACTACTCTCCTCTACTGTTGAAGCATGAAAGCAGCCAATGTGTACATGAATGAGCATGGTTGTGTTCCACTAAAACTTTACTTTCAAAAAAGGGTGGAAGGCCAGATGCAATATTCTAGAAGGGGTTTAAAAAGAAGATTGTGAGCTCTTTAAAAGAGATGGGTTGATCCTCAGGAGTTTGCATGAATGCAGTGCCGTGGCCTTCAGCCCTGGCTATATATTAGAGTCACTTGGGGGAAGCTTTGAAAAATCCTGGTGCTCAGCCTACATCCCAGAGCAATTAAATCAGAATCTCTCAGATGGGGTCCCAGGAGTCTATCTTTTATTTTTTATTTATTTGGGGGGGGGGAAGGGCAGAGGGAGAGGAAGAGAGAGAATCTTGTCTATCTTTTATAGAGAATTCCCAAATGATTCCAAAGTGAAGTCAAGGTTGGGAACCACTGCATGAAGTCATGAAATAGTGCTAAATTAACTTCATTTCTTTTTCCTCTCCCTACTTTTCCTCCTCCTCCTGCTCCTTTCCTCCTTCTCCTAATGGATGAGGCAGCCAGATAACTCTATTGGGGCAAAATAGCAGACACAGTTCATCTGGATTTACACTAGCCATTTGCCAAAGTCTTTCAAAATTGTCCTGATGGACAACTTAGAACAATGTAGGTGGACGACAGAGTCCGTTTCTGATGAATGGAGTGGATATTACTTAGAATTATTTGAGAGTCCCGACCCTTCCCAGTGGTGACTGTACAATAGGCATCCAATACATCTTTGTTTGGGAGGGGACTGGCATCCCACCCTGTAGGAAATGGTTATAAATGAGCAGAGATGTGAAACTTGGAAAAGAAAAAGTTTGCAGTGGAGGTTGGGCAGGGGTAAACACAATAGTTGATAGTTGTCCTAAAATATTTGCTGGGCTGTTACAGTGAAGAAAAATAGCCTTCTTTTGGATATTTCAGGGTAGAAATAGAATCATCATGGGAAGCCACCAGGAGACATTCATTCATTTAACAATTATTTTTTGAGTGACCACTCTGTGCTAGGTACTGTTTAGGCACTTGAGACATAACAGTGAACAACACAGGCTAAGATCGATCCTCTGTAGAGCTTACAGTCTAGAGATTTATTTTAATGTATCCGATTAGTAACAGAAAATAGAATAGTCAGCTTCAGGAGGCATTGCTCACAGGTTGGATAACCACTTGCTTGAGATCATTTTGAGCCATGAAACTCCAATAAGAACCTTCAGCTCTGAGGTTCTCTGAGTCCAGGAAAGTATCTTGCACCCTTTCTTTTCCTGACACTCTCCTAATCCCAGCACTCATTTCCAAGGTAACGCTGTCAGAAGCTTACAGTTTGATTCTGTAATGCTGAGGGTTTCTGGGACTCTTTCATGCATATGCCACCCTGCACATTCCATACAGTGGGAAAATGACAACCTAATGTTTGGGGGTGTAAGAATTTGAATTGTGTGTCTTTGCCTCTTGAGGTCTCAAAGATCAGTGGCTGGTTGGTTGATACGTGGTACTGGAATGAGGTGTCCTGTTTTGTTTGTGTGCATTGGTTGCTCTTTTTAACTTTTTGTCACAACCATAAACTAGGAATGGGTAGAGGTGACAGGGAAGCTATGGACGGTGGAGGAAAGGATCCTCTATTTTCTTTCACTAATCTCAGTGATAAACATACATATACTCACCTGTATATATCATTTGCTGTGCTGTTCTTAGGAGATCAGGTTTCGGCATTTGAAATAGGGGTGGGCCACACCCCATCAGACCACTCTGTCACCTCTACTCTCTAACTGTGCTCATGCTCTTGCCCACCAGCCTCGCAGCAAATAATATAAAAACCAATGTTAAGACATAACCATTCAACAACGTCTTTACTGTGTTTGTCTTGTTTGTAAACTCTGTGCCCAACATGGGGCTTGAACACATGACCCCAAAATTAAGAGTGCCAGCCAGGTGCCCCTGTTTTTACTATTTTTAACATCAATTGAGAAGTAATTTAATGATGGCTTAAATAGAGTCAGAAGACACAGAACTTCCCTGCAGAATTACAGATCATATAGATTTTTCTCTAGAAGTAGGAGAGTGTTATAGGAAAGTTTGACCAGTTCTCCTTACTGCTACATGAGTCTCTTGATAACAGAATGATTCTGTGTGTCTAGTTCAACTGTAGAAACATGGCTGCTTCTCAAGGAGACCGCATATGTGGTGAGGATGCCCTTGTCCTCTTGGATGTGTCCTTGCCTCAGATTTCTGGGTGGTGCCCAGGTTCTCCAAAGCTGGCATTCTTTTTGGCTCTTGCCAGCCCTCTCAGGAACTAGTGTGCTCATGGGCTTATGAACTCCCTCTGCCTGACCTATGTATGCCCCCCTTTCTACTAAGATAGCAAGAGGCAACTCCTTTAATACAGTGCCTCCCAATACTGGCCACCCATGAGAATCTGAATACTGATGTCCTGGCCCATCTCTGGAGATCCTGAATTAATTGGCCTGGAAGGAGCAGCAGGGATTCTGATGCACATCCAGGGATGAAAACATTGCTTTAATCAGTTGTAATTTTAGTTCCAAACTCTTGAACATTCTCAAAGTTAGGATAAACTTGAAGGAAAATCATGTAGTGGGGAAAGCGTGACTGGATTGGGGATATTTAAATGGTAGTTACAGTGCTCCAACAGTGAAAGTTTCAGAATGATTCCTTCCAAAGGCAGTTTAGGATCTTTTTAATAACATTTACATATTTCTCTGTAAGATGCAGTGAGTAACTCTTTCATTGTTAGGCTACACTAGGCTTTGAAAAACATTTGTATATTGCCTTAAGTTTTGTACCCTGTGAATTTTCAGCAGCTGTATTGAATTGGCATGTAGATGAGCAGGCAGGATCTAAGCTGTGAAATAGAATGAGAAAGGAATAGAATATGACAGATTGCCACGTTCACTCAGGCTCTGGGCAAATGCTTGTATAAGAGAGGTACTGAGCTGATATTTGCAGAATAAATTTTTCATGGTCATAAATGACTGATTTCCTTCAATTTAAAAAATCCTGTTGGATTATTATATATTTATTTGAGAGAGACACAGAGACAGAGCATGAACGGGGGGAGGAGACAGAGGGAGAGGGAGAAGCAGATTCCCTGCTGAGCAGGGAGCCCAACATGGAGCTCGAGCCCAGGACCTTGAGATCAGGACCTTGAGATCATGACTTGAGCCGAAGGCAGACACTTAACCAACTGAGCCACCTAGGTGCCCCTTCTCTCTTCCTCCTGCTATCTTGGCTTCTTTCTGGAGTCTTGTGTATTCCCAGTCAATAGTATTCCTCATGCATGGGAAAGTCATTTTACTGAAGGTAAGGCATTCAGGGGTGCCTCCAGCTCTCCATAACCACTCACCCTCAGCCTGCTGTTATGGGAAGAATGAAAAATTTTAAAAATGAAAGTGATTTTTGTTGTGCTGCTTAAGTATGAAACATGATTCCTGACTTCAAGCTTACAATCTCACAGTTGGGTGGGGATACACAAGACCGAGTAGGAGTTTGGTCTGGAGCCCAGATCTATTGAGGCCCAGCTTGATGTTCTTTTCATCAGACATTCTGCTGGCATTTGGTGAGGTGAAAGGTGGAGTTGACTGAGAGAGACTTTTAAAATTTCATCTGGAAGTACAGATTAAATGGCCTCTAAGAACCTATGGGAGTCCATATTCCATGAAAGACCATATTCCATATTCCATGAAAACAATGAGGTTGTTTATTCCCCTTTAACCAAATTTCTTGAAATTTTATAGCCTCTTGTTTATCAGCAAATATTTTTTTGAAAATCATGGAGACAGTGGTTGAGGCTTATTTGCTTGAAGTTGATGATCATCAGGGTAGAAATGAACATACTTTTCACCCTTTCCAGGTTGGAAAAGGAAGAATTTCCTGGGAGGTGCAAAGGCTGCCCCAAAGACAACCTATAACCAGGATGGTTTATCAGAGAAAAGGAAAAGGTGGAGATGTCTGCTTGGAAGTTTAAAGAGGGGAGACTCTTAATCCTGGGTGCTTTGGATCCTCGGGATAAGGAAGAACAACCAAGATCACAAGTTGCCCAACTGGAAGAAAGCAGAGCCCCAAGGAATGTAGCACTTTAGATTGTCCTGTAGATGGTTGAATGGATCATGATTAGCAGGCACAGCCGCAGCCTGCCCAGATCATTGGTGTTCAACCAGTGATGGGGGACCATTCTTCACCAGAGGCCTCGAGATAACAGCAAGGTGAAATAGCTCGGCACTGCTCCAGCAGTGGGAATCTCAGAAGGGGCACCAAGAAACCGATGCTTTACTTTCTGCCAATATCAGTTCAGGTAAGTGAGTACTCAAGCCGGAGCCAGGGTTCTTTTGTTTGAGTCAAGGCCATGCCACTGTAGCTGTTTCCTCAGTGTCATTACCTGTTTTATTAATAATAATTATAACAGTAATAATAGCTTCTGTGTGCTTAATGCCTACTGCTGTGGACTGAATGTGTCACCCCAAAATGCGTATGTTGAAGCCCTAACTCCCGGTGTGACAGTATTTGGAGATAGGGGTCTCTTCTTCCCTCCATGTGCATATGCACTGAAGAAAGGCCATGTGAGGACATATCGAGGAGTTGACTGTCTGCAACTCAAGTCAGAGAGCTCGCACCAGGAACTGAATCAGCTGGCCCCAACATCTTGGACGTCCCAGCTTCCAGAACTGTGAGAAAGTAAATTTCTGCTGTTTAAGCCCCCCAATCTATGGCATTTTGTTATGGAAGCCCGAGCTGGTTAGGACAGCTACCATGTGCCAGGAACTTTCCACATTATTTCAACTAATTCTTAAAATAGCTCTGTAAAGTAGCTATGTGTACATGGTAAAAGAAACAGAAACAGAGGCTAACCACCTTGCCCAAGGTCTCACAGCTAGGCTGTGGGAAAATGTATATAAAGTGCTTAGTGCAGTGTCTAGTACAGAATATGCACTTGTAAAGAACCTATGACTCAAAAGTTTGTTTTTTCAGTGTACATTGGGGCCATCCTTTTGTTCTAGCATGTCCACTGTCTTTGTTCTTTACCATCCAGAGCTACCACTTGCCACAGAGATTATGAGTCTATTGTGATTGGATGGAAATTAATGACGTTCAGGCAAAGGGAGTTCTTAGCCTGTATGGGGAACCCAGCCTCATGGTTCCTTAAAGTTTCTCCTCCTAAGTTAGAAGCTTCTGGAATAAGAACCAGTAGTGGTGGAACCCAGTTGGGAACCAAATAAGGGACTTTTTCTTGAGAAACTTTTCTGCTAAGGCCTGGTCCTGGGCACACTTGATTGCTGTTCCACAGCTTATTTGGAGGTGTCTAGGCAGTCACAGGAGCAGCCAGCTTGGAGGATGCTGGAGGATGAGGTCCACATAGGAAACTAGGTCCTTAATACAAGTGGTTGGGGATAGACTCCTGGCTCTTCCTTGGATGGCCTTGCATGAGAATGACTATAGGAGAGGGCCCTTTGTTCTACATCTATTTTGTGCCACACAGCAAATCCAGGTGGGTACGGAGGGAGTGATGCACCTTTCCCTCCAACATTGGTTTTCCAGGCATGGTGTGGAGATATGGCCAATGTTGAGGGCAGGGTTGCAGAGATCAGGAGGCAGAAAAGAGGAGATGGAAATGGAGGGCAGGGGGAGAGGAAAGTGTTTAGAAGCCTCAGGATCTGGGAAGAAGTGGAGGAAGAGTTTCAAAGTAAAGCAACGAACAGCTGGAGCCACGGACCCTTCACTACCTTCTTGCTCTCCCTGCCTCGCTCTTGAATGAGGAACTCCAGGTGATGAGTGAGGAGAATGTTCCTGGCTACTAGCATAAAGGAGCATAAGAAAGTGAGCAAGTAAGGAATAAAGTCCAAGGTTAATAAAAACACCTTTACTATTGAATTCTTCTGAGAAATTTTCAGAAGTAAGTTTCCCGGATATGTTTTAGTTTATCTTTCATGTTAGGGAAATGTCAGCTCCTCTCTTCTAATTAACACTGTTAAGACTCCATGGTAAGATGGACAACTAGTTTCAAGGCTTTTATTTCTTGTTGCTTTTGTACATGGAGCTGCCATAGCAGTCAATGTCTGTGTAGCTTTCATTCCCTTGGTGCTTGGTGTTCTCTCTGACAGTAAGAAATTCTCTTCCTCCATGAAACAGCTGTCATTTTGTTAAAACCGAATGCCTGTCATTTATTCCTTGCAACTAATGTACATTTTATCAAAGGGTTCTGATGGTTCACAGGGAAGTCCCACAATGCTGTTCTCCACTGGAAGCCATTTTTATTTCCTGGGGCTATTAAGTAGCTTACAGTAAAAACCTTTAAGCACACCTCTTTTCTGAGAAAATTGCTCTCAGAATCAGTAGGACTGAGCATAGATTCTAATAGAAAGAGATGATAAGATCATCTTGCATGTAACCAAGTTCCCATTTAGAACTAAGTTTGTCTGTCTAACCTATGGAATTGTAGGATGCCACACAAATTGTTCCTGAGATTTAAGTTGTACACAGAGAATTTAGGGTTGTTGACTAAAGATTGATTCTTCCCAGAGGGAATGTTCCATCCAGCTATGTAATAACCCCGGGTGCGGCAGTGGGTGCCTCCTTAGGATGAACAAGGACTCACTCTGAATCTCAGGCAGTTTCTCAACTGTGATGCTTGTGACATTTTGAACTGGATCATTCTGTGTGGTGGGGCTGTCCTGTGCTTATAGGATATGCAGCATCCCTTGCCTCTGCCCATTAATGACAGCACCTTTCTCCCAGGTGGGACAACCAAAAATCTCTGTAGACACTACTGAATGTCACCCGGGCGAAAATAGCGCCCCCTGTTGAAAACTACTGACCTAAAGCACACACAGCTGTTTTTTCTGGTATAGTTGTGGAATGGTTTTGAACAGTTTTCCTAAAATGGCTGTACAACTTTAAGGAGCTACTAGAGGGTGACCAGGGATGCTAATTGGAGCAGCTTTATAGAGGTGTCCCTGAGGGGACCCCACAGAGGGTGTGGGAGAAGGGGCAATCCCTTGGGAAGCTTGAGGAAATCATTGATAGGAGCAAGTCCTGGAATTCTAAGAGCTTGGGAAGCAGCCACCAGTAAGAACACACTCCTCACCCCAAGAACCGAGAAGACCCTGTGTTAGGAGGTGACTGTCCGGTGATAGGCCCCATCATGCACAGTGAGGTGATCCTCTGTGAGGAGGGGTCGGTCAGACTCTTACATCTGCTTGATGTGGTGTCCTTAGTGCAGAGAGGAGAGAGATTATTGGTCTTATCTTGATTTTTCATGAAGGGGAAATAGCATTCAGTTCACTAAACATTTATTTTGTGCCTACTACTTATTATTAGGTTCTGTGTTGGGATGTGGAGATATTGGTAGATTGTGTAAGTGGTCACCAATTATTTACCCCTCTGTAGTTAGGCCTTTGGGGTAGTCCCTTCCCACACTGATTCTGGGCTTGGCCATGTGATTTGCTTTTGCTTTGGGTCAGTAGCAAATGTAATACAAGCAGAGACCAGAAGAGCTGTTGTTCACTGGGGCTTATCCACTCTTCAGGCTCTTGGGACCCTGGCACTGCTGCCATGTGAGGAAGGCCAGCCTAGCTTGCTGGATGATGAGACACCAGTGGCTGTGGGGCTCCTATTGCTTCAGCTGACAGCCAACAGGAGGAAGCAGAGCTGCCTTGCAGGCCAGCAGCTAACTGACACAACTCGGCCAAGCACAGCAGAAGACCAGCAAAAGAAAGCCCAGCCCAAGTGCCAATCCACAGAACTGTGAGTGAAATTGTCGTTTTTAGGTCCTTAAGTTTTAGACTTGTTTGTTATGCAGCAAAAGCTAATTGGTACAGAAGCAGATAGATAACACAGTTCTTGCTTTGGGGATCCCACGGTCTAGTAGACCACTAATTGTTCCCCAAGGGAACCTGCTTATGTAATTGGACCTTTAGAGCCATGGTAGATGGTAATACTAGTCACTAGGTAAAATATTAGTTAAAAGCAAGAACTCTAACACCAAAGTACTTGAGTTCTATTAAAAAACAAGAATTCAACTGAGTAAATTTGAACATCTAATTGGATTCATTAAGTGATTCATGAGTCAGGCAGCATCCTGTCTAGCAACAGGGATGCTAGACAGAGGGGGACTCAGAGGAGTTGTACAGAAAGGAAGAATTTCAGAGGAAGGATAATGGAGTAAGGAAGTCATTAGCAAAAGAAAGAAGGGATTGTTTCAGGCAAAGGCACCTTCCCTTAGAGGGTAGGAGAGGGGGTTTTATTAGGGGGATTACCTCATCTTCCTTGGGGAAGGGAAGGGAATGAGAGATCACATGTGGCAGATTATTTCATTTATGCTGATCAGAAAATTCCTGACTGACCATTAAGACCACATTTCTCTGGGAGGTTGGAACTGCAGTTAGGTTAGGTTTTAAGTTCTGGTTTGGTGACTTGGACTAAGTGATTTCATTTTGGGCCTGTGGTTTTCTTTTTAATAGTTCAAATCCCAGCTCCATCACTTACTAGTTGTGTGATGCTGGGTAGGTGCCTAATCTTTGGGTCTCTATTTCCTTATACATAAAAAGAACTAAAATAATAATGCCTACTTTATAGACTTGTCGAGATGATTAGTATATACAGAGTTCTTATAACAAAACCTTGTATGTATGTATGTATGTATGTATGTATGTATTTATTTTGAACAAAACCTTTTATTTAAAAAGTGTTTTGAAAGTTTTAGCTACATGGGGCACCTGGGTGGCTCAGTCAGTTAAGCACCGACTCTTGATCTCAGCTCAAGTCTTGATCTTAGGGTCGTGAGTTTGAGCTCTGCATTGGACTCTGCACTGGGCATGGAGCCTACCGAAAGAAAGAAAGAAAGAAAGAAAGAAAGAAAGAAAGAAAGAAAGAAAGAAAGAAAGCTTTAGCTATATATGGTTGGTCTAAAATCGAATCAGTATTGAAGTTTTTTCTTTTTCTTTTGAAACAACACTTTCCCCTAAATAGCAATGATATTTTTTTTTGCTGGAAAATTAAAAAGAAAAAAAAGAGGAAAACTATAAAGAAGAGAACAAATGTCATCCCTCAGATTTTGTGCCAACTTTAGCAATAACACACTTGATTTTAAATCAAGCTACCATGATCAGCAGTTGGAGAAAGGTCATTTAAAACACTCAGAGAATAAATGTATCAAACACTTAGCCAAGTGGTGCCCCTTTATATAGACTTTTTTCAGTGTACTTTTCTCCAGTTGGATTGAAGGCAATCAGGTAGTTCCTTGTCCTACAGCAACTGGAGGATAATTTGCATATCCCAGTGGACTAACTGTAACAGTAGGGCAAAGTGCAAAAGAAAAAATGGTGAGAAAGGCAATGATTAGCAACTCCAGACTCATGGAGCATTTAAAACTACAGAGCTCATTCTTGTATGCCGCCTCTCTTGATGTACAGGGCTGCTCGATAAGTTCAAAAGGGCAGTTGTTATTAAATCCGTTTTTGCAGAAGCAGAAGCTGCATCTTAGAATGATATAGCAGCTCCCTGAGGTCACACAGGCAGAGATTGGTGGAGCTGGGCTCATCGCTCAGGGCCACTGACCTAAGATCCAACGCTTTCCTAACTTCCCCATAGTATCTCACCCAGTCGGGAAGTAGTGCCTGCTTAGTGAACAAGACTTAGAGCCAGTATTTGTTTCAGGAGCTTTCCAGTGAAATTGGTATAACCTCATTAGGACAAAACAAGTAATTATGAGAACATAGTATGTTTGCCAAGCCATGGTGAAGCTTGCACGGCTAATACTAACTGCAGTGTAGGCCAACCTATAGAGCTGGTGAGACTGGGTGCCATTTGTGCACCATTTTACAATCCTAACAATAATATATGAGAGTCCCAGTTTCTTTATATTCTTGTCTACACTTGTTATTGTCTTTCTAATTATAACCATTATAACCATTCTAGTGGGTGTCAAGTGGTGTCTCAGTTTGGTTTTGGTTTGCATTTTCCTAATGACTAAAGCTGTTGGGTATCTTTCATATGCTTATTGGCAATTTGTATATCTCCTTTTGTGAAATGTCATTCAAATCTTTTGCCCACTTAAAAATTTGGTTATTTGTCTTCTTTCAGATTATTTGTCGTATGAAAACTTAAGGGCTGGGCATGTACTTGACCTTGTAGAGCTGCACTGTCTAATATAGTGGCCCCTAACCACATGGGGCTATAGATCACGTGAAATGTGGCTTGTCCAATTTGAGATGGGCTGCAGAGATAAAATATAAAGTAGACTTCAAACACTTAGTATGAAAAGCTAAATGTAAAGTATCTCCAGCTTTATTGAGACAGAATTGATATGTAACATTGTGTAAGTTTAAGATGTACAGTGTGGGAGCGCCTGGGTGGCTCAGTGGGTTAAGCTTTCACCTATGGCTCAGGTCATGGTCTCCGGGTCCTGGGATCGAGCCCCACATTGGGCTCTCTGCTCAGCGGGGAGTGTGCTTCCCCCTCTCTCTGCCTGCTTCTCTGCCTACTTGTAATCTCTCTCTCTCTGTCAGGTAAATAAATAAAATCTTTAGAAAAAAAAAAGATGTACAATGTGATGGCTTGATACACATATATATTGTGAAATGATTAACACATCCATCACCTCACATAACTACTATTGCTTTTTGTAGTGAAATATTTAAGATCTACTTGAATTATTAAATACATATTGGGATGATAATTATTTTTGATATTACTTATCATAATTATTTATCATAATTATCGATATTAAATTTTTATATCATAATTATTTGTGATATAAAATTATGATTTTTATCATATGTGATATATGACATAATATTATTTATGATATTACTAAAATGAAATGCAATATTTTACCATTTGAAGTTTTTTGAAAAAACTATGGCTACTCTAAAATTTAAAATTACATATATGGTTCATAATATATTTCCATTGTATAGAACTGTTTTAGAACTTTGACCATTAGAAATTTCGATCTTCATCTGTAGAGAAATGGGACGGCACCATGGATTTTAAGTGTGGGTTAATTATGACCACTTTTTAAAAAAAAGATTATTGGGGTGCCTGGGTGGCTCAGTTGGTTAAGCATCTGCCTTTGGCTCCAGTCATGATCCCAGGGGCCTGGGATTGAGTCCCACATTGGGCTCCTTACTTGGTGGGAAGCCTGCTCCTCCCTCTGCCTGCTCTGCCTATTGCTCCCCCTGCTTGTGATCTCTCTCTGACAAATAAATAAATAAAATCTTTAAAAAAATTTTAAAAAGATTTTTTTCCAAATTTTTATTTAAATTCTATTTAGTTAACATACAGTGCAATATTGGTTTCAGGATTAGAATTCAGGGATTCATCACTTACATATAACCCAGTGCTCAATATGACAAGTGCCCTCCTTTATACCCATCACCCATCTAACCCATCCTCCACTTACCTCCCTCCATCAAACCTCAGTTTGTTCTCTATGGTTAAGAGTCTCTTATGGTGGGGTACCTGGGTGGCTCAGATAGTTAAGCATCTATCTTCGGCTCAGGTCATGATCTCTGGGTCCAGGGATTGAGCCCCACATTGGGCTCCCAGCTCAGCAAGGAGTCAGCTTCTCCCCCTCCCTCTGTCTCTCTCCTCTGCTCATTCTCTCTCTCTCTCTCTCTCTCTCTCTGTTTCAAATGAATTAAAAAAAAAAAAGGGTCTCTTATGGTTTGTTTCCCTCTCTCTTTTTTCCCGTCTTATATGTTCATCTGTTTTGTTTTTTAAATTCCACATATGAGTGAAATTGTAGGTATTTGTCTTTTTCTAATGGACTTATTTAATTTAGCATAATATGCTCTAGCTCCATCCACATCATTGTGAATGGCAAGCTTTCATTTTTTTTTATGGCTGAGTAATATTCCATTGTATAGATATACCACATCACCTTTTTCCATTCATCAATCGATAGACATTTGGGCTCTTCCCATAGTTGGCTATTGTTGATAATGCTGCTATAATCATCAGGGCACATGTACCCCTTCAAATCCATATTTTTGTATCCTTTGGGTAAATACCTTCTAGTACAATTACTGGATTGTAGGGTAGTTCTAATTTCAACTTTTTGAGGAACTCCATACTATTTCTGGAGTGGCTGTACCAGTTTGCATTCCCACCAACAGTGCATTCCCCTTTCTCTGCTTCCTTGCCAACATCTTTTGTTTCCTGTGTTGTTAATTTTAGCCATTCTGACAGATATGGGGTAGTATCTCACTGTGGTTTTGATTTGTATTTCCCTGATGATGAGTGATGTTGAACATCTTTTCATCCGTCTGTTAGCCATATGGATGTCTTCTTTGAAAAAGTGTCTATTCATGTCTTCTGCCCAGAAAGAGATTACTTTGTAGTGTGGAGAATAGATTAGAGGCAACAGGGGTGGCTGTCAAGAAATGGAGTAGGTGGCTTTGCAGTAGTCCAGGTGAGAGATGATAGCCACTTGCTGGTAATTGGGATAAACAGCTTTCTGTTCAGTATCTCTTATATAATCACAGTTCTGAAGAAAATGTGAAAAAGTTATGTAGCAGGATATCTGTCAAGGTGAATATCCAATGGAATGTCCTTCACAAGAGAGCTGTTTAAGATTCTAGGTTCTTCGGTGTCTAAGGTGAAGACCACAGGTTAACACTTGTTCACGAAAGAGCCACTTTTTATTTTATTTTATTTTTAAGATTTATTTATTTATTTTTGATAGAGAGCATAAGCAGGAGGGAGAAAGAGTCTCAAGTGGACTCCACACTGAGCACAGAACCCGATGAGGGGCTTGAGATCGTTATTAACTGAGCTGAATCTGAGTTGGACATGCTCAACTGACTGAGCCACCCAGGTGCCAAGGGAAGAGCCACTTTTTTTGTTGTTGTTGTTAAAGATTTTATTTATTTATTTGAGAGAGAGAGCGTGCAGGAGCAAGCACAAGCAGGGGAAATGGCAGGCAGAGGGAGAGGGAGAAGTAGGCTTCCTAACAAGCAGGGAGCCCAATGCAGGGCTCTGTCCCAGGACGCTGGGATCATGACCTGAGCCAAAGGCAGATGCTTAACCAGCTGAGCCACCCAGGTGTCCCAAGAGCCACTTTTTAAATGGCAACTCTACACCATGCAAAATGTGGCTCTAGACCATGATAAAGATTTGGCTTTGACCCTGAGCATGAGGAATCATTCATTAGAGGCTTTTGAGCATAGGAGTGACATAGCTATCAAGTCAATGCATTTTTTTTAAAGGATTTTATTTGTTCATTTGAGAGAGAGAACATACATGGAATAGGGAAAAGTGCAAAGGGGAAGGGAGAAGGACAGAGAATCTGAAGCAATCTCCATTCTGAGTGTGGAGCCTGATGCAGGGGTTGATCTCACGACTGCAAGTTCATGACCTGAGCTGAAACCGAGACTTGGACACTCAACCAACTGAGCACCCAGGTGCCCCAAGTCAGTGCAGTTTAATTAGATGTTGCTGGCCATTGTGCTGAGAATAGACTGAAGGGGGTGGGCAAGGGTGGGAAAAGAAAGACCCATTTATGGAAATAATTCTTTATTGGTAGGAATTTTCATTATTTCCATTTTCTCTAATTTTAAGCAACCAAGAAATCAATGTGGAATATTTTATTACATCTTTCCTTCATTTTCTTAAGATAAATTCCAAGAAATGGAAGTCCTGGTCAATGAGGACATCTGTTATTATGACTTTTGCCAAATTGCCTTCCAGAAAGTTGGACTCAGTTTATATTGCTGCCAACTGTAAGAGCACCTGCTTCCCTCTGCTTGTACTAGTCCTTGGCAGTATTACTCTTTCTTAAATTTAATCAATCAGGAGTTCCAAATGTGCCTTTAAAATATTTCTTATAGAAAGTAGACCATTTTTATACCCATGAAACATCTCTCCCCACTGTACCCTAGTTCAGCTATTCTATTGAACTTTGAGTCAATTAGATATTCAATCCTTTCTGGTTGGTGCTACCAGTATATTATTTTTCCTGTTTCTGAAGGCAGGAAGACCTTGTCAAATTGGCATGTTATTTGATTTCCACTTTAGTATTTTTAAAAAGAATTAGATGAGAAACCCAAAATAAGTATAGAAAATCAAGTCTGAATATTTTTTGGAACTTAATGTTGGATATTAAACTTTTGGTGAATTTTTTTTTTTTTTTACTTTTGGTGAATTTTTAATCAAGAATCTCATAACTGCTAAAACTCTAAAGAAACCTTATTACAAGCTGGCTTAATTATTAAGGCAGGGTGAATTTTACATTTTTTTTGTTATTTTTTTTTCGTTCTTTAAGATTGACCACTAATCTTTGAACTTTTCAGAAGGAGGCCTCTTTTCCAAAGATCTTGTTAAAGCTAGAAGCTTTAATCAAGAATTTAGAATTCTTAGTTGGGAGAAAAAACATAAAGAATAAATCACAGCATGTTTATAAATATGTGTGATTATATTTAAGTATAAGTTCTTTTTTTTAAGGATTTATTCATTTATTTTTAGAGTGAGAGAGGTGGGGGAGGACCAGAGACAGAGGGGGAAAGAGAATCTCAAGCAGACCCTCCCCCACCCCCGCATGGAGCTTGATGTAGGGCTCGGTCCCAGGAACCCTAGGTCATGACCTGAGCAGAACCAGGAGTTGGACACTTAATGGACCGAGCCACCGAGACACCCCTATTTAACTATAAGTTCTATTTCTCTTTCATCCCTGAAGTATCGGTGAAATTAATTTTAAGAGAACATTGACCAGGCCTCTCAAAAGTTAAATTAAATAGAGAAGTACTTCTGCAATTCAATTATGTTTTCATCTTTCGGATTAGTCATAGGTTGAAGCCTTAGTTTCATATGCTGAAGAGATCACCTAACTGACTTGTTCACAATTCTCATTTTTTTCCTTATGAATAATTTCCCTCAAAAGGTAACCTTCGTCTTCTATGGGCATAATAGAAGTGTTTATATAGAAATAGCAAAGGAAATTTATTATATTTTGTGATATTTTGAGTTGTAAAACAGAATGATGCTTCTGCACTCCATAGCTGATCTTTTCTATTTCCCAACATGGAGGTTTAGAAGAGGATTAACCTGGGGCGCCTGGGTGGCTCAGTGGGTTAAAGCCTCTGCCTTCGGCTCAGGTCATGATCTCAGGGTCCTGGGATCGAGGCCCGCATCGGGCTCTCTGCTCAGCCGGGAGCCTGCTTCCCCCTCTCTCTCTGCCTGCCTCTCTGACTACCTGTGATCTCTCTCTGTCAAATAAATAAATAAAAATCTTAAAAAAAAAAAAAGAAGAAGAGGATTGACCCGTTATTATAGGTGTATAGGAGGGGGAAAAACAGGTCTCCTGTTAGATAGGAGGAGGGGGTGCCCACAGGCTTGGAGAGGGTTAGTACTTGTCAAGAACTGAAAAAATAAAAGAAAAAAAAAAGAAAAAAGTCACAAACCTGCCCCCAATGTCTCACATTTCTGAGGTTAGACCATTCCTTATGTTTAATTGGTCCTCATTGATTCTTTAAGAAACTTTTTTATCCTTTCCGAAGTCCTCCAGCTTTGCATCTTATGCCATCAGATCTTACCACCTTCTAGTCTTTCTTGTTGTAGTCATCTCCAGATGCCTGGGTCACTCTTCTTCCTTGGAAAAAAAGTATCTTCAGGCTTCCTGTCATTCTTTTCAGCACTACTTCTGCATAATTCTTGGCAATTTAAATGCAGTTGATTCTCATTATCTGTGATATTTATGTTCTATAAAGTAACAGTGAACACTAAATTTGTGAATGTTGAACCACTGCCCCTTGAGCCTCTTGGAAAGATACAGGTGTAGGTTGTTGCCAGCCTCTGGTTATAACATTTTCATCAACCGATCAATATGTAACCTTGTTTTATGTGTGTTTCTGTTCAAAGACACATGATTTAATATGTATTATTGATTCATTCACAGTGAACTCACAGCCAACAGCACTATAAGTCAGGCCTGAAGGAAGCTTATCTAACATATATATTTTCTTTATAAAGTACATCACAGCCTTCTTGCACTTAAACGTGGTAGACAGAACTTCAGCATGATTCTTGAGCCATTTTAAATAGTGAAGTTACCAACAAAAAGCACAAAAATGCTGAAAACACAGCATTAAATAGACCGAGAAAAGGACACTTGTTTACAGTATGAAAGCCGAAACAAGAAGGCAGTGTCACCTTGTTTGACCTCAGCTATGAGAGTGTGCATTGGGTAACTAGAATTTTTTGCCCCTTTGCACATGTTCACAAAAGATTACTAATGCACCATCAACATCAATTTTGAGGTCGCACAGAAATTTTAGCAAGTAGGTGGATTCACAAATACAGAATCTGTAAATAATGAGAATGGACTGTGTCTGTGTTAATGATCCTCCTAATAGTATGATCTCTTCAGTTCTTGACCTTCTCTCTGCTAACAGTATTGTCTACCACACGCTTTCAGGCATGTATCCCCAAGGTCATGCCAAATGTTATGAAAGGACAATATTTGTATTCATTTTCCCTCCCTCCCTCTGAACATTTCTTCTTCACACAGGGCTCTGAAAATGTCAGAACCAGGATAATTTTTTCTTTAATGTCGCATCTGCTTTGTTATGGACCAAATATTTCTGTCCCCCACAAATGCATATGCTCAAGCCCTACCCCTATTTTGTCTATATTTGGAGGTTGGACGTTTAGGGAAATACTTTAAGTGAGGTCATATGGTAGGGCTTGGATCTAATAGAATCCATGTCAGTACAGGAAAAGACACCAGAGAGCTCTCCCCTACTGCAGCCAGGAAGAGTACTCCCACCAGAAACTGAACCGTGTTGGAAACTTCACCTTGGACTTTCTAGCTTGTAGAATTGTGAGAAAACAAATGTCTGTTGTTTAAGCCACCCAGTCTATGGTATTTTGTTAATGGCAACCTAAGCTAGCCTAAGCTAAGACACGCTTTTCAGGTATTTTTCTCTCTAAAAGACCTGTCTCACTGTCCCACCTAGGTCTCTTGTCTGAAAGAGGTATTCTCTATTTCATTCTTTTCCTACCCACTGTCAAAACCTGTCTTTTATGTATTCCTCAGTACTTTACTTTTCTAAATTTGGCTTACTAATAGACTAATTACTATCGACTAGGATAACTTTTATTATGTCTACTAACATTTTAGTTATAAAAATAATGTATGTTTAAAAAGAGAAAAAAAATAATATATGTTTGCTTTGGAAAGTACGGAAAAATAAAAAGAAAATAAAAATCACTTTAATTCTAAAATGTTGACTTTTTATTTTCTAAATATTTTATTTATTTATTTGACAGATCACAAGTAGGCAGAGAGTCAGGCACAGAGAGAGGGGGAAGCAGGCTCCCCACTGAGCAGAGAGCCCGATGCACGGCTCCATCCCAGGACCCTGAGTCCACGACCCGAGCTGAAGGCAGAAGCTTTAACCCACTGAGCCACCCAGGTGCCCCTAAAATGTTGACATTTTGATATATTTCCTTTCAGTCCTTTTTTTCTCTGAGAACTTGCCCAAGTTCTTGGTTGCACATCATATCAAGTAACTCTCATTACGTTGAACAGAAAAGAAGCTTATTGGTAAGATATTAGAGAGCTCAAAGAAAATACGGGAAACTTGGAGAACCTTATTTAGACTGTGATAGGAAACTGAGCCACCAGAATTTCTTTCAAGGACTCTCCAGTTGAACAGTTGGATTTGAGCCCCTTTTCTTTCTTTTTTCTTTTTCCTTTTTTTTTTTTTTTTAAGATTTTATTTATTTGAGAGAGAGAGAGAGAACACGAGCAGGGGGAAGGGCAGAGGCAGAGGGACAAGTAGACTCCTCGCTGAGCAGGGAGCTCAATGCAGCTCTCAATCCCAGGACCCTGAGATCATGACCTGAGCTGAAGGCAGACATTGACATTGAGCCTCCCAGGCGCCCCTGATTTGGGCCTTTCTGTTGCTCCTGCTGGGCAAAAATGCTGTGAGTAGTGCTGCTGTCCTGGACACTGGGTGCCCTCTTGGCATGACCTTGCTTCCAACTGACCTTGCTTCTTTGAGAGACTAACTCAAGATTCGAAGACCTATGTGGGAGTGTTGATTGGCCAAACTTAGGCAGCATGCCCTTAGCCTGGCAGCCAGGGCTCAGGGAAAGCCAGGATCTGATCTTTTCTCTTTGTTAGCAGGTGAGAGAACTGCTTCCCACAAGATTCACACAATGGCAGATTCTCCAAATTTAGTGACAACATTCAGATCCTGGGAAGCTGATTCTTTAAAAAAAAAAAAAAAGGACTGTAATTTATCCTTTGGCTGTACAATATTCACGTACACATTTCTTTCCAGATATTTATGTCACAGCACTGAAGGAAATGTGTGATGTTTATTGTCCTTACCTATACTTCTGGCCACAAGTCAGTATCTAGTATTTATAACTTCTGCTTTCTCATGCATATTTCAGATCTCCTTTGCCAGCAACCTGTATCTCAGATGCTCAGTGTTTTTCATTTAGTCAAGTTACTCAAACCTTCATTCCTAAGGAAGTGGAACCCTTGGTGGTCTTGTGTGGATTTGCTTGTCTTAACATGTCTTTAATTTTTATCACTGGACATGAAAACAGTATGAGGCATCATGGGACCTTACCTCTTTTCACTTGTACTTATTTATCCCTTCTGCATTGAACAGTAGCAGCTCAGCTAACCCTTGATAGTAAGGATCCAATTGAGACAATAACCTCCCACCTCTTTTTTTTTTTTTTTTTTTGCCTTTCTTTTTTCCTCAGGGGAAAGCAGAGGCTGACATGGTAACACGAAAGTCCTGGCTTCTCTCTATATGAAAACCATTGTTGCGGAAAATGTACTCTTTTAGGTACTAAATCACTTTATAAATTTTATAAATATTAACTCCTTTAATTCTCACAAAAATACCATGAGATTTTACATTTTATGGAGAGGAAAATGGAGGCACAGAGAACTTAAGTAACCTGCCCAAATTCACACAGCTAGAAAGCAGTAGAGATAGGATTTGAACCCAAATTCCTGCTCTATATGGTATAGTTTTCATAGTTGTTCTGTGGAATGGTGAGAAAGTCAAATTTCCTGCATACCACATTGTGGGAAAGTACTAGAAAAGCCCTTTAAAAGAGAAAAAAAACTCTGTAAGGTGTTCTATCCCTGCTAGGTAAAAGCAAGATGCTTTTGGTGTTTATTTGAAAAGACAAAAATATTTGGTAGAGCTAAAACTCCATAAGGACAAGGATAGGCATTTTTGTTTGTTTTGTTCACTATAATATCCCTATCACCTACAATATTACCTGGAACACCAAAATTACCTGGAACATTAGATGTTCAATGCATATTTGTTTAATAAATGAATAAATATCAGATATCAGGGACTAGGTTAACTTTCCCCAGTAAGAAGGCCACATCTGGAAAAGCAGCTGTAATTGGAATCACTCCCTGGTGAAGCTTATGTCAACTCACCATCATCCTTTAAGAAACCCCCATCCTCTACACTGGACAAATCAGAAAGTTAAGTGGGGATGTACCAGAAGTCACCATACCTGCATTTCTTGGGGATTTCACAGTCATGCTAATTGCTGTAATTCCCTCAGATAAGATATTGCTCTTGATTTTTCATTTTAAGTGGATGGGGTAACCTGGGGAGCTTCCATTAGGCTCATTTTACTTGTGGATCAGAGACAATATGGGTATTCTACCAGCGATAGACAAATCCTTAGAAAACAGGCAAACCATCATGGGCTGAGTCCAGAGTGTCATTATGTCCACTTTAAAGCAGACTTTGACTTGGACTCAGACTCTTTATCACCTGAATCTTCTAGGCCTTCACTCTAATTGGTGAGTGGTAGTGGTCATAACTCAGATCCAGTGTTCAGTAATCTCTGAAAAGGTACTTTCCCTTCCCCAATGCATAGGTTCTTTGGTAAATATTCACAGGTCCCTTTGGGAAAGGATAGAAGGAAGATTGCCAATATATTTTTGTGAAGTAATTTTAGGACTCTTCTTTAAAGCCTCTCTGGCGTCCCTTCATTAAAGGGATTCAGGGCTTCTGAACTGATAGAGGCTCCCTCTGTAGGACAACTCTAGCAAGGACAGAAAATTACAGAGTCTTCCAATAAGACATGAATGGCCTCATCAGATGTGGGAGAAAGGATGGCTTGAACTGAAGATTGAGTTTGGGATTTGGGTGTTTGAGTTCTTGAAATCCTTCCACAATTGCAATTCTCAAGGCATACTCTTTCTTTACTGATGCCCTAACTTTCATATAAGGCATTTAATGAGGCTAGGTTAAAATCGACATTATGCGTTAACTCCCCATTAAAGTGGGGGTTTGATTTTAGGAAGTTTTATACTGCTGCTACAACAAATAAGACATTCTTTTTTAGCCCAGACATAAAAAGTCCTTAGTTTGCTTTCAGTCAATAATTAGGGACTTCAGTGTGTCATTTTCTTTCTTTAACTTTTCTAATATTAGCAGTGTCACTCTTCAGTCTTGATTTCTCATGCTGTTATATATGGCATTACCAATGTAGTCCCTCAATGCTTACTTTCAAGCAGATACTGGAAAAGTTTTAATTTGATTCGTTGCTTTTCCATCTGTGCCACAGGTTACCAGATTTCTAATCATGAAGGTTCACTGCCTTAACCCCAACTAGGTTATATAATCAAGTCTAGAGTCCCCTCAATTCTAGATCTCTTGTCTAAAGTCCCCTCATTTTAACAATTGCTGATCCAATGTTTTATGACATAAAGTGATTTTATTTATCCTAAGGAGAAAGGGAATTGATTGGAAAGATATCAAATATTTCATGGAATTGATGGAAAAGCTATTGAACCAGACTTAGAAGATGGGCCAGAACTAAGGCAATCTGGGCAGGAGGAACCACAGAAAATGTCATGGGCCAGGCTCTTTGGGTTCCACTACTCCTCTCACTAGGCGTTGAATGCCACTGTGACTGATGATATTGGAAGGGATCCTAGACTTCCTTCTTGCCATCTTGTTTGAGCATAGGTCATGTGCCATGTCCTTCCTAGTTTCCTGTGTCTAGGGAAAGCATGCCCTTGGCTTTTGGCGTCTTGGCTTTTGGTGTCTATGGGGAGGAGGCCCTGTGTGTATGCAGGATTTGAATAACTACAGATTCCTCACATTTAGCATGTGAACATATAGAATGACACTGGGGTCACAACTTTGAGTAAAGGGTTAATCTCAGCACTGGGCTGAATCAGGTCTGCCTATAAGAATGACCTCAGAGTCCTCTTTCTTTGGAAACTGCGGTGATCAATAAACATGGAATGTTGTGCCTGTTATGTTTGTTGTGAATCCTTGATCTGTGGGTCTGCTTCTGGACTGGAGCTGCTGGGGGCTAGCATGCAGGTTTTGGGCCTGTGTCACTAGAACCATATAAAAGATTGTTGGGAAGCTAAAGCTGTGGTTTCTCTCTGTCAAGGTGATCTTGGATATCGTTCTGTGGAAGCCTTGCATTTCTTGCATGGGCGTAGGGGAAAAAGAAGCTGTGTACCTGGGTAGCTGTTAAGTGTTGTTTTTGTTTTCTATGGGTGCTATACCAAATTTTCACAAACTTAGTGACCTAAAATAACATAAATTTATTAGTTTATAGTTTCATAGGCTAGAAGTCTGACATGGATCTTAATGAGCTAGATCAAGGTATCAGCATATCTCTGTTTCTTTCCAGAGGCTCTAGTGGAGCACCTGTTTCCTGGCCCTCTCTAGATTCTAGAGGCCTCCATCTTTAAAGTCAGTAATGGATAGAGTTCTTCTCACGTGGTATCACTCTGGTCTCCTGCTTCCTTCTTCCACTTTTAAGGACTCCTGTGATTGATTACCCACCTGGACAATCCAGAATAATCTATTTTAAGGTCAACTGATTATGATCTTTAATTTCACCTGCAGCTTCAAACCCCTTCCTCCATTTAATATAATGTATTCATAGGTTCTGGGAACTAGGATATGGACATCTTTGGGGTCTATGATCCTGCTTACCACGGGTGTCCTGATGAAGGTGCTATTTCTTGTTCTCTGTCCTTCTACAAAGCTATGTACATGGAGACTAAAGCCTGTAATGTGTTTTAAATCTGATTGCCAGTCTGAATCTGCAACCACTGCAACCACTGATGCCCTTTAGAACCACAGTTTTGAGTGGGTAGACCTTTATTGGGAGCATTTGCACATGTTCAAGCACAATTTATTAAATCTCTATAGGAGTCTACTATTATTATGAAAATGGACTAATTTCTTAATTGTGTAGCTCCCAGGACGTCTTTCCTTTCTAAAACTTCTGAAAGTAACTCTCAGATAGGATTCTGGGCAATAGGTTTCTGGGACTCTGCTAACTATTCAAATTTCCACAGCTTTAGGACTTATTTTGGCCAACAGAAAGAACTGAAAGCTACTGTTTTCTCTTAGAGGAAAAGTGCTTTAAAAAAACCTGTCTGATATAAATTTTAAATGAATCCAATATGCTAGGCTGGGCTGTTGTAAAATTATTTTCGTCATTGCATTCATTGTGTCAACCAGATCTTTGGCTCCAAATATGCTCTTCGTGTAAAATTTTCATTTCAGCTGTCAGGGTAATCAAAATGGTTTCAAAACTTTCCTTGAATACGGAATTGAAATAAAATAATAAAATACACTATCAAATGCCAGATACTACAGAAGGAAGATACCAGATATAGGGAGGTTTTGCTTTTTTAAAAAGTTGATTTTATTAACTTCTTTACTTTGATATAATTTCGAAGTAACATGCACAATTTCAGCATAATTCAAGTGGCTTTTCAGTCCAAAATCAGATTTGGGACTACATAACTAAACATACAAAATGCAGAATAATATTTCACTTATTTAAGTTATCTTTTAATGCCACAGTTTATGTTGTGTAATGGTATTTTTATAATGTATAATGTATAATCCTGTATAACGGTAATTTATAATGCATGGGCAGAGAAACGCAATGATGGTTACAAGTTTTATCTTTTAAAATTTTGATACTACAGATCTGTGTTTCTAAAAAACCACAAGCTACAGATGTCTGTAAGCTACATGATCTTATTATTATATTGCAAAATAAAAATGCTCTTGACGTTGTGGATGACATAAATGTGGAAATGGAAATAAATTTTGGAGAGAACTCACTGAATAGTCAAAAGGCTATGCAAAATATTATTTAAAAGAAGCTTCTGTTTCAAAACGTTACCTAGCTTAGTCACAGTTAAAAACCAAAATAACCCAGGAACATCAAGCCATCCAGATCTTTCTGGAGACATTGTGGGGATAAAAGTACCAGATTTGCTATCGTGTGAGTCTGCTGCTACAGAGCAGCAGGGGTGGAATGTTTTCGTCCTCTGCACTCATCTTCAATGAAAACCTCTTGACAACCTTCCCATCCATTTCCAGGCTTTCACCTCTGACTGCTGCTGTATTTGCTCCTCAAAATTTCTTCCTGCTCTTGGCATTCATTTATTCATCTAGCCTTCCATCCAGTAACTTTTTGTTGAGTGCCACTAGGAATTTCATTATAGAAGAATTGGTGAAGGTGGGAATGATCTTGATCTGCATTACCTGATCACTCAGACATAGGGAAAACTTCAAGAAAAAGCGAATCAATCGACTCACCGATTTCGAGGGTCTGGATATTGTCATCCATTCTTGCTCACTACTTCTATGAATTGGTCGCTATATTAGGCTGTGTCAAGATATTAAGATAAAGCAGACATCAATTAGAAAATTGCAAATGAAGATCAGTCAATTGGAGTGAGAATGGAGGATGTGGGAAAGAAGAGTGTAGGTTAGGGAGAAAGGGGCTAGACAAAGTTGCAAGGTGATTAAAATTTTCCATCACCATTTCATATGCCTAATACCTGTTAGTAGCTGCCCCCTCAAATATCCAGGACATTCTGTTGCTCTGTAACCAGTGAAGGCCCCGTTCCCTCTCAGCCCCACTCCCATTCTTTACTGGGGGACCATGGCTGTCTCTTTCTTCAGTCCCTGGATTCAGCTTTCTTGATATGTCTCATCTGTATATATCATGTCCTACTCTGTTATGGCAAAGTCCTCTTCTAAGGGCCAATGTGTCCACTTGATGAACAAGCTAATGAAAATATATAAAGGGGACATTCTCCCTGGAGGCAATGCAGCAGTGCTAATGGCTCTAATGGAACCTAGCAGATAGGTAGGGCTTTTACTACCAAACACACATACCATATAAGCGGTTACCTATTAGTAGTGTTGATATGAGCTTTGCCAAAATAACCGCTCCCAGTTCAGGAGCAGCAAGTAAATGGTTCTTGCTTAAGTTCCTCTCTAGTAAATGGCAGGAGGATTGCATGAATTTTCAGTTATGAGTACCCTTCTCTGGGTTAGTGAGCAGTGAATTCATATATGTTAATAATAGAACAGATTGCAAAAAAATGGCCTCAATACTTTTCAGCTTCTCCCATGAACATATGGAGTCTATTTCTCTATCCTTGCAATCAAGGCTGACCTTGGGATTTGCTTTGACCCATGAACAGTGGTAGACGTGACATCAAGTGAGTCCCAAACCTATGCATCAGGAGGCCTTGCGGCTTTTGCTTTTGTTTGTCTTGGGACCCTGTGACCCACTATGTGAAGGAACCCAGGCAATCGTGCTCGATAATGAAAGACATGTGGCCCTGTTGTTCTAGCCTGCCACCTGCCAAGCAGATGAGTCAGACCACCGTAGATCATCAAGCCACCGGCTGTCTGCCGGCTGACTCCAGATGCATGCACAAGTCCAGCAGGGATTGGCTGAACTAGCCCCAAGCAGAACAACCAACCAACTCCCCAGATCGTGAGCTAAATAAATGACAGTTCTTTTAAACCACCGGGTTCTGGAGTGGTTGGTTACACAGCAAAAGTTAACTTATAAGAGTAGGCAATTTGAGATGATTTTTAGTCAATAGTGAATATGAGATGAGTCAATAAAAATCAATGAGACGATTTTTATCCTATTTTATTTTGTTTTATTTTATTTTATTTTTTTTAAAAGATTTTATTTATTTATTTATTAGGAAAGAGAGAGAGAACATGAGAAGGGAGAAGGTCAGAGTGAGAAGCGAACTCCCCATGGAGCCGGGAGCCCGATATGGGACTCGATCCCGGGACTCCGGGATCATGACCTGAGCCAAAGGCAGTCGCTCAACCAACTGTGCCACCCAGGGGCCCCTTGTTTTGTTTTATTTTTTATTTTTAAAAAAGATTTATTTATTTGAGGGGCACCTGGATGGCTCAATTGGTTCGGTGTCTGCCTTTGGCTCGGGTCATGATCCCAGAGTCCTGGGATCAAGCCTCACATTGGGCTCCCTGCTGAGCAGGGAGCCTGCTTCTCCCTCTCCTTCTGTCTGCTGCTCTGCCTGCTTGTGCTCTCTCTCTCTCTCTCTCTCTCTCTCTGTGTGTCAAATAAATAGATAAAATTTGAGAGACACAGAGAAAGAGAGAGAGAGAGAAAGAGAGAGAGGGAGATAGCACAGTTGGGGGGAGGGACAGAGGGAGAGGGAGAGAGAGCATCTCAAGCAGATTCCATGCTGAGTGTGGAGCCTAATGCAGAACTCAATCCCACTACCCTGAGATCATGACCTGAGCTGAAACCAAGAGTCGGACTGACTAAGCCACCCAGGTGCCCATTTTTGTCCTATTTTAAATGGGAAGGATGGGATGGATTTATCTGTAGAGTGGATTAAGATCTGTAAAATTTGACTCTGACCTGAAGAGGAGAATAAAAGAAAAAAAGGATATAAACATATATGATTCGGGGCACCTGGGTGGCTCAGTGGATTAAAGCCTCTGCCTTCGGCTCAGGTCACAATCTCAGGGTCCTAGGATCAAGCCCCGCATGGGACTCTCTGCTCAGCAGGGAGCCTGCTTTCCCCTCTCTCTCTGCCTGCCTCTCTGCCTGCATATCATCTCTCTCCCTCTGTCAAATAAATAAATAAAATCTTAAAAAAAAAAAAAAAAGATATACGTATTTAAAACTACCCAGAAAGCACAAATCTCTTGCCAGCATTTGCTGGGGAAAATCCAGAGTATTCGAATGGGTCTAAATGTTTTAAACATACCCAATGATGTGAAAGAAGATAGCTCTGATTCTAGATAGTACTCAGCATTTGTGGCACATGTCCCAGTTAAGATCAAACTAAGATTCAGAGGTTGGTAACCTTACCTGGTATCTATTTATTTGTGTGATAATGCCGGAAGGCCATTTTTTTTTTTCTTGAAAAGAGAGGGTGTTCTTTATAACTTTGTATTAACCTGAGTACAATTGGGACTCCATATGGCTCAGTTTCGGAGCAGTGTTGCTTTTAAAAAAAATAGTATTGTGGCAGAAAAGCATAATTGACAGTAATTCATCTGTACTCAGTCTCTTGAAAAAAAAATGCTAACAGGAGAGTATATTCTTAGTGCCAACAAAACTTAAAAAGCATCTTCCTTAGATATCTTTATTGTTCTCAATCTTTCTAGTATGCTCTGCCACAGCATTCCTAAGAACTCTGTTTCTGGAAGTGGCTTATAAAAATATAAAATGTTCTCTTCCTATTTTCTCTTTAGTCCTTGAAAACTCTTCCTGAAACCAAAATGCATGACTCTTCTGTCTCTTGACTATGCGTCCCTGCTCAAGTATATAGCAAAAAATCTTGGTTTTGTCTTTTCATCTAAACTCTCCTCTCACTACTGTGATAGTCCCTCATTCACTTCCTCTATTCCATCCCCGTATTGTTCATACACAGTGAGACCTTCCTCAAAGGCAGCAGTCCCTGCATCTGGCCCTCCATGCTACATTTGGGCCTCTGGAGTGGGTAATCTGTTTTTATTTCTCTGAGAATCATTTATTATCCACATTCTACACATTCTATCCACATTCTAAACCTCTTTTGGGAATGGGGAGGAGGTGCGGGGGGGAGTTGGGAAGGGCTGAAATGTCCATATATTAACATAGCTGTGAATTTGGATTTTATAAATATGAAATAATGTGATACAAATATGCATACGAAGTCTCACTTATGGAATGAAAGTTGAAATAGTGTGAACCTCCTCCAAAAATCAATAATCGCATATGTTTAAAGCTGGTAGACTGAGTGAATTGGAAACTATGCTATTGCTACGGTAGCTGATAAACACAACTACATGAAACTGTTCTTTGTCAGTCTTATGAAAAAGTTATTCTTGAATTATAGGAGTTAGGATTATGAAAGGTGCTCTGCAAAACACCCTAGCATAAATTGACTTTCATAGTATACCCTGTTATTTGCTTTTGTGCCTGAGGCAGAGGGATTGGCACTGGGAAAAACTAGGAAAGGAAGGCCAAATTTTGAACTCTCACGAGGAAGGGGAAAAGCAGACACTGGGTGAGCTGCTTTAGGATCCAGGTGACAATGGGCATCGCTGTGGAAGGTTGAGAGCCACAGTTGCTACTTCTCCATGGCACCCAGGGCTGCTCTGGCATTTTCAAAATTGGCAATTCTGGGCCACAGAGACATGATCAAGGATGTTCCAAGAGCTGTTCCATCAGTTCCATCAGCTGTGGGAGCATTGAGGCTTCCCCTAGTGGCTGTATTAGCAAGGATGTTGATGACTTGAAGTGGAAGAGAGAGAAAGGACCATGAAGATGCCAGGGACTGACTATGGCAGACAAGCTGGTCCATGGTTGGGCACAGGAGAGGCATCCTTTAAGACTTTCAGGAATATTTTGGGGTGGGAGGATTTTTTGGAGGGTCTGTGTGTATAGAAAGAGTTAAATGGAAAACTCTGAGATGCTGATGATAGTCAATCTGAATTTATGCATAGGCAGCTTGGACCTTGGGATTCTGATTATACCTCCACATACCAGTATGGTGGCTTTGTTCCTTAATCTCTTTATGGGCTTACACTATTTACTTAACCTCTAAACCTCTGATTCCTCCTTTGTAGAATAGAAGCAGTAATGGCACTTAACTTTATGGGATTTTTGTGAGGATTCAATGAGGTAATGCAAGGAAGGAGCTTAGCATGGTGTATAGCCAACATTGTAAATGCTCAGTAAATGTGAGCTATCATTGTGTTGTTGACACATTCAGTGTCTTTGAAGCATACAGTTTTAGTTTCATAGAACCCTTGGAATTGCTAACATAGTTTGCTGACCATACTGCTTCGATTTCATTGGTTACTTCTGGGTCTTAGATTCCTCCTGATCTTTAATGACTGATGTGGCAGGAGGACCCAGGTAATGATTTCTTCTTAGTCTCAGGCCCTCTATAAAGTGAACTATCATTGCAGCTGGCATTTTTGAATTTTCTGCCACATCCTCTGGGAAAACAGTAACTTCTTACTGAGGAGAGATGATATTTTATCAAGCAAGATCAAGCCATTCTGAGAGAGGAGAAATTACCCATGTGTCCTCATTCATTGACATTTTGGGAAAATTACTACAGTTTGCTTTCTTCTTTATTAAATGGCAGAAAAATTCTGTAAAAGCAATTAACAGAAGTATTTAATTCTAACTATATTAAAGCCAATTTTTCTGTCTCTGTTGCACTCAAAATGGCAGGTCAAATGAATCCTTGAAAGTATGACTAGGGGTTTTCATGGCAACCAGATGGGACTAAGGGAGGAGACCAAATTCTGGGCCATAGGTGCTTTTCTCCCACTCATTAGGTACCCTAGCAAATCCATTTGTGGATGGAGCCTTGCCATGACTCTCAGTGAACCCAAGTCTAGAGCTCCAAATGTCCCTTTGTACCCCGGATGGGGCCAATGGAGGTTGGAGTGACTGCTCATAGTAAAAGGACCCCAATGAGTAATAATAATACCACAGATTGGATTATAATTTTCATTCCATAAACTTTTTTAAATTTACATTATTTCATTTGATCATGTTATCACTCTAAGGTAAGTTATCACCATTCTAAAGGTGAAGAAACAGGTTAAGAAAGGTGAAATGGCTTGCTAGAGTAAAGTGGCAGAGTCAGGGTCTAAATCATCCAACTCGAAGACCAGTGTCCATTCCTTTGGGCCATGGTTTGGGGTAGAACCTTCTTTGTAGGGTCTTCCTTGTTCACTGTGGCAGGGTGGGTCATTGGAGAGAGTGAGGCTTTATCTTTGTCCTCACTGGGTACGGTGATGGAGAATAGGACACAGCTTTATGCATTTCCATGAATGGCTCAGTTGCCAGGATGGGAGATTAATACTTTGTGAAAAAAATATACACATTGCATTTCTCCCACTGTTCCTGATTCTTTGCCTGCTGAAGTGTGGAGCCCTTCATCAACTGCAGTAATGAAAGACACTGTCTTATTGCATCTATTAACACATCCTTCCTCGGTTTTCTTCAATTACGCTGATTATTTCCCATTATGATCTTATTCTTTTCTGAGCTTTTTCCTCAAGAAGCTTCTGTAATTTCATTCCCAATTATTCTATTATTGTAAGAAGTGACTCTCCAGTGGTATAGTGGGTCATTTTGACCTCTCACATAAAGCAACTTCTAATTTTTGTGTGGAATGAAAGAACTGGTTGTTGATTGGAGTTGAGTGGACTGTATGAGTATCCTTTAGCTTTTTTTTTTTTTTACTATTACAAAAGCTTATTTAAGAAAAAAGTTTAATACGAAAATGTACACAACCCAATTTTTACAGTTAGTAAAATAGGTGCTGTGGAGAGGAGCACGTAGAAGCAGTTGATTTCTCTGGTGAATACAGAAATTTTTTATACTCCTGCCAAGGCTTGTAACATGATGATACTCTTTCCTTGTGATACCACCATCCTAGTATTATCCTATTGTCCACTAGTTGTCATCTCCACACATGTATCTCTCAGGAGATTCATAAAAGGATCAAATCCTTGCAGTATTCCTTGGACATGGCTGCAACCATCTAATTTCAATAACTTCTTGTCTATAAATTTTTTTAGTCGGAGGGGAGTGGTGAGCTTTGCTCACAGTGTCTACTCAGAGAGCTCAAAGATGCCTCAAAACAGAATTTATGGCCTCCGTCATGCTCCCACAAGTAAGCCTCGTGTTTTCCCTGGATCTTTAATTATGATGAAATAACATTGTAATTATTTTCCAACTTTAGAATTATATCCCTCTTTTACTTTCTACTTCAAGCCTGTCACTACGCATTTTTTCCTCTGGAAACTTTCCTGACTCTCCTGCTTCCTTTTCACTCCCACCACAATCCCATAATAATCAGTGGCCATCTTAGATCCACAGTGCATCATCTGCCTCCTTTCTGGCTTCTTAGTTTCTTGTCTTTATTCTAATGCATCCTACACATTGCAGCATGAATACTTTCTTCAGCTTTTATTTAGTTTAGGTCACTCCCATTCTAAGAAGTCCAGAATAATTTTAAATTACCTCTTGAATAAAATTAAACCTCCTAATTATATACTCTAAAGTCCTCAGCCTGTAAGCACCTCCACTTAATGGCCCCCTTGCCTGGCCCACTCCACCTGGACATCCTACTTCTGGTACACAGGCTCATTTACACCTCCCACTTGGAGTGCACATTTATACCCTTCTATTAACCCATGAGTCTTTGAATATCCTGCCTCTCCTGTTCAGAATGCCTCCCCTCATCATTTTACTACAAAAATAATTGGATTAACTTTAACTCAGTGTTTCTCAGGTTTATTTTACCACAGAATACTTTTGCTCACAACATAGCTATTAAAACTGTGCTAGATAGGGGTGCCAGGGTGGCTCAGTTGTTAAGCATCTGCTTTACGCTCAGGTCATGATCCCAGGGTCCTGGGATCAAGTCCTGCATCGGGCTCCTTGCTCAGTGGGAAACCTGCTTTTCCCTCTCCTACTCCCCCTGCTTGTGTTCCCTGTCTCTCTCTCTCTCTCTCTGTCAAATAAATAAATAAATAAATAAAATCTTAAATAAAACAAAGCAAAACTGCTCTGGATAGCTTCTTTTTACTCTTTGCTCTTCCAGGTCCATCCTCCCTGAAATTTTCTCTATTCTGCTATGTGTTCGTGAGGGAGGCCAACCTGTATAAACTACATCAACAGGTCCTTCTGGACCTCTGTCATGGTTAGTTTTATGCATCAACTGTGGCTGGGCTATATTACCCACTTATTTAATTAAACACAAATCTACGTGTTGCTGTGAAGGTATTTTGTAGTTGTTGTGACTAACATCTATAATCAGTATTATAGATGTATAATCTATGCATCTACTGTACATCTACTATTAAGGAGATTACTTCCCTTAATGATTCGCCTCATCCAATCAGTTGAAGGCCTTAAGGGCAAAACCTGAGGGTTTCCAAAGAAGTTCTAGCTCAAGGCTGCAATATTTAACCACCCGAATTGTATGAGTCAATTTCTTAATATTAATTTCTCTCCCCTCACCCAATATAGGTTCTGTTTTTCTGGAAAACCCTGACTAATACACCCTTTAACTTCTGAGTTGGTTTGGCCAGAGAGGCCTATTGACAGGTGAAAAAAGTGAGGAAGGAGACTGGGGTAGGGTATTCATTCCCTGGGTCACACTCTGCTGGATCACTTATAGTTGGCTGTGTCTATGGACAAAAATCCCAGCTCTGGAGCCTCCTCCCTGTGATTCTTCTCTTCTTGATTCTTGGTTCAGTAAACCATTCCATCCTCTATCTTCTTTCCCCTTGGGGCCTAGGGATGGTTCCAGCTCCTTGCTATTACTGGATGTGGGGACCTGCATTCTCTTCTTCTGTGGCTTCCCTGTACCCTGTCCTCATGTTTGTAAATAGCCCATTGTTAAAAGGTCCTCAAATTGCCCAATTTGAATATATCATTTGTTTCCTGACATGACCTTGACTGATACAATGTCTCATGGAATTGGTGTCCCAAGAAACATACTTCGGGAAACGTCAACCTTTCTCTTAATTAGGGTAACAAAGTTGTAGGGTTCACTGTTTCCCAAAGCAGTATGAGAGAAGTCAGGACAGACTTCCTAGAAAAAGGGATTTATGGGTTAAGAGTTGAGCTACAGATAAGTTTAATTCAGCTGGAGAGAAGGTGGGCATGGCAACAGAGAGTGAAAACTTAAATTTGTGGGCTTGACAATTATAAAATGCTTCTGCACATTTTATTTCATTTGATCCTCTCAACAATCCTGTGAGGGAGGCAATTACTCTGTGTCACAGATAATCAAGGAGATGAGCAAATGAGCAGTGTGTGTTCAGGGATACAGGAGAAATTTGTCTAATTAAAGTGGAGAGTTCTTAGTGAAAAGTAGGGAAGAATAACATTTCCATATGTCAGGCCCAAATTATATGTGATCCTGAGGGTGGAGGTGAGGAGTTTGATTTGATGCAAGAAGCTGCAGAGAGCTTTTGAAGGATCATTAAAAAATTTTTACTTTACTATACAAATAATACATGTTCACAGTATAATATTTAGTAATATAAAGTAAAAAGAAGAAGATAGGGGCGCCTGGGTGGCTCAGTGGGTTAAAGCGTCTGCCTTTGGCTCAGGTCCTGATCTCAGGGTCCTGGGATTGAGCCCCACGTCGGGCTCTCTGCCTAGTGGGGAGCCTGCTTCCCCCGCCCCCCGCCTACTTGTGGTCTCTCTCTCTGTCAAATAAATAAAAATTAAAAAAAGAAGAAGAAAATACACATAACCCACAGTTTTAGCATCAAGTGATGTCCTCATTTTTGCTCTTAAAACTTGAGACCAGTGTTCATAGTATTGTGTTCTGTTTGATTCATTTGACTCAGTTTCTCAACTGTAGCACACTGACTTTGGGCAGGATAATTCTTTGTTGTTGGGGGAGAGGGTTGCCTGTGTGTTATAGGATGTTTAACAACATCCCTGGCCTCTACCCACTAAATGCCAGTAGCACCTCCTCCTGCAAGCTGTGACAACCAAAAATGTCTTTTCAGACCTTGCTGAATGTCTGTTGGAAGGCAGAATAATCCCCAGTTGAGAATTTGTGATCTAACTATATTGTGAACATTTTTTCCCATACCATTGACAATCATTGAAAAATCCATGTGACAGATATACCATACTTTACTTACTTATGGCTTTTTTATTGGACGTTTAGTCTGTTATATATATATCACCATCATGAAAAACACACACAGTGATGAGTATCCTTTCACATAAATCTTTAGTCGGATCTCTCATTATCTCTTGAGGACTAATTCTTAGAAATATATTTCTGAGTAGAGGAGCATGAACACTTCAGGGATCCTGGTATATTTTTCTGAAAAAGTGCTTTCCAGAATGATTGTATATATATACATTCACTGGCCAGTGATGCATGCGTGTTCCCATTTTACCAACTCTCATAAGCATAGAAGATTACTCTTAGAAACACTCTTGGTGTGTTTACAGGTTTAAAAAATGATATCCTGGTATTTTAATTTGTACTTTTTGATCTTTAGTATTCTCATGTGTTGCTTAGAAATCTGTTTACCTCCTCTTACCTAACTTGTAAATTGTTGAGTGTTTAATCATCATGAGGGCAGAGTTCAGAAAAATATCTGGTGGTCTGTGTTTAGGGGGGACTGTACTGATTTTAGCTTCTTTTCCTCAGGTATCTTGTTTTCCTAATTTTCAGCTCAGATTCAGTTTCCTCACAGAAAGTCATTTTCTTCTTTGTGAGGAAAATCTAACTCCTTCCTTAAAAAAGAATGGAAAGAAAAGAAAAGGACTTGCAAATAGACTTTTCAATTTTCTTGTTTACAACCTCAAAGTCACCCTTATGTAGCTAAGTCTGCCAGTGTTTTCTCATTAGTATTATAAAATCAATTGTTATTCACTGTTGTGCTCTCCTGGAGATATAAAACTAGAACTGGAATCTAGTCCAACTCTGCCTCCAGCTACTTCTGTAATCTTGGGCAAATTGCTTCATCTTTCTCATCCTAACTTGCCTCATTTATAAAATAATGTGAGAGAAGATGATCTCTCAGGGTCTGTTTATTTATTTATTTATTTTTATTTAAGTAATCTTTACACCCAGTGTGGGGCTCAAACTCACTATCCCAAGATCAAGAATCGCATGCTCTTCTGACTTAGCCAGCCAGGCACCCCATCAGGGCCTTTAGAATTCTATAAATCTGTGTTCATGTGATGAAAAGAAAAGAAATAACTCAACAGCAACAACTTGGGACACTGGAGTCTTGTTCTGTGAAGGGAAGGAGGAGGGATGCAATTCTAAAGTAATATATATTTTTTTAATGGCAAAATATAACACTTGTATTTGTATTTCAGTTATTAATGGACTTTACTTCTTTATTTTTTATAATTCTTCACCCTTTTTGTTCACCAACAGTGGGAATTTTCCCAAAGTAAAAAATGTTACAAGGGCAGAGGTAGAACGCGAGTGTTCTCAGAGGTTCTCTCGTGAACGTACATAGGGCTGTTATTGAAACAGGAAATCACAAAATTGGCTTTGCCAGTGACATAATATATCTATAATTGTTATGTATACATGTTACAACAAATATATATCTAAATATATAAAATGTATATAATATATAGATATATGTCCATTTATCTCTATCCATCCATCCATCTGTATATGTCTTCTCCACTGGAATGGAAGTTCCATGAGAGAAGAGATTTTGTCTCTCTTATCCATCACAGAATCCTCTCAGCACCTAAGACAGTACCCAGCACATGGTATCTGTTCAATAGGTAAGTAAAGAATGGGTGTATAAATGAATAAACGAAGATGTCTATTTATCAAAAAGACAAGAGATAAATGTTGGTGGGGATATGGAGAAAAGAGAACCCTCATGCTCTGATGGTGGGAATGTAAACTGATATAGCCACTATGGAAAATAGTATGGAGGTTCCTCAAAAAATTAAGAATAGAACTGCTATATGATCCAGCGATCTCACTTCTGGGTATATATCCAGAGGAAAGGAAATCACTATTTTGAAGAAGTATCTGCACCCCCATGTTCATTGCAGCATTATTCATAATAGTCAAACTATGGAAACAACCTAAGTGTCCACTGATGGATGAGTGGAAATAGAAACTATGGCATATATATAAATATAAAGAGTGAAATACACACACACACACACACACACACAGATATATTATTCAGCCATGAAAAAGAAGACAGTCCTGCTATTTGCAACAACATGGATGAAACTAGAGAACATTAGGCTAAGTGAAACAAACCAGACACAGAAAGACAAATACTGTATGGTATCACTTATATGTGAAATCTGAAAGTAAAAAAGTTGAAATCATAGAAACAGAAAACAGAATGGTGGTTGCCATGGACTGGGGATGTGAGGGAAATGGGTCAAAGGGTGTACACTTTTGATTATAAGATGAATAAATTCTGAGAATCTAATGTACAGCATGGTGACTGTAGTTAATAATTGTGTATTGTATACTTGAAATCTGCTGAGAACATATCTTAAGTGTTCTTTCAGGAAAAAAAAGAAAGGGGAAAAGGTAACTATGTGAGGTGATAGCTGTGTTAATTAACTTGGTTGTGGTAATCATTTCACAATGTATGTGTATATCAAATCACTTAAAATATATTATGCTTTTGTTTGTCAATTATACCTCAATAAAGCAAAAAAAAGAATGGATGAACTGGATATCTCTTTAGCATGTACAAGTATAACTCATGAATACAACCTACAGTCGCAAGTGCTCTCTGCTCATCGTTTTGTGTCTGTGGAGCTTGAACCCTAATCATGTTTCTCAAAATGTACCTTCTGCAAAGAAACCCCGCATATGTAGCTATTTTTAAAGGTAACTAAAAAGATGAGATCAGTCATATTTATGAATGATTGACTGAAGGAATGAGCAGAGAAGTGAAAAGAATGAAGAACAAATAAGCTAACACACAAGTAAAATGAACTTGGCTAAAAAATTAATTTAAAAAATAGTTTGGATTATCTGATTTTCCTTTGCCATCATTTAAATGCTTTTATGAAAATGATTTTTGGAAATAAGCTCTACCAATATGATTATCATTTATTGGGACAGGGATTCATGAAAACAAATTCTGTCAATTTTTTTTATCACTTAAGATGTAGATTAATACATGTTCACAAATACATTAGCAAGAAAGATGATAGAATTACAGATGTATGTATATCTATATCTACATATCTCTGTCTCTGTATCTATGTCATCTACATCTATATCTCTGTGTCTGTATGTCTATGTCTATTCTACATCTATGTCGACATCTATGTTTATATCTGTATCATCTATATTTATATCTATATCTACAGGGATAGATACAGGAGAGGGAGTCCAGTTCAGGACTGCAAAATAATGAGAACCTTTGAGCTCCATTTGCTGCCTCGCTTATAAAATGAGAATGGAAATTTTGTCAAAGATGGTGAAGGAATAGCTATGATTGCAGTGATTGCAAAGCATTTGCAAAAATACAAATAGATTTTGTGAAATTATCATTGCAGTAGCAAGCAGTTTCAGATTTATGTTAGAGAGCTCCATTTTGCTATGAAGTTGTAGACAAGCAATTTGAAAGAGCATCAGCTTTTGACTGTGTAATTATGTATAAAATTTATTCCAGAAGTTCAGCAGGCTGGGACATAGGACTATAAGTTTTCCAAATTGTTTTCAAGTGGATAGTAAAGGTGTGTGGGCAGATTCTCAAAAGTAGCAAGATAAAGGAGAATCAGCTTGATTCACACATTTTCTTCAGAGACAAACTTCTTCAGCCCTTAAGCAAGTTATGTTACTACTTCTTAAAATGAATTCCTATTTCCCCTAGTAATTGATGGCAATTTGTAGCATTTAACAAGCACTCACAATGTGTATTTGGCAGTGAGCTTATACTTCGAGGTTTATTCCTCAAAAAGCTTTCTTTCAGCCTATTTTGAGGTTCTTTTTATTTTTAAGATTTTATTTATTCGAGTGAGAGAGAGCATGAGTAGGGGGAGGGGCAGAGGGAGAAGCACATTCCCATCTGAGCAGGGAGCCAGATGCGGGACTCAATCCCAGGACCCTGGGATCATGACTTGAGCCAAAGGCAGACGCTTAACTGACTGAACTACCCAGGCGCAGCTATTTTGAGGTTCTAATGACTACACTGACTATGTCTAATTAGTTTGTGGCAGAGACTAGTGAGTTGTTCACCATACTTGTTTTCTTTCCTCCTAGACACATAGCTAGGCTATGTTTCCTAGCTTATAGTTAGGTATATTTAGGTGTGACTGAGCCCTGGCCAGTGGGATGTAGGTGGAAACTATGTGGCTCACTTTCAGGCATGACTCATTATGACTTCCCACTCTACTCTCAAGTGGCAAAGTCTTTGTCAGCCTGAGTCCCTGGGAGACTTTGTGGAACAGAGACCCCACCCTGATCCCCAAACTCTGGCTGACTGGACTTTATTTGAGAGAGCAGTTGGCTTTGATTGTTTAAACCACTGAGATTTCAGGGCAACTAGCATTACCCTAATTAAAGTGTAGCATAGAGAATGGAAACATTTTAGAACAGAAGCAACAGAAACACATAAATGATCATTACAATTATAAAAATAGAAACAAAAGTATGAATGCATGCTTGACTTCTCCCATTGTAGTGATTTGGGCTAGTCCATTTTCAAAATATTATGCAGCCGCTGCCTACATGCTGGGAAATAATTAAAGTAGGGCCTTAATAAGAACAAACAAATAATAACCAATCTGAAAGTAACAAAATTAAGTTCAAAAATTACATGGAACGGAGCACCTGGCTGGCTCAGTCAGTGGAGCATGTGACTCTTGATCTTGGGTTGTAGGTTTGAACCCCACATTGGGTGTTTAAGAAATTACTTAAAAATAAAAATTTAAAAAACAAACAACAGGGGCACCTGGGTGGCTTAATTGGTTAAGTGGCTGACTCTTGATTTTGGCTCAGGTAGTGATCTCAAGGTTGTGGGATTGAACCCTGCATTGGGCTCCATGCTCAGCGGGGTGTCTGCTTCTTCCCCCCTCTCTCTGCCCCTCCCCCTGCTCTCTCTCAAATAAATAAATGAATCTTAAAAAACAAAACAAAACAAAAATTACATGGAAAGAAATGAAAATGAAAGTATAATGATCCTAAATCTTTGGGATGCAGCAAAAGTTGTTCTAAGAGGGAAGTTTAAAGCAATACAGGCCTACCTCAAGAAGCAAGAAAAATCTCAAATAAACAACCTAAACTTATACCTACAAGAGCTAGAAAAAGAACAATAAGTGAAGCCTAAAACTAGCAGAAGGAACAAAATAATAAAGATTAGGGCAGAAGTAAGGGATACAGAAACTAAAAAACAATAGAACAGATCAATGAAACCAGGACCTAGTTCTTTGAAAAGATCAACATAATTGATAAATGTCTAGCCAGACTCATGCAAAAGAAAGGGAGAGAGAGAGAGAGGACTCAAAATCGCAAATGAAAGAGGAAAAATAACAATCACACTACAGAAATACAAACAATCCTAAGAAAATCTTTTGAAAAATTATATGCTAACAAATTGGACAACCTAGAAGAAATGGATAAATTCCTAGAAACATACAACCTTCCAAAACTGAGTCAGGAAGAAATAGAAAACTTGAACAGACTGATTACCAGCAATGAAATTGAATTAGTCATGAAAAAACTCCCAACAAACAAAATTCCAGGACCAGATGGCTTCAGAGGCAAATTCTACGAAACATTTCAAGAAGAGTTAATGCCTATTCTCTACCTTTCCAAAAAATAGAAGATGAAGGATAACTTCCCATTTTATTCTCTGAGGCCAGTATCACCCTGATACCAAAACCAGATAAAGACACCACACAAAGAAGAGAACTACAGGCAAATACCTCTGATGAACATGGACGCAAAAATCCTCAACAAAATACTAGCAAACAGAATCCAACAATACATTAAAAAAAATCACACGTAATAGTCAAGTGAGATTTATTCCTGGGATGCAAAGGTGGTTCAGTATTCACAAATCAATCAATGTGATACATCACATCAATAAGAAAAAGAACATAAACCATAGGATCATTTGAATGGATGCAGAAAAAGAATTTGACAAAGTACAATATCCATTCGTGATAAAAAAAAAAAGTAGGTCTATGGGGCGCCTGGGTGGCTCAGTGGGTTAAAGCCTCTGCCTTCGGCTCAGGTCATGATCTCAGGGTCCTGGGATAGAGCCCCACATCGGGCTCTCTGCTCAGCAGGGAGCCTGCTTCCCTCTCTCTCTGCCTGTCTCTCTGCCTACTTGTGATCTCTCTCTCTCTCTCTGTCAAATAAATAAATAAAATCTTAAAAAAAAAAGTAGGTCTAGATGGAACACACCTCAATATAATAAAGGCTTTATATGAAAAACCCATAGCTAATGCCATACTTAATGGTGAAAACAAAGCTTTTCCCCCAAGGTCAGGAACAAGACAAGGATGTCCACTTTTACCACGTTTATGCAACATAGTACTGGAGGTCCTAGCCACAGCAATCAGACAACAAAAAGAAATAAAAGACATCCAAATTGGTAAAGAAGGAGTAAACCTTACAATATTTGCAGATGACATGATATATATAGAAAACCCTAAAGATTCTAAAAAACTACTAGTTTTGAATGAATGAAATGAACTCAGTGAGGTCAGGGGATACAAAAATCAATGTACAGAATCTGTTACATTCCTATACAGTGATGATGAAGCAACAGAAAGTGAAATTAAGGAAACAGTACCATTTACAATTGCGTTAAAAACAACAAAATATCTAGGAATAAACCTAAGCAACAAGGTGAAAGACCTGTACTCTGAAAACTATAAAACACTGTTGAAAGAAATTGAAGAAGACAGAAAGAAATGGAAAGACATTCTGTGCTTATGGTTTGGAAGACCAAATATTGTTAAAATGTCTATACTACTCAAAGCACACTGCAGATTTAATGCAATCCTTATCAAAATACTAAGAGCATTTTCCACAGAACTTGGACAAACAATCCTAAAATTTTTATGGAACCACAAAAGACCCTGAAAAGCCAAAGCAATCTTGAAAAAGAAAAATAAAACAAATGAAGAGTTATCACCATTCCAGACTTCAAGTTATATTACAAAGCTGTAGTAATCAAAATAGTATGCTACTGGCATAAAAATACACACATAGATCAATGGAACAGAATAGAAAACCCAGAAATAGGCCATAATTATATGGTCAAATAATCTTCAGCGAAAGAGGAAAGAATATACAGTGGGAAAAAGACAGTCTTCTCAACAAATGGTGTTGGGTAAACTGGACAGTTACATGCAAAAGAATGAAACTGGAGCATTTCCATACACTATACACAAAAATAAACTAAAAATGGTTTAAAGACCTAAATGTGAGACCTGAAATCATAAAAATCCTAGAATAGAGCACAGGCAGTAATTTCTCTGACATCAGCCATAGCAACATTTTCCTACATGTATGTCCTGAGTCAGGGCGGGAAATAAAAGCAAAAATAAAGTATTGGGACTATATCAAAATAAAACCTTATGCACAGCAAAGGAAACAATCAACAAAACTAAAAGACAACCTTCTGAATGTGAGAAGATATTTGCGAATAACATATCCCATAAAGGGTTAGTATCCAAAATATATAAAGTTACAGCACTCAACATCCAAAAAACAAATAATCCAATTTAAAAACATGGGCGGAAGACATGAATAGACATTTCTCCAAAGACATCCAAATGTCCAACAGACACATGAAAAGATGCTCAACATCACTCATCATCAGGAAAATGTAAATCAAAACCATAGTGAGATATCACCTGATACCTATCAGAATGGCCAAAATCAATAACACAAGAAACAAGTGTTGGTGAGGATATGGAGAAATATGAACACTCATGCACTGTTGACAGGAACGCAAACTGGTACGGTCACTGTGGAAAACAGTATGGAGTTTCCTCAGAAAGTTAAAAATAGAACTACCCTATGACCCAGTAATTGCACTACTGGGTATTTATGTCCAAAGTACAAAAACCCAATTCAAAGGGATACATGTACCCCTATGTTTATGGCGGCATTATTTACCATAGCCAAATTACGGAAGCAGCCCAAGTGTCCATTGATAGATGAATGGATAAAGAAGAAGTGGTATAGATACAGATATAGATATTATTCAACCATAAGAAAAGAATGAAATCTTGCCATTTGCAACAAAATGGATGGAGCTAGAGAGTATAATGCTAAGTGACATAAGTCAGAGAAAGACAAATATCATATGATTTCACTCATATGTGGAATTTAAGAAACAAAAGAAATGAACAAAGGATAAAAAAAAAGAGAGAGACATAAACCAAGAAAGACTCTTAACTATGCAGAACAAAGTGATGGTTATGAGAGGGGAGGTGGATGGGGGATGGGTGAAATAGGTGATGGGGATTAAAGAGTACACTTACCATGAGGAGCACTGAGTAATGTATAGAATTTTTGAATCACTGTATTGTATACTTGAAACTAGTATAATACTGTATGTTAACTATATTGAAATTAAAATAAAAAACTTAGAAAATATTAAGTTCAAAACTATTAATGAAAAAGAATGCTTTGCCATTTATAATCTAATGACAAAAAGATTTTATTTTTTTACCTACTGTGGTGACTTATGAAATGTGGTGAGGGCAAGGAGACAGAAGAGAAAGAAAGGGAGATGTAAGGGAATAGCTATTGGCTTTCTCTAACTGGCTTTTCTGGTTCAGGACTTGAACCAAATAAGGTTGAGTGAGTCATGCTGTGTGTGACCACTTGGGAAAGGGGTACTGTGCTAGCCTAGGGCAAATATCCTTAGCAACCTTTTTGAGAGGAGTCTTGAGCACGAGGTACTCTGGAGTGAGAAACCCTCACTGAGCATCATTAAAATGAAGCATAGGGGAAGGTGTAAGAAATATAATCAAAAGAATGATATAACATCAAAACCTACTCCCCAAAGCTATCAGGCAAAAAAGAGGGGAAAAAGTGAAATCTTTTCTGCCCCTATTGTGGTAGCTTCAAAGCTTCTCTTATTTTAACCATTTTTAAAAATTGAAGTGTAGTTGACACACAATGTTACATTAGTTGCAGGTATACAATATTAGTGATTCAACATCTCTGTACATTGTACTATGCTCATGGCAAATGTAGCTGCCATCTGTCATCATACAATACTATTATAAAACCATTGACTATATTTCCTAGCTGCACCTTTCATCATTGTGACTTATGCATTTCATAACTGGAAGCCTGTACCTCCTACTCTTCTTCACCCATTTTACCCATTCCTCCTCTTCTCCTCCCCTCTGGCAACCATCAGTTTGTTTTCTATTTTTTGAAGTCTGTTTCTATTGTTTTTATTCATTTTATTTTTTAGATTCCACATATGAGTGAAATAGTATGGTATTTGTCTTTCATTGTCTGACTTATTTCACTCAGCATAATACCTTCCAGATCCATTCAGGTTTTTGCAAATGGCAAGGTCCCATTCTTTTTTATGTCTGATATGTGTACCATATCTTCTTTATCTATTCATCCATTAATAGACACTTAGGTTGCTTCCATATCTAGGCTATTGAAAATAATGCTGCAACAAACATAGGAGTGCATGTATCTTTTCTAATTAGTATTTTTGTTTTCTTTGGGTAAATTTCCAGGAGTGGAATTGGATTATATGGTATTTCTAGGTTTCTGAGAAACTTCCATACTGTTTTCCACAATGGCTGTACCAATTTGCATCCCCATCAATAGTATTCAAGGATTCCTTTTTCTCCATTCTTGCCAACAGTTATTACTATCTTTTTTTTTAAGTAGATTCCATGCCCAACATGGGGCTTGAACTCATGACCTTGAGATTAAGAGTTGCATGCTTTACTGACTGAGCCAGCCAGGTGCTCTTATTATTGTCCTTTTGATACTAGGCACCTGACAAGTGTGAGGTGATCTTATTGTGATGTTGATTTGTATTTCCTTAATGATGAGTGATGTTGAGCATCTTTTCATTTGTCTGTTGGCCATCTCTATGTCTTCTTTGGAAAAATGTCTATTTAGGTCCTCTGCCTACTTTTAAAATTAGATTATTTGTTTTTGTATGTGTGCGTGTGTTGGATTGAATAAGTTTTTTTTAATGAATTTTGGACATTAACTTCTTATTGGATATGTCATTTGCAAATATCTTCTCCCATTCAGTAGGTTGTCCTTTCATTTTATTGATGGTTTTCTTCACTGTGCAAAAGCTTTTAATTTTGATGTAGTCCCAATAGTTTATAGTTTACTTTTGCTTTTGTTTCCTTTGTGTTGAGACATATTTAGAAAAATGTTGCTAAGGCCGACATCAAAGAGATTACTGCTCATCATTTCTTCTAGAGTTTTTATGGTTTCAGGTCTCACATTTAAGTCTTAATCCATTTTGAATTTATCTTTGTGTATGGTGTAAGAAAGTGGTCCAGGGGCCCCTGGGTGGCGCAGTTGGTTGAGCGACTGCCTTCGGCTCAGGTCATGATCCCGGAGTCCCGGGATCGAGTCCCACATCGGGCTCCCAGCTCCATGGGGAGTCCGCTTCTCACTCTGACCTGCTCTCTCTCACTCTCTCTCCTTCCTAATAAATAAATAAATAAAATCTTTAAAAAAAAAAAAAAAGAAAGTGGTCCAGCTTCATTCTTTTGCATGTAGGTGATCTCTTTTTAATGACTTTTGAATGTCACAAAACTGAGATGCTGCAAAATTATAAGCTTTATTAATTTGAATTCACTTAATGAAGAATACCGCAATGTATCCAATTAATAATAGAGTGCCATCCAGAGAGTCTTCCCACAACAAGATATCTCAAAACACAATAACAAAATCTCAGAGTTAAATAATTGACACAAACTGAGGTGTCATCATTTATTTTATTTAGTTTCTCTCTTGCATTTGTATGGATATGTTTCTTTAAAGTTTTTTTTTTAAAGATTTTATTTATTCATTTGATAGAGAGAAGCCACAAGTAGGCAGAGAGGTAGGCAGAGAGAGAGGGGGAAGCAGACTCCCTGCTGAGCAGAGAGCCCAATGCGGGGCTCGATCCCAGAACCCTGAGATCATGACCTGAGCTGAAGGCCAAGCCTTCAACCCACTGAGCCACTCAGGCGCCCTTCTTTAAAGTTTTTATTTAAATTCCAGTTAGTTAACATTGTATGGATATGTTTTAATGATTTCTGTCTGTAGGTTTTATTTCAGCCACTACAATCTATTAAAAATTTTGGTTCTCCATTAGTTGAATACTTTAATTAAAGATATTAAATAGATTTTGGAAAAATGTAACCAAAATTTCGAGAACTCTTTGCCTACTCACAAAAATCCTATACCATGGGAAGACTCAAAAGCTCAAACATTAATAAAATCTAATGGATGAAGGTAGCAAATGTATTTTGCCATCATAATAATTATTACTTTTTTTTTTTTGCATTCAGCATGGTCTTTGTCACACAAATTTTATAGTTCAGGTACTCTCTGTATTTATAGAAACATATTTGAAACTTTAACAGCTACAGTTTCTGTTTTGATTGGTGGCATACTGCTTGTTTGAGCACAGTCATGAATAATGTATACAGCAAGCCAGTTTTAAGAACCTGTTTTCTTCATAGATTTCTTAATGAAATGCTGCTGCTGTTTGTACCACGTCACTGTCCTCCATGAAATAAAAAGTACATGATTTCACATAAAAACAAATACTTTCATTTTCCATGTTGAACATTACAGTCAGTTTTGTAAGAGCATTCACAACATCAGATGTTTCACCTTTACTTTTTTTAATTTTATTTTTTCAGTATTCCAAGGATTCATTGTTTATGTACCACACCCAATACCCCATGCAATATGTGCCCTCCTTAATACCCACCACTAGGCTCACCTGCCTTCAGCACAATGAATGCCCAACCTTTGTTTTAATGTCGTGAAATAGATGGAAAAATAAAATCATCGTTGGTATAAATCTGACATCATTTAACTGTGAAGTTCTTTTTTGCTAATTGACCTGACACATTAGCTGTAATGTTATGTGCACCAAACATTTGGAATTGAAAATGTGCACCAAACATTTGGAATTGAAAATGAACAAAAAAAATAGTCTTTGGATCAAAATCCATAGCCTTGCTGCATAAGTGCCAGGTCTTCATACCTTTGGCAACTGCTTGTGTTAAATTGTTGTCTTCATTTCAGACTTTTAAAAATGACAAATTTTGAAGCAGATGTGTATGCTTCTTTCGTATGTTTCATCTTCTGGTTTTCAGGTGGAAAATGATATAAGGACCCTTATTATAAATGGTGAAAGTTAAATATTTTGTGCAAATTATACATTCACTAATACCTCTCTTGAAAGGGAATTAAGTACTTATTTTTTCATTAAATGTGCATTTTTTATGAGCACACTGCTCTAAGAGTTTATTGCTTTAAACTAAAAAGTCAAGTAAAGAAAAAACTTTACCAAATAATAAAATAAATGGTTGAGATTTACCCTGTACCATAAATGACAAGAACACTATAAAAAGAACATTCAGACTATTCTCCACATACTCCATATTCACCACAATAGAAGGATTATTGTTCAGTCTCTATTTCACATAGTGTTAATTTAAATTGTCTTATGTTTCCACCAGCACCACTAACTGGTGACCCAAATCATTTGCGTATTTATCAGACTGATAATGGACCATGTGCTAAGAGATGGCTCAGCATGTGACTAGCTGGGGTAGTAGCAGCAAATACTTGCCTCACCACCACCACCCAGTTCTGGAAGGAGTTAACTGTCTGAAGAAGATTGCAAAAAGGTCATATCTTTGTACTTTTCCCAATAGGAGATAGAGTCTGTGTCCTCTCCCGTTGAATGTGGGGTAGCCCTGTGACTTGTTTTTTTTTTTTTTTAAGATTTTATTTATTTATTCGAGAGGCAGAGAAAGTGAGAGAGCATGAGAGGAGAGAAGGTTAGAGGAAGAAGCAGACTCCCCATGGAGCTGGGAGCCCGATGTGGGACTCGATCCCGGAACTCAAGGATCATGACCTGAGCCGAAGGCAGTTGCTCAACCAACTAAGCCACCCAGGCGCCCAAAAAAACATTTTGACTTGTTTTGACCAAAAGAAAGTAGTGAGGCTCCATCCTTGTGGGATTTCTGATTAAAGCATCAGACCCTTTGCAGCTTCCTCTTTTGTTTTCTTATTGCCCTGAGGTCACCATTGCCAGGCTAGCTTCCTTGTAGATTAGGGGCCATGTATATAGAGAGAGACCCAACTATCAGCCAGTACCAATTGTCAGACATATGAATGATACCGTATCGGGCCAGCAGTTCTCAAAGTGCAGTCAGGTGACTCTTGGCGGTTCCTGAGGTCTAACTCATGAAGTCCATCTAAGGATAGATAAAAAACATAGTATATGTAATATATTGAAAACAGTTCTTGACCAATAGTAAGTACTCAATACATGTTTATTATTGTCCTTAGAATCTTGAGATAAGTACTAGTGAATACAGTCTGTGATAACCTGTAGAAAAACCATAGGTCACACCCACCATAACATTTTTTTGTTGTTTAGGTGCTTTATTCTTTTAGTTATATGATTTGTTAAACTGTAATGATGAACACTGTCACTGCCATTAATGGTGGATTGTTAGGTCACCAAAACATCAACACATTTGGTGAAAATAACCAACCAAACAAATAAGCTATAATCATTGGTTGGATATACAAAGCAGCCAGCCAACTTATACCAGTTACAGAAAGTCTAAATCAGTGGCTTAAACAAATCATTACTTAATAGTTTTCATATGACAAAAAATCCAGAGTTAAACAATCTAGGGCTGGTGGCTTCATAATGACAGCAAGGTTGTAGGCTGCATCTCTTTCCTCAGCCATACTCCGTGTGATTGCTGCTTAGGTCATAATCAGTTGCTTCTCCTCATACACTGTGCCCACATTGCAGGCAGGAAGAAGAGTAAAGCAGAGGATGCAGGGTAGAGTGTGCCCTATCTGAATCTACTGTGGTGTAGGAGCTCTCTTAGAAGCCCTGTACAACTTCTACCTACACCTCACTGGCGTGATCTCGGTCCCATGTGCAAGAGAGCCTGGGGACTTTAGTTATTGGCTGGGCGTATTACCTTTCCCAGTAAAAGCAGGATTCTGTTAATAAGGGAAAAGTGAGGATAGAGATTGGATTGTTAGAGGTAGAATTGTTTGCCGTCTTTAGGTCTCACTTGCTATTGCACAAGGTCATTTTGAAGCTCGAATTACAAAGTAGATGCCTACTAAACCCACCCCAACCACACATCATGTTTTTCATTTTCCATCCAGTTGTCATGAAGTCACACTCATACATTCATTAAGAGACTGGAGGAATTTATAAGCACCTGGGAGACCCACCTCTCAGAATGTTTATTTGAAAGACCATTTAGCCAATTCAAGAGATTGCATTATGAGTAACAATTTGTCTTTTTAAAGGAGTATGGGGAAGGTAAGCCATTATGTTTTATTTGGGGGAATTTATATCATCCCATCCCTGGACAGATTTTAACACCACTGGCAGGAAATAAACACAAGTCTTTTGTCTTGTTCTCAGAGCCTTTTGAGGATGATAATATCTTTGAGACCAGGTTTGGGTTGGTTTTCTCTAGTCCCTTTGCAACTGTTAGCAAAAACCTATTGTGATAACACACATTTCTCTGTGAGAAAAATGATGACAAAACACAGCAGGGTAATTTCCTGTGTAGGAAATCCCACCACCACCACCACGTAAAAATCCTCCTAAAAATAAAATCCAATTCTAGAATGCCTCCTTCTCTTTCATTCAAGTAGCTCTTTGTCCCTCTACTCTTTTGTCTCAGTTGCTCTGCCTTCTATCAGTTACTTTTGGATCTATTTCTTCTCCCCATTTCTCTCTATACTACACTAAAATAATTTTAAAGATCCCATACTTAGTCATCTTTTGGTCCCTCATAGCTTCTAGATCAGGATTGCCCAATAGAAATAGAATGAGTCACTAAATTTTTTTCATATTAAATGTTCTCATACATACATTAAAAAATAAAAATAAATAGGTAAAATTAATTTTAATAATATATTTTGTTTATCCCAATATATTCAAAATATGATTTCAACATGTAATCAATATAATTATCGAGAAATTTTACATTTTTTGGTATTAAACTTTTGAAATATGATGTATATCTTACACTTACTTCACATCTCATTTTGGACTAGGCACATTTCAAGCACCTAATAACTGCATGAGACTAGTGGCTACCATATTGGACAGCAGAGGTTTAGACAATGCCTTGGGCAATGAGAGTATATCATAATCACCAGTAGAATTTTGCATAGGCCCAAAAAGAGGCTGCTAAATGCTAGGATTTTAGGAGATACTCTAGTTATAGTTTAATGTGGTCCACAAAGATTTCGTTGTTTCCTTAATGTAACCAGCCTTATGCTGCATTAACATGGCTTAAGAGGTTAGAGAATAGGAAGAAATTTTGGTTATCTGCATCATATAATAACTTGACCTCAGAGAATATTGAGTTATCTCTTATTACAGATGGAGGTGAGTACAGCTCAGACTGGTTAACTGATTTGTCCAAAGTCACACAAGAGCCTTCTATGTAGAAGCTACTATGCTAGATGCTTGGGATGCAAAGCTAACAAGACACAGTTCCTATTTGTGAGGAGTTTATAGATAATAGGGGGAAACAGGAACAGGGACCATGCTCTAGAGCATTCTGGGTATTATAAACATTGTACAGTAGAGCCCAAAGGAGGGAGAAGTGGTGGAAGGGTTGGGAGTGAGGGAAGATTTATGTGTTGTCTATATGAGTGCTGCCTTCTAGTTCCTGAATTAAAAACATGGAGGCCACTTAATACTTGATTAAGCAACACACGATTATATGTGGAATTTCTTTCCTTTTGAATATATTTGGGGATTTTTCCCCAGCATCTTCGGGACATGTCTTAGCTTGTGTTTCCCCAAAAGCATACCCCAAGACAAAGACTTGGGTACAGATCATTTAATTGGGAAGTCACCTCAGGATGCACAGGTGAGGCAGTGGGAAAGTGAGGCAAGGAAGAAAGAAACATGGATAAAAGCTGAGTTGATGTATGCATTACAACTGTGAGCAGCTGGGACTCAATCTTGCTAGGGATGGTGGGAGACAATGTAGAACACACCTCAGGGGAAGCTGGGACTTTTAGCCACTAACTCCTGTCCGTTTTCTGCTGATTCCACCTGGAGGTATTGAGTCTAGACTGCCTGGTGTACAGGCTGAGCAAGCTTCTTCAGTAGCAGAGAGACATGGGTGTTTGAGGCAGGGAGCTATCAGGGGGTCCAGGAAGCATCCACTGTAGCTGCAGGTGGAGGTGAAACTGGGCAGGGCATCAATAGTGTCTTACCTTTAGTTATTCAGAACCAGTGTTATGTCTTAAGATCTTAAATGCAGGAATGTTTTTTTCTACTGTATCTTCACGTTTATGGTTTGCTCCAGTTGTCCTGGTTCCCCCTCTACAATGCCTATTTACAGAAGCTTACATCTTTGTCTTCATGGCTACAGTCTTCTCCTCTATCATTTTCATGCTTTTGTTCTTTTCCCTTATTATATTGAGGGTGCAAATCAATGTTTCCTTATCCTTTTTTAAAATTAATTTAAAGATTTTATTTTTTTAAGTAATACCTACACCCAATGTGGGGCTCGAACCCACAACACAGAGACCAAGAGTTTTATGCTCCACTGACTGAGCCAGTCAGGTGCCCTGCCTTACCCATTTTTGATTTGTTTTCTAATGTAGATTCTATTCTTTTGTTAGCTCCCATGGGTACTTTATTTCTGCCATTGTTTGTAGTTTCCTTGGATTCTTTTCAGTTGTTTCTTGCTTCCTGCTCTTCATCCTTGCCTCCTCAGTGCATTCTATTTTCATGCAGGCCTTTTGGGCTTTCATTTCACCTTTCATTGCCTACTTCATAGAGTTTACCTCTTCTTTTTTAAAAAAGATTTTATTTATTTATTTATTTGTTTGATAGTGCGAGAGCTAGAGAACACAAACAGGGGAAGTGGCAGAGGGAGAGGGAGAAGCAGGCTCCCCGCTGAACATGGAGCCCCACATGGGGCTCGATTCCAGGATCCTGAGATCATGATCTGAGCCAAAGGCAGACGCTTCACCGACTGAGCCACCCAGGAGCCACCAGTTCACATTTTCTTATATCTGTTTTGAGAGGCCAGTTTTCTTCTGTTTTCTCATGGTAGCATGTTTCCTAAATCTTCAACACTCAAACTGTGGTCTGAGCACCAGCAGCATCAGTATCGCCAGGAAGCTTGTTGGAAAAGTAGATTTTCAGGCCCCCATCTCCCTTACAGCACACCAGATTTACTGAATCAGAGTCTGCTTTTTAACAGTGCCACCACGAATTGTAGGTATAACAGGGTGGGGGGAGTGGTGATGAGGAGTGTTGAGAAGCACAGATCCATGCATCCCTGGAACATCTTCCAGGAACATCTGAGGCTAGGATTAGGAGCACAGGCTTTCAATTTTTATTTGAATCTCAGCCTTGCTACCAACCAAGATTTAGCTGTCTTTCCCAAACTTCAGTTTCCTCATCTCCACAATGGGAACAACAATTCTATCTTGCAAGAAGGCACTGAAAAATTAAATTAGATAAGTATGCAGAGTGCTAAACAGAGTATCTGGAACATGATCATTTGAAAAATAGCTGCTATATAATCAATTTTTAATACTGAAGAATGTTTTATTGACCCTTTCATGTTAAATTCTTTTATGCTTGCTCCTGTTAGTTCATCCTTGAAAGAAAGAAACCTAGCTTGAAATAGTCAAGGTGATACTACTCCCCTGGTTATGTTTGCAGACTAACTGAGGCTTTTCACAATTTCTGACTCAGATTTTAATCTGGTATCTACAACCCTAACCATCTCAGGTAAGGATTTTCCTATAGTAAAGGTGTGGCTCAGACCTGTTCTCTTTGGGATAGGGGTGGATATTGGGTCAGTTATAGCCCACTCCCACCTGCTTCCTTTCTAACTCTGTCCTGTTTCAAAGGACTGGGACATGGTTTGTTTCTCCAACTCATCTCCTCTACAGCCCCCAGAATATTTCCAGGCAAGTAGCAAGTCATTGATTGCTTTGCGCAGCTTCCACCACTACTGCCAATTGATATGTTGTATGTATCAGTGGGTATTCTGCAAGAATAATGGAGATAAGAGTGTGCTGATGGGGTTCAGGGCAGGCCACCCCAAGATATGACTCTGACATACTGATAATTTTGAATTCAAGTTACTTAAAAAACAGCCAGTGCAAAAAGGGCACTCTGACCCTCTTTTGTCTCCCTGAAAGCAGGAAATAAATTTCCCATGTGAAAGGTACCTCCCTGTACCAGGAGTTAAAGAGACATCCTTGTCACCAGAAATAAGAAATTGAGAGTCAAGAAAGCTGTATAAACAAAACTTGTTACTTCTTTGCTAATTTACTATCCCAAGCCCAAACTTTTTTGCCTTGTCACTTCCTAACAAATTTATTGTTTATTTGTCAGAAAGTTATTAAAGTTGACTGCTTTGGTCACTTCTCTGAGATTCATATTTCTGTGGGCTCCTGTACATATGTATTATATTTCTTTTTCTCCTGTTAATTTTTCATGTCAATTTAATTCTTAGACCAGTAAGAAGAACCTTGAAGAGTAGAAAATAATTTTGCCTTCCCAACACTACCATCACACCTGGAAGTTCAGTATTATTTTATAGTTGGGCCGTGCTGACCTCTGAAATTTGAGTTTTATATATCTTACACATGATTATTCACTAGGAAATCCCTAAACTGTCTTTTTAAAGCCAAATTGAAATTTTCATACATCAGATGATGAATGAGTATTTTAAGCCATGGCATAACTACCTATCATTCAACTAACTACCTATCATTTGGAAGCATCTCTATCTTTGCATAGCAGTTCTTGTGTCATTATTTGCATTTTTTATTATATTTTTGTCTTTATTATTTTATAAAAATGTCAGTGAGAGAAGTCTAGGTCTCAAACTTAATATAGATTCTTAAGCATGCTGAAAGCTGATAATCTTTAACTTTATTTGGATGCATATGAGACACATACAAGTGAACTATATTAATTGTGAAGAAAATGAATAAAAATAATACCTCCAAAATGATGAAAATATATTACTTATTAAAAATATTTATTTATTTAAGTAATCTCTATACCCTATGTGGGGCTTGAACTCACGACCCCCCTCCCCCCAGATCAGGAGTTACATGCTTCTCCAACTGAGCCAGCCAGGCGCCCCTGAAAATATATTATTGAAGAGTGTGTCAAAATTATCAATATATTGTGAATTTTTAAAAAATATTTTTAACATCTCTGGGAATTATATCCTCTAGAAGAGGGGGAAATATAATTTTCCCTCTATCCTTCTAAGTTCTTGGCTGAGATCCCCCTGTAATAAAAGACAGATTAACAGGAGAAAAGCAAACAGAAGTTTAATAATATGTATACATGGGAAAAACCCAGGAAAACTGAGTAATTCCCTGAAATAGCTCAAGCCATCACTTTAAGTGCCATCTCCAGCTAAAGACAAAAAAAATGATGGGCAGGGGAAGAGCCAGGTTTTTAGGCAAAGCACAGTAAACAAGGGAAAGGTTGTTAGGCAGATTTAAGTTCATGCCTTTCCCATTGACTAGAGTTTCTATAGATTTAGTCCAGTTCCTCTTCCTGGTACATAAAGGAAGACACCCTTACAAATGGAGATTTTTTTTTCTTTCACAAAAGGGTAATTTCTACTTGGTTTTCAAAGCTTCTCCATGTGTGTTTAAAAAAAAATAACCTAGTCAAAATAATTGTTATGCCAAAGAGGTATATTTTGGGGTGACAAATTCTGCTTCCTTTCATTCTTAATGTAATCCTATTTGACTTTCTCACTTTGCAATTTGTACACATTGTTAGGAAGATATTTTGTATCAAGCTATTGGACTATTATATTGTATTTATGATGCAAACATAATTGTGATATAGTTTTGATTTTTTTCTCTTAAGTTTAACGGTAGGTTAAAAATTCAAAGAATTGAGATTCCTCATTAATTAATGTGCTTTTTTGTTTTTTTTTTCTTTTTTTCCTCATAAGTATATGAGGTACCTTAAATAATTGTTGTGACTGCTTTTGCTGGGATATTGCTGGTACTAAATAAATGACTGAGGGCTACAGTTATCATTCCTAAATTATTAATCTCATAGCAGTCAGGGAACCACCAAAATAGTTTATGATAACCCAGGGGCTAATTTGTCATTGAATAACTTTTACAAATGCCACAGCTTATTTTTTCCCCATTCCATTTGAGAAAAGGTATTTTTAGGTCTGCAGTTTTTGGCTGAAGAGTGGTTATTTTAGAAAAAATATGAAGTGTTATCATTTAATGGGCTCAGATCCCAAATCCAAGTCTCTTATTATGGACCTTTGAAAGTCCGTGGTTTCCAGGGTGCCTGGGTGGCTCACTTGGTTAAGCATCCACCTTTGGCTCAGGTCACGATCTCAGGGTCCTGGGTGGGATAGAGCCCCATGTTGGGCTCTCTGCTCAGCCAGGAGCCTGCTTCTCCCTCTCCCTGCAGCTCCTCTCGCTTGTACTCTCTCTCTGTCAAATAAATAAATAAGATCTTTTTTAAAAAAATGAAAGTCCCTGGTTTCTAAGAATATTTTAATGTCTACAGGTGATCAGGAGAATCCTGTTCATACATTTTGGGGTTACATTTGGAGTGAGACAGAAGCATAAGCTTGCTGTGTGATCTTGAGAGGTTTACTTAGTCTATGGGAGTCCTGGTTTTCTCATATGTAAAGAGGAACCTAACAGAGTTAATTAGGTATTAATCTAACAGGCTGATGATTGAACTAAACCAATTGTACCTCGTCTATGATGCTCTTTTAGTAGCTCTTACTAGTCATTCATAAAGTGTTGACACATTTATTTATTCACAAACTTCATCATCAATATCATTAATAACTTTATTCTTCTCAGAAAGCACACTTGATTAGTTTAATAACTGAATGTTCCAGAGCACAGTGATAGGATGTCTGTGTCTAAATATAGATTGTGGGGGATATAAGTGAGTTCTGTGAAAAAAACCCTATTGATGTGTTAGGTCCTGAAGGGTACTCAATACTTAAATTTTTCTGCACTGCCTTTTCTTCAAAATAGGTGAATCATTTTTGGTATTATAGTCTATGGACATTCTATGATCGCTTTCCCAATGATTAAGTAAATAGAAGTTTAAAAGTGTGTACAATTCAAATTTCAGTTCCTGCATTTATGCTTGCTTAGGAAAGCTGGAATGATCCTATGAAAACCTTTTTGGATCATTTGTTTGTTGGGAAGGAATTCTCCATGAGTGTCTTGCATTTCTGCACATCTCCTGAGCAAAGACACCATCAGATTTGCATCCAGACTATCTTTTCAAGGCTGTTTATTTAGTGAAAGGTCTTATAATGAAAGAGCATCTCCCTCCAAAGCAGAGGGCCAATTTGCCTGCTTTCAGGGCAGGTTTAGTAGAAGCTTCCTTATCAAAGTTTGGCATTTCCAAGGCTTGGAGTTCCTCCCTGCATATTAGGGCATCTCTGGGGTTTCAGTGCATTACCCCATGGCAATTAAGGCTTGAGGAACCAGTACAAGTGACGTTATTCTGACTACTGCTGTTGCGGTCTTTTGTCCTTTATCTCTAACCCAAGAGTTCAGTTATTTTACATGCATGCAACTTAGAGGATGGGGCTGGTGCCCGAGAGATTTTATCTACTTATTTCCAACCTTTGCATCCCCTCTCCTCACCATCTCCCCAGTAGGTGGTTGGAAGACAGGGACAGAGGAGACTTAGAAGGCTAATAGTAGGGGGCACCCACTGGGTGGCTCAGTGGGTTGGGCCTCTGCTTTCAGCTCGGGTCATGATCTTAGGGTCCTGGGATTGAGCCCCGCATTGGGCTCTCTGCTCAGCGGGGAGCCTGCTTCCCCCCCTCTCTCTGCCTGCACCTCTGCCTACTTGTGATCTCTTCCTGTCGAATGAATAAATAAAATCTTTAAAAAAAAAGGGTTATAGTAGGACTTTTTAGAGCTGTGTGAAGACTAAGGGTGAGAATGTTTATAAACCATTAAGTGCAGGTCTGGCACAGAGTAAATGTTCAATAAACTTAGCTATTCATATTTTCTTCTGTTTATTAAAAGGTTTTGGATCATTTCCTCAAGGTTCATCTGAGTATGGCTTTGTTTTTCTCTTAACTGGTGGATGCTTGTGTCTCCATTCATTTGAGTGGTCATGTGAAAATCAAACCTAACTTACCCTTGGGGAAACATCCCTAAATATTTTATATTTGAAGATGACGTAGTAACTAATAGTATAGTACATAACATAAAGCAGAAACTCAATAAGTGTTAGATATGATGATGACAGCTATTAATGTTATTTTTCCCTTCATCTAAACTCACTTGTCTCACATCCTTTTTTTAAATTTTTAATTTATTTTTAATTTTTTTTTGGTCTCACATCTTATTCTGTTGCTTAGCCTAGCTCTTCTTCTCACCTGCTGGCTCTATGTACAATTTAAAGTTACAGAAACAAAACATTCAAGGAGATTAAACTCAAAATGTGGAAGATCCTGTGCATTGGGGGTTGCATGGTTGTCATTTTGTCTTGTGTTTATTGCTTTATTTGATAACGTCAGATAAGGAAACAAAATGGTCAAGACAGAAATTAAGTGATCTTGGTTTAAGTTTCAGCTTTATTATTTAATTAGCTATGAAAACTTTTAAGTTTTCTTAATCTCTGTGCCTGTTTTCTCATCTGCAAAATGTAGACCATAATAGTATTAACCTCAAGGAATTATTGTTAAGATTACATGAATTAGTACTGCAAGAACACTTACAACAGTGCTCTTTTCATGTGACCACTCAAAAAATGTTAAGTATTATTATTACATTATTGCCTATTGTTTAGGAGGGCAGGAGAGAGGTGTTTTTATTGGCAGTGGTGCTCGTGTTAGCAAAAATATATTTCAACAACTCGTGGAATTTAGAACAAAGGAGATCTATTAGGGGAAAACTCTTCTTTATTATTTCTTTTGAAACCAATCACTTTCTATGGTATTGTGTTGATTAAGACTAAATTTAGCTATAAGTAATAGAAAGTTCAACTTTTATGACTTAAATAGAGTATTTTGCATCTCTGGAGGCAGGAAGCTCCTGGCATTGGTTTGGCAGCTCAGTCATGTCAACGCCAGTATCTCTTAATTCTCTAGGCCTTTTCCTGGCTACAAGATGGCTGCTACAGCTCCATGTATTGGGCAGTATCCAAAGCAGAAGGAAGGAAGAAAGAGTGGTGCTAGCCATATTTGCCTATTTTATCAAGAAAGCAAAATCTTTCCTGGAAACCCTTTAAACAAATTTTTATTTCTGTCTTATTGGTCAGCATTATGATACATGGCCATTACTGGTGGCAAGGGAAGCTGGAAAAGCCAATTAGCAGAGTTTTCAGTATTTAAGTTTGAAAGCAGCAAGGGATAAGGGAATGATTGCTGGGTCAGCCAATTAATAGTATTTGGACTTTTTCTCAAAGTGAGTATTTGATCTAGCAAACTGCAGATTCTTTTGGAAGAATAGTTTGACAGATTCTGTGATTGTCCATGAAAATCAAATATTTCTGGAAGGAGCATATTGTCCAACTCTTTCATCTTAATAATGTCTGACGTATTATGCAACAAATATTTGTTGATTGAATGAAAATAACCTGAGAAATGGAAACGTAGAATGACTCTTCCTACTGGGTCATTGTATTAGTTATTTGTTGCTATGTGATGTTACCCCAAATTTAATTGCTTAAGAAAATAAATATTATGCCATAGTTTCCATGGCTCAGTGGTTTGGGAACTACTTAGGTGGTGATTCTGGCTCAGTATCTCTCTTGAGGTTGCAATCAAGATGTCAGCCAAGTCTGCAGTCATCAGAAGACTTGATTGGGGTTAGAAGATCTTTCTAGCTCCCTGAAGTGACTGTTGGCCATGAACCTTTGTTCCTTATCATATAGGTGTCTCCATAGGGCTGTTTGAGTGTTCTCATAACATATCAACCGGCTCCTCTCAGAGTGAGGGTTCTAAGAAAGAGCAGAGTAGAGAAGCCACACTGTCTTTTATGATCTAGGCTTAGAAGTGATACATATCACTTCTGCCATATTCTATTAGTCACACAGATCAAGTCTGATTTAATGTGAGAGGAGACTATACAAGGGCATAAATACCAGAAAGAAGAGACCATTGGATGCCATCTTAGAGGCTAGCTACTGTAGTCCTAGAACTAGTTAACAGTGAAATGAGAACTGAAAACCCAACTTTTCTGGTTATCAACCTGTGGCCCATGTCACATTCTTTTTTTTTTTTTTTTTAAAGATTTTATTTATTTATTTAACAGAGAGAGAACCCAAGCAGGCAGAGAGGCAGGCAGAGGCAGAGAGAGGAGCAGGCTCCCCACCAAGCAAGGAGCCCGATGCGGGACTCAATCCCAGGATGCCGGGATCATGACCTGAGCCAAAGGCAGCCGCTCAACCAACTAAGCCACCCAGGCGTCCCCCCATGTCACATTCTTATTTTTATTTTTAGATATGTTTTAAAAGCTAGAAATAACAATAAAGAAAAATTTTGGTTAAAAACAATCACTTAAGCTATAGTTTCCTCTGTGTTTTGTACACACCCACACAGACACATTGACACAAACACACAAACAAAAATATACAGATGTTATGGCTGGCTCAGTTCCTGTCAGTATACTTCAGAGAGGATAAAAACCACAGAATTCTGGCTAATGTAGCTAAACCCCACAACTGGAGAAATGATAGCTGTGTCATTGACAGGGTATAGATGTACCATCAGAATTATTCAGCTGGTTTCCTCTTCAATCAGTGAGATGGAAAACAAAAAAGAAAAGAAAAGAAGAGAAACGATCTGTAAGAAAGGAATTAAGCAAAGGTAATTGAAAGATTTTTAAATGAAAAGAGCAGCTTTTGTTTTTTCATTGTGGAGCAAACCAGGTTCCCAAGCTACTTTTTCACATACCTGTGTTTGTACAGAAATACCGATTGGTAGAAAATTGCTTGCTGTAGTTGGGTCTTATTGGGAAAGAAGCCCACACTGAATTTCACCTTATTACAGTTATATTATTTTCCAAGTGTATCTTAAAGCAAATATAAATTTGTTTTCAGAATGACCAGTCCTTAACAGCTTACAGAAATAAGCAGTTTTCAGTTTTATCCATTCTAGTTTTAGAACTAAAAATAATAGTGAGCATTTGCTTTATTATAATAGTGTCCTTTGTTCCTATTCCTCTGAAGCTCATCAAAACCATTTCTGGGTTTATGTCAATAATTTGACACCTCTTGGAATAATGAAGGGGGAAGGAACAAAGAAAGGATATTTTTGGTCTGGCCTCTTCTTTATAGAAATATATATTTCAATTATCTTCAGTTAAAATTGAAATGGATTCCTTTTTGGCTCATATATTTATATTTTTAAAATAAGTGCTCAAATCTAATTGAATACAGCTACTCGGTGGTTTAATGAGTATATGAAATAGGTCATACTCCAGGGCCATTCTTTATTCATTAAAAATACCAGTTGTTGAAAAAGGAAAAAACTAACATTTATGGAGCAGCAATATTGAGTTAAGACTGTGCTAGGCAATGTTTATATGTTTTTGGTTTGAAACATCTTGATATAGTGAGCCAGTTATGCTTCCAGTTTATGGCTGGGAGAGGGGCATCTGGTTGGTAAAGGCAGTTAAGCATCCACCTTTGGCTCAGGTCATGATGCTGGTGTCCGGGAATGAGCCCTGTATTGGGTTTTCTGCTCAGTTGGGAGCCTGCTTCTCCTTCTCCCTCCGCCTGCTGTTACCCCTGCATGTGCTCTTTCTCTCTCTCAAATAAATAAATAAATAAATAAAATCTTTAAAAAAAATTTATAGCTGGGAGAACTAAGGCTCAGGGAGGGTAACATTCTCACTTGTTCAATGACTTTTCCTTGAGCTTTCGCTTTAAGTGATATGTACTATACTAGATGGCATAAATATAATGGTAAATAGGACAAGGCCACATAGCTAGTTGAGTGGGAAAGCTATGAGTAGGACCATGATGGTGTCAAACTCCAACATCCCTTCATTCCACCTCTGTGTACTTATACACAAATAGCCATAACCCAAGGAGGATGTGTGGTTGGTTGCAGAGAGATATATAGTGGCAAGTTCATCTGGACGTTGTGGTCAGGAGGCTTCCATAATTGCTCTTCCCCTGATACAGGCTCCTTCCTCAGTTATGGAGGGCTGAGGTTCCTTTTTCTTTTTCTTAATTTAAATTCAGTTAATTAACATATAGTATATTATTAGTTTTAGAGGTAGAATTTAGTGATTCATCAGTCTTACATAATACCCAGTGCTCATTACATCATGTGCCCTCCTTAATGTCCATCACCCAGTCACCCCATCCCCCCCAACTATCTCCCCTCCAGCAGCCCTGAGTTTGTTTCCTATCAAGAGTCTCTTATGGTTTGTCTCCAGCTCTGATTTTGTCTCGTTTTATTTTTCCCTCCCTTCCCCTATCATCCTGTTTTTGTTTTGTTCTTAAATTTCACAAATGAATGAGATCGTATGATAATTGTCTTTCTCTGATTGACTTATTTCACTTAGCATAGTACCCTCTAGTTCCATCCACATTGTTGTAAATGGCAAGATTTCATTTTTTGATGGCTGAGTAGTATTCCAGTGTGTGTGTGTGTGTGTGTGTATAGTTATACAGTCAATAGTTATTCCAGCCTATTTCTATTCCAATCTGTGTATTCTAAGATATTCATCACCTATTTCAACCATCTCTTAGCTTATAGTCTTAATTATGGAGGCTGTAAAGCTAAGAACTCATATCTCCAGCCTCTTATCTAATTAATGTTGGACATATGATTTAGTGTTGGCTAATGAGACAAAAACAGAACCTACTGTGCTGCCACTTCTGCTTCTTCCTTTCTGCTTAGAACACCTTTGATGCTTAGGGGTATCAACCCTATTGCTAAGGATGAGAGAGACAGAAGGAGCTGCCATTTATGGGCTGCTGAACCATCGTTGGCTACCTATTCCCAGAATTCTTGGTGCCTGAAATAAATACATTTCTATTTGGCTGAATTATTATCAGTAAGTTCCCAGACATCCTTAACCAAAACACTGGCTTCTCCAGGTTGTCTTATTATGCACCAGAGCCCTTCTGAAACATGTTACAAATTTGATTTATTAACTCAGAAGATATACAGGGCTGGCTTTCAACCTTGAGACTCCAAGCCATTTCCAAGGAAATGGTGGAGTTTAGTGGTGAGAAGCAGAGCCAGTCTCATGAGGTTGCAACATGCACAGGGCCCTGTGCTTATCAGGGCTTTATGCATGGTTTGATGCTCTGCTGTCTCTGTTTTAAAATTCTTAATTTTTGAACAAGGGGCCACACATTTTCATTTGCATTTAGCTGCACAAATTATGTAGCTGGTCCAGGTGACAAACCAGTATTTTCCATAAAAGAACTTTATTGTTTAGAATAGAATTTTACCTGATAGCTCATCTTGCCTCAGTGAACACCAGGAATTCCTTTCCGTCTTAGTTACTATGACAGTTTGATACCATTGCCTTTAAAATACTGCATCTCAAACTCCAGCCACAATAATTTCCACGTATGGATGTTAGCATTGATTTTTAAATTCCTTAATTTTATCTATTAGTTTACTGTGTCGAAGGTTATCAAAGGTTCTGTCTTTCTGAGATCCAGATCAGTTATCTTTGGTGGCACTGTCAGCATATATTATACTTTGTTCCCAATTCAAAAAGCAATCTGATTTTGGGGGAAATGATTTATTCCTTAGAAATATTTGTTCACAGACACTTTATTTACTACAGTCTTCAACTTATATTCATCTCATTCTTTAGTAGAAGTAAACAGAAGTGCTGTGTGGTTTTTTGAAAAGCAGCCACAAAGAAGCCTCATTATTCATGAGGTTTTATCTAGTTTAAGGAGTTATCCAATGTAGGTATGTAATCAGCTTTAGAAACTTAGCTACCTGAGGAAGGACTGTTTTTATTTTTTTGATCAGTCCCCCATTTTAACATTAATCCCAGGTTTCATTGAGACTAGGCTTCATATGAAATGCGATTGTTTGCATTACTCTGAACAATGACTATAATGAGATGATTAAATTTTTTAAGTCAAAAGACTATATTTTTGAACAATGTCTCCTTTTCTTCGGTTGCAGTACATCTTAGTCAATTGTGTTTATTTTGAGGAATGTTATGGCCTTGGGAAAGGGCTGACAAAAACTGAGGAGGGAAATTGCATTTCTTGGTTCTATACTTAAGTAAATCAGATACTTTTTCTCTCCTTTTCCCCCAAGGTGTCTTAGTTTGAAATGAATGTGATTCATTTTCAGTAAAAAAGGGACTGTAAGTTGGCCTTAGGTTTAACAGCATCAAAGCATATGATAAATGAACAGCACAAAGCCAGAGAAAAATGAATATAAGAGGCCATTTTGAACTTGATTGTAATAATTGACAAACCCTTCACTTAGAGATAGGTTTTGAACATCAGTGAACTATGAAAAGCAAGAGGGAGAAAGTTACTTAGTCAAACCTAGGAAGGACTTTGCTAAATTTGAAATTGTTACGTGTAATCAAATGCCATTTGACAATTTCTAAAACATCTTTAATGGGCCATTTACCACAAAGGTGTTTATTTTAAAGAGTTTTGTATTGGGTAAAGATCCTTTCCCAAATGCCTGTGATTTTGTTAGCATATTCTCCTTCACCTAGCTTGTGTCCCTGCTCTGCACCACATCTAGGAAAGCATGACATTATGACAAGCCAATACTTTTAATGGGGAAGTGCTTTGAAAATGGGCAGGTAGTGTGCAAGTAATGAAGCAGGAATTCTGACCCTCATTCTCAAATATTTAAGCCTGTGCTCCTTCAATGCTCTGCTTCACGCAGAAATAAGAAAAGGAGTGTCAAAGACAGTTTGTTGCCCTCTGAATCCATTCTCCTTTTCTCCTAGACACTAGCATCTATACTTCCATATCCTCTTTGGGATTAGGTGTGTTGATGTGATCAAGTTCTCCTCAATGGCATTTGAAAATGTGCAGCTTTCAATTGCCTTGCTCAGTCCCTCTTTCTGTTAGTCAGAATGCCAGACTTGTCAGCAACCTGGCTTTGACCATGGAGATTAGGACTAAGCCCTGGTGGTCTTAGAGCCCCATATTGAGGGACCCATGACCACTGAATGACTTCATTCCCAGGACCAGGACCTCCTTCCCAGGAATGTAGCCCATTGGAGTCCTGGCGTAATTAAAGGAGGTCAAGGACCAATTATGTGGGAAGGTTAGAACCCTGCAACCAGTGGACTGCATAGAACCCATATAATAATTTAATCCTATCTCCAGGGTGTGAGTCCTTTATGGAGATTTATAGAGTGTTCAAGAATCTTCTAAAGCAAGAACTTAGGGGAAGAGGATGGAGTAGGAAGATCCTATGCTCACTTTGTCCCATGGATACAATTAGATAACACCCACATCAGTGTAAATAACCCAGAAAATGACCTGGCAGAATAGACTCTCCACAGTTAAATGTAAAGAAGAGGCCACATTGGAAGAAGGTAGAAAGGACAGAGACACGGTTAGGAGAATGCATGAGGAACCCGCAGGGGGAAGACAAATCTCCACAACATTTGGCTTTCAAAACGAGAGGAACTTAATTTCATGAGTTTTTATAATCAGTGGGGCTTATCACCTGCAACTTTAAAAATCAGCAGTCTGGGCTCTGGGAGAGCCAAAAGGGTAAGAGAACAGGAACCCTGCTGACATTTCAGCTGCTTCCACAGTCACCCCTTTGGGCTTACAGTATACTTTCTAATACTAACCCAGGAGATCTTGGGATTCTGCTCCTACTGGGCCATTGCATTCAATAGCTTGAGAACAGGAATGCTGCTGACGTTTCAGCTGCTTCCACAATCACTCCTTAGGGCTTACAATATATTTTCTAAGAATAACTCCACATTAAAAAAAAATGGAATTTTTTACTGGAATTGCGTTGAATGTGTAAATTATTTTAGGAAGAACTGATATCTTTATAACAATCTTATGAAAACCAGTAGTACAGCAGAATTCGATATATTTAAGCTTGTCTTTTTATATGTTTTAGTAAGATTTTATAATTTCTGCATATTAAATAACTGGGTATTCTATGTTTTTGCTGCTCATATGAATGTGATCTCTTTTTCAAGTATTTATTCTTTTTGTGTACTTTGGGGAAGGAAAACTATTACTTTCTTTATACTTTTCTTTTGTGTAACCAGTTCACTGAACTTTCTTATCAACTTAAATAGTTCCTAGTGGATTTTATATGTGTATTGTTTTCCTAATTTCTTTTTCGATTTTTCATTTTTAGTGTATAGAAATGCAATTTATTTGTGAGTGTTGATTTTTGTAACCTGCAGATTTGCTCAATTTGTTTATTAGTTCTAACAGTTTTTTTGGTGGAGTCTATGGGGTTTTCTATATTTAAGCTCATGCCATCTGTAAACAGGCAATTTTACTTATTCCTTTTCTATTTAGATGCCTTCTATTTCTTTTTGTTGCCTAACAGTTCCAGTTGGGACTTCGAGTACTGTGTTCAGTATATGTGAAAAGAGTTGGTATCTTTGTCTTGTTCTTGATCTTACAGGAAATGCTTCCAGCTTTTCATCATTGGGTATCGTATCAGCTGTGTGCTTGTCATACATGGCCTTTATTATGTTGAGGTACATTCCTTCTATATCCAATTAGTTGAGAATTTTTATTAAGAAAGGATGTTAAATTTTGTCAAATGCTTTATCTGCTTCTACTGAGACAATCATACGATTTTTCACTTCATTTTGTTAAATGTGGTTTATCACATATGTTGATTTGGGTATGTTAAACTATCTTTGCATCCTCGGAATAAATCCCACTTGATCATGGTGTATGATCCTTTTAATGTACTTGTTGAGTTTGGTTTGCTACTATTTTGTTGAGGATTTTTGCATCTATGTTCATCAAAAATATTGACCTGTAATTTTCTTGTAGTGTTATAGGAGTTTTTATTAAGAGGGATTCTGGGGGGCACAGTGGGTTAAAGCCTCTGCCTTCGGCTCAGGTCATGATCTCAGGGTCCTGGGATCGAGCCCCACATCGGGCTCTCTGCTCAGCAGGGAGCCTGCTTCCCCCTCTCTCTCTGCCTGCCTCTCTGCCTGCTTGTGATCTCTCTGTCAAATAAATAAAACCTTAAGAAAAAAAAAGAGGGATTCTGGAGGAGTCACAGTGAGAGTCAGAGGCAATGTGATAATGGATGCAGAGATAGGGTGATGCACTTTTAAGATGGAAGAAGAAGCCAGAAGCCAAGAAATAGTGGCAGTCACTAGAAGACTGGAAGAGGGATGGAAATGGATTCCTCCCTAGAGCCTCCAGAAGGAGCCAGCCTTGCTAGCCCCTTGATTTCAGCCCAGTGAAACTGATTTTGTACTTCTTACTTCCAGAAGTGAAAGAGAATAAGTTTGTATTGTTTTAAGCCACCAAATTTGAGGTAATTTGTTACAACAGCAGTAGAAAACTAATATACTTGCTTGCTCCCCTACAGATTTTATCTCTTAAAAAAACTACTTGCATTCAAATTGTCCTCTCAATGTTTGCTTCTGGGAGAATACAAACTGTGACACTCACCATCTTTGCTCTACTTCCCATCTCTTACCACTCCATTCTAACACATCATTGTCTTTTCTTGGACAGTTGTTGGAGTCTACCAGCAACTATTGAAATATTTTTTGCAACTATTAAAATATTAAACACACTACCAACACACAGTCATATTTATTGATTTAACTATAGGTTATGCTTTCAGCATTCTCTTCACTTGGTGTCCTTATTCCCGTAGACCTATACTATTTTATTTGCTATGATAGTGTGAAAGGAGAGTCTTGTTCAAATGAAGTTAGGTCGCTCCTGGAAGTTCAAAGTGATTTAGCATTCATTAATTTCATTTGAACAAAATTCTTCTTTTTTATTTTCCTAACAATAATTTTGAGGAATTTTAAGGCATTTATTCATCAAGTACATTTATTATACTGTATTTACAAAGGCAAGGAAGTGAACACCTACTGTATTTTTTGGAGATTACTTACAGAGATTCAATTATAGTTGGCTTAAGCAGAAAAGGAATATTAAGAGGTATTACATGGCAATATCATTGAAAAAGCTGAAGAAACTATGAGCTGCATCACCAGGATTGACTTTCAAACCACAAAACCAGGTCTCCAGGGCCACTGTTGCTCCTATGACAGTCTGAAAGGTCCTTTTTGAATTGGCTACTACCACCAAAGTGCTAGCTTGGGAGCCACTGCCTGTGCTGTGATAGGGAAGCCACTTCTGCTAAATCAGGAAACCGCAGCCTCAGCTCCTGGCAATGGAACCAGGCCACTTCAGCTAAGATCTGCATCCACAAAATTAATTTCTCACACCTGGCCTCTCTTCCTACATAACTTGGTTCCAAATCCAAGTATTGGATGAGTATGCATCTGTTATGTAGAATCTAAATCTCACCCACAGTTTTAGTTGTAAGGAAGTCTGGAAAATAGAGCTTGTTGCTTTCAAGTCTCTGTAATCCAGGAAGGCACAGATGGGGGTTGGAAAAGAACTGAGCAAGCCAGTCCACAAAACCCACTACAACTATGTGCTAGCAACAATATTGGAGCGTTAAGAAGAAAAAATGTACTGCTTAATGTTTCCAGAATAGAAAACTGTATTAGCTTCAACAGTCCATTCTACTTAATTGAGATTAATGTTCTATTATTACTGTACTTTATATGTAGCAATATTGGTTCTCCCTTGCTTATTCCAGTCTTTTGGTAAGCTATCATGAGATCATTTAATAAATAAACTGACTCAGGTCACAGATTCCAACTTCCCTCTCTTATGTTTCCATGTACCAACCATGGTGTTTTGGAGCCTAGGGGTGTTGGATCATAGTTTTTGACTGATGATCTTGAGTCTTCGTTCCATAACCAAAGGGGAAAGTTCTTGAATTATTGAGTTCTTGAATTATTATAATGTAGACATTATTGTGTTGAATTAGATCTTAGGGCTAAAAATCTTGAATTCTGCCCCATTACAGTAATTTTTATAAGCTGTTGTTATGTTCTGATGCTTTGAGCATCCAGAACCCATGTTCAAGTGAAAGAAGCAGGTGGTATGATGTGAAAAGACTTCTTGGTGAAGCTCCCTTTTATTGAAGCTCAGAAACTTTGGTGGAGGCTATTACTATTTTTCCTTCTTTATTATTTTATAGTTTGCTTTGCTAAGAGTTCTGGTTCTATTGAATGCTATGAAGGGGAAACCCCAGGAACAACCACTATTCACTTGGCAGAGTTGTTTTGCCTTTGTTCTTCATAGAAAAATTGAGAGATATTTGATTGATTTAGCTTTGTGAAAATAGCATTTAAAAAAACTTTTTTTTATTAACATATAATGTATTATATGCCCCAGGGTACATGTCTGTGAATCATTAGGCTTACACATTTCATAGCACTTACCATAGCACATACCCTCCCCAATGTCCATAACCCAGCCACCCTATCCATTCCCCCCTACCCCCCAGCCACCCTCAGTTTGTTTCATGAGTTTAGGAGTCTCTTATGGTTTGCCTCCTTCCTGATCCCATCTAGTTTCATTTCCCTCCCCCCCCATGACCCCCTGCCCTGCCTCTCAAATTCTTCATATCAGAGAGATTATATGATAATTGTCTTTCTCTGATTGACTTATTTTGCTTAGGATAATACCCTCTAGTTCCATCCATGTCATTGTAAATGGCAAGATTTCGTTTCTCTTGATGGCTGCATAGTATTCCATAGTATGTATGTGTGTATAGATATAGATATAGATACAGATACAGATATACATACACACACACACACACACACACCACTTCTTTATCCATTCATCTGTTGATAGACATCTAGGTTCTTTCTCTGGTTTGGCTATTGAGGACATTGCTGCTATAAACGTTGGGGTGCACGTGCCCCTTTGGACCACTACATTTGTATCTTTAGGGTAAATACCCAGTAGTGCGATTGCTGGGTCATAGGGTAGCTCTATTTCCAATTTTTTCAGGAACCTCCATACTGTTTTCCAGAGTGGCTGTACCAGCTTGCTTTCCCACCAACAGTGTCGGTGGGTTCCCCTTTCTCCGCATCCTTGCCAACATCTGTCATTTCCTGACTTGCTAACTTTAGCCATTCTGACTGGTGTGAGGTGGTATCTCAATGTGATTGTGATTTGTATTTCTCTGATGCCGAGTGATGTTGAGTACTTTTTCATGTGTTTGTTGGCCATTTGGATGTCCTCTTTGCCGAAATGTCTGTTCATATCTTCTGCCCATTTCTTGATCAGATTATTTGTTCTTTGGGTGTTGAGTTTGAGAAGTTCTTTATATATTTTGGACATTAGCCTTTTATCTGATATGTCATTTGCAAATATCTTCTCCCATTCTGTCAGTTTTCTTTTGGTTTTGTTGACTGTTTCCTTTGCTGTGCAAATGCTTTTGATCTTGATGAAGTCCCAATAGTTCATTTTTGCCCTTGCTTCCCTTGCCTTTGATGATGTATCTCGGAAGAAGTTGTTGCAGCTGAGGTTGAAGAAGTTGCTGTCTGTGTTCTCCTCAAGGATTTTGATGGATTCCTGTCTCACGTTGAGGTCTCTCATCCATTTTTAGTCTATTTTTGTGTGTGGTGTAAGGAAATGGCCCAGTTTCATTCTTCTGCATGTGGCTGTCCAGTTTTCCCAACACCATTTGTTGAAGAGACTGTCTTTTTTCCATTGGGAGATTTTTGATGACTGCTCCAATCTCCTTACTGATTATGGGTCTATTCAGGTTTTATATTTCTTCCTGGTTCAGTTTTGGTTGTTATGTGTCTCTAGGAATGCATCGATTTCTTCCAGATTGTCTATTTTGTTGGTGTATAGTTGCTCATCATATTTTCTTATAATCGTTTGTATTTCTTTGATATTGGTTGTGATCTCTCCTCTTTCATTCATGATTTTATTAATTTGGGTCCTTTCTCTTTTCTTTTTGTTAAGTCTGGCCAGGGGTTTATCAGTTTTATTAATTCTTTCAAAGAACCACCTCCTAGTTTTGTTGATTTGTTCTACTGTTCTTTTGGTTTCTATTTCATTGATTTCTGTTCTGATCTTTATTATTTCTCTTCTGCTGGGTCTAGGCTTTCTTTGCTGTTCTTTCTCCCATTTTTATTGATTTTCAGGGGGGTTATCTGTGCCTCCTGGATTTTGATGCTTGTTCCCTTTGCCAGATTAGGGAAATTCCCTACAGTAGTTTGCTCCAATATACCTTCCGCCCCCCTCTCTCTTTCTTCTTCTTCTGGGATCCCAATTATTGTAATATTGTTGTGTCTTAGGGTATCACTTATCTCTCAAATTCTCTCCTCGTGGTCCAGTAGTTGTTTGTCTCTCTTTTTCTGAGCTTCTTTATTCTCCGTCATTTGGTCTTCTGTATCACTAATTCTGTCTTCTGCCTCATTTATCCTAGCAGTAAGAGCCTCCATTTTTGATTGTACCTCATTAATAGCTTTTTTGATTTCAACTTGGTTAGATTTTAGTTCTTTTATTTCTCCTGAAAGGGATCCTCTAATATCTTCCATGCTTTTTTCGAGCCCAGCTATCACCTTGATAATTGTCATGTTGAACTCTAGTTCTGACATATTACTAATGTCTGTATTGATTAGATCCCTAGCCATTGGTACTACCTCTTGTTCTCTTTTTTTGTGGTGAGTTTTTCTGCCTTGTCATTTTATCGAGATAAGAACAGATGAATGAGAGAACAAAATACTAAAAGGGTAGCAATGACCCCAGAAAAAGGGGGGGGAAGGGAAAACAAAGGAAAAAAAAACTATATAAAAGTAAAATAAAAAAGAGAAAAAGAAAAAAAAAAAATATATATATATATATTAGACTTGTGATTAGAAAACAGAGCCCACTCCTGATTTTTGGTGTTTTTTAGTCTGTTAGAAGAAACTACTTCCCTAAATTTTAAAGAAAGATAAATTTATAAATATGCAAAAATAAGGGTAAACACTATGAAGGGATGGAATATGAGTATAAAGATGAAAATTTAAAAAGATTCTAAAAAAGGGATTTATAAAAGTTTGGTTGAAAAAAGAAAAAAAAAGGAAAGAATTTGATTGGGCTGGAGACTAGAATCAAGCTGTGTGCTAGATTTAGGGTATATTTTGATCTATTAGAAGGAATTGTATCCCAAAATTTTAACTAAAAAAAACCCTATATGATACAAAAAATAAGGTTAAATACAATGAGGGGATAAAATATGAATGTAACAGTGAAAATTAGAAAAGATTTTTTTAAAAAGTATTTATAAGATACTAGTTAAAAAACATGAAAATGGGAAAGAGGAAAAAAATAAGAAAAAAATAAAATTAAAAAAATTTAATCTGAAAGACTGAAGGATCATGGGGAAAAAGCCATGATTTCTATGTGTTGCTTTTTCCTAACTCTGGAGTTCCACAGTTCTCATTGATCAATGAACTTGGTCTTGGTTGTATATTCTTGCTGATCTTCTGGGGGAGGGGCCTGTTTCAGTGATTCTCAAATGTCCTTGCCCGAGGTGAAATTGCACCACCCTTGCCATGGGCCGAGCCAAGCAATCTGCTCAGGTTTGCTCTCGGGAAATTTTGTTCCCTGAGCGCTTTCCGTACAGCTTTGGAGGACGGGAATGAAGATGGCGGCCTCCTAATCTCTGGCCCGGAGGAACGGAGAGCTCAGCCCAGGGCCCTGCTCCTCAGTGCGCCCTCAGAGAAAAGCAGTCAGTTCCTCTCGTCTCCCTTGTCTCCAGCCGCGGCCGCGCTCCGAGCTCACCCGGCTATGACAGAGCGTTTCTCTCTGGTGCTCGGGCCTGTTTGGAGTCTTCAAACCCAGCTGACTCTTGCAGCACATTCCCGTGCTGCTTCTCCTGAAGGAAGAAGGAGGGAATCTCCCCAGATCTACCCCTTGTGGGGTCCCTGCTCGAAGAGCAGTGGCCTGACTGTGCCTTGGATCACGGTTTAAAGTAAGCCCACGCTGATAGCTCACTGCTTGGCTCCGTCTCTGCAGTTGGCTTACCCTGTCTGATACCTGGGAGCTCTGCCACACTCAGACACCCCCGGTCTTTCTGTGACCCCACAGGTCCTGAAACCACACTGTCCCCACAAGGGCTAACCCCCCCCCCACCCCCCACCCTGCTTAGCCTCTGGAGCGATGTCCCTCAGTGGAGGAGACTTGTAAAAGTTCCAATTTTGTGCTCCACTGCTCTGCGGCTTGCCGGGAGCTGGCACCTCCCCCGGCGGTCTATCTTCCCTTCGCCTTGGATTCACTTCTCCGCACGTCCTGCCTTCCGGGAAGTGGTCAGTTTTCTGTTCCTAGAATTGCTGTTCTTTTTCTTTTCTATCTCCTGTTGAATTTGTAGGTGTTTAGAATGGTTTGATAACTATTTAGCTGAACTTCTGGGATCTGATACTATCTCAGCTTCCTAATCCTCTGCCATCTTGCTCTTCCCCCATGAAAATAGCATTTTAAAGGTAGATGGTTGGGGTGCCTAGGTGGCTGAGTCAGTTAAGCACCTGCCTATTGAGTTCAGCTCAGCTCATGATCTCAGGGTTGTGAGATTGAGCCCCGCATCAGGCTCCTCACTGGGCGTGGAGCCTGCTTGAGATTTTCCCTCTGCCCCTCCCCACCCTTTCTCCCTCTGTCCATCTCTAAAAAAAATAATAAAGGTGTATGGTCATTCTCTTTTATAATTTTACCCCTGAATTTTCATGTGTACATCTTCAGGGAATTTTGGATTGCAGAAAGAAACTAAAACATAACTTTGGGAAGATGGTTTATCCATCAGATGGTTTTGAAAATAAATGCTCAGTAAAATGCAAATTGTGAAACTGGGCTCTTTGAAACAGTTCTAAGAGCAAAATGTTTCTTTTCAGAGCACATCATCAAAGTTTGTATATGCAGTAATTTGAATAATGATAGGGAATCTTGGGAAACCAGCAGCAAGATATAAAATAACAAACATCTGGAAAATTGGCAGACATGACTTGGAAGGATACTGTGTGGAGGGACAGGTGTGCAGTGTAAATGCTAGGGAATCAGGTGGGAGCCATTATTGTAGGTAGTTGGACTAGAGGCTATAAAATGAGAGATTGAAGTTTCTCTCTTTATTTGTTCCCAAAACAGATGACCAGGAAACTAGCCATTAATTCATGCATGTATACATATTATACACATCTTTCTAGGAGTATTTTGTATTTTTATTAAACAAATCTAACACTTGGTATTCTTAATCCTGTATAGGACCCTTTTTCCCCCTTGGAAGATCTGTTTGGCCATAAATAAATTAACGAACATGTTAATGAAACTGATATTATTTCTCATCTAAAATGATTATATAAGAAAACCTCTACCATTGATTTCAAACTTTGTTATCAGTTATAAATTCTCCACATTAAAATCAGCCTTCAGTTGAGTTAAGCTTTTCTTTCTTTTTTCCCTTAAAACACTGTTTCTCAAAGTATCATCCCCAGACTAGCAGCATTAGCATCACCTGGGGACTTGTTAGAAATGCAGACTCTTAAGCCTGACCACCGATTCACGGAATCTTAAGCTTGGGTGGTGGTCAGTGATTTGTGTTTAAACAAGCCCTCCAGGTTATCCTTATGTGAGAACCTGGGGTGAGAACCACTGCTTGTCTAGGGTCAGAGACATTAGAGAGAGTAGGCTATGGTCATATCGACTTAAACTTTTGACAAAATTTTGTTTCTTTCCATTTCAGAGGGCCGTCTTTTGTGCAGTTAATTTATATTGGAAGAGAGTGCTACTGGAACTACATGTTGCTAAGGTCATCTACCTTGATGATAGGGAAAAAGATGAGGAGGCTGTGTTTGAAAACTTATTTTACTTATTAGTGACTCCAGCCAAAGATGATAAAAGGTGACCTCTTGAAACAAAGGAAGGTCTGGTTGGAGTTGGGAAGATGGCTAACCTAATCTAGAAGAAATAGATTTGTGACTTGGCATTGACTTCTCCTTAAAGAATTTCTGTAATATCTCGGTTTTTGCACAGGGCACAGAGCAGAGTTGGACTTTTAGGAGTCCTTGATATGCATTATTCATGTCATGGTAGTGATCCCAAAACCAAAAGAGCTCAAGCTTGATGCTGTCTTCAAGGACTCAGTGGATCCTTCCTCTTCTGAGGTCATCCTTGGTCGGCCTGGCTTTGTACCTGCTGCTTTCCAGTTTAACCCTGTATTGAGAAGAATTTAAGAGGGTGGAAATTGTTCACTGTTAAAGAAAATCCAGGGGCAATTCCAATGTCATCCCATACTCCTGACATTCACTAACTGACTGTTAAATGAAAAATTATTTTTTCCTTTAGTTTATAGATGGATAGGTATTTATTGGGACTAAATTATGGTACCTAATGCTGGGAAGGTATTATGCTCCTTTCCTCCACCCCTGCTTGTGTGCTCTCTCTCTCTCTCTCTCTCAAATAAATGAAATCTTTTTTTTAAAGACTTTATTTATTTATTTGTCAGAAAGAGAACGCACAGAAGCGGGAGGAGCAGCAGTAGGCAGAGGGGGAAACAGGCTCCCCACTGAGCAAAGAGTTGATGCAGGACCCTGGGATCATGACCTGAGCTGAAGGCAGACGGTTAACCAACTGAGCCACCCAGGCGTCCCAATAAACAAAATCTCTAAAAAAAGAGAGAAGAAGAAGAAGACAAGACACACAGACAGGGACACACAGGGAGAACCCCATAAGACAACAGGCAAAGATTAGAGTGATGTATATATAAGCTAAGGAATGCTGAGGATTTCTGGCTACCATTAGAAGCTAGAAGAGGTAAGGAAAAATTCTTTTGTAGAGCCTTCGGAGTGAGCTTAGCCCTACCAATATCTTGATTTCAGAATTCTAGCCTCCAGAATTGTGAAAGAATAAATTTCTGGTTTTTTATTTTATTTTGTTTCATTTATTTATTTAACAGAGAGGGAGGGAGAGAGCAGAAGCAGGGGGAACAGTAGGTAGAAAGAAGGAGAAGCAGGCTCCCTGCTGAGCAGGGAGACGAATGTGGGGCTCAATGCCAGGACCTCAAGATCATGACCTGAGCCTAAGGCAGACTCTTAACCAACTGAGCCACCCAGATGCCCCAAATTTCTGTTGTTTGAAGCCACCTAGTTCATGGTACTTTATTACTGCGGTCCTATAAAACTAATACAGAAGGCAAATAAGTTAGTTCAGCTCACCTCAGTATGTTTAAGAGAACATATATGAGTAAACAGAATATTCCAGAAGTATTGAGGAATTTGGTAGTTTAGTTAACCAACTAGAGCATTAACCAGCTTACTCAGTACTTAATCTTACCAACAGTGTTACATGTATTAATCTTCTAAGTTGTCAGTTGTAATTATAATGATGTAACTATAATCTAACTAAAAAAGCCACATGGCCACCAAATTACTTGTAGATTCTATAATATTAATATATTCTTAAAGATTTTTTTATTTGATAGAGAGAGTGTCAGTAGGGAAGGGTCGGGGAGAGGGACAAGTAGACTCTTCGCTGAGTGCAGAGGCCAACACGGGCCCAATCTCACAACACTGCAGTCATGACCCAAGCCAAAATGAAGAGTCAGATGCTTAAGCAACTGAGCCACCCAGGTGCCCTTTCTCTGTTCTAATATAGAAGTAAATCTGCAGATCAAAGACTTACATTGAACTGAACCAAATTCTAAGATGTAGGAGATAATGTGATACAATGCAAACTAAAGCTATATTGCCTTTACTCTTTGATAATTCATAAGGTACTTTTAGATATTACAGATATTAGATATAGCAAATATATGCTCATTATCAAACTAGTTATGGTTATTGAGTCTTGAGTCTTGTAGATTAATTCAGTTTATTCATTTCTAATTTTCCTTTTTTTTTTTTTTTTTTGGTAGTCAGAACCAGTTCTAGTTATTTGGCCTTTCTGGCTGTTCAAAACCTGGCTAGTTGGGGTGCCTGGGTGGCTCAGTGGGTTAAAGCCTCTGCCTTCAGCTCAGATCATGATCTCAGGGTCCTGGGATTGAGCCCCACATCGGGCTCTCTGCTCAACAGGGAGCCTGCTTCCCACTCTGCCTGCCTCGCTGCCTACTGGTGATCACTTTCTCTCTGTCAAATAAATAAATAAATAAATAAAATCTTAAAAAAACCCCCAAAAACCTGGCTAGTGAGGGCACATTGCTATATGACATGAGAGTCCAGTGGTAAAGATTTCGTATGAGATAATCTATACACCATGATGGAAGAGAGAACAGCAGGTTGAACGCAGTCATTGGACCTAGACGAGAGAACCTGTGTAATGAGGTATTCAGCAGCGTTGTGATTTCTCTCAGGCTGTCTCAGCTTTTGGACAATGCCACATTTGCTTTTGAGTTCTCAGAGGATTTCCGAAGTCAGTAAGGTACACATAAGAAGATATTTTCTCCTTATGAGAGCTAGATAATCTACATATTATATGAGTCACATAAAGCCTTACCATATTCATCATTTGGGGCATTTAATTGGCACAGCTAGAAAGATGATCTGAACAGTTTCCTGATTGTGATAAAAATGCTGACCTGTAGAGTCACTCTTAAAAAAAAGATTTAGTATATGTCCAGTTCAGGGTACTTCTTGCTTTAAACAGACTTTATGTTGATGAGCTCATGAGCTATTATCTCATCAAACATCTCCTGAGAACAAGACTTGAGGAAAACAAAGATGAGTAACTCAGAGATTATTTATATAGTTCGGTAGAGGACATAAACAAATATGTGGATATTCTTTTTATTTTTTAATTTTTTAAAAGATTATTTATTTATTTGACAATGAGAGAGAGAGAGAGAGAGATCACAAGTAGGCAGAGAGGCAGGCGGCGGGGGGGGGGGGGGGGAATGGGTTCCTGCTGAGCAGAGAGCCCTATTCAGGGCTCGATCTCCAGGATCCTGAGATTATGACCTGAGCCGAAGGCAGAGGCTTCAACCCACTGAGCCACCCAGGCGCCCCATATTGTGGATATTCTTAATATAAGGTAAAATATGAAAAAGGAGATTCTAAAGATGCAAAGATAAAGTATTATATTACTCTGGATTCAGATGACTTCTTTTAGCCATGGATGTCCTGGGACATAATGGTAATGAATTTTGCGTAAATCTTCTATTAGATGAATCATTAAGGAGTCAATTCATTAAAACAACTCAAGTTAAACAGTCATTTTGCCTGGTTTCTGTTGACCACATTTTAGAATTTTTGAGTGAAGAGACAGTGTCTTATTATTTTGTTTTTCCCATATTGTATAGGACAGGCACGGATGATAGATATTCAGTAAATATTTGGCAATTTCATTCCTAATGTGAATCTGACACTGGAAGCTATGAATAATATTTTTTGTTACTTTTTTATGAGAAGGTGATACAAATTTGGCTGTATCTATCAAACTTTACAGATGTATTTATTCTTTGCACCAGTAATTCCACCTTTGGACATTGCCCCTACATGTGTACATGTGTACACCGAAGAAAGGCCATGTGTGTAAGGTTACCCATGGCAGCATTGTTCACAACCTAATGTCTGCAAGAGTCCTATTTTATTGGAGCACAGCCATGCCCAATCATTTACATATTGTTTCAGGCTGTTTTTGTGCTGCATGGGCAGAACTAAGTGGTTGCCACTGAAACTATGTGACTTGCAAAACCTAAAATAGTTACTATCTGGCCTTAAAAAAAAAAAGTTTACTAACACCTCTCCCCAACCCCCCCCAAGCTCTGAGTGATTCAATTTAACAAAACCTTACATGTGCTTGTATAGTGCATGCACATACAAGTACAAAATTGTTAAAATATGAAAGAGTTAAAAAGAAAACCTAAACCATCAGCTTCACTCTTGAGAATGTACAGAGGGGATGTATTCTCTTTTAGTTTGAGAATCCTTCCCCTCAAGAGAGAAAAGACAGAAAGCGATGTTGCTTTATCATTATATGACAAGGATTCTTTGGGTATACACTGTGGGGAAGGTACTCCTGCATCTCAGGATGCAGAGGCGAATAAAGCATGATCTTTCTTCCTCAGATCTCAGTCTAGCAAGGGAGTCAGACATGTGCAATAATTATGATACAAAATGATGAGTGCTGTGACAAAGAGAAGGAAAAAGTGCTATGAGAACAACAGCAACCGCGGAAAATGTGTGAATCTGCCCAAGGCCTTTAAAAAAAAAAAAATCATGCACTGTAACTGAAAAAGGATATTCACAAAAGGGAGTCGTGCGGAAATAAAAATTGCCAATGGACAGGTTTTACTCTTTATGGGCAAACAAAGATGGTGGAAGGACATTTGTCTAATTTAAAACCTAAACAAATGTTTAGGCCCAAGAATATTACTGTATCTTGTCTTTTGTTTTTTGTTTTTTTTTTTCAGTGTTCTAACTTTATGCAGCTAGATTTATTTTCTGAATGCTGACCTATTTCAACTTTTACAGTGGCTCATTTGGTGCTTCATAAAAATGAAATCTGCATCTTACTGTCATAGGCATTTTTCACAGAAGTAAAATTTATTTTCCTTTTGGTTTACCATAGGTTTAGCAGATAATAGAAGCGTATCAGTCTGTAAGTATATTTAAAAATGAAGAGCGTATTCATCCATGTGAATGGAGGGAGGTGAAAAACCATCACCTTCACTTCTAGCATGCTGAATTTTCATTTTCATTTTAAATTAGTTCCCACTATTTGTTTTGGAGGCTGTATATGTGAGATTTCTCTGGTATTCCTCAGATATTGAACAAAATGCGAAGATGAATGACAGAATGGTTGATATATAAAGTAGAAAATTTGGGTTAACATTACATTTCCTTGATGGCTTCCTTTGGCTCCCACAGACTAATACTCTACCCTTTCTAGTCTCCTTCATGGATAGAAAGGTTGACCTACAAGGATTCCATGAATGCATTTCATGTTTCCTGGCTTCTGATTGAGTTCAACCAATGGGAAGCCCTGGTAGATTGCAGAAAGGGAAGAGAGTGAAGTTCACGGTATTTATTTCCTTGCTTCTTCCTATAGGATCATCATAAGCTATATCTCTTGGCCGAAGGAAGGACAGGTAGCCAATTCCACTCAATTTTCACTGTCTACAGGCTCTAATAACTGCCTTCTCCTTAGCACTTCTATGCCTTATTGTTACTAACCTTGGAGTACCATTCCCAGTGATTTCCCTATTGCTTCCCACACATTTGTCAGTACTTTCTTTATAAAACTCTCCTCAGATTAGCCCAGCTGACTGAGCCATGCTAGGGAATTGAGAGATTCAGTATATTCCTGTAAGATTGTTTTGCAAATCAAAATCTTAAATGCATAGAAGAGCTTTCTATTAAGAGAACATGGAGACCGCTCTTTTTATAAAGGGAAGAATTTTATAAATCTAAATGGGCATCAATTAATTTTTTAAAAATCTAATTTGTATGTTATGTTTATAAAGAATGATGCTTTTTTTCCCATACAGTTTCAAGTTCAGGATTTTCAGATACCATTCAGAATATATCTCATTCCCCTTTCTCAAAACAGTCACCCAAATATTCAAAGATATCTACTATTTTGTCCCCCTGAGGTTCCTCTTCATTGTGATGAGCCATGCCTCACTCAAGTCCGACAAATGCTCCATAGGGGACAAAATTTTAAATTTGTTCACTGTCCTGACTTATCTCCACTGAATATGCTTTGTTGGAAGCATCCAGATTGCCTGAGTCAGATGTAGTCTACTGGAGAATTATAGGCAAAAGTAAAAATTTTAATCAAATTCACTAGCATCCATAGAACACTAAGATAATCAAATTCCCATAGGGTGCTTGAGGAGTCCTGTTTCCTGTCGGAAACCCCTGGAAGCCTTGCTTGGAGTAAGGGGGAAAGTAGGAGCCTGTGTCCCGGCCCCATGGGGCCAAGCGCCTCAGACATTCTGGGGGAAGGCTGAAATAAAAATTGGGTATTTGCTCCAGGAACCAGGAAAAAAAAAAAAAGACTTATGTTGAAAAAACATGAGTCTGCACTGTAAACTGAAGGTGGCCAGCTGTGGTCGAACTAGGGCAGAAAAACTTCAGTCCAACCAGCACTTCCCTCGTTCTACATGCCACACTTGTAGGACTTCATTTATTTCCCCATTTTGCTGCCCCCTCCCCACAGTTATAGCACAGAACTGAGTTATATTAATCCTCTGGTCAACCAAAAACCTTCAAGTCTTTTTCAAACATGGAGTTGTTAAGCTAAATTTCCCCTATCCTGTTTTTCGACAAAAGGGTACTCCATGACCTTTGCCCCTGCTTCATTGCTTATTGGCTGGGCAATCTCACCTTGAACCTCATGTTAGGATGAAGACTAAGAAACCATAATAAAGAAAACCTTCATACAGTGGCTTATATATCATATAATAGCTGTGATGTGAGCAATTTGGGTCATCAGAGAAGCTTTGCTCCATTTGGTCATCCAGGGACTCAGGTCCCTTCCATCTGGTAGCACAACCATTCTCCTAGAACATTATTTTCATCTGCTCCTTGATGCTGGACCACTGTCAAGTCTCCTAGTTCTAGCCAGTGGGAAAAGGAAGGAGAGTATATAAGAGGCACCTCAATATCTTAACAGACCTGGAAGTAGGACTCATCATGTGTGGCAAGATTTAATGAGTCAAAACTTAGTCACATGACTACAGCTAACTGCAAGAAGGCTGGGAAATATACAGACTTCGGTGGCCAACTACCAGTTTCCACTACTAACCACATCATCTTAGACACTTTCTATCATTCATTCATTCGTTCATTTGCCCATTCATAAAACTTTCATTGAGAACTTAGTGTCAGGCACTGAGATACATGCTGGAGGAATGCAACAGTTCATGAGACAGGGACCATAGAATGAAACAACTGAAAAATGTAGTCTGTTGAAAATTCTTTAGATCTGAATTATGCTACCTAGCATATTACTTAACTATTACTTAACATACCCAGCTCCCTGTTATTTTTGTGTTTGGTCTGTATATCACCAATATTCTCTTCCAAATCCATGATCAGCATGTTACATGGTCAGATGTGAGAATAGAATCTTTTGGTAGCTACTAGGAACTTCCTCCTAGGTTGACTTGACTCAGCAATGAGTTGCTATGAGGTAAGGATATTCAATCATTAAAATCCAACCAAATCTCATTCAGCCTGTCCTCAATGATATCTTGACAGAGTGTTCTTCAGATTCTCTTTGACTGCCACATTCCCTGATCTACTATTCAGATGTCTCCATAAAAAATGAGATTCAGGGCGCCTGGGTGGCTCAGTTGGTTGAGCAACTGCCTTCGGCTCGGGTCATGATCCCGGAGTCCCGGGATCGAGTCCCATATCGGACTCCCGGCTCTGCGGGAAAGTCTGCTCCTCCCTCTGACCTTCTCCCCTCTCATTCTCAGTCTCTCGTCTCTCGCTCTGTAATAAATAAATAAAAAATCTTAAAAAAAAAAATGAGATTCAAATGGCCAGGTGTCATTGGTCCTGAGAGTATCTTCCCCCTCATAAGTACCATGTCAGCCTTTCAGTATTCATAAATAGTCCTTTCAATAAACTGCTCTAGAATCTTGATACACAAATTGGTCATTAGTTTATAGATACAGAATTGTTTGCCCTTTTAAAAATTAAGACCACTTGGTCTGTTCATGCTTTTTACCATCTCTCACATATTCATGATTCTTCAGAGTTATTAAATACAGTCTCACATCCAAGTTTTTCCAAAGCCCTGGGATATAACTGGTTCAAGCTGAAGAACTTAAAATTTAAAAAAAAAAAAAGAAGAAAAAAGTTCCTCTCTTTAAGTCTTCTCTCTCTCTCTTTTTTAAAGATTTTATTTATTTGACAGAGAGAGAGAAAGTGTGAGAGAGGGAACACAAGCAGGGGGAGTGGGAGAGGGAGAAGTAGGCTTCCCACAGAGCAGGGAGCCTGATACAGGGCTCAATCCCAGGACTCTGGGATCACGACCAGAGCTGAAGGCAGATGCTTAACAACTGGGCCACTCAGGCGCCCAATCTTTAAGTCTTCCCACCCATCTATATCTTCAATTCACTCTTAACACTCTCCAGTTCAAAGACCATTCTTCTTTGTAGAGAAGAATGAGAAAATGGCTTTGGATTGAGTAGAGTCACTTTCTCTGTCATCTATTAACATGACATTATCTGCCCTGAGTAATATCTTTTTTCCTTCTTAATTTGTCTATTTCTAGTAGGCATTTAAAAAATGGGAGTTCCTGTCTTCTCTGTCCTGTCTTAGCTAAGTTACATTTGATATTGCCTTTTTTAAGCTTGGGATGTCAGGAAAGCTTATCTACTCTCCCACATCAAAGATACTCAAAAACCTCTTACCCTTTGTCCCTCTTTTCCCCATTCATTAATTTATCCTATTTTTCTCCCATCTTGGTGTAATCCAGTCTCCAGGGTTCTGTTCCTTTGGCTCTTTGCTTTCTTCCGTGGCCAAATTTTTTTTTTCAAAGATTTTACTTATTTATTTGGCAGAGAGAGAGAGAGAGAAAGAAAGAAAGGGAGAGAGAGCGTAAGTGCACAAGCACGGGAGCAGCAGAGGGAGAGGGAGAAGCAGGCTCCCTACTGAGCAGGAAGCCCGGTACTGGGTTCGATCCCAGAGCCCTGAGATCATGACCTGAGCTGAAGATTAACTGACTGAACCACCCAGGGGCCCTTGTGGCCAAGTTTTTAAGAATCAGGGCTAAACTATGCATGGTGTGTGTGTGTGTGTGTGTGTGTGTGTGTGTGTGTGTGAGAGAGAGAGAGAGAGAGAGAGAGAGAGAGATAAAGTCTGTGTGATGAACCTCTCACCCTTACTCGTTTAGTTATTTCCCCTTTGACACTGAAATATCCATAAAGGCAGATACTGTCTTATTCACCACTGTATCCCCAGAACCTAGCACAACACTTGATGTTAATGTGCTCCATAAATGGCTATCAAATAAATGACCACTTCCTCATGCCAAGGACTTGCAAGCAGCATTTGCTTGATGCAAGCCTGCAGATGATGTATGGTCAAACTAAGTAATATGTTTCCATGACTTACTAAAAAGATAGTGCCTGCAGAAGATGGACTCTTTTTCCTTTAAATATAAAGAATAGACAAAATAATAGAGTAAAAAGTAAGACAAGGTATTTTGGTCTTCCCCTAGCATTTCACTTCTCTTTCTGCCATTAGCGTCCTTTTTCACCTAGTGATTTCATGGACTTTTCCTTTTCTTAACTAGAACAGATATTAGGATAAAATATTTATCAAGTGCTTGATATTTGTTATTCCCAGTGCTAAGACTCTCACTTACATCTGTTCATGTATCCATGACAACATCTCTATGTAGTAGGTATGATTATTCCCATTTTGCAGATGAGAAAGTGAGGCACAGAAGGTTAGTATCAGTGTCAAGTTTCTGGTTCATAGCAAGTGCTCAATAAGTAGTAGCTATTATTAGTGGTAGTGAGGTTTCTTACTATGGAAGTACCCCAAGGGAGGTATGAAGAAAATGCTTTTGTAGTTCAGTGAAGGATATGAACTACCATGTGTAGTCATTGTGCCAGAGATTGGGGGAAGGTAATGAAAAAATGAGCAAGACAATTCATTCTCAGAGAATGTGTGTGTGTGTGTGTGTGTGTGTTTGCAGAAGAAGTAAGACAAAATGGGGCGCCTGGGTGGCTCAGTTGGTTAAGCAGCTGCCTTCGACTCAGGTCATGATCCTGGAGTCCCGAGATCGAGTCCCACATCGGGCTCCCAGCTCCATGGGGAGTTTGCTTCTCACTCTGACCTTCTCCCTTCTCATGCTCTCTCTTACTCTGTCTCTTTCCTAATAAAAAAAAAAAAAAAGAAGTAAGACAAAATGTCCTAAAAATTATCACAGGGCACAAAGGAAGCACAGAGGAGGGAAGACAATCACCAACACCATGAAGGAGATAGCAACTGAAATGACCTGGCAAGTAGAGTTAGAATTTCTTGGGCAGGTAAAGGCATAGAGGTGGATGGGAGAGTGCAGAGCACAGCTGGGGAATGATGGACTATCTGGTGTCTCTGCTTTCCTGTTCCTCCCATCATTTCGTTATAGTTTTAAGCTCTGGTCCCTCCCAGGTTTTGGCCTGTTAAGATACTGCCTGCCCCACACTGTCTAGGGCCTTCTTCATTTATTCTCACATTGCTATCATTTTGACCCATTTGCCCTAATCCAAACCCACAGTTGCACAGTCTTCTTTTACAGAACAAATCCTACCTGTGGTCTTTTGGACTTTCTGTCCTTGGCAATTCTGATAACATGCTGTTTCTCCAGAACTTGGCACAACACTAACTCCTGCCTTGAGTCAGCAAGAACCTCTATTCTAATTCCCATTATTAGTTACCTAACCCCTTCTCTCCTTTCTTGGCCCACTTCTCAGGCCCTCCTCCTCACACATATAGTCTGTTTTGATGGATACAGGGGAGCAAAATAGAGTAGACCAATTTTACCTCTATTTCAGATTTTGACATGATTTGAAGACAGTTCTCCCATTCCCCCTGATTTTCTAAGCAAAAATCTTCATAGTCATTGGTTTCCCTATGACATGATTTGTGGTTATGTTATCATCAGCTTCATTGTCTTTTAGATGACTCTAGTTTCCACCGTCTACCCTCTAATCCTGAAGCTTACAACTGAGATGGAGAATTAAAATTCCCATGTAGGAGTTACTTAAGTAACTCTACCAAAAAACAACAAAGGAAACAAATGAAAGCAACCTAAAAAACAGCGTTTGAGAAGGCCAAAATCAATATTTCAAATAGGGCAAAGAATATATCCTAACCATCTTTGAGCAAGTGACAGAGGGAGAGGGAGAAGCAGACTCCCTGCTGAGCAGGGAGCCTGATGTGTGACTTGATCCCAGGACCCCAGGATCATGACCTGAGCCAAAGGCAGACACTTAACTGACTGAGCCATGCCGGCACCCTATTTATTTATTTGTTTTTAGAGGCAGGGAGGGTAAGAGGGAGAGGGAGAAAGAATCCCAAGCAGACTCATTGCTCAGCATGGAACCCAAGGCCAGGCTCGATCCCATGACCTTGAGATCACGACCCCAGCCAAAACAAAGAGCTAGACACTCAACCGACTGAGCCCCACAGGTGCCCCCGTTTTTGGTTTTTAGGTCTCTCTCTCTCTCTTTCTCATTCTCTCTCTCTCTTCTGCTTTATTCATTATAAATTACTTTCTGCAAAAACTGAATTCTAGACTTCCAGTAGTATATCAAAATATATGGTATTTTGGTATCAAAATACCATATGTGGTATTTTGGTATACAATATAGGGTATCAAAATATATGATAATATATCAAATATATGGCTCTTTTTGTCTTGTAGTGTCCATCATTTTTACTTAGGAGGAAACATTGTTGCTGCTCCTTCTGTATTCTGTTCACATTCATACTCCAGCTCATCCTTGATCGAGTTGTGGAGCAAGCAGGAAGTGCCAGACAGTTAACATTCCCTCCACCAGCTACAGATTTCCTCATCTCTTCGTTGGGGCAAATCTGAGGCATAGTCTGCGCTGTTGTACAGAATTCACAGGCATTGGCCCCAATCCCACACAGCTACTGGCTTGGTAACACACTTTACTGGCTTCCTTTTTTCCGCTTTCTCACTTACCGTTCCGCTACTGGTATTTCCTGGCCTCATCTTCCAAATAAACTCTTTACCCTTGAATCCTTGATTAGGGTTTGCTTCTGGAGTACAGCCCAAAGCAAGGCAATATTTTATATGGATTTCCTACATCTCACAAAGATAGAACATTATGTGTGGGTTTAGCTCATTTCTTCTTTTGTGCTTTACATATATCTAAAACCTTTGTTTCATTAAATTTTAAAGATAAGAAATGAAAAACATTAAAAAATTATAGAAATATTTAGTTGATGTAACAATAATTTCCCCCAAACTATGGCTTTAGGCACACTCAAAATTAAACATGTGCTTGCCTCTCAAGCAACTGTTAGGCCAACAATGTTTGGACATCTCCAACAATGAAAGCATTACCCTTGTGAAAAATTGGCATAATTGGAGCCATTTTAAAATAGAGCTGGAATGGCCACTTTGGAGAAACTGCCTTACTCGTCTTTGTTTGAACTGGGCAAAACCTTTGGAGTAGGTAAAATGGCAATTGTTTTAAACAATTGCTTGAGAAATCAGTGAGAGAATGAATATCCTGATCAGCAGACTGATGGTTGTGGACTTTTTGAAGATAGAATCAGTAGTTAATCAATGTGTATAACCTAGAGTATATTAGTTTATTAACACCCATAGAAAAAATTTCCTTTTCTTTATCTCATGTAATTGCCCCCTCCTTTTCCTCATAGAAACCCCTTGCTTGTATCCTACAAATGGAACACTATTTGAGATTTTACCTGATTCTGTGCTCCCCAGATTATAATTCTTTACTCCCAAATAAATGTTCGTTAGCCTCTCATTGCGGCTCTTTATTTTCAGGTTAACACCTTTAACCAAGAGTCATTTGGTGGGATAGTACAGTGGTTTTATAATCAGTAAAAATTTGGGGGAAATGTTCTCTCGTTCATCGTGCAACATTTTGAGAGCTTTCCCTCTGGCAATACAATACAGGTGTTCCCCTCCCCTTATTTGTGATGTCAGTTTCAAAAATCAATGCATTTTTTATTGAAATAAAGATCAGTTGAATGCAATGATATAAAGATCAGCATAAAAGAAAAGCCAGTCCATTTTATGATGTTTTCACATTTAAAAGAAAAGATCAGATTAAGTCATCAGAATAGTCAAGTTTTTATTTATTTATTTATTTTTAAAAATTTTTTAAGTTTATTAGAGAGAGAGAGAGAACATGAGCAGGGGGAGGGGGAGGGAGGGGCAGGGGGAAGGAGAAGCAGACTCCCTGTGGGACTCCCTTGCAGGACCCTGAGCCAAAGGCAGATACTTAACTGAGTGAGCCATGCAGGTGCCCCCAGAATAGAAAAAAAATTTTGGAGGATGCTAAAAGAAATTTACTTTAGACCATTTACACTGACTACATGGGGCAGTTTGTTTTGAGCAGAAAGCACACAAACAAGGCTTATGACATAAATAAATGAATAAAAAACTTTCATTGTAGTAATGGACAAGGAGTAATGGTCTGGCAGTATGTTTTTGAGAAATTAACTGAGGAACCGATAGCTGCATTATTAAGCATGAAAAGAATTTTTATGAGGAGCAAACACACATCTATTTTCCTGCGTTTGAAAACTTTGTTCATTAGTGAAACAGCTCATTTAGATTTCCCTAAAGAAAAGCCTGCTATACAAACTTCAGGAGTCAGGCTTGCATTTCAGAATTCTTAAAAACATGCCCAAATGATGAAGAAGATTAATTACCCTTGTCTGGTGAACACAAAGACAAAGGTGAGGCCAAGAAGAAAACTGGAGGGGGGACCACAGGAAAATTGAGCGCAAGTTGAAGCTCACCATAAGGTGCCCTTCCTCATTTTATTTTTCAGTGTTACCTTTCCCCACCACCTCCTGTCCCCCAAGATATTCCCCAAAACTTCTCAGCCCCCAAACAATTCCATATGCGGTAGGAATAACACCAAAACCCTAAAAACCTCACCCTTGGAAATGCAAGACTTTCAGTTGCCCTGTGCTTGTGATGAAAAAGGTAGTTATCAAGCCTCCTATATAAGGGTTGTTCCAGGGAGAACTGAGTCCCCTGGAATCTCTGGGAGAAAGGATGGCACTTTATCTATGGCAAATGAATATTCATAAGGAGTCTATAGGACAATTAATGGGCAAAACTAATTACAGGTGACTAATGGAAGTAGGAAGCCTCTCAGGACAGCTAAGTTCTTGAGAATATGGATTAACACTCAAAACAAAAAGCCTAATAAGCAAAGTATGGGCACCCATGATCAACAGTTCCCAAGACTGATGATGTCAACACTAAAATGCAAAATTCCTCCAAATGGATGAAAGATCTAAAAATAATTTGAAAGAAATAAAGAAATCATGGGTGATTTCCTTTATAACTTGGGAGTAATGAAAGACTTGCTAATTATGAGTCAAACTCTAGAAGCTACAAAAGAAAAGCTTAGTTTATATATTAGACTACATTAAAAAACAAACAGACAAACCAGGGGTGTCTGGGTGGTGCAGTTGGTTGGGCATCCAACTCTTGATTTCAGCTCAGGTTGTGATCTCAGGGTTGTGGAATCAAGCCCCTCATTGGGACCCATTCTCAGTGCAGAGTCTGCTTAGGATTCTCTCTCCCTCTTCCTCTGTCCCCATTCCCCTTAAATAAATAAATAAATAAATAAATCTTTAAAAAACCCACAATATTTGCCTGGCTTAAAATATAATGAGAAAAGGCATAGGACAAATGACAAACTGGGAAAAGCTTTTGTAACTTAAATCACAAAATAAAAGATAATATCCTTCCTAAAATCTATATGAAAAAGCCCAAGTGCAAAATAGAAAAATGAGCAGGATAGCAAAAGAAGTGTACATAGATGACCAAGCTTACCAATAATAGCAGAAATGCAGATTAAAATACATCAAGTGACTATTTCTCACCTACATATTTAAAATGAACAAATATTTTGGAGTTTGACAGCACATGCTGTAGGCAAGGCTGAGAGGAAACAAACCCTTATAAAACATTGCTGGTGGGAAGGCAAACTATAACTCATATGGAAGGGAGTTTTGTAATATTTAATGAAATTACAGATGCACTTATTGTGAGAGAACCCCTCTTCTAGGAGTCTGTCTGAAATATATTTCCGAACATTTATGTAATGACAGATGCACAGGGTTATTGATTGCAGCATATTATTTCTAATAGCAAAAGATTGGAAACAACCCAAACATGCATAATATAGGACTAGTTAAGCTACCGTGAGTTCATACCATAGGGTTCTATGCAGCCATAAAAATGGACTGGGAAAGATGCTGATATGGTGTGGTCTCTTTATTTTTGTTCAGTGCAAAGTGCAAGATGCAAAACCTTGTATGCAGCAAACTATATTTTGTGTAATTCAGGAGTGGAAGATGGGAATACATCTATATATTTGCCTCTGTTTGCAGGAAGAAATGCTGGAAGGTTAAACAACTTTTTAAAATGGCTGCCTCTAGGGAGTGGGAGGTAGAAGGGAAGAAAATGGAGGGAGGAAGCAAGCCTTATCTGAGTTAACCTTTCACATAGTTTATACTTTGAAACACATCGATGTTTTACATATGCAAAAGATAAAATTTATTTAGAATGTCAACAAATGCCTCATTTGAAAATAGAAAGACAGAAATAATAGAATAATAGAAATAAATGCTCTAACTTAATTCAAATTGATAACATCTCTTCAGAGAGATAAAATATATTTCAAGAGACTTTAGAAGATGGAACTTGTACTGTGCGTCCTCAGTGTACTTTCTTTGCCATTTTGGAGGAAACAAGAACATCGAGAAAATGAAGTGTGATTGTCAAGATGAGCATAGTTTAAGAGAGACAGGGTCCTGGTAATGTTTGAGGGACTTGAAGCAAGAGTACAGCGGATGCATATATACCATGTGTCTGAATATTTAAAAGCTGTCAGTCAAGCTAACAAACTGTTAAATAAAATAGGTTCTCTCCCACTACCTTGACAGATAATACCTTCTTTATGAGTGGAAAGCCAGGTTTAAATGTAGGATTCTTTGGACTCCTTGGGCTCCATATCACATTGTGGCAGCTTAGAGGCTTACCCCCTTTCTCTTCCTGTTTTAGTATCTGTGCCACACCCTGAGAAGGCTCCCATGCATACATATGAATACCCCACTCCATGTATTAAGGCTCCACCCACCCTTTCACAACACAGAGCAATTCTTTTGTGCCCCACCCCCCCCCCCCCCATAGCCTGGCAGAGTGCACACTAGCTGGCAGGTCTTAGGGAAATGTTTGCCCAGGCCCTGGGAGCAGGCTTGAGGCCTTTTGGGAAGGGAATTCGCAGATCTGGGGGTCTCTAAAATATGATCTAGAACAGGGAGCATATCTTCTTGACCCTTCCTTAGTTCCCCTGCCCAGAGCTAAGTCAGGCTTGAGGGACAGTACGGCAAGATGATTTATTATAGCATGAAATTTTATTTATTCTCTTCATATTATCCATTTCCTTTATTTCAAGTAAGTCCTAGTATTTCCTTACCTCAGGGACTTCCTTCAGGCCAGAAAATTTCATGTCAGGTAAGGTGCTCGTGCGAGGTAAGATGATATGGCAGGCAGAAGCAAGTGTTTTGTTTTGTTTTGCTTTTCTGAGGACAGCAAAAGGGAAAGGTAGAGAGATTTGTTGTTAACTGGGCATGGTTGGAAGTTGGACATCCTGGAAGAGTGGGGGGTCTGTTAGGAAGAAGAGGAGATGTGCTGAGGTTATCATCTTGAGCTGTCTGGTGGTAATTCTCAAGGCTGATGGAATGTGGTTTTGGATTTAGACCATTTGATGATGGAACTCATACTAATAGGTAGCAGCTTGGAAGCTTCGATCTAAAGAGGAAAAATGTACTTTCTGTGATAAGAAGATTTACGCTTTCAGGGCACCTAGGTGGCTTATTGGCTAAGCGTCTGCCTTCGGCTCATGTCATGATCCTGGAGTCCTGGAATTGAGCCCTGCATTGGGCTCCCTGCTTGGTTGGGAGCCTGCTTTTCCTTCTCCCTCTGCCTGCCAATTCCTCTGCTTGTGCTCTCTCTCTGTCAAATAAATAAGTAAAATTTTAAAAAAAGAAAAGAAGATTTATGCTTTTAGTGTGCTGAAATTTTGGCTGAGAGGAAGAAGGAATGCCAATGACCATGCCAAAAATGGCTAAAATGGTAAATTTTATGTTAATATGTATTTTACCACAATAAAAAGTATTAAAGATAAATGTACAGAAAAATTTTGTTTACTGAACCTAGTAAAAAGTCTAGTAAAAATCTAATAATAAATTTAAAAAATAAATCAAATTTAAAAAATAAAATAAATCAGATCCTGTATCTTGCATGTCTTTGGTTTTTCCCCCCTATTTCATTATTCTAGGGATTTGTCTCTGTTGTATTTGTGCAAAAGTATTGGTCTACAGTAGATTATCTTAAAAACAAAACAAACAAAATGAACTTAGTCTTTCTTTTTTTTTTTTAAAGATTTTATTTATTTATTTGAGAGACAGAGAAAGTGAGAGAGAGCATGAGAGAAGGTCAGAGGAAGAAGCAGACTCCCCATGGAGCTGGGAGCCCGATGTGGGACTCGATCCCAGAACTCAAGGATCATCACCTGAGCTGAAGGCAGTTGTTCAACCAACTGAGCCACCCAGGCGCCCAAGCTTAGTCTTTCAGTACTGATCTTAGCTATGCATTCTGCTATATACAGGACTGTGTTGAAGTCCTAACCCCCCAGGGTGGCTATATTTGCACAAGAAAGTCATTAAGCTTAAATGAGGTCATAAGAGTAGTGCACTGATTCAGTAAGAGGAGACATCAGAGAGCTGGTCTCTCTGTCTGCCATGTGAGGGCAGAGTGAGAAGGCAGCCATCTACAAGCTAGGAAGCAGTCTCACCAGGAAATGAATTGGCCAGCACATTGATCTTGGACTTACCAGCCTCTAGAACTGTGAGAAAAGAAATTTCTGTTGTTTAAGCCACCCAGTTTGTGGTATTTTGTTAGGGCAGCCTGAGCTGACTTATCGCTACTGGCTTAGAGGATCATCATGAAGTCACTGCTGGTCTGTGATCTGCCTTCAACACCAGGGAAGCCATGTTGGAGGTAGTGTGCAGAAAATAAAAGAACAGCTCAGTTCTGTAACACTGAAAAAAGAAATGTCTCTGAAGTGTTTTGATGATATTCTGGGTCTTAACTGCAGCTTTAAGAGAGATATATACTAGGATAAATTGAGAATATTCAGTGTTTTGAATAGGGAGAAGTGTACTGTTGAATAATAATGTCAATGCTAGGGAGCCTGGGGGGCTCAGTCGTTAAGCGTTAAGCGGCTGCCTTGGGCTCAGGTCACGATCCAAGAGTCTTGGGATAGAGCCCTGCAGCGGGCTCCCTCTCAGCGGGGTGTCTGCCTCTCTCTCTCCCACTCCTTCTGGAACCACTCTCGCTCTCTCTGTCAAATAAATAAATAAAAATTAAAAAAAAATAATGTCAATGCTAACTGGAAGATGTTAACAAATCCTAGTCTTTTAGAAGGCTTGTAACCCTCGTTTGAACCAGTGTTCATAGAGGTTGAAACAGTGAGCTTTTATTTAGGCTGAATGGAAAACAAAATTGTTACTGAAAAATCGGCTGCAATTCTAGGATAAGACATATGTTATTATCTATCACAATGGAAGAAGAGAAGAACTACTTCTATTTTGATCAAAAGACTCAGGGCACCATGTAGCAATTTAATTTAACGCCATACTGTGTGCATTTTATATAAAATTGAATGTGAAAGTTTCTTCTCTTGGAGTCATTTAATAGTGACACATTCAAACTCTAGACAAGTGAGACCTTGATGGCCCAGGGAAATAAAAATGTATAGTCCTTGGTCTGTGAGGGTGCCATGAGAGTATGTTTCCTGAATTGGTCTGAGGTTTGGGGTTCTCTGAATCAGTTTCCCCTTCTAGCCTGATCCTCCCTGCGGCCTGTCACAGGCCTATGGCTATAGGATGTTCTCTAGGATCGGGGGTAGGATCTGTAGACAGGAGATAGAGCATTCATTTCATCATTGAATAGTGTTCCATTTCATGTGTATATAAATTATGATTTATATATCCAATTTACATCCATGGATATCTGGGTTGATTACTTTATGTATTGTTAATACAAATGTGACTCTATTTATATTATTATAAATTTCTTCTAGTACACATACAAGAGTTTTCCAGAATATATTTCCAGAAATAGACTAAATGGGTGGTGGTACATTATATTTTTAGTAGATAATGCCAAAGAGTCTTCTAAAGTGGATAGTTGTAATATATATTGCATCCACTTCTAAAGTGCATGTTTGAAAGACCATTAGTTCCTATTATCAATCTGTAAATTATTTTAGGGTTTCTTATAAATAATAACAGTTTTTCTAAATCCTTAGATCTTTGAGTTTTTTGCCTTATCTTCCTACACTGGCTAAAGACCTTCAGTACAAAGTTAAAGAAGTGGTAGTAATGAACCTTCCTGTGCTCTGATTGTAGAGGAAATTCTTTCAATATTTTGTCATAAGTGTGATATTTGATGTGGATTTATTTTTTATAGAGATTGATTATCAAAACAAGGAAGTTTCTTTTTATTTGCTAAAAATTTATGTTCTTATTTTTTATAAAGCAAACTTTATTATTTTAAATATATGATACATATTTAATGTTTAATAATTTAAACCATACAGAGCAATACAAAGAATTACTTTATTTTATTTTATTTTATTTTATTTTATTTTAAGATTCTATTTATTTATTTGACAGATAGAGCGATCACAAGCAGGCAGAGAGGAGTGGGGGGAAGCAGACTCCTTGCTGAGCAGAGAGCCCAATGCAGGGCTCCATCCCAGGACCCTGAGATCATGACCTGAGCCGAAGGAGAGGCTTTAACCCACTGAGCCACCCAGGCGCCCCTACAAAGAATAATTTTAAAGATTACTGTAGGGGTACAGTTGGTTAAATGTCTGACTCTGGATTTCAGCTCAGGTCATTCAGGGCTCTGTGCTCTGTGGGGAGCCTGCTTGAGATTCTCTCCCCCCGACCCCACCCTATGCTTGTGCGCTCTCTCTCAAATAAATAAGTAAATCTTTTTTTAAAAAGTTCCTTATGTGGGTTCCTGTCCAAATTTTCCTAATTTCCTCCAAAAGATTCTTTCAGCTGATACTTAAGTATGCTGGAGTCCTTAATGAGACATATATATTGCAAATATTTTCTTTTCTATGTATTGCCTTAGCCTTTTACCTTTTCTAATGGGATATTCTAGAGAAAAAATTAATTTTGATGAAGTTCAGTTTATCAACTTATTATTATGGTTTTTCTTTTTGTATCCTATTTAAGAAACACTTGCTTACCCTGAGCTCATTAATATTTTCTCCTACATTTTTCTTTTAAAAGTCCTATATTTTAACTTTTACACTTGGTTCTACAATCTATTTTGATTTAGTTTTTGTATATAATATGATGTAATGGTTAAAGTTTATGTTTTTCAATTGGATATCCAGTTCTAGCATCATTTGTTGAAAAGACTTTCCTTTTTCCACCTTGAATTGACTTTGACTACTGTAGCTTTATATCAAGTCTAAAAATTAGGAACTGTGAATCCTCTAAATTTGTTATTTTCAAAATTGTTTTGGCTTTTCTAGGTCCTATGGATTTCCTTATAAACCTTAAAATCAGCTTATCAGTTTCTTTATTTTTTATTTCTTGTTTTATTTTTAAATTTTTAAAAATAATTTATTTTTTAATTAACATATAATGTATTATTTGCCCCAGGGGACATGTCGCTTACACATTTCACAGCACTTACCATAGCACATATCCTCCCCAATGTCCATAACCCAGCCACCCTATCCATTCCCCCCTACCCCCTAGCTACCGTCAGTTTATTTCGTGAGTTTAGGAGTTTCTCTCTCTTTTTTTTTTAAGATTTTATTTATTTATTTGACAGAGAGAGAGAGATCACAAATAGGCAGAGAGAGAGGGGGAAGCAGGCTCCCTGCTGAGCAGAGAGCCCGATGTGGGGCTCGATCCCAGGACCCTGAGATCATGACCTGAGCCAAAGGTAGAGGCTTTAACCCACTGAGCCACCCAGGCACCCCATTTTAGGAGTCTTTTATGGTTTGTCTCCTTCCTGATCCCATCTTGTTTCATTTCCTTCCCACCCCCCTGCAACACCCCCCACCCTGCCTCTCAAATTCGTCATATCAGAGAAATCATGTAATAATTGTCTTTCTCTGATTGACTTATTTCACTTAGCATAATACCCTCTAGTTCCATCCACATCATTGCAAATGGCAAGATTTCATTTCTCTTGATGGCTGCATAGTATTCCATTGTCTATATATACCACTTCTTCTTTATCCATTCATCTGTTAATGGACATCTAGGTTCTTTCCATAATTTGGCTATTTTGGACATTGCTGCTATAAACATTGGGGTGCACATGCCCCTTCGGATCACTACATTTGTATCTTTAGGGGTAAATACCCAGTAGTGCGATTGCTGGGTCATAGGGTATCTCTATTTCCAACTTTTTGAGGAACCTGCATACTGTTTTCCAGAGTGGCTGTACCAGCTTGCATTCCCACCAACAGTGTAGGAGGGTTCCCCTTTCTCCACTTCCTCACCAACATCTGTTTCCTGACTTGCTAATTTTCAGCTTATCAAGTAAAAAAAAAGATTTTTGAGAATTTGTTTAGTATTATATTGAGTTTATAGAATAATTTGGTAGAAAATTGAGATTCTAACATTATTGTATATTCCAAATACCAAAAATGGTATATGTTCTATTTATACTTTGAGTAAGTTGCTGGTAAAACAGATAAACAAATTCCAGTATATTTTCTTTTCCTTGTGGCAAGGTTGTGCATATTATGTGAGTCTATTTGGGTCTGAAAATTCTGGGATACTTTTCCTTGAGGGCCAGCAAAGTACCAGTGCTGGACTTACTCTTCCACTGTCTCCCTTAAATCATTATGTTGGCAGCTTGGAACTAAGAATCAGAGTTAAGGATTTATATATGTACTGCCTGCTGGCTTAGATTTCTTTAGTTTTTTTTTAAATTATTTTAAGTAGGCTCCACACACCAAGGTGTGACTTGAACTCATGACCCCGAGATCAAGAGTTTCATGCTTCACTGACTAAGCCAGCCAGGCACCCTTAGATTTCCTTTCAACAGACTTTGGAGATTAAATTAAAATAATTTTGAGTGTCATAACAAAGCCTCTTAGTATTATTTTATTTTATTCAGGTATGATTGACAAACAATATTATATTAGTTTCAGGTGGACAATATAATGATTTGATTTTTCTGTGTATTGCAAATGATCACCACAGTAAATCTAGTTAACATCTATCACCACATGTAGTTATAGAATTTTTTTCTTGTGGTGAGAACATTTAAGATTTATTCCTTTAGCAACTTTCAAATGTGCAATACAGTATTATTAACTACTATTAATATAGTAGCCATGCTATGTATTATATCCACATGACTTATTTATTGTACAACTGTAAGTTTATAAATTTTGACCCACTTCACTTATTTCACCCACTCCCCAACCCCATCTTTGGCAACCACCAATCTGTTCTCTGAATCCATGAGCTCAGTTTTTTATCTTTTAATTCCATCACATACATATCTATACATCTATATCTACATATATATATACACTAATTTCTTTATCCATTCATCTATCAATGGATTTTTAGGTTGTTTCCATACCTTGGCTATTGTGAATAATGCTACAATGAAAATGAGGGTACACATAGCCTGAAATGAGGGATGGAAAAGATATTGCATGCAAATGGAAACTAAAAGAGAGCAGGAGTAGTAGCTATATATGTATCAGACAAAATAGACTTTAAGTCAAAAACTATAAGAAACAAAGAAGTTCATTATGTAATGATAAAGGGGTCAATTTATCAAGAAGATACAATTATAAATATATATGCAGCCAACATGGGTGCACCTAAATATATTAAGCAAATACTGACATATCTGAAGGGAGAACTAGACAGCAATGCATTAATAGTAGAGGGCTTCAATATTTCACTTTCAACAAAGGATAGATCATTCAGCCAAAAAATCAGTAAGGAAACATTGGACTTGAACTATACATTAGAAGTATGTGAGGTGATGGATACATTACTTAATTTGATTATGGTAATCATGTTATAATGTATACATATATACAATTTTTATTTGTCCATATTGCCTTAGTAAAACTCAGGGGGTGGGGGGGAAGAAAGAAAAGAAATCATTCAAGTTGCAAAGATTCAACCCATCTCTTTTTTTTTAAGTTTTAAATTTTAATTACACTATTAACTTATAGTGTTTTATTGGTTTCAGGTGTACAAAATAGTGTAGTGATTCAACAATTCTATTTGTTATTCAGTGCTCATCATCATAAGTATAGTCTTTAATCCCTTTCCCCTATTTCACCCATCTTCCCCCCTCCCTGCCACCTCCCGTTTGGTAACCATCAGTTCTCTATAGTTAAGAATCTGTTTCTTGGTTTGTTTCTCTTGTTTTTTTTTTCCTTTGCTCATTTGTTTTGTTTCTTAAAATTCCACATATGAGTGAAATCATATACTATTTGTCTTTCTCTAACTTATTTTGCTTAGCATCATACTCTCTAGTTCCATCCATGTTGTTGCAAATGGCAAGATTTCATTCTTTTTTTTTATAGCTGAATAATATTCCATTGTATATATATACTACTTCTTTATCCACTCATTTATCAGTGGACACTTGGGCTGCTTCCATAATTTGGCTATTGTAAATAGTGCTGCCAGAAACATAGGGGTGCATGTATCCCTTTGAATTAGTGTTTTCGTATTTTTTGAGTAAATAGTGGTGCAATTACTGGATTGTAGGGTAGTTCTATTTTTAACTTTTTGAGGAAACGCCATACTATTTTCCACAGTGGCTACACCAGTTTGCATTCCCATCAATAGTGCATGAGGGTTCCTTTTTCTCTACATCCTCACCAACACTTGTTGTTTCTTGTGAAATGACACCTCATTGTAGTTAGTTTTGATTTGTATTTCCCTGATGATGAGTGATGCTGAGCATCTTTTCATGTGTCTGTTGGACATCTGTATGTCTTCTTTGGAGAAATATCTGTTCATGTCTTCTGCCCATTTTTAAATTGGATTATTTGTGGGTTTTGGTATTCCATTGTGTAAGTTCTTTATATATTTTGGATACTAACCCTTTATTTGATATGTCATCTGCAAATATTTTCTCTCATTCAGAAGGTTGTCTTTTAGACCTATCTAGAAAAATGTTGCTATGGCTGATGTCAGAGAAATTACTGCCTGTGCTCTCTTCTAGGATATTTATGGTCTCAGATACCACATTTAGGTCCTTAATCCATTTTTAATTTATTTTTGTGTATGGCTGTATGAAAGTGGCCCAGTTTCATTCTTTGGCCTGTAGCTGTCCAGTTTGCCCAACACCATTTGTTGAAGAGACTGTTTTTTTCTCATTGTATATTCTTTCCTCCTTTGTTGAAGATTATTTGACCATATAATTGTGGGTTTATTTCCGTGTTTTCTATTTTGTTCTGTTGATCTATGTGTCTATTTTTGTGCCATATTATTTAGATTCAGCCCATCTTTTACAATGTGGTGGGTTTTAATGAAGACTTTCCAGAGGCCCTAGCTCTCAGTGCTCTGTCTCAACTACTTTTGGTTACAGAGAGAATATTCTACTGTTCTTGCAGCATGGGTCCAGACATGCCACATAGTTTTTTTGCCCTGGAGTCTTGCCACTTTACAAGGTTCTACCTGGAAGAGCAGGGCAAGGTCACCTTTCCCCTCAGATACCCCAAACTTGTCTTACGGTTTCTATCCTCCTCTTTCTTCTAATTGTCCTTCAGGGAGGGGCAAGCACAAGACTTAGAGACTCTTCCCCTTTCAGAGAACATGTTCATCCCCAATATATAAGCTGAATTTGCTTCCCCAATGATTCTTTATTCATATCCCAGGGAATTTTTTATTTAAGAATTTTTATTGAGGTATAACTTACATACATTAAAATGTATAGATCGTAAGTATACAATTCAGTTAAATTTGGCCAATGATTACAGTCGTGTAACTCACACCCATGTTAAGATATGGAACATTTCCATCACCCCCAAAAACTTCCCTCATGCCCCTTTCCAGTCAACCCATCCCCAACCGCTTTACTGGTTTTTATCAGTATATATTAGTTTTAGCCTGATATTGAAGTTCATATCAATGGAGTCATGTAAAATGTACTCTAGTGTTTGGCCTTTTTTCATTCAACCTTAGGTCTTTGAGATCCCAAGAGTATTTTTAATTTCACTCTTCCCCCCCCCCCCCAGAATGATCACATTTTATTAACATATAATGTATTATTTGCTTCGGGGGTACATGTCTGTGAATCATCAGTCTTACACAATTCACAGCACTCACCATAGCACATACCCTCCCCAATGTCCATAGCCCAGCCACCCTATTAATTTCACTTTTAAATCATCAAGTTTTATATATTCCTTGAGCCCTTTTAAGCCTTGGACTGTATAGCTATAAAACCTGAACTTTTGAAATTCAGAAGCTTTTTTTATGCTCTTTTGCTATGTCATCTCTTACTTTTGACCAAAATTCATCTGTTTATGCAGGGAAAAGTCAAGAATTTCTAGGAAATGTGGAGGGAATCTGCCAGTAGCTCCAAGAAGTATTCTATCACAGAGTCAATTGTGGAGTCAGGATTTCAACCCAGGACCCCTGGAACATTTGCCCTCAATATTGCTCCCCTCCCCAAGTTTTCCTGGGAAATTTAAAGATTTAAAAGATATAAAGAATTGTTTGCTGAGAAGGAGGAGGAAAATGGAGAGTTTTGAAATGTGAATTGCTGTGTACTAGAGACAGGGGCAAAAAGGCATTTCTTTGGCAGATAAGCTAGCATTGGTGCAACTCAATGAGCACTAAGCAACAAAAATGTTAAGAATCAGTAGTGAAGGGGCACCTGGGTGGCCTAGTCAGTTAAGTGTCTTCTTTAGGCTCAGGTCATGATCCCAGGGTCCTGGGATTGAGTCCTGCTTTGGGCTCCCTGCTCATTCGGGAGTCTGTTTCTTCCTCTGCCTGCCACTCCCCCTGCTTGTGCTCTCTCTCTCTCTCTGTGTCAAAAAAAAAAAAAGAATCGGGTTCTTGTTGGTGAGATTAAGCCTTCTGGAAAGTATTCCTGATTAAAAATAAACAGCTGAATGTAAAAGCATGGCAGAACAAAATAAGTGCCTTTCCCCTCATGATTTATAGGATTAATTGAGTTAGGCTTTGCCACTAACTAGCTGTGTAGTTTTCGGCAAGTGTTATCGCTTTTCTTAGCCTCAGTTCCTGTAGTACTGAAATGAGAGGATTACAAATATAAATGATCACTACACTTCCTTCTAACTCAAAATTACAATAAATTAATGTTTATAGTGCCCAGTCAATGAGCAAATCAGTGTACATCTAAGCCAAAGTTCCTTGCCAAAGATGCTGGATGATCCACGTAGAGGTTTATTATTGTGTTTTCTACTTCCACAGTCTCTTTGGATATACCATCTAAGCATAAAGCAAAAAGAGGTGAAAATGGTTTTACCATGTTTTTATGTTTTTATTAGGTAGTACTAGTTATGGAGTGAAAGAAATGGAGCTGTACTCCTCTTGTCTGGAAGCATTATAATGTGATTTAAAAAAAAAATTCAGTTTTGGTGACAGCAAAAAAATGGTAGTTTGCAGTGCCGGTAAAATGTGTCCAATTCTTCCAAAGAACATGGGTGCACCCTAGCTTAATTTTGAGGTTGCATAAATGAGAATATCATGGTTTTCAGAGCTATAATAATAAGTCAGTATATACCCAGATGTTCTATACTGTAGTTTAGAACATTTCACATATATCAATTATTGTATTACAATAGATTATAAAGGTAAGGGTGGTATATAATTGTCCCCAGAAAAAGATAATTAACTCACTCAAGGTGTGGAAAGTTTCAACTATTATATGTGGGAGTTTACTTGGATGTCATTTCAAGATTCATTTTTATATGCCTCACTGCTTCTGAATTAAGCTTATAATTTTTTGTTTTGTTTAGTCATAAGATTTTGTTTGACAAAAGTGTTTGTTTTACAATTTTTTTGGAAACTATCGTAGTTTAAAAAATCTTCCATAAAAAGAATTATGGTAAGGGAACAGAAACGGTCTTGCTTTATGGAGTCTCAAGAAGAAAAATGGCTAAATCAGCTTATACTGAAATCCTGCCTTTGGCATCCTGAAGAGGGACACGAATAATAGATGGCAATGATTAAAATTTAATGATTCCCTGAGATCTACAGGGATATAGGAAGGGCATTTTCTGAGGTAGTCTTCAAAGTTTCTGAATTTTCATTCAGGTCATTACTTTGCCAACTGTTGTATGCATTCTCATGATGCTGTTTGTGAAGTGTTTTCCATCAAAGAATGGTCTTCAAGGAGCAGTGATGTTTTGAGGCAGCGGCTGCCTGGATCTCCATAAGAAAGAACTCCCTTCTGGTGTCCTCTGTTCTGGGCAGCTTGAGCACACAGAGCTTCACTTCTGGAGGTCTCTTCTCAGCAACTATCAATACAAAGAAATCCCCAACTTTGAAAATAAAGGTCATTTCAGGGGCACCTGACACAACCCCTATCCCAACCCTTACTATGTGCCAGCTGGTGAGCCTTCTCTGGAATAACATGAAAACCCGAACAGAGCAAGTCATAAAATGGTTTGCAATAATAAAATAGCACCCAAAGAGTAGAAACATATGAAGTACCATGACAGATGTTATCCCAGGCCTGTGTGGAAAACTCTGGGGAAGACTGGCCGGTTATTTAAATGAAGTAGGACTAGCTCTTTTGCACTGGGGAGTGTGGAGATTCCTAAAAAGACAGATCAGCAGAGTAACTTGAGGTTCTGGTTTAGAAACTTAAGATTTTCTAGTATCATTATTATTCTTATTACACCTCCCCAAGGTGAGGACCAAAGTGCAGCTACTTCTCAGCATCAAACAAATAAGTCAATACAGGAGAGAGAGTAAACCATAGATTGTTATGGCCAGAGGAGAATACCTTACAGTTTATTTCAAAACAAAGTTCTAAAGGATTTTATGAGACACAAAGTTTTTTATAATTATTTTGTGGGCCTTGTTTGTTATAATCTTGGTATAATATAAAATAAATGCTTTCAGCTATGATCTGCCTGGGGAAATGGTGAATGGACATTGAAAGGGAATATTGATGTTTATTAGCCATTTGGTATAATGGAAAAAGCATTGAATTTATAAATTAGAAGAGCTGGATTTGTTGCAAATTAATTATGTGATCTTGGATAAGTCACTTGGCCCAGTGGCTCTCAAAATTTAATGATTCTTAGAGAAGCACCTGGAGAGGTTGTTAAAACAGATTCCTGGATTTCATCCCTTAGAGATTGTGATTCACTAGGCCTGGAATAGGGCCTAAGATTCTGAATTTCTAATAAGCTCCCAGGTGATACTTATGCTGCTTATCTAGGGGCCATACTTTGAGGAGCAAAGAAGTCTGAGACTAGGCTTTCCTTATTTTCAAAAGGTGTCTACTATGTTAGGTGATTACTCAGGTCTATCCTGGCCCCATAAAATTTTCTGAGGTTCAGTTTTGTTCTATTTGCCCTGCTGAAAGTGTCTGTGATTTTTCTTTCTAATGGACATGGTTAATGGTAGGCCATAAATGAAATCACTGAGGGAGCAAACTGTCTTAGAGAAAATTCGTTGCTGTAAAAGTATTAGCCATTAGCAACAGGTGCCTACTTAAATATTTTGTATTCAGTTTTATGGTTGATTCTCCTAAATGAAAATTTAAAACTCCTCTGGAAGGCTTTAGTTTGAATATTAACCTTGGCACTTGCTAACCCCATGACCTTAACCTTTCTTAGTTTCCTCATCTGTTAAATGGAAAAACCAATTCCAAGTCTTTGCTATATCCATGGCTCCTGGAATATACACATGAAAGCACCTCGTAGGATGCAAGGAGCCATACAAATGTAAGGAATGACTATGCATAGTGAATAGGAATCACAATACTGGGGCACTGAGCCAGTTCCAGGATGATTCATTAGAGGCCATGTGGCCTCTTAACGATACTTCTACAAGCAGGAGGAATCATTGTTCCAGCTATGTGGCTTAGTTTGTCCACAGGAGTGTCTGTTACGTACTTTTTATGACCTGGCACTGAAATAGGAGAAATAGGAAGCAGATAATGGTATGAATCAGGGAAGCAGAATGTCTGTGAGTATTATGGAAGGAGAGATCTATTATAAGAATTAGATCTGGGCAGTGGGAGAGGAACTGGGGGAGCAAACATTGGACAATAGGACCTGGGAGCCGAAGGGATGTGGGAAGGTCACTAACTAACCCTGGTATCAGTGAATGAATCAGAGATTCCAAGGAAACCCTAGTGCTTGGCACATCCACTAGCTATAGTCAGATCACAAATGGAGCTGGTAGAGTAGTCAGAGGAAGTTGTTGGCTCTTTGTGGCTACTGCCTCAATTGTGAATTGTGGAGACACATGTGGTAGTGGGCCTGGGATTACTGTTAGTCAGCAGGAGCCAGAAAGCTGGAGGTAGAGGTGAGGAGAGAGGACCACCTGGAACTTGCTGATACTTGTGTATCTGTGTTGCACCACCTCTAACCAACTGTGACCTCAGAGCATAATGGGCACTGCTTCCTTCTGCCTTCCAAATCTTGTACAAGCTCACCTTTGGTTTACTCTAATTTAGAACCACGTAGAAAAGGAGATTTTGGAGAACTTAATTTGTGGCATAAAAAAGTTGATGATAGAACAATCCAGCATGATGTCTGGTGGCATTTCGGAAGCACATATTGACTGAATAATGAGTTACCTCCTTATCCAAAGGGGACAAGTCCTTCATCTCTAAAAGAAAGAAAACAGCACTATACTGAAAGAATAAGATATATGCTAGTCTCTGAATATTAAATTGTAGTCATGTAAACATCTTAGAATGCACATACGTATGTAAAAAGTTTGTATAAGGCCTTGTGTGGATGTACACTCATAAACAATCACAAAATACAAGCAATTTCCCGATGTAACCAACAGAAGGTTGTAGGACTCTTATTTATACAAGAAGTACTAACAGGATTTGGAATGCAGGAAATACCACTACATGGTAATAGAAGTGGGAACACTGTATGTGGGTCCTGGAGAATGTTTACTCAGTATGTTAATAGTGAGTAAGGCAGAAAGGATAAAAAATTTGTTTTTCATGTATAAAAAATACGTTGTTCGATCCTCATTATTTGCAGAGTCCATATTTTCAAATTTACCACTTGCTAAATCTTAGTTGTAAACCGAAATCAATACTTGTGACACTTTTGTAGTAATTCTCAGACATTACCTGACAGATAATGTCAGTTACTTGACACACATGTTCCCAACTGAGGTCGAAAAAGGCAATGCTCTGCCTTTTTGTTTCAGCTCTTATACTATAAATAAGTGTCTTTTGTGTGGTTTGTTTAGTACCACATTTTTCACATTTTTGTGCTCTCCGTTGGCAACTTTGCTGTTTAAAATGGCCCCCAAGGGTAGTGCTGAAGTACTGTCTAATGTTCCTAAGTAAAAAGAAGGCTGCCATGTGTCTTAAGGCTGTAATATCTGTTGGATAAGCTTTGTTCAGGCATGAGTTATAATCTTGTTGGCCATGAATTCAACATTAATGAATCAACAGTATATACTAAATAGATGTCTTTAGATAGAAGCACACATAAAATAAGGTTGTGTATCGATTGGTTGATGAAAATGATATAACTAGAGGCTCTTAGGAACCTAATCTTTGATTATCTGTAGGGACAATGGTCCAGTATTCATTAACACAGTATTCAAGTATCCCTGGTGACTTTATAGAACATAACTTCTGCAAATAATGAGAATCAACTATGCATCCTAAAAGGAAGGATAGATTACTTTCAGTCTATCAGAAAAGGCTAGATGTAATGAGGGAAGGCAGATCTCAATATGTCACCATTTGGTTGATGCCTGAAATTATACTCTTAGTTTAATGTTTTTCCAGCTTGTGGCAATGTACATACCTGGGGTGATTGTTCTTTTAACCTTATCAGCCAATTACACTTTAGTATGAATAAAACCCAGTAATTTTCCCGAGATCAAGAACCTTTTTGGGATTGCATATACCAGAATAACCATAAAAAATGTGCTTTAGATATGAAATATATAATATTCTGCCCTTCACAGAAGAAGATTATGGAGGAAAAGAGAAGAAATACTAGATCTGGCACCGGTTTCTCTCTTTTCTTTTTCTATTTTCCTTTCCTCATTCTACTATTTCTTTTCTTTAGACAATAGTACTTCAAATCTTGCAATATGCCTTATGCTCATTTATTTCTGAGTCTTGCAAAGTTGGCGCCTCATCACTGAAATCTGCTTTCCTACACCCTTGTCAACTTCTGGCTTCTCTTCATCCAGTTCTCAACTTAAATGCCCGCTCATTCAGACTTCTTAGGTTCCTTGGGTCTTCATCAGGTATTGCACTGTGTACTTCTCGTATAATATCCTCATGATGCACTGTGTGTTTCTTGTATAATAGCATTCCTCCCATGGGGTGAAAAATGCTCTGTGTACTCTTGGAGTTCCTTACTAGGCTAAAAGTCTTAATGGAGATTTGGGAAAGTTTTATCGGGTTATCATTGTAAGCAGTAATCACATGGTAGAAATGACATACATTATGGTTGGACATATAAACAGCTCGTGTGTCTCTCCAAATTTTGAGTCAGAAATAGAAGAAAAATTTCATATGGGCTTTTCTAGCTTCTGACAAGAACCTCTGAATATTAACTGTTCCCATACCTTAAATCTGTGCATGTTAATTCAAACATCATAACTGTATTTAGCAATCAGCAATGGCTTTGTAATGAATGATCACAAAATCTTTTGGCATACTAACTTAGTAGCATTTATGTTGCTCATGAGGCTATGGTTCATCTGGGGAAGCTCTGCTTTATGCTCTTGTTCTGAGAGTTGGCTGGGGTGAATTTCTCCTTGTGGTTCATTTTGGGACCCAAGCTACATTTAACAGTTATATGGGACCACTCGGCTCATGGTAATGGCAGAGTCATGCTCAGTAATGCAAGCAAGGGGTGCCTGGGGGGCTCAGTTGGTTAAGCAGCTGCCTTCGGCTCAGGTCGTGATCCTGGGGTCCTGGGATCAAGCCCCACATCAGGCTCCCCACTCAGCAGGATGTCTGCTTCTCCCTGTCCTATTTCCATCTCTCCCTCTGCCACCCCTTCTCATGCTCTCTCTCTCTCAAATAAATAAATAAAATCTTAAAAAAAAATAATGCAAACAAATTTCAAGTCTCTGCTTTTGTCATGTGTAGTAATATCCGATTGGTTAAAACAAAAGGGGTTGTAGGATGGGAACTATTCTACTCCTGTGGGTAAAGTTGACAAATTCCTCTCTTCTGGAGGAAGGACATAAAGTTTTCCAGGCTAGTAATTTTGCTTCAGGTCTTGGGAGAGTATGAAAGAGGACATCAGATGTTTTACAATAGTCTCAGGAATTGGTAGTTCCTGTCCTACCTAGAAATGTTCAGGACATCCCCTCTCTGAGTAAGTAAAATATTTCTAAGCAAGGCCCTTCCGAAGAACTGGAGTCATTAAAACACAAAAATAATGAAGGACTGCTTTAGATTGAGAGCACACTTTGCAAATAGCTCATCAAGCCATTTAATTCTTTCTTTAAAAAAAGTTATTTTTTAAAGTAATCTCTACAACCCATGTGGAACTCAAACTCACAACCTTGAGATCAAGAGTCTCATGCTCTTCTTACTCAGCCAGCCAGGTGCCCCTCAAGCCATTTGATTCTGTTGATGACTGGTATCTTATGCAGATGAATAAAAGGTCTTCCCATGGCCATGGTGATGCCAACAGCAGGGCTTTGCGAAGGATTTTTAGGTTGTCAGGGAGATTAATGGTATTAATGTCCAACAGGGAGATTTCCTGTGAATTTTACTGGTTTTTGTGGTGGTGGTGGTGGTTTTGTTTTTGTTTTACATTTAAATCTTTAATCCATTTGGAATTTAGTTTTGGATGTGGTGTGAGCTAAAGATTCAATTTTATTTTCTTCAACATATATAGACAGATGTGCCAGTACCATTTAACAAATAAACTATTATTTTCCTGTTGAATTTAAAATTTAAATATTGTCTTTTTTTAAAAAAGATTTTATTTATTTATTTGACAGAGAGAGAGCACAAGCAGGAGGAGCTGGAGAGGGAGAAGCAGGCTCCCCACTGAGCAGGGAGCCTGATGAGGGGCTCGATCCCAGGACCCTAGGATCAGGACCTGAGCCAGAGGAAGATGCTTAACCAACTAAGCCACTCAGGTGCCCCAATTTTACCTTTATCCTATATTTTAATTTATTTTACTGGAATCTATTTCTAGGATTGCTATTCCACTCCACTGCTTTATTTGCACATTTCTATGCCAATACGATATTATTTCACTATAGTGGTTTTATAGTATGTTTAATATCTAAGATAACCCTCCCACATATACTATAATCTCTTCAATAATTTTCTTGGGTGTTTAGACTTACATGGACTTTATATGTACTTAAAAATTCCCATTGGGATTATAATGAATATTTTACTAAATTATATATTAATTTTAGGAGAATGACTTCTTATGATACCAAGTCTTTCTGACAAAGAATTTCTTTCTCTTTGTTCAGATATTGTTTTATACATTCAGTAAGAGTTGGAAAAGAGCTAGATATGATTTAGGACAGAGAGAAGGCCAATATGGCTCAAACAGAGAGCCAAGGTAGAAAGGAGGAGATTACTAATCATAATGTGAAGGTCATCCTCACTCATCAGCATGATTTCATTGAAGATTTATTATGTGTTGATGTTAAAGTTTATTTCTCAAAGGATATATGTTTTTTGATCTTCCTTATTTTCAAGTCCTTGAGGAAGCCATCCTATGTATTTCTTGCTGCAGAAGAATGCTTATTTTTATAACTTGTTAAAGCATTTGTTAAAGATTATCAATGGATAGAGTCAGAAAATAGAATGGTAGCTGAATGGGGAGTTTAATGGATACAGTTTCATTTTGGAAAGATAAGAAAAGTTCTTGAGATAGATGGTGGTGATGGTTGCACAATAGTGTGAACATATTTGATGCCACTGTATGTACACTTAAAAATGGTTAAAATGGTAAATTTTATGTATATTTATATGTATGTATTTTACCACACACAAAGAACAAGAACAGCATGAAATTAGCTGGAAGAGAATCACAGTCAGCCTCTATATGAGGTGAGGAGAGAGTATTGTTTGTTATAGTTAATATTTTTAGGGATCGTGCAATTATTACTATTCTTCAAAGAAGAAAAACAGAGATGTTTCTAAAGCTCCTGTTTTTCAGTAGCCTACAAGATTCGTTTTTATCATTCTTTAGTAAAGATACAAAATGTATGAGTCTTCAGATAGTGATTTATACTACACAAGAATAAAGATCTAAGAAAATGTAAAAAAAAAAAAGAATTCCCATTGAAATGAAAATCAGCAATGAGAGATTTCAAAGTTTTTACCAATTTCTGAGAATATATATAGATAATCAGTTGAGAATCTCTATTTCTTATTCCTGCTTTAAGATAAACCTTGAAAAAATGGTAAAGCAACAGGCATCATTTGTTTTTGGCATCATCTTACTTCCTTTCTGTGTCCAGTCCCCATATTCTGCCACCTCTTGCCTTATCCTTCAGGTGTCCAGTGTCCTTTGTGCTATTTGATCACTTAAAAAAAAACACAGTTTATTAATAAGATATGTACAAAAAGCTGTGAGTGTTTAATATATACAACTTGATAAGTTTGGAAATAAGTATATGCCCATGAAACTATCACCACAATCTATGCCACAAACATGTCCATAACTTCCAGAAGTTTCCTCTTGCCCTCTTTATTATTTTTTTTTGTGATAAGAATACATAACAGAATATTTACAATCTTTTTTAAGTTTTAAGTATATGATACAGTATTTTAAATTGTGGATGCTATGCTGCACAGTAGATCTCTAGGACTTATTCACCTTGTATAATTGAAACTTTGTATTCTTTTACTAATACCTCTCTATTTACCCTTCTCCTGAGCCCCTGGCTATCTCCATTCTACTTTCTGCTTCTATGAGCTTGACTAGATTCCTTGTACAAGTGGGATCATGTTGTGTTTTTCCTTCTGTGTATTTCGCTTAGTGTAATATTCTCCAGGTTCATCCATGTTGCAGTAGATGGCAGGATTTCCTTCCTTTTTAAGGCTAAATAATATTCCATTATATGTATATAGCACATTTTCTTTATTCATTCAACCATCAGTGGACATTTAGGTTGCTTCTATATCTTGGCTGTTGTGAATAATGTTTCAGTGAACACGAGAGTGCAGATATCTCTTCAAGATAGTGACTTTATTTCCTTTAGATATATACCAGAAGTGAGATTGCTAGAGCATATGGTAGCTGTTTTTAATTTTTTGAGGAAATGATTCCATAGTTACTATTCTAATTTACATTCCCAACAGTGTACAAGGGTTCCCTTTTCTCCATATCCTCACCAGCACATATAAATATTTTGGTAATAGCCATCCTCACAGGTGTGAGGTGGTATCTCATTGTCATTTTGATTTGCATTTCCCTGCTGATGAGTGATGTTGAGCACCTTTACATATACTGCCCATTTGTATGTATTCTTTGGAGAAATACATATTTAGTTCCTTTGTCCATTTTAAAATTAGGTTTATTTTTGCTATTGAATTGTAGGCATTTTTTATATATTTTGAAGACTAACCCTTTATCAGATACATGGTTTTAAAGTATTTTCTCCTATTCTCTAGGTTGCTTTTTCATTTTGCTGATTGGTTCCTTTGCTGTACAGAAACTTTTTAGTTTGTTGTAGTCACACTTGTTTATTTTTGCTTTTGTTGCCTGTGCTTTTAGGTGTCTGCAATATGGTGATTTATAAGAAATATATATTTTGGTCATCCAGATGATGAAAATATATATTTCTCGTATACGTATTTGGTTTTCATCCACAGTTCCTGGCTTACAGGTCCCCAAACCCTTGGAATTTCCTAAGTGTTGAGAACAACAAAAGTGTCTTGTGTTATGTTAATGAGATGACCTTCAGACTGCACCTCAGGATGGGGCTGGTTGCTAGTGGAGCCAGTCTTGTGATTAGAGTGTTGGAACTTTCAGTCACATCCCTCTGGCCTCTGAGGAGGAGAGAAAGGTTGGGGGTTTAATCAATAGCCTGTGATTTAATCAGTCATGCCTATGTAATAAAACCTCTATAAAACCCAGAACAATAGGATTTGGAGAGCTTCCAGATTGGCAAATGTGTGGAGAATGGGGAGCTTGGCACTCCTGGAGAATTCATGGAAAATCTGTGCTCGTTCCCCATACCTCTTGACCCTATGCATCTCTTCCATCTGGCTGTTCCTGAGCTATATCCTTTTATAGTAAATCAGTACTCTAATAAGTAAAATGTTTCTTTGAGTTATGTGAGCCACTCTAACAAATTAGTTGAATCCAAGGAGGTTGGGGGAGGGGTAGGATTCATAGCCTGTTGGTCAGAAGTACAGGTGATGACCTGGACTTGTAATTGGCATCCTGAGTTGGAGGAGGTCATTGGAACCTCCAATCTGTAGTCATCTGGTTAGAAGCACAGGTGATAACCTGGACTTGTGACTGTCATTTGAAGTTGGTGGGAGTCAGTTTTGTAGGACTGAGCCCTTAACCTGTGAGACTTGATGCCATTTCTGGATTGATTGTGTCAGAATTGTGTTAAATTATAGGACACCCAGCTAGTGTCCAAAGAATTGCTTGATTGTGTGGGGGATTCCTCCCCACACACACTGGAGTTGGGTGTTAGAACCCCTTTAGTACCCTATCTAAATCATTGCCAAGGCCAATGTCAAGAAGCTTTCCCCCTATACTTTCTTCTAGTTTTATGATTTCAGATCTTATGTTTAAGTCTTTAATCCATTTTCTTTTCTTTCTTCTTTTTTTTTTTAATCTTTAATCCATTTGGAGTTGATTTTTGTGTATGGTTTAAGATAAGGATATAATTTCATTCTTTTGCATGTGGATATCCATGTGGGTAACTGGATATCTCTCCAATAACATTTATTGAAGAGATTATTCTTCCATGTGTTCTTGGCACCCTTGTCTAAAATCTTTTGACCATATATATACATGTTTATTTCTGGGCTCCCTATCCTGTTTTATAGGTTTATGTGTTTTTCTGCCTGTAGCATACTGTTCTGATTACTATAGCTTTGAAATATTTTGAAATGAGGAAGTGTGACGTCTTCAGCTTTGTTCTTCTTTGTCAAGATTGCTTTGAGTATTTGGGGTCTTTAGTGATTTCATATGAATTTTAGTACTGTGTTTTCTATTTCTGTGAAAAATGCCATTGGGATTTGGATAGAGATTGCACTGAATCTGTGGATTCAGTGTGGGTAGTGTGGAAATTTTAACGGTATTCATTTTTTTCCCCAACCCATGAACACAAGATGTCTTTCCATTTATTTGTGTCTGCTTCAAATCCTATCAATATTTTATAGTCTTTGGTGTTCAGATCTTTCATCTCCTTGGTGAAGTATATTTGTAAGTATTTTATTCTTTTTGGTGCTAGTGTAAATGGGATTGTTTTCTTAAATTTCCTTTTTGAATAAATAGTTGCTAAGCACAGAAAGCCTTTGTGGAACAAAAGCCACACAGAGGGGGCGCCTGGGTGGCTCAGTGGGTTAAGCCCTTGCCTTTGTCTCCGGTCATGATCTCAGGGTCCTGGGATCGAGCCCCGTATCAGGCTCTCTGCTCAGTGGGGAGCCTGCTTCCCCCTCTCTCTCTGCCTGCCTCTCTGCCTACTTGTGATCTCTCTCTCTGTCAATCAAATAAATAAAAAAAAATTAAAAAAAAAAAAAAAGCCACACAGAGGATCTGCTTACACTGAGCCCAGCCCTCTGGCAAGGGGTGGTGCAATTCCACCCAGGCAAAGACACCTGAGAAGCAGCACAGCAGGCCTCTCCCCCAGAAAACCAACTGGAAGAACAGGTGCACAACTAGTGTACAGAACCCACAAGACTGTAAAACTCCAGTGCTGGGGGAAAATGGTATAGGACTCGAGGATTTTTCTCATGATTTGTTTATCTTTCAGTCTAAAATTTTCTATTTCTTTTTTTTCTTTTTTCCTTTTGAGCTAGTTTCTTATTTTATTAACCCTTTGTTTTTAAGTTGCTTTTTTAAGTTTAATTTTTTACAGCTACATTTTATAGATATATGCTTCACTTTTGGCTTTTATCCACTCTATTCAATTTTATTTTTGTATACATACAAATTTTGCTTTCTTTGCAGTTTTGTTATTCAGTGTCTTCTTAAACACAGACCAAAATTTACTCAGGAACAAATGGATCAGCCTGCTTTATCCACGTTGTGAGATTATATTCTCTCATTCCACCCCCCCCCCCTTTTTGTTTTGTTTTGTTTTTGTTTGCTTTTTTGTTTTAGTTTCTGATCACTTCGGATTTGTCTAGTGTGTATTTTGCTTGGGTCGTGGTTGATATTTTTGATTCTGCTCACTCACTCATACATTCTTCTCTGGGCAAAATGACTAGTAGGAGGAATTCACAACAAAAGAAAGAACCAGAGGTAATGTTCTCTGCTACAGATCAAATCAGTATGGATATAAATAAGATGTCAGAGATGGAATTCAGGATAACAATTAAAGTTAATAGCTGGGCTTGAAAATAGCATAAAAGACACTAGAGAATCTCTTAGTGTAGAAATGAGATCTAATCAGGCTGATATTAAAAATACTATAACTGAGATGCAGTCTAAATTGGATGCCCTAACAGCTAGGGTGAATGAGGCAGAAGAGAGAATAAATGATCTAGAAGACAGGCTGATGGAAAGGAAGGAAGTTGAGGAAAAGTGAAAAAAAAAAAACTAATAGCCCATGAAAAAAAGTTTCAAGAAATCAATGATGCCATGAAACATACCAATGTCAGAATTATTGGGGTGCCTGAGGGCAAAGAGTGGGGGGGGCAGAAGGTCTATTTGAGCAAATCGTAGCTGAGAACTTCCCTAATCTGGGGTAGGAAATAAGCATTCATGTTCAATAAGCAGAGAGGACTACTCCCAAAATAAGTAAAAATAGATCAACACCCCAACATATAATAGTGACGCTTGCAAATTTTGGAGAAAAAGAGAAAATCCTGAGAGCAGCTCAGGACAAGAGGTACCATACCTTCAGAGGGAGCAACATCAGACTAACATCAGACCTATCCACAGAAACCTGCCAGGCCAGAAAGGACTGCATGATATATTCAGGGAACTAAATAAGAAGAAAATGCAGCCAAGAATACTTTATCCAGCAAGGCTGTCATCCAGAATGGAAGGAGAGATAAAGAGCTTCCAGAACAGACAGAAACTGAAAGAATATGTGACCACCATGCCAGCCCTGCAAGAAATATTAAGGGGGGATCCTCTAAATGAAGAGAGAGCCCAAGAGTAACATAGACCTGAAAGAAACAGAGACAATATACGGAATCAGGGATTTTACAGGCAACATAAGGCACCAAATTCAGATCTTTCAATAGTTACCCTGAATGTAAACGGGCTAAATGCTCCAATCAAAAGACACAGAGTATCATATTGGATAAAAAAGCAAGACCCGGGCGCCTGGGTGGCTCAGTTGGTTGAGCAACTGCCTTCGGCTCAGGTCATGATCCCGGAGTCCCAGGATCGAGTCCCATATCGGACTCCCGGCTCTGCGGGAGGTCTGCTTCTCCCTCTGACCTTCTCCCCTCTCATTCTCAGTCTCTCGCTCTGTAATAAATAAATAAAAATCTTTAAAAAAAAAAAAAAACAAGACGCATCCATATACTATCTACAGGAGACTCGTTTTAGACCTAACGACACCTTCAGACTGAAAGTGAGGGGGCAGAGAACCATTTACCATGCTATTGGACCTCAAAAAAAGGCTGGAGTAGCAATCTTCATATCAGACAAATTATATTTTAAACCAAAGACTGTAGGAAGAGATGAAGTGGAACACTGTATCATACTTTAAGTGTCTATCCAACAAGAATATCTAGCAAGTATAAATATTTATGCCCCCAACATGGGAGGAACCAATTATATAAACCAATTAATAACCAAAGTAAAGAAACACATACATTAATAGTAGGGGACTTGAACACCCCCCTCATTGCAATGGACAGATCTTCTAAGTAGAAGATCAACAAAGAAACAAGGGCTTTGAATGACACACTGAACCAGATGGACTTCACAGATATATACAGAACATTCCATCCAAAAACAACAGAGGGGCACTTGGGTGGCTCAGTGGGTTAAAGCCTCTGCCTTCGGCTCAGGTCATGATCTCAGGGTCCTGGGATTGAGCCCCACATCGGGCTCTCTGCTCAGTGGGGAGCATACTTCCCTCTCTCTCTCTGCCTACTTGTGGTCTCTCTCTCTCTCTGTCAAAATAAATAGATAAATATTTAAAAAAACAAAAACAAAAACAGAATACTCATTCTTCTTGAGTGCACATAGAAATTTCTCCAGAACAGATCACATACTGAGTCATAAATCAGATCTCAACTGATACTAAAAGATTGGGATTATTCCCTGCATATTTTCAAACCACACTGCTTTGAAACTTGAACTTAATCACAAGAGGAAATTTGGAAAGAACTCAATTGGAGGTTAAAGAACATCCTACGGAAGAATGAACGGGTCAACCAGGAAATTAAAGAAGGATTTTAAAAAATTCATGGAAACTAATGAGAATGAAAACACATCTGTTTAAATGACATATCAGATAAAGGGCTAGTGTCCAAAATCTATAAAGAACTTATCAAACTCAATACCCAAAGAACAGAATCCAATCAAGAAATGGGCAGAAGATATGAACAGACATTAATGCAAAGAAGACATCCAAATGGCCAACAGACACATGAAAAAAGTGTTCAACATCACTTGGCATCAGGGAAATACAAATCAAAACCACAGTGAGATACCACCTTACACTAGTCAGAAGGGCTAAAATTAACAAATCAGGAAACGACAGATATTGGCGAGGATGCAGAGAAAGGGGAACCCTCCTACACTGTTGGTGGGAATGCAAGCTGGTACAGCCACTCTGGAAAACAGTATGGAGGTTCCTCAAAATGTTGAAAATAGAGCTACCCTACAACCCAGCAATCGCACCCTGGGTATTTACCCTAAAGATACAAATGTAGTGATTCGAAGGGTCACATGCACCCGAATGTTTATAGCAGCAATGTCTACAATAGCCAAACTATGGAAAGAACCTAGATGTCCATCAACAGATGAATGGATAAAGAAGAAGTGGTATATATATACAATGGAATACTATGCAACCATCAAGAGAAATGAAATCTTGCCATTTGCAGTGACATGGTTGGAACTAGAGGGTATTATGCTAAGCGAAATTAGTCAGTCAAAGAAAGACAGTTATCATATGATCTCTCTGATATGAAGAATTTGAGAGGCAGAGTGGAGGGGTGGAGGGTAGGGGTGGGGAAATGAAACCAGATGGGATAGGGAGGGAAACAAAGCAAAAGAGACTCTCAATCTCACAAAACAAACTGAGGTTGTTGGGGGGTAGGGGGGTAAGGATAGGGTGGCTGGGTTATGAACATTGGGGAGAGTATGTACTATGGTGAGTGCTGTGAAATGTGTAAGCCTGATGATTCACAGACCTGCACCCCTGGGGCAAATAATACATTGTATGTTAATAATAAAAAAAAGATAAAATAAAAGAAAGCACATCTGTTTAAAACCTTTGGGATACAGCAAAGGTGGTCCTAAGAGTGAAATACCTAGCAATACAAGCCTCTCACAAAAAATTAGAGAAGTCTCAAATACACAAGCTAACTTTACACCTAAAGGAGATGGAGAAAGAACAGCAAATAAAGCCTAAAAATCAATCAGTAGAAGATAATAATAAAGATTAGAGCAGAAGTCAATGAAATAGAAACCAGAAGAACAATAGAACAGATCAATGAAACTAGCTGGTTCTTTGAAAGAATTAATAAGATCGTTAAACCTCTGGCCAGACTTATGAAAAAGAAAAGAGAAATGACCTAAATTAATAAAATCATGAATGAAAGGAGAGAGATCACGACCAACACCAAAGAAATACAACTTTAAGAACATATTTTGAGCAACTATATGCCAACAAATTAGGCAATCTGGAAGAAATAGATGCATTCCTGGAAACTTAAAAACTATCAAAACTGAAACAGGAAGAAATAGAAAATCTGAACAGAGAGAAGAGGCCCATAGCTGCCTCCATTGACCAGGAAAAGTGAAAATGTTTCTATGAGGATTAGGAGGTGATAATGCAGTTGGGAAGGAAAGGCTTATAACACTCATGGCTCTGGCATGGCCTTCTTGGCTCCTGCTTATCTTTCTGAGACAAAAGCATATGCCTCCTTCTTTAGCTTGTTCTTGGCATCCAGAATATTCAGAAGTCAATTTACTACCTTTCAGCTCCCTGCTTCAAGAAGTCTTTCCTCATAATACAGTCAGCTCAAGGGTTAATGGGTCTATATTTTGGAGAGATTTCCCAAATCTCAGGAATGAGAACCCCTTTCTATCTGGTTTTCAGTACCCTATTTAGGTGAAGATGGATAAAATCAAACATTTAGCATGCTCTTTTCAGTTGCTAAGAAATGAGAGAAGTGCTTTTCTTAGAATCAACCGTAATTCAAAATGAAATAATTATATGTTTCCAAGAAAATGGTGCTGTATAGGTAGTCTTACCATTACCAGACCTTATCACTCACAATTATATAAACATAGAAAATAACAGTGAGCAAAGGGGAAAATGTTAATTTAGAGGAAGATGTTTTTGCTTCCATAATGGGCCCTTTCTCCTTGACGGAATTTACTGCAAGAACATCTTTCCTTGACTGAAAACAAAACAAAACAAAACAAAACAAAATAAAACAAATCTATTATTTCTTGGTCATCCATTCAGTGATGACTCAGAGTCACCCTTGACAACTTCCAAAATAGGCGATGACCATAGAGCTCCTGTCCATGGACCTTTCCATATATACTTTCATTTTCTAAGTTTCAGTAAGAATCCAGAGCCAGTGATTTTTAAAGTTTCAAGAACAATCACAACTTTGGCTATGTGTTTTATAATCCTGATGTGAATTATTTTTTTCTTCAATGATGTGACGTTATTTTATTATTTATTATTTTTTTATATATTTTTTTATTATTATTATTTTTTAAAGATTTTATTTATTTATTTGACAGACAGAGAGATAGATCACAAGGAGGCAGAGAGGCAGGCAGAGTGAGAGGAGGAAGCAGGCTCCCCGCTGAGCAGAGAGCCCGATGCGGGGCTCGATCCCAGGACTTTGAGATCATGACCCGAGCTGAAGGCAGAGGCTTTAAACCACCAAGCTACGCAGGCACCCCTGTGACATTTTATTATTAATAGTATTAGTATTAACTTCCAGTAATAGTTAAAAAACTTATGGTCACTTTTCACTTTCTTCCATATATAAGATAAAAATGAAGAGGCTAGGGAGCTAGACATATTTCTTATTTCTCTATTTTCTTGGAATTTTATCACCTGAAGGTGATTGTACTGAACTCAAATTATTAAATATTAAATTTCTCTGCCAACTATGTGCAGGGTAGTGTGGTAGAATTTGGGGAGAGTTTCATAGAAATTTAGACATTATGTCCTCTGACCTAAGCTAATCACTGTTAGATCAGAAATCCAAAAACCAGGATACTAAAATACCAATTTTCTTCTTGAAAAGATATGCTTTACTCATTTAAGGTTAACAGTAACTTTATGAAGTAGGGTTATTATCATCCAATTTTATAAATGAGAGGCCTTGAGAGGTTAAGCTAGATAGTGGCAGAGCTGTGATTTGTTGGGGAGGAAGAATTTTCCCTACCCTTCAGGATCCTTCTAGCTGCATTTAGAATCAGATTGATCAGAGACACATTAACAGGAGAAAATCAAATGCCTAAGTACAGGAACCCACATAGACATGAAAATTCCAAGGACAGTCAGGCAACATGAGGCTTATATGAGCTAAGGAAAGGTGTTGGGACCTGAGAATACAAAGGGGAGAACTTTAGCAGGAAAGTGAAAGGAGATGTTTGGAAAAAAAGGTGCCCATTATGCAGATAAATTTCTTGGGTAAAGATGAATCTCTGTTAATAGCTCTCTTCTTGGTAAAGGAGGCAGGCAAGGGAGTGGTAAGGAGCGTTTTCTGAATCTGCTGGGTTTAGATTGTTTTTAACTCAAAATAAGGCTCATGCCAAAGTGGCCCATCTTGGGGTGGGTTGCCCTTGGCTCCTACACATTCAAACCCAGGCAGTGGTTAAAAGCTTATTGTGGCAGACCTTATTAGACAATAAGCTTTTAACCACTCTGCGACATGCTCTCACTTAAAAGAGGCAAAATCCCAAACAACAATGACAGCAATGAAGAAGATAGTAACTGAGATATAATCAGTGTTTTGTTCTGGGATGGGTTGGGAATTAGTACACTTTCAAATGAATCTCGTGTTCTATAGAATGTTAATGTAAGGGGAAACCAAAAACATCACCCAGTATAGTTCTACCATTGCTGGATGAGTAGTTCAACTTAAAAGCAAATTTGGAGCATTGCTTCCATAAGTAAATGGGACATTTCTAATGGTAGGCTAAGAGTGCTTTGCATTTCCTGAGAGCAAATTAAAAATTCATACAGTTGTTTTCATACAGGGTCAGGGGAAGAACCAACCCTGCTAAGCAAATTTAAAGGGTGAATAAAAAGTTTCTCAACCTCAATACTACTGACATTCTGTCTTGATTATTCTTTGTTGTGGGGACTCTCCTGTGCATTATAGGATATTAGCAGTATCCCTGGTCTGTACCCACTAGATGTCAGTAGCACCCCCATTCAGTGTGACAACTAAAAATGTCTCTAGACCATTCAGAGTATCCCCTGGGGGTAAATTTACTGTTGAGAACCACTGGGCTAATAGACAAAAATAAAATTGCCTCAGGATTATGTGTTTGTTGTTCTTCCCATTAAAATCCTTGGGAAAACCCTCTCTTCTCTCCCTCCTGGGCTCTTGCTAAGATGTTCAGCTTCTCTCTTTTAAGACTCTTCATCTCTTCTGTATTCTTCCTTTTCCCAGGCCCCCATCACTTCCTTTTAAGGAGTATCCAGAAACTCTGATTTTCTCTTAATCTATTATGCAGAGAAATTCCGCTCTCTGTTTTTTAGGAATCCAGGAAGTTGGTGTACTATGTGTGGGTGGGCATATGTGGGGCAATGGGAAGGTATATGGGGTTGTGTGGATGTGGGGTTGATGTGTCATCTTCAATTCAAAATACAACTTATCTCCCCAAAGAAATCTTGCCAATCCCTAAGTAGAAGCCACTGTAGATGTTAGAAGATTTAAGTAGGAAATCCTCCCCCACCACCTTTTCTTTCACCCTATGCACGGGGATAATGGAAAATGGGAGGGTGAATTTCAGAGCCAGGGGCACATTGCTCTGCTTTTAGAGGAGTTGTCTATAAATGCTATACATTATGATGAAAACTTTCACCTCTTATTGATAAAATATGTATATAAGCTAGATATGAAAGGATGCACTTTCTAAAGTACAAATAGATTATAGTTACTAAGTCAAATAAAATCATATTAAATAACTTTTCTTAAAAAAGATTTTTTAAAATTTATTTATTTTAAAGTAAGTATGAGAGGGAGTACAAGCACAAGTGTTCATGAGTGGGGTCAGGGACAGAAGGGTAGGGAGAGGGAGGACTCTGCCCCAACCTGGGCCTGACCCCACAACCCTGAGATAATGACCTGAGCTGAAAGCAAATGTCGAATGCTTAACTGACTGAGCCATCCAGGCACCCCTTTAAATATACTCTTATATACTGATGTACAGTATATAGGTTTATGATCCCACCCTATTTTAATTTCTGCCAATAAGAAGAAAAAGATTTTATAAGTATGTGGTGTTAAAAGTGACAAGCATTTTTGAGGTTTTTTTAAACCACTTTTTGAGAAATTATTGAGAGATATTAGTTTTAGGTGCCCTTTTTGTTTCATTAGAAATTTCTCTGTCAATAGCATAAACATTGTAGAAAGAATATCTTTGGTCATACTGTGGTCTAAAAACCAGGAAAACATTCTGTATCTTAATATTCTATCTAAATAATATTAGTAATTTTAGCTTACATTCTGATGAATCAACATGCCTTTAAAATGTACAAACTATTCTCTCTTTTTTGTGGACTCTTCCATCCTCTGATTCTTATTTTAATCCTTTGAGGTAAAAAAATACCTCAGAGAAATGGCTTTCAAACTCCAGGCTAGTACATCATGCTGAATTTTACTTTGAATATTTTTAATAAAAATTATTTTTGATTTTAAAGATTTTATTTATTCATTTAACAGAGAAAGAGCACAAGCAGGCAGAGAGGCAGGCAGAGGCAGAGAGAGGAGCAGGCTCCCTGCCGAGCAAGGAGCCCGATGCGGAACTCGATCCCAGGACGCTGGGATCATGACCTGAGCCGAAGGCAGCTGCCCAACCAACTGAGCCACCCAGGCGTCCCTATTTTTTATTTTAATTCAACAACCTGTTCCTTTTCTTTTAACAGTAGATTTCAATAACCATAGGAATGCTATTTGTTTGTTTACTGCCTACCCATTTTTGAATGTTAACCATAAGGTAAAAACACACTGGTATTTGTCTATGTGAATATATATGTATGCATGTGTGTTTACTTTATTAATTTGTAACTTGCCAGCCTCATTTTGACTTTATCAGTCTCAGGTGCAAACAATGATAGTTCAGAGTCTTTCTCAAAGTATACCAATTGGGCCCATACCTCCCAGGAAGTCTACTCTGTTCCCTTACTCCCACTCTCAAATTTTTCAAAGATAAAAATTTCTATTTATCAAAAGACATCCTAATTAAAGTTTTTATTTTTTTTTAAGATTTTATTTATTTGACAGAGAGAGACGGTGAGAGAGAAAATATAAGCAGGGGGAGTGGGAGAGGGAGAAGCAGGCTTCCTGCTGAGCAGGGAACCTGAACAGGACTCAATCCTGGGACCCTGGGATCATGACCTGAGCCAAAGGCAGATGCTTAATCACTGAGCTACCCAGGAACCCCTAATTAAAGTTTTTAAAGACAAAATTAAAGTGGTTAGATAATTGCTATACATACAATGGATAAAGGATTAGTATCATATATATGAAAATTTCTACAAATCTTTCAGTAAGAAAAAGTTAAGTAACTCAGTAGAAAAATTGATAACTAATGCAAATGGGTATTTTATAGAAAAAGAAACATGTATGGTCAATAAATAAAGAGATGTTCAACTTCATAACAATTAGACCAGTGAAAATCAAGGCTAGTTTTCATTACTTTGAACTTTATATATCACAAATATGTGTGATAAAATGACATGATACATACATTTATAATAAAGCAAGGATAAACATACTATTCAAATTTGTATTTATTAGGAGAGAAGGCAGAATTATAGAATCAGGGAGGAATGCATAATTGGATATAAGTTATTTTTAATGTTCTAGGTTTTTGGCTTGATGGGTTCATTGTGCTTATTATTTTACTTAAAAAATGGATTTTAGGGGTGCCTGGGTGGCTCAGTGGTTTAAGCCTTGCCTTTGGCTCAGGTCATGATCTCAGGATCCTGGGATCAAGCCCCACATTGGGCTCTCTTCTCAGCAGGGAGCTTGCTTCTCCCTCTCCCTCTGCCTGCCTCTCTGCCTACTTGTGATCTCTTTCTCTCTGTCAAATAAATATATAAAATCTTTAAAAAAAATGGATTTTAGCCAGTTAGCCAGCTAGCTGGCTATACTTGGACTATAGAGGTTGGTGAGTTTTAAGTCAAGGATAATGATTCCAATTCTGAGCAACTGAGGTTCTTTAAAAAGTGACTTGGGTTGGGTAGTAAACCTTTCTTAAATACATTTCAAAAGCTTGAAGTGATAGAGGTTTTGCAGCTAAGGGAAGTTATTTTAGTCAGGATGGGGAAGGTTTTGCTACAATAACAAATAAACCTCTAATTTGCAAATTCCAGTGATCTGCTATAATAAAGGATTATTCCTCATGTCCACAGTTTACTCATTGCACATCTATACTCAGGGACCTAAGCTCTTGGAGGCTCCACCGTCTTGTATCTGTACTATCTAAAACACTGACTCCTTGATTGTCACAGTAGGAGGAGAAAATGCTGGAAAGTCTCAAACATGTAATTAAATGCTTTAGGTTGAAGGTGGCTCATGTGATTTGTGCTCCCAGCTTATGATTACAACTAATGTTAGGACCTTGACCAACTCAGAGGGAGAGAAGAAATATATTTTTGTAAGCACTAGAAGTCTTTAACAAAGATTTTCAATAGAGACACAAATGGCAGTGTTTTCATATGTATTCGACAAAGTATGACAGAATGAGGTAAGAGTTTTAAAGTTTGGATGCCCATGCAACATACCTCCAGGGCTTCCCAGGAATACTTGGGCTAAGCATTGAAATGAGGAGAATGAAGATCTTACACTGACCCCTAGATATAAGTATCAGAGAATTGAGGATTACTATTATTAATGTGAGTACATTTGAATCAGAGGCAAGTAAAACTCACTGAAACATCTGTCACATTCAGAATATTTCTTTTTTCAAAATTTATTTTGAGAGAGAGAGAGAGAGAGAGCGCGCACTCACAAGCAGTGGGAAGAGGCAGAGGGAGAGGGAGAAGCAGAATCCCCTCTGAGCAGTGAACCCAACCTGGGGCTCGAACCCACGACCCTGGAATCATGCATGACCTGAGCCGAAGGCAGACACTTTAACTAACTGAGCCACCCAGGCACCCCCAGAATATTTTATTTCATATAGGTGCTAATGTTTCCTTTGGCTCACATTTCTCTCATCTTGCCCCAGGAACAAATGTGAAATTGGAGCTACCTTTGAAGTCACCAGGATATGTGTACAATACTTCAAACTTTTAGGGGGCTGATTTGTAGGGATGCTGGGAATTCAGTAGGACTCCTTTCTCTTGCTCATTTTCTTTTTTTTTGAAGAATCCTCTGACATTTTAGCAATTGTGATACTCCAAATATTCTTAGAGTTGGACATGTTATAAAGTGTATTCTGGCACTAGACTCCCACCATCAGTATCTCCTGTGGAAAATATTTATTTGGCTTCTCTCTCGGTGTACTGCTGTAAAAGTCTCATTCATCACTTCTCTCACTGCCTCTTTGGCAACTGGCTCCTGGGCAGAGTATAAGTGAGCCAGCTCAGGACATAGACAATAAAATGGATTCCTCAGTATTGATGACCTCATGTGAGTTCTTCAGCTTAACACCCCGGACTCATCCCAATGCAGGCCAGCCTTTCTCCCTTCCTACAGATTCTGGGATTCTTTTTTATTGCTGCCACAGCATATTCTACATTGAGAAGTCTTCAGGGTGGGATGCAGTCTCCCAGATCTCTTCCAGGAAAACACAATAATGTAATTTGCACGTAAAGGCTATATAGCAAATCACTTCAGGATGAGAGACCAGGGATAAAGAAAATAAGTATTGGAAAGTTTTAAGAACTGATGTCACTTCAGTTAGTTTTCATTTTGAGAGACAACTAGGAAATTCTGTATATATATAAAATCTCCTTGTGTGTGTGTCTGTATATATATATATATATTTTCCTCCTATATATATTTAAGGACTTTATTACAGAGATTTGACTTAACAATCGTGGATGCTGGTTAAGCAGTCTTTGTAAGGCTGCTGCTATTACATCTGATGCTAAAGCTTGAAGTCTTCAGGGCAGGCATTCAGGAAGGGAAAATGGATGTATGTTTGGGGAATCACAAGCATGAGCAGACAGAAACCCATGTCAGTTCTCATTGCCCCTGACCTGATAGTGTGCATATCCTGTAGAAGCTAGAGCCCTTCATCATGGAGCTGAACACACACACCTGGTGCAGAAGTTGGAGAAACTGAAAGAAGAGCCTATGGGAAAGTGAATGGCTGTGCCAATGAAGTGAGTTAGCTGCCTAGAGACAAATCTGTGTGAACTACAAAATGGCTACTGCTTCTCTTCTGCTCTTCAACTCCTAAGAGTCTCTCCCATGGCTCACTTGAACCAGAAACATGCAGGAAAGAAAAGTCTAGAAATGTAGGTCAGTCTAGCCAGGTTAATATATTACAGTGCCACTACAAATAAATCTCCTGATATGAAATTTCTGGTTTTATTTTTCTTTTTAATTTTTAGTATTTTAAAAAACGCTATTTATTTGACAGAGAGAGATAGTGAAAGAGGGAACACAAGCACAGGGGAGCTGGAGAGGGAGAAGCAGGTTCCCCGCCGAGCAGGAGCCTGATGCAGGGCTCAATCCCAGGACACTGGGATCATGCCCTGAGCCAAAGGCAGACGCCTAATGACTAAGCCACCCAGGTGCCCCAAAATCTCTGGTTATATTGATGAAAGATACCAGAAGCAACCCTGTCCTCGGGTTCTCTTTTATTCTCCTTGGAAAACCTCAGAAAACATCCTTGAGCTTCTGGACTACCTAGGCTTTTTCTTCTATAGGACTATACTCTCAAGCTTGAAGGGATGGTTAGAACTGCACAATAGGGTCTTCCTATACTTAGAACTGGTGACTTTCTTCTATTTGACCTCCTGTTACACATAAGGAAGACAACCTTTACTTCATATTAGTTTAACTGACATCTTTTGTGCTCAGTTGTGTGCCAGGCACTGTGCTGGGTGGTTCGGGAAACAATGATGGACCAGGCTCTTGATGAACACACTATCTAGCGGGAGAGATAGACACATAAACAGAAAGTCATGCAATATGGTCAATGCCAAGGTAAAGGAATTCAGGATATGCTATGGGAGTAAGGAGAAGGGACAATCTTGGGCTTGAGATGCGAATCTTAAAGGATGAATAGAAGTGGGGTGCCTGGGTGGCTCAGTGGGCTAAAGCCTCTGCCTTCGGCTCAGATCATGATCTCAGGGTCCTGGGATCAAGCCCTGCATCGGGCTCTCTGCTCAGTGGGGAGCCTGCTTTCCCCTCTCTCTCTCTCTGCCTGCCTCTCTGCCTACTTGTGATCTCTTTCTCTCTGTCAAATAAATAAATAAAATCTTAAAAATAAAAAAAAGGATGAGTAGGCGTTAGCCAGGCAAAGAAAAGTGTAGTGTGTGTAGCAGGCCAAAAGAGATGTCATAAGCAAAAGCCCTGAGGTTTGGGGTGCCTGGGTGGCTCCGTGGGTTAAAGCCTCTGCCTTTGACTCGGGATCGAGCCCCGCATCAGGTTCTCTGCTCAGCGGGGAGCCTGCTTCCCCATCTCTCTCTGCCTGCCTCTCTGCCTAATTGTGATCTCTATATCTCTGTCAAATAAATAAATAGAATCTTAAAAAAAAAAAGCCCCAAGGTTTGAATCAATAGGTATATGATGGAAATTGTTAGAAATTAGGGGTGCCTGGGTGGCTCAGTGGGTTAAAGCCTCTGCCTTTGGCTCGGGTCATAGTCTCAGGGTCCTGGGATCGAGCCCCGCATCGGGCTCTCTGCTCAGCAGGGAGCCTACTTCCACCCCCCGCACCTGCCTCTCTGCCTACTTGTGAACTCTCTCTCTATCAAATAAGTAAATAAAATCTTAAAAAAAGAAATTAAAGTATTATGAGTCTAGAGTGGGTAACAGGGAGTGGCAGAAGATAAAGCCAAGTTATAGGTACTGCATTTGCTATATAAGGAGTTTGAACTTCATTCTTTGGAGACTCTATAGTGTTACATGTATATCAGTTAGTGATATGTTCAACAGAAAATCCTACTATAATAGCATAAACAGAAAAGGAATTGTTAGAAGGTGGAAGACAGTCTGTAAAATATCCTCTACAACTGAGAAAACACTTTAAGACCAAAAACAGACCAAGCCACTGCATACCATTTACACAGAATTGTATTCAGGGTAACTTACTAAAAAGAGGGATTGGGGGGCGCCTGGGTGGCTCAGTTGGTTGAGCCGCTGCCTTCGGCTCAGGTCATGATCTCAGCGTTCTGGGATCGAGCCCCGCGTCGGGCTCTCTGCTCAGCAGGGAGCCTGCTTCCTCCTCTCTCTCTTCCTGCCTCTCTGCCTACTTGTGATCTCTCTCTCTCTGTATGGAATAATAAATAAAATCTTTAAAAAAAATATTAAAAAGAGGGATTGGGCAAGCTATACAGTTGGCACACAGCTATTCTCTACCTAATTTTCCCACCCAATGTGGACCTTAATCTCCAGCTTTTATGGAGTGTGGGGCATGGTGGTGAGGTCACAGAGTAGTTATCTAGAGTAGTGCCATCTATGCACCAGAGGCTCTCTACTAATTATCTAAGAAAGATACTTCAATACACCATTTTAGGGAAGATTGCAACAAGTCTTCCCGCATTCTGGTCAGGGCATACATCAACCTGCATGGGGCCTGGAACACATAGCCCCAAGGGAGGTCATTGCACAGCCAAGAACATGATGGAGGACCAAAGATGGAGTCAGGTTATCCGCACTCCTTCAGAAGTTAATTGGTTTTCTACAACAAAAAAACTAGAGGTGGGAGACATGGGTTTGGTATGGCAGCAGAACCATGTTAATCATAATTTGGGCTCTTTCTATTTCCCTGCTCTGAAATCCTTAGCGTCATCCTCATTGTCCCAGGATGGCTTTTAGTACACCTCCAGGGTTCATATCTATATTCATATTCATATCCCCATGGCTTCTGGCTCTACCTCATTGGCCAGAATTTTGTCACATGGCCTCACCTAGCTGCTGGGGTGTTAACACTTGGGATCTCTCTGTATCCTAATGCTTACCTGCACTCTTTTTCTCTTGCTGCACCATATCATTTACCTTGAAGTAAAAGCCTTATGTGATTTCTCTGTGGAGTTTGATGAGTCCTTTCAAATATCTGAAGTTCTTTTTTTTTTTTTTTAAGATTTTATTTATTTGACAAAGAGAGATCACAAATAGGCAGAGAGGCAGGCAGAGAGAGAGGGGGAAGCAGGCTCCCTGCTAAGCAGAGAGCCAGATGCGGGGCTCAATCCCAGGACCTTGAGATCATGACCTGAGCCGAAGGCAGAGGCTTTAACCCACTGAGCCACCCAGGCACCCAAATATCTGAAGTTCTTACCATGGCCAAGAAGCCTCTATGATCTGGCTGCCTATTACCTCTCTGACTCCATTTCCTTCAACTTCATCTCCCTTTCTCATTCAGCTCTATTAACCTTGGCACTCATTGTACTGAAACATACCCAGCAGGCTCCAGACTTACGTCTTAGTATTTTCTGTTTCTTTTGTTTAAAGCTCTCTTTAGATTTCTACAGGGCTCCATTCTACCCTTCTGGAAAGTGAGACCTTTCCAGGCCACACCTTCTAAAATGTAATCTTGCTCCTGTTACTTTTGATTCCTTTGCCTTTCCCTCCTCTGTCTCCCCAGAATAGAATGTAAACTGCACAAGAGAAGAGATTTTACTTAGAACAGTGTCTGGCACATAATAGATGCTTAATAAATGATTGAGAAGGAGTAGCCAAATAAAGAGGGAGGTGCAAGTACAGCTGTGGAAGAAGGGATACATAGCCTCTTCGTTATCTGGGAGAGATTTCAAGAGAAAAGCAGGTTATCAAGAGCTACCAGAGTTGGGGGAAAGGATATGTGGCATGAGCCAGGAAGGGGAGGAGATGGTTCAAAGTATGAGGTGTTGAACTTCCCGAAGGAGAAAGCTCAGGTCAGTAAACAAAGCTTTATGTTGAATATAAGCTGAGAGGTTGAATCTACTCTTTCCTGGAGTTTCTGGGGTTTACCAAACATCTCGGTGTATTTTTAATTAGTCCTAAATGTTGCTAATGGTGTGTGTGTGTGTTCGATTGACTTTTCTTAGAACATTAGATTTAATTATGAATTTGGTCTTTCCTTTAAAATAACCCCAATCCATGTAGCTTGAAAATTGATTTTATAATGGAAGTTTGTGTTGAAATGTGGATGGAGAAACTTAGATCAACACAAGTTATTCACAAAGGGACCCTTTCTTATCTTATAAGAGAGGGGTGTGTGTGTGTGTGTGTGTGTGTGTAAGTTCATAGTGAATAAAAACAGGAGTAATATGTTGAGAACGAAGAGAATAAAATATATAAAAGCATATAAGTATACTCTTGAAGATAAAAGTTGTACCTTTCTATAAAGATTTTTTTTCACTTTAAAATATCAGATTCATTTCAACAATGCAGAATCCATGCATGATTGTAAAATAGTTTATCTCTGCTTTCATAGAGTTCTTAAGGTGACCTGATAAGGTCGGATAGAGAATCATAGAAGTAATTTCTACCAAATATTAGACATCTCTTGGGATGTTTTGTTTTGTTTTGCCTGGGAATGCATAGGGTTTTTTGTTTTTGTTTTTGCTTCATTCCTTGTTCATTTACACGTATTTATTTGTCTTTAAATTGGTAATATATGCACATGATAGAAATTCAAAATGTACAAAATAGTAGAATAAAAAAGTAGACTCCTTCTTACCACAAACCTCCCCACTCTCCACCCACACCCAGTTCCCCTCCCTGGAGACAACCTTGATTACCCGGTATGCATACATTACCGAACTTTGCTTTTTTCCTTAATAATTTATTTTGAAGATAATTCCCTATCAAAACATATAGACTTATGTCCTTCTTTTAAGAATTACAGAGGTGGGGGGGCACATGGGTGGCTCGGTGGGTTGAGGTCTCTGCCTTCAGCTTGGGTCGTGCTTGGGGTCCTGGGATTGAGCCCTACATCGGGCTCTCTGCTTGGCGGAGATCCTGCTTCTCCCTCTCTCTCTGCCTGCTTCTCTGCCTACTTGTGATCTCTCTCTGTCTCTCTCTCTGTCAAATAGGTAGATAAAATCTTAAAAAAAAACAAAAACCAATTACAGAGTGGGAAGAAAGAATTGCATAGTGGGATTATGAATTTTAATAGAAAAGTTGTTTCTTCACCTAAGGAAGAGATTAATGCTTAGTTTAATGAAGATATAATCATTGATATGAGGAATTAAGATCTCACAGGGAGAGATTTTTAAGTGAGTGAACTTCTTGGGAGCTTTCCAGACTCTTCTAGAAATAGGGTTGCTAGATAAAATTCAGGATGCCCACCTGGTTAAATTTGAATTTCATGTAAACAATGAATATGTTTTAGTATAAGAATATGTCACATGATATTTGGGAGATACATAAAAAATATTTGTCTAAAATTCAGTGAGATATACCAAGCAATGGTTCATTTTTTATCTGAAATTCAAATATAACTGGGAGCTATATATTTTGCTAAATCTAGCAACTCTATGTAGAAAACACTCATCTATCCATTTGGGAATAGAACTAATCTTTTTTTTTTAAATTGAAATATAGCTGATACAGTGTTACATTAGTTTTCAAGTATATAGTATAGTGACTTGACAATTCTGTATGTTATGCTATGCTTACAAGTGTAGCTACCATCTGTTACCATGAACATAGTTATAACACCATTAACTGTATTCTCAATATATACCTTTTGTCCCCATGACTTATACATTTCGTTATAGTAAGCCTGCATCTCCCACTCCCTTTCACCTATTTTGGCCAACCCCCTACCCACCTCCCCTCTGGCAACCATCTTTTTATTTTCTGTATTTATGGGTCTGTTTCTGCCTTTTTTTTTTTTTTAGATTTATTTATCTATTTAAGAGAGAGGGCATGTGCGCATGTGCACATGTGCAGGGGTCGGGGTGGGGTAGAAGGAGAGGGAGAGAGAATCTCAAGCAGTCTCTGCACTGAGTGAGGAGCCTGACTTGGGGCTCAATCTCACGCCCCTGAGATCTCCACCTGGGCTGAAACCAAGAGTCAGTGTTTAACTAGTGTTTAACTGTACCACCCAGGCATCCCTGTTTCTGCTTTTGTTTGTTTTGTTTCTTAGATTCTATGTATAAGTGAAATCATATAAAATTTTTCCTTCTCTGTGTAACTTGTTTCACTTAGCATAGTACCATCTAGGTCCATCCATATTGTCACAAATGGCATGATTTCATTCTTTTTATGGCTGAGTAATACTCTCTTGTATGTGCATACCACATCTTTATCCATTCATCTGTGAATGGATACTTCAGGTGCTTCCATACTGTGACTATTGTAAATAATGCTGCTGTAAACATAGGGGTGCATATATCTTTTTGAATTAGTGTTTTTGTTTTCTTTGGGTAAATACTCAATAGTGGAATTAGATTATATGATATTTCTATTTTTAATTTTTTGAGGAAACTCCACACTGTTTTCCACAGTGGCTATACCAATTTGCAACTCATCAGCAGTGCTTGAGGGTTCCTTTTTCTCCACATCCTCTCCAGTACTTGTTACTGTCTTTTTAATACTAGCCATTTTGACATGTGCCAGGTGATATCTCATTGTGGTTTCGATTTGCATTTCCCTGATGATTAGTGATGTTGAGCGTCTTTTCATGCATCTGTTGGCCACCTGTATGTCTTCTTTAAAAAACTGTCTATTCAGGTCCTCTGCCCATTTTAAATCAGATTATTTGTGGGTTCTTTGGTGTTGAGTTGTACAAGTTCTTTAGATGTTTTGGATATTAACCACTTATTGGAATATCACTTGCAAATAACTTCTCCCATTCAGTAGGTTGTCTTTTCATATTGTTGATGGCTTCCTTTGCTGTGAAAAAACTTTTTATTTTGGTGTAGTAACAATAGTTTATTTTTGCTTTTGTTTCCCTTGCTAGAGGAGACATATCTAGAAAGCTGTTGCTAAGTGAATAGAGTTGATTTGAACTTCAAATTCCATAATGATAAGTTGGTGTCAGAGCAGAAAAACATTGCTTATTAAATATCATGGTTATAAAAAGAACCTTTGTTGTTTCTTTCTTCAGTCTTCAGTATTTCTTTTAATTGCTTTCCATAATTCACAAGAAAAGCAATGCCTTTCTCATTTTAGATAATGCTTTGAACTAAGATTGTTTAGCATATTGTCTTCAGCATTAAAAAGCTATAGTATATTTAAGATGTACTTCAGGTATTACAATCATATACTTGATCCTTGAGATGAATCAAATTTCAAGGGAATTTTACTTGTATTACTTACATGACATTTTTTTCAAAATGAAGTATTGCTGTCAAAAAATGAGAATGTAATTAAGTCAAGTTAAATGTCTCATTGGAAAATTAAATATCGACCTTGTTGAATTCATATTTTTTTTTTATAAAGGCCTTTGGGGAACTAAAAATCAGTGCAATGTGATTCAGAATAAACCACATTTAGTTTGTTTTCCTCAGACTCAAATAGATGCACAATCTTCTCTAATGTCACGAGCTTGGATTTCTTACTTTATTGCTCACGGGTGTTCTCCCAAGGCATCCCCCGCACTAATGTGCTGTTCTTTCTCATCTAAATCTAATAACACCCCAGTGATTCAATCCAACTTGGAAGTAGTGACTGTTCTGCAGCCCAGAAATTTGGAGCTTACAGGTATACGCTTGTCCTTGGCTTCTGAGTCTACTGAGGGAATTTATTTCTCTTCATTTTAATAAGGATAGTATCCCAAGGATCATGGAAGGTATTGTCTCACTGTGAAAGGCATTTTGAAGAAAAGTAGCCTTTAAAAATTTTTATTTACTGTTTTAAACAAAAGCGGCCTGCATTACTTGGCCAATCTTAGTCCACAGAGATTGGAGTGTGCTTATCCTCTCCAAATCAGTGTTTCCGTTTAGCTTTAAAATGCAAGGAGTGAGTTAATGATATGCATGCTTTTTTTTTTTTTTTAAAGATTTTATTTATTTATTTGAGAGACAGAGAAAGTGAGAGAGAGTATGAGAGGAGAGAAGGTTAGAGGAAGAAGCAGACTCCCCGCAGAGCTGGGAGCCCGACGTGGGACTCGATCCCGGAACTCAAGGATCATGACCTGAGCCGAAGGCAGTCGCTCAACCAACTGAGCCACCCAGGCGCCCCAATGATATGCATGCTTAAGTATGAGAGGGAAATGTAATGATGTCTGTTTCCTGTGAAATGAATCCAAAAAGAAAATAAGATGGATTGATGGGTAGACAGATATGTACTAAATCAAATAGAGTACAATATTAATGGTAAAATCTGGAGGGTAGGTATTCACTATAATATTGATGCAGGAAAGATGGTAGGGTTTGGAGCCAGTGGCCATGAAAAAATTCTTGAGACATCTTTAGTGCAAAAAGGTGGTTTTATTAAAGCACAGGGATAGGACCCGTGGGCAAAAAGAGCTGCACTGGGATTGTGAGGAGTGGCTGATTATATACTTCGAAGTTGGGAGGGCTTTAGGGATAGTGTAAGTCTAAGGAATTTTGGAAGCAAGGTTACCAGGACCTTTATGGGGCTAGCTGTTGTTAGGAAAAGTCATGAGACCCTTCAGATGTGTATCGGTGGGCCCTGTGCTTGGGGGATGACTGCCAACATATATCTTCGGGTGTAAAGATAAAAGAAGTTTCCAAAGGAAATTTTACATGTTAAATTAGGCTTATAGGAACCAGGGGGTCAGGTTAAGATTGCCTCTTGCCCTTAACAAAGTACTAATATCGAGGCAGCTAAGTTCCTAGAAGAATGTCACTGCCTGTTTCAAGGACTTGTCAGTAGGCTATAAGTAGTAAGGAAATTTAATTTTTCTTTTGCCTTTGTTTGCTGTATCAGTATCCTTTCAACATTTTTGTGTGTTTGAAATTTTTCATAATTAAATGAAAAAAATTCAAGGAGTATGTACTAAAGCACATGCTTGAAGATGGGTTTATACTGTAGAGGAGGAAAGATGTATTTTCCTCTCCCCTTCTAGGTTCTTGGCTGAGACCCCCTATAATAAAAGACAGATTAATAAGAAAAAAAGAAATAGAAATTTAAAAATATGTATAACTCCTGTATACATGGGAGATACCGGGAAAACACTCACTCCTTGAAATGGCCAAAGCCATTACCTTAAGTACCATATTCAGCTAAAGACAAAGGAAGGTGGAAGGTGGGCAGTTGTGGGAGGTAATCAGGCAAAACACAGAAAACAAGGGTAAGAGTATTAGCAGATTTAACATTTAACAGTCTTCTCCATTGATAAGAATTTCTAGAACTTTAGAGTCATTTTCTTTTTTGGTACATAGAGGGAGACACCCTTACAAATGGAGATTTCTCTTATAAATGTGAATGTATTACAAAAGGATAATTTCTATTCAGTTTTCAGAGCTCCTGTGTCTGCTGTTTCTTAAAAATAGTAACCTAAAATAATCATTATGCCTAAAAGGCATATTTTGGGATGGCAAATCTCCCTTTCAACATAGATCATCTTGGGCCAGCTATTTTACCTCTCTCTGTCTTGGTTTCTTCATCTAGAAAAGCCTACTGTATAAGGTCATGGATTCTGTGAGAAAATCTCCATAAAATACCACACTGCAAAGTTGATGATGTTCAGCTAATGTTAGCTGCTATGAAAATGATGAAGATGCAAAGGTTGATATATGAGAGGCATCATGGCCCAAAGAAAGGTGCAAATGCCGGGCGCCTGGGTGGGTTAAGCCTCTGCCTTTGGCTCAGGTCATGATCGACCAAACCAGCAAGGGAATTCCAGTCCCTGTCTCAAAGCCCTTCTGGGTTCTTCTTTCTTACCCCCGTTTCCCGCACGTGCCAAAATACCAAGTATGCGGAAGTTGGAGGGTATAAATTACCCTCCCTGCTTGTGCTCGGGGCTCAGACCTTTGGAGAAGGATCTCCTCTGAGCCCACCAGTGTTAAATAAACCTCCAATCCTCCAATGTCTCTGAGTGTCGCTTGGTTCTTCCGTCAGGATCCAGTCCAGGTTCCGTAACAATCTCAGGGTCCACATCGGGCTCTCTGCTCAGCAGGGAGCCTGCTTCCCCCTCTCTGCCTGCTTCTCTGCCTACTTGTGATCTCTTTCAAATAAATAAATAAAATCTTAAAAAAAAAAAGGTGAAAATGCATCAGGGAAACCTTTCCAGATAAGGTGACTAGACTTTGCTCTCGAAGGATGTAATAAAAATATACTAATGGAGAGAGGTTCAGTAGGAGCAGTAAATGGGAAAAAAGTAAATGAAAATAATGAACGAGAGGACAGAACACAGAAGCAAGGTGTGCGTGATGTCATGGAGGAGGCTGGCCTTAGTTGGTGTTTCGAGGAGGACTAGATTTGTTTGGAACAAAAATAGTTCTGTCATATTCTTTGTAATATTAGATTCAAATGCTCAAGCTGGGTTTAAAAAAAAAAAAGCCCCAAATGTAACTGGAAATTGCTGTGGTTTTCGAAGCCAAGATGTAGGACTTGAATGAATTCCGGTGGGTGGAAATAAGTTTCACGATTTATAACCAGTTTGAATACCCAGGTTTTTCCACATTTTTAAAAGCTCCCCCTAAAAAATTACTGGTTTCATTCCTCTGCACCTTGTTCACCAATATCCTTCTCTTCCCCCCGCCCTCCACTTGTATTTCTTACAGGTATTAGGTACTAAAACAAGGCTTCCCTTCTAGTCTAGGACAGAATGCCCTTTCCTTATGCAAAGAGAAGCTTTCTCCTCCTCCTCCTCCTCCTCCTTCTTCTTCTTCTAATCTCTGTGTGGTCTTGAAATCACTGGAGATGGGAAGGACTGACAGGGATGCACTTAAGTGCATGGCTTTTGGGCAGGAAGCCTAGTAGAGCCTTAAAACCCTGTCCTCTCTTCCTCAGAATAGCTCCAGGCTGGGAAAGGCAGAAGCTGGCAATGACGGTAGTGATGTGGTTTGAGGTGGTGGGGTTTGAAGCTGACTGCCCTGAAAGAATTCTTGAGATGTCTTTGATGCAAAAGGGTGGTTTTATTGAAGCACAGGGACAGAACCCAAGGGCAGAAAGAGCTGCTGCTCTGGGACTGTGAGGAGCAACTGATGGTATACTTGGGAGTTGAGGGGTGGAAAGACAAAGGGAAGTTTCCAAAGGGACTTTCATATGCTAAAAACTCACCGGATGCTGGAGGCCTAGCTATTGTTAAGCTAAGGCTGTTTTTCCCCCTAGCAGGGCATGAACCTTAAGACAGTGTGTAGTTTCCTGGAGGAGTGCTATACTCTGCCTGCCTCAAGTATTTGTTAATGGGCTGCAGGTTCTAAGGAAATTTATTTTTATTTTTTTAAAGATTTTATTTATTTGACACAGCGAGAGAGGGAACACAAGCCGGGGGAGTCTGAGAGGGAGAAGCAGGCTTCCCGCTGAGCAGGGAGCCCGATGTGGGGCTCAATCCGAGGACCCTGGGATCATGACCTGAGCCAGGCAGACGCTTAATGACTAAGCCACCCAGGCGCCCAGGAAATTTAATTTTATCTGCATTTCCTTCTGCCTTCGTTCCCCACATCAGTAGTGTTGCATCAGCTCCTTGTTGCGCAAGCCAGACTCCATTCACCATTTAAACCACAATAAGCAATTTGGAAGTTTACTTTCCACTGGAAGTTAATCCTCTAGAATCCAAAGATCCTGAAAATAAGATTGATTTCCTATTAAAAAATATACACGTTGACTTTTCTTAGAACCATTAGCAGCTTAGCATACCTCACTAGATTTCTGTATTTGCTGGCCTGTTGCTACAGTGGGAGATTCAGAAGCGTTTCTTCTGTGGCACTCTCGCAAGGTGTTTATTTACCTTGTGAATATAGAGAGCTTGACTCTTTTGGGTCTTTGAGTACTCAGGTTTATAATGAAGTGCAAGGCTTTATTTTTTTTTTTTTTATCCTTTTGATGTGGTTTTGGAATATAGGTGAGGTTTGGTGGGTGAGCCAGAGCCGACGACCAAGAAAGAATTCTTAAGACATCTTTGGTGCAAAATGGTCATTTTATTAAAGCACAGGGACAGGACCCCTGGGCAGAAAGAGCAGCGCTGCGGTTGTGAGGGGCAATTGATTATATACTTTGGGGTTGGGGGAGGTAAAGAAAAAGGGAGGTTTTCAGAAGAATTATCATATGCTAAAGAGGACCTAGGAAGATACCAGAAGCCTTGCCATTGTCAAGGTTGTTTCTCCCCCCTAGCAAGGCATTAACATTAAGACAGTTGGGAGCCCTGGAAGAATGTCACACGTGTCCCACCCAGGACTGGGGTGAGGGGAGGTTGCAGAGTGTGAGCCTATGCTTTGTCTTCAGCTAGCCTTCTGCTCCCTCATCACTTTGAAGGTTGCTTAACATAACTTTGAGCTTCTTATACAATAGGCCTAAGAAAAAAAAGTATAAATAAATTATAAACAAAGAAATGCTTTCTTCTAGTTTATTGAGAGGGCCATTCTGTATAAACATACATATTTGGCCTGGGTTAAAAGTAAGATCTAATGCATCCAGAGAAGGAACAAAGACTATCATTGTTTCAGAGAATTGAGAAAGAGCTTGGTGCTATATTCATAATCCTTTCTAGCAGTATCTTTCAAAAAAAGTCTACATTACTTTATTAAATAGAGGATAAATGGTAGAAATTTACTGTGTTTTCCCATGAAGCATTCCTGAACATAATTGGAGTGAATGGCCCATGGGGATTTGATTTATGAAAGGGCAGTCTTAGGTTCTGAGGGGAAGCAAAATATGCCACCTCAAAATATACCTCTTTGGCATAAGGCCTATCTTGAGCTGGTTATTTTTAACAGTGGACACAGGGAAAGCTCTAAAAACTGAGTAGTTGGTACCTTCTGTTGTAGAAATTAACATTTGTAAGGAAAATTTCTCCATTTGTAAGGGTGTCTTTTTCTCCATACCAGGAAGAGGGAGGTGACTCTAAATGTCTAGACACTCTTACCAATGGAGAAGGCAGGGACTTAAATCTCCCTTACAACCTTACCCTTGTTTACTGTATTTTGCCTGATTACCTCCCATAACTGGCTTAGTTCCTCCTCCCTCCCCCACTTCTGAAGCATCTTTTGTCTTTGCTAGAGATGGTACTAAAGGTGATGGCCTAGACCATTTCAGTTTGTTACTCAGTTTTCCTGGGTCTCTTCTGCGTATATAGCATATATACATGTTATTAAACATCTGCTCCCCTTCCCCCGTTAATCTGTCTTGTGTTAATGGGGGCTCTAGGGAAAAAATTATTTTTCCTCCAGTATAGTTCTTATGAAAGGAGAAATGTCATCTTCCTACTTCCAGCAAATTCTTTTGGGACAAATGAAGTAGAAAGTGTCAAAGTGGAGTAGGTAAAGCAGATAGAGTGTGAAGACAGTACTTCCAAGTCCCAGTGTTGCCACAAGGGCTGAAGCCCCAAGAGAGAGAGCTTCAGGTCCATCTTCATGAGTGTTATTGGCTTTGCACAAGAGAGAATTCAAGCGCATCTCATTTAGAAAAAGGAACAAAGATTTATTAAGTATGGAAGTAAGAAAGGAGCTGCTTCACAAAGTAACAGTCTCTTTTCCCAGATGAGAAGAGGATCCTCTTTGCCTCTACGGAAGGGTTTTGTTTTTTTTTTTAAATTCGCTAACTGTATAGGGAGACCTTACTCTTTAACTTTGGGGTTATCATTTATATTGGGCAATTAGTTTTTCCATTGTTTTAGGGTTGTGGAATTACCCACAGGGAGCAATTTTCAGAATTTCTGGCCTTTGTGGCTTTTACTGACAGAGGGAGTGGGGTCTTCTGGTCTTCCATGAGTCAGCTTTTGATGAGGGGACAGAAGGCTAGCTGAAGACAAAGCACAAGCTGACACCCTGCAACCTTCTCTCACCCCACTCCTGGGTGAGACCCATGTGACATTTATCCGAGAAGCTCCCAACTGTCTTAAATGTTAATGGGGCGCCTGGGTGGCTCAGTGGGTTAAAGCCTCTGCCTTCAGCTCAGATCATGATCTCAGGGTCCTGGGATCAAGCCCCATATTGGGCTCTCTGCTCAGTGGGCAGTGGGGACCCTGCTTCCCAATGTTAATGCCTTGCGAAAGGGGAAAAACGACCTTAACTTGACAATGGCAAGGCCTCTGGTATCTTGTAGGTTCTCTTTAGCATATGACAGTTCTTTTGAAAACCTCCCTTTTTCCTTACCTTCCCCAACTCCATAGTATATAACCAGCCATTCCTCACAACCCTGGTGCAGCAGAGTCCTGTCCTCCTGCTTTAATGAACCACCTCTTTTGCACCAGAAACATCTCAAGAATTCTTTCTTGGTCTTTGGCTCTGGACTCCACCCCACGGAACCGGGCCTGTATTCCAAAACCACATCATGCTCACTTTTAGGTTAAGGGTCAGTCTAAAACCAAAATGGCTTTACTTTGGTCAATTTGTCTTCCTAGTCTCTTTTCTCTCCTGCTTCACCAGTACCCAAAATGTAACTATGGAGAAGTGTCCATCTTATGTAAGGTCTGGGAATCGGTTGAGAGCCCTAGTTGTATAGGGAATCTATATAGAATCCCACAACTTCCTTCAGGAAGGAGCAAGGTCTTGCTCTGTTGTCTTGCCTCTTTCCAAAATAATAATAAAGCAAATTAAGGACATGTCCTTTCTGGCTTGTCTTGCTTTGCCAATTTTGGAGTTAACTGGGGGGTTATGTAATACAATATATTCAATATAATCCTTATATATTGAAAATAAGGAGAGCTAGTTCAGGTATAAAGCAATCATCAAAAGACAAACTTGAACATTTTTCACTAAACTCTAGCTGAGCTGAAAAAAAAATAAACTAATTGTGGTTGGTACGTAAAATCCTTAATTTGCATACATAGCTGAGTATATAATTATGTACATACAAACATGGCTATGAATTCAAAAAGGAAAATGTTACTGTAATGTTAGAATATAGTCACTGCAGGCAGAGGATAATGTAGTCTGATGAACCAGGGATCCCAGAGATAGGTAAATAAAAAATGTATTCATACTTATTTTAAGAGGCTACTTGTGTGAATGGGATAATATATTGAAAGAAGCTTAATTAACTAACGCCTTAAAATAGGAGAGATATTTAATGAATGTTTGGCATATTCAAAATTGATTGAGGAAGTCTTCTCTCATAAAAATTTCTTGGGAAATCATAGTGTATCCTTCACAAGTAAATAAAATATCAATGAAAAGTATCATAATGATACAGATTCTCAGTGCAGTTTATTGAGTAACACCCACATGGGGGCTTTATGGGAAGTGTTATTTCTCTTTGATAACAAATATATCTTGAAAATTGGGTTTTTGTCCTCAGACTACTTCAACCTTAATGGAAGAAGAGATGAGATGTGTAAATGACCAAAATAATGCAACAATGATTACATTTAATTTGAAGTTATTTACACTAATTATAAAAGTGAGTTAGAATGAAATCAAGTTCAAATAAAATTAGGGAAAATCCTGGAAAACAATGTAGATGTGATCTACTTTTGAATTTTATATCTTTTTTTTTTTAAAGATTTTATTTATTTATTTGAGAGAGAGAAAGAGAGGGCACAAGTGTAGGAGAGGTGCAGAGGGAGAGGGAGAAGCAGACTCCTCACTGAGCGGGGAGCCCGACACGGGACTCAATCCCAGAACCCTGGGATCACCACCCAAGCTGAAGACAGTTGCCCAACTGACTGAGCCATCCAGGCACCCTGAATTTTATATCTTCTTACATAGATTTGTAAGTAAGAATAAGACTTTTTGTTTTTTTAATAACCTAAGGGCAAAAACCCCCAAAACTACATACTAAATAAATATTTTTTTTTTAAGATTTTATTTATTTATTTATTTATTTATTAGGAAAGAGAGAGAGTGAGAGAGAGCAGGTCAGAGTGAGAACCGGACTCCCCATGGAGCCAGGCGCCCCATGTGGGACTCGATCCCGGGACTCTGGGATCATGACCTGAGCCAAAGGCAGTCGCTCAACCAACTGCGCCACCCAGGGGCCCCTAAATAAAGATTTTTTCATGAAGAGCCAGTACTCATTATTGCTTAAATGTTTCTTCCATTCAAGTACTAACCAGGCCTGACTAGTGTTAAATCCTATAGTGTTCCCATATTACATTTAGGATAAAATGTGACTATTTGGCATGGCATATAATACACTGGATTATGGAGCCCTACTTATCCTTCACTGTTTCCTTCTTACACTGAAGGTTCTAGCTGCATTGAAAATTTAATGTTCCATAAGACTGCCATGTTCTCTCACTAGTCTTGCATTGACATAGGGTATTCCAGCTGCCTGGAATTTTCTGTGCCTCTTCTTCTCTTCATGAACTCTCTCTCATCTTTCAAGACTCATCTCACCCTATAGATTTTGATGATTTTGGTTTTGAATTTTCTACTAAATCGCTTTTCTTTTGATCCATTTTTTTTAATGAATTATTTTTAATTTCCAAGGGTTTGGGTATTTTTGATTTGTTTGAACTTACACTATTGCTTTCTAGGTATCAAACTTTATTCAAACAAAGATGACTTTATGGTTAGTCTGATTATTTCTTTTATTTTGAAACTGCCAGGGGTGCCTGGGTAGCTCAGTTAAGTGTCTGACTCTTGATTTCCGCTCCAGTCATGACCTCAGGGTTGTGGGATTGAGCCTCGATTTGGGCTCTGTGCTCAGCAAGGAGTCTGCTTGAGATTCTTTCCTCCCTCTGCTGGTCTCTTCCGCTTGTGTATGCTCTTTCTCTAAAATAAATAAATCTTCAGGGTGCCTGGGTGGCTCAGTTGGTTAAGCGACTGCCTTCAGCTCAGGTTATGATCCCTGAGTCCCAGGATCGAGTCCCATATCGGGCTCCCAGCTCTATGAGGAATCTGCTTCTCCCTCTCCCCTCTCATGCTGTCTCTCGCTCTCTCTCTCTCAAATAAATAAAATTTAAAAAAAAAATCTAAACCTTTAAAAAATAAAATAAAATAAATAAATCTTCCCCAAAAAAGACACTGCCCACATAATAAGCATACTTTATAAAGTGTTATAAGTTATGCATTTACTGAAGTTGTAATTTATAGCAATATTCTCAGACCAAAAAACCTTAGAGTCATTCTTGACTCTTCTTTTTCTCTCTTATGCCCTGCATATCTGAAATCTCTGGAATCCCATTTTCATGACTTTCAAAATATATCTAGAATCCAACTACTTCTGGCATGTCTACTTGGGTCTCAGCCTATAGCTGGCCTTACCTAGATCCTTGGGGTAGCCTCTCAATGACAGTTTCTGCCTTGGTTTTGCTTCTACATAGATCCAATCTCTTTTTCATGTAGTATCTGTGAATTAGTAAGATGCTAAGTCATCCCTGTACTCTACACTTTTGACAGTTTCTCATTTCACCCACCATCAAAGCCCAAGCCCTTAAAAACTCCTCTTACACCATGAAAAATCTTGTTAACAGGGAAGCAAAACACAGTAAGCTAGCATTTGGCCTTTTTGTTTAAAAAAAAATCCTGTAAATCATTTTCATTGGCAGGGTTTTTGTTTTGTTTTTGTTTTTGTGTGTACTGTTGTTAATGTAGCATTGGCTATCAGTTATGGAGACATTTAATTTAATTTACTTTTTTTTGAGACATTTAATTTTAGATCATTGATTCTCAGCCGTGGGTTATTTAGCCACCAAGCTAAAGCAATCCTATAGTGCATAGGACAGCCATTACAATAAAGACTTACCCAGCACAAAATAGTAGTGTTGAGGTTCAGAAATCCTATAATCTAGATGGAGAATGGGTTAAAACAAGCACAGAAAGGGTTGGCCACTGAAAGAATGCCAACAAGAGAGGTCCTATTGTTGGGGAGGTGAAAATTTTCCCTTACCTCTTTTGGGTTTCTTGGCTAGGCTAATAATTAAACTGACAGAAGACATTAACAGGAGGAAAAAAATTAATTTAATTTTATATGTACGGAGACCTCATAGATGTGGGACCTATGGAATGACTAAAGCAGGCTGTTTATATACCTTTTAGACAAAGAAGCAATAGATTTGTGAAGAACTGAGAAGACAAACTTAGGTTTGGGTACTAATTAGTGAAGAAACTAAGCAAAGTTTATTTACACAGGATTCTTGGCTCTAAATTCTCTAAGGTAATAAGGATGTGTACCTCCTAGTGCGGAGAAAGTAACTTTCATGCTGGAGATTTATTTCCTGCTTTCATTAGGACAGAGATGAGGGACAGGGCATCCTTCTTGCACTGGCTGTTTCTCAAGTAATTTTACTCAAAACAATCAATATGCCACTTTCGGCATATTTTAGAGTGGCCTGCTCTGAGCTCTATCATTATTTTCAAACCATTTTCTGAGCCATGCATCTCATCCTTGCTTTAGCTTGTTTATTTTTTTGCTTAGTGGAAGAATTTTTAATCACATCCCAGCTGGGTGTTCAGCTTTGGTACGAAGAAGAAACCCTCAGCTCTAACCTCCAGGCTCAGTTCCACCCAGCAAGAGAAGCTGAATAAATACTTGTTATCCGAGGGGTTCAGTTTAGCTAGCAGAATTACTCATCACATTGCAATATCATCTCACACATGGATTACTCTTGAGTGCTTGAACTGTATTGGAGGCTAAGAAAAGCTGCTGATGCCCTGAGCAAATATCTATAGAAGTAAAGATCAACCAATACAGCTATTTAGGCCAGTTTTGCAGGGCTTGTCTCTGAGACAAATGGAGATGGGTATTAAAGACATTTTAGGAAGGATTATTTGGGGACGAGTAACCAAGGCATGTATGGCAGCCTAGGTGGCAGAGGCTGGATCTCTGCCTCACTTTTCTTGTCCATCCAGGGTCTCTTCATCTCTTTTTCTATTTCCACTCTCTTCTCCCCACCAGCTACAACCTAGTGTTCTTATATTTGTGATAATACTGCAATGGGTTTTAAAGATCACTTGCAATAATTGTTAAATAACATTAAACTTCATTTTTGCCTTTTCATTCATTTTTCAACCACTGTTTATTTTCGTATGTTAGAAAGCAACAGGCCTTTAAGTTTATATGGTTTATTTTATTTTTTTTTAAGATTTTATTTATTTATTTGACAGAGAGAAATAGCAAGAGAGGGAACAGAAGCAGCAGGAGTGGGAGAGGGAGAAGCAGGCTTCCAGCTGAGCAGGAAACCTGATTTGGGGCTCCATCCCAGGACCCTGGAATCATGACCTGATCCGAAGGCAGATGCTTAACAACTGAGCCACCCAGGCGCCTCTATTTTTATTTTTTTTTTAAAGATTTATCTCTTTATTTGAGATACAGTGCGTGCACATGCATGAGTAGGGGGAGAAGCAGAGGAAGGGACTCTCCAGCAGACTCCCTGCTGAGTGTAGGGGTGGCCCATGAGATCATGACCCTAGCCAAAACCGAGAGTCAGACACGTAACTGACTGAGCCATCCGATGCACCTGCATATGGTTGCTTTTTAAATTAGAATTACATTTTTTTAAAGATTTTATTTATTTATTTGACAGAGAAGAGAGAGATCATAAGTAGGTAGAGAGGCAGGCAGAGGGAGAGGGGGGAAGCAGGCTCCCTGCTGAGCAGAGAGCCCGATGCGGGGCTCGATCCCAGGACCCTGAGATCATGACCTGGGCCGAAGGCAGAGGCTTTAACCCACTGAGCCACCCAGGCACCCCTTTTTTTTTTCTTTAAAGATTTGATTTATTAATTTTGAGAGAGCAAGAGAAAGAGAGAGAGAGAGAGAGAGAGAGAGACAGCACACAAGCCAGGGGGAGGGGCAAAGGGAGAGGGAGAAGCAGGCTCCCCACTGAGCAGGGAGCCTAATGCGGGGCTCCATCCCAGGACCCTGAGATCATGACCTGAGCCGAAGGCAGATGCTTAACTAACTGAGCCACCCAGGTGTGAGATGGGTGGATTCTGAAATGATCATTATGGACAACTGCATGATCTGCTGACAACCCATAGCTTAATTTCCCCTCCTCAAGCCCCTCAGCACTGGACTGTCTAGGGCTTGGGAATGTAATACTTGCTTTGCATACATTTGTTTTGGAATTGACAAATAGAAATTGAAATAACATGCCAGGAGACTGTTGGTAAGTGTCCTGTTTCTGGCTCAGTGTTCACTTTAAAATCTATGTAATGACAGAAGTGGGAACTCTGATGGCAAAAGTAGAAATTTGGAATCCCCACAGGAATGTCAATCAGCTAGATATCTTGACAAGTTGACATGTTATCTTAAATGAAAACATCATTTATGGATCTTCTAATATTAGATTGAGTTCCCTGACCACAGTCTAATCTCATTTTAGGCCCTAGATGACTTAAGAAAATTTGTTGCGTTAAAAAATATTTGTAATCTGGATCATATTTTATTACTGAGTGAAGTATGTATACACAAAAAAATATATAGCAGAAAATGTAAGAAGAAAAATCCACAGAGGTATCTCAGGATTCTAGTAAAGAATGTTTTCCTGCAGCTAGTAGAAGGGCATGTCAGTCTCTCAGGCTCATAATCCAACACAGTATATGTGTTGTCCTTTAAAGGTATTCATGTATTCAGAGTTTGCCACAGTCTTCACCCCTATTTTACCAGAAGTTATCACTCACTTTAAAGTCTCTGGAGGATGTAAAATATTACATTGACTTTTTTTTCCTGAAATAGAGGTGATCATAAAAGCCAGTAAAGTCCTTTGGGGATTTTATTTTCTATTTTACTTAATAGTGACAGGGAGCAGGAATTCCTGTCCCTTTCAGTGTCTTTCTAGCTGAACTAAGAGTCAAATTGACATGAAACAGATTAACAGGAGAAAATCAGATTTAATAGCATATATACAGAGAATCCAGACAGATACGGAAATGCCAGACAGTTAATTCAAATGAGGTATATATGTCATCCTGAACCAAGGGGAAGGGGATAGGATTCTGGGACATCCAAGGGAAGGAATGCAATTTATGGTACAATAAGAAGGGCAGATGTTTGCCCTGCAATACAGATGGGTCACTCAGATAAAATTTATCTCTGGTATAATGCTTATTCTAGGAAAGACCCTCAATTTACATTCTTCTATGTAGTTAAGGGAGGAGCAGATGTTTCCTTTGAGCCCATCATGTCTTGATTGCTTTCAGCTCAAAATAATCTTCATGCCGGAGTGGGGCATCTTGGGGTGGCCTGCCCTTAGCTCCTGCAATAGCAATAGGCTGAACCATTACTTGCAGTTCCCTGATCCCACCTATGCTCTGTCTCCTGGAGACTTTCATATATGTTCTTCTGTCTCTTTGGAACACTTTTCTACTTCATCCCCACCCATCACCCCACCAAGCATCCTGGATTAATTCATTTTTAGTGCCTTTGACACTAATTTTTAAAGGTTTATTTTCATTCTGAATCCCCAGTAGATTTCAAACTACTTGAAGGCAGAGGCATCAAGTATCATTCACTCTTGCCTGCCCAGTCCTAGCCTCATGTTGGGAGCATACAAGGTATTCAGTAAATATTGATTGAAGACTTAAATATTGGATTTTCCAGTGTCCACACCTGTATCTTATACCTAATGCTGAATTGCCAATTAAAAATAGAGACGTTTAATTTCATTTTCCTTGTCAAGTGGATATTTGAGAAATTTATCAAATAAACAAGAGTATAGGAAGATGTCTTTTAGTTTGCCTTATATCAGTAAGGACATGGCCCTTGAAGGAGAGAAGAGTTTACCACCCCAAAATATATCATTTTGGTGTAAGGATTATTTTGAGCTAAAGACAATCAAAATCCAGAAGATTTATGAAAAGTTCTTTTATCTCCCCCTCAAATGCCTAAATTTACATTTGAAGGGGGGGGGGTCTGTCCTAAAAATATAGCTATTACCAGAGATACCTTTTTACCTAAGAAAACTATCTGCATAACAGGGCAACCTTTGTTTTCCAAACATCTCTCACTTCCTCTGAATGGCCCTCCTCCCTTGTGTATTCCCAAACCCCTACCCCTCTTTTTAGCTCAGAATGTTATTTAAGCCTCAATTACCTGGCTGCCTTGGGTCTCATGTTTTTATGGAGCTCCTGTACATACAAAATTAACTTAATTTTTTTTTCTGTTAATCTGCTTTATAGCAATTGAATTATTAGACCAGTTAAAGAACCCAAAAGGGAAGAAGGGAAAAATTTTCCTTCTTTACATCCTTAAGCCTACTTATTCAAAACAACACATAGTTAATTTAAATCACTTCTCTTGATCTTGAACTTACAAATAAATGGCAACTATGGTCATGTTATGTACAGAAATATATGAGCATATATTTGAATTTTTCGTTAATACTAGATCTCATATCAAGAGACACTTGAACCCTTTTATAAATAGAAAACATGTTGGTTCACCTGGGTGGCTCAGTCTTCAAGCATCTACCTTCAGCTTGGGTCATGATCCCAGGGTCCTGGGATCGAGCTCCGCATCGGGCTCTCTGCTCGGTGGGAAGGCTGCTTCACCCTCTCCCACTCCCTCTGCTTGTGTTCCCTCTCTCTCTGTTTCTCTGTCAAATAAATAAAATCTTTAAAAAATGATAATAAATAAAATGAAAACATGTTGATAAGTGTATACTTATTAAATTTTCTCTTTCCATTCTATTGAATATATAGTGGAATTAGGACTAATTAAAGCAAATGAATCATTTTGGGTATGACAGAGCACTAATAGTTTTACCATCTTGGCTAATTTTTGGTATTCTGAATTCCTAATAGTATAATAAAATAATCATTACACTGTGCCTCCACCATTTAAATTGAAAAAAATTAAACCAACATTCTTAGGGTAATGCTATTAAAAAATGAAAGATGGCTTGCCATTAGTTAAAAGAAAAAATTTGACTTTAAGGAACCAAAAGAGAAAAAGAAATCCTTTTAGGATTCAATTTATTATTCTCAGAAACAAAATGGATTTCCTTTCAATATGTCAGAATAAAAATGGAGTTCTTTCTAAGATTATGACAACTTTTATCTATGGGTATGAAATTTTAAATAGGAAGACTGATAGCAAAAGATAGGTCTTTATCCAGTAACATGGAGATAAATGATATTCCTAAGGATATGGGGATGTAAAAAATGAATCATTTTTAACATGCTTAGGTTTGCAATTCAGGAAGCCTGTGGATGGTGGTTTCCAGAATTTTTGTCATAGAAAGTATTTTTTTTTTATAGTTGTAAATTTCTTTTTTATTTAAGATTTTATTTATTTATTTGACACAGAGAGAGAGATCACAAGTAGGCAGAGGCAGGCAGAGAGAGAAAGAGGGAAGCAGGCTCCCCACTGAGGAGAGAGCCCGATGTGGGGCTCGATTCCAGGACCCTGAGATCATGACCTGAGCCGAAGGCAGAGGCTTTAACCCACTGAGCCACCCAGGCGCCCCATAGAAGGTATTTTTTAACAGTAAAAAAATTTTGTGAACTCTTCTCCACATGGATAGTAGTTGTATTTCAATTGTCTGTTGATTAAATAAATCACAATGAAAAAGTTAAGATGATGTAAAAAATTACTTGAAAATAATGTGTATTTAATTAATAAAACATTTTTAATTTTTAATACATCTGAAAGACAGTGGTTCAAAAATGTTTGAGATATTATTTAGCCATTCTACATAAAATGTTTCATGTGCATATGGATTCTCATGAACCCTTTGGAATAGTTATTATTTTTTTTAATTCTTTTTTTTTTTAATTCTTTTTTTTTTAAAGATTTTGTTTATTTATTTTAACAGGGAGAGAACACAAGCAGGCAGAGAGGCAGGCAGAGGCAGAGAGAGGAGCAGGCTCCCTGCCGAGCAAGGTGCCCGATGCGGGACTCGATCCCAGGACGCTGGGATCATGACCTGAGCCGAAGGCAGCTAGCTGTTCAACCAACTGAGCCACTCAGGTGTCCCTAAATTCTTTTTTTATTTTAAAGATTTATTTATTTGAGAGAAAGAGAGAGGGCACATTGGGGGGTGGGAGGGGCAGTGGGAGAGGGAGAGAAAGTCTTAGGCAGACTCTGCATTGAGCATGGATCCCATAACCCTGAGATCACGGTCTGAGCTCAAACCAAGAGTCTAATGCTTAACCAACTGTACAACCCAGGTGCCCTCCCCTCTTTGGAATAATTCTTAACTCTTGGGGGTCTGTAATTGCAAACTGGGAAGTTTGGACTTCTAAAAAGTGATCTCACGGGGAGCCTGGGTGGCTCAGTTGGTTGGGCAACTGCCTTTGGCTCAGGTCGTGGTCCCGGAGTCCCGGGATCGAGTCCCACATTGAGTCCCACATCGGGCTCCCAGCTCCACGGGGAGTCTGCTTCTCACTCTGACCTTCTCCCTTCTCATGCTCTCTCTCACTCTCTCTCAAAAAAAAAGAATAAATAAATAAATAAATAAAAAGTGATCTCATTTTCATGAAAATTACCTCTACTATGCTTGACAGGACACTTTTGTCATCCCTTAAGTCTTCTTTTCTGTTGCACAAATATATGAAATTGTTTATGATCATCTTTAACTCTTTTTCTTAGTGTTTTAGTAGTTCTGGTTGTTCACTTTTACTGGACTTTAAATGTAAATGAGGTATTTAAATATCCAGATTTGTGATCCACTGAAGACATATCTTGGCTAGATTACAGACTCACAGGTATAGTGAAAGAGTTCATAGGCAGGAATAACTTTTTTTTTAAAATTCATCATGTATTGTAATTGTGTCTGAATTCATTGAATTTAAGATGCCTTTAATTGGGGGCACCTGGGTGGCTCAGTTGGCTACGCATCCGGCTCTGGATTTTGGCTCAGGTTGTGATCTCAGGGTCCTGGGATGGAGCCCAACACAGGGGGGAGTCTGCTTGTTTCCTTCTGCCTCTGCCCCTTTCCCAACTTGTGCACACACTCTCTCTCTCTTTCTATCTCTAAAATAAATACATTTTTTTTAAAAGATGCCTTTAATTGTAAGAAGTTATTCCATGTGACACTTATGACGAAAAAGTGTTTTCCCTATTAAACTCAGACATGATACTTTCAACATTATTTAGTTTTTAGATTTCAATCTTATTAAAAGTTGTTTTAGATTTATTTACACATAGATTTTAATCATAGATCACTATTGTACATTCATAAAATGAAAAATATGCATGAAATAAATTGGGCATTCCTAAAACCTTTTTTCCTTCAGGTTCCAAATTTTCTAAATCATTTGCTGTTCAGAGGCATTCATGTCCATTTTTTCCCTCACAGAGTAATTGTCCCGTCAACAGAATTGTTACTGAAGCATTTCTTTTAAGTATGCTCTGCTAGTGTCTCTGGATTTTCTCCCAAGCCCCTGACATCCATTCTGCTACCTATAGGTACTAAAAAAGCATTTTCAGACGACTAGGATTCATCTTCTTTTTCCAAATTATATTTGAATGGTTGTCCACTGAAATGTCGAGATTGTTGTGGCCAGTCATACCCCTAGGAATAATCATAGGCAATGTTGTAGACAGTTTCTAAAATGGCTCCCAATGATCTTCACTTCCTGGTATTTACACCCCTGTATATACCATGTCCTCCCCTTGAGTATGGGCTGGACTTGGTGACTTGCTTCTAATGAATAGAATTTTGCAAAGTGGTGGGGTGACACTGATGAGATTAGGTTTCAAAAGACTGTGAATTCCCCCCGGCTGTCTGATTCTCTCTCCCTCTTACCCTTTCTCCCTCTGTTTCTCTCTCCCTCTTACTTTCTCACTCTAATAAAAACAATCTGTCATGTTCTGAGCTACCCTGTCAGGAGACTACTAAGCAAAGAATCAACAGAGATCTCTGGTCCAGCGGCTCATGAGGAACCAGGGCCTCAGTTGAATATCCTCTGAGGAACTGAATCCAGTCAACTATCCCTTCAGTGAGCTTGATAGCAGACCCACCCCCAGTTTAGCCTTAAGATAATCACAGCCCCCCAAAACACCTTGATTGCAGCCTATGAGAGTACTGGAGCCAGAGGACTCAGCTAAGCTACACCTGATTTCCTGATCTACAAAAATCTTTCATACAAAAAATGTTGTTGTCTTCAGCCATTAAGTTTTGTGGTAATTTGTTATGTAGCAATACATAACTAAGGCAGGCAATGTATTATGAATACACAATGGCAACTACATCATGAATGTCACCTGGCTGAGAGCAGTTATAAATTGCCATTAAAAGATGCATCTGAATTTTTAAATGATAAATATGAATAAATAATCTCCATTTTAGAATAAATGGAGAAGTAAAGTGGTTTACTTGTTTGTTTTTACCAGTACCATGAGAGAGGTCCTTGAACGAGAGAACAGTGTTTTATTCAACTCTGAGCATCCATGGTGCCCAAAACATAGGAAATGTTTTATAGATATTTGCTGAACTGAATTATCAGATAATTATACCGTTGGACAAAAAGGCCTAACTTGAGGCAAATCTTGAGACAAAGCATCTGCTCATTGCCAGGGTTTATCCAAAATGCTTTAAAAAATTTCAGCCTGCTCTCTTTTAAATTTAAGTGTCACTCATTTTTTGTTTTTCTAATACTTAGGCTTAACAATATCCTATTGAATGTTGACGATAAAAATAGAAGTTGGAATTTAATAATATTTTGAATTTAAATATTATATAATATCATTTCATAACTTTGATCATAATTTTATAAGAACATGTAGAAAATTGCTAGGAAAGGAACATTATCTATCTTTGTTTTTATAAAGGGAATGGAAGAATAATAATCTTTTAGCTCAGACTGAGCAGCTTAAATTCTGTACTCAGAAAATCAGATTGTCCAAATTAATCTAAGACAACAAACTGATTTTTTTTCTTTTTTTTTTTTAAAAGATTCATTTATTTATTTGAGAGAGAGAGAGAGAGCATGAATGGGGGGGCAGAGGAAGAGAGAATTTTTTTTTTTAAAGATTTTATTTATTTGAGATAGAGACAGTGAGAGAGAGCATGAGAGGGGAGAAGGTCAGAGGGAGAAGCAGACTCCCTGCGGAGCCGGGAGCCCGATGTGGGACTCGATCCCAGGACGCTGGGATCATGACCTGAGCCGAAGGCAGTCGCTTAACCAACTGAGCCACCCAGGCGCCCCCAAACTGATTTTTGTGTTTAGACAGAACTGACATTTTATTGTATGGGAAAAAATCATCTAGTAATTAAGAGTGGTTTGTAAACTGGGAGCCTTGGATTGATACATTTAAGAACTGTGTTCTTCAGCACTTGCCATATTACCTTGCCCATAGGGTATGCTCAATAAATATTTGCCAAATCAAAGTCATTAATATGTATCTATTGGGTTCCCATTATGTACATTCTAAGTGTTGGATTAGCTAATTCCCTAACTCGAAAAGCTTTTTAAGAAATTTTAAGATGGGATTATTAGTGCTTAATTTGTATCTTCCATACAGCTGGTTCATAGAGGAAAGTGAGGGAAGGAGAAGAGGAAGTTTTCCTCTGTCCAAGATTCTTCTAGTTGGGCTAAGAATTAAACTGATATGAGACAGATTAACAGGAGAAAAAAACCCAAGGTTTTATTACATGTGCCCAGAGGCCCAATAATGAAATTGAGACCCCTCCAAAAAATGGCCAAAGCAGGCAGTCTTTATACTTTATAGACAGAGTCAGTAGGTCTGTGAGGACTTGACAGGACAAAGAGAAACTTAACTTTGGGAACTTCTACTAGTAAGGAATTCTAAACAGAATTTGGGCTGAAGTGGTAAATTAGTAAAAAGTAGCAAGATTTGTTTATACAGATTTCTTGACTCTAAATTCCCTATCTCTGGTGGTAAAGATATCTTTTTACCTCCTGGTATAGGGAGAGTACCTTTTATATGGGAGATTTATTTCCTGCCTTCAGAGGGACAGAGGAGGTTCTGAGTATCTTACATAGGCTGTTTTCTAAGTAGTTTTAATTTGAAATAATCAGTATGTTATTGAAGCACATTTTGGGGCAGCCTACCCCTAGTCCACTAGATAAGGAAGACTATTCAAATTCTATAAATTCATGTAAGTAATAAAATATGCTTATGGCTATTTTGATATAATATCTTGAAATTACTAGACTAATCATGAATTTATTATTTTTTAAAAAGATTTTATTTATTTATTTGACAGAGAGAGATCACAAGTAGGCAGAGAGAGAGGGGGAAGCAGGGTCCATGCTGAGTAGAGAGCCCGATGTGGGGCTCAATTCCAGGACTCTGAGATCATGACCTGAGCTGAAGGCGGAGGCTTTAACCCACTGAGCCACCCAGCCGCCCCTCTTTTTTTTTTTTAAGTTTTATTTATTTATTTTAGAGACAGAGTGTGTGAGCAGGGTGAGGGGCAGAAGGAGAAGGAGAGGGGAAGCAGACTCCTCCCTGAGTGCGGAACCCAACTCATGACCCTGAGATCATGACCTGAGCCAAAACCAAGAGTTCAATGCTTAACCGACTGAACCACCCAGGTGCCCCGTGAATCTTTATTAAGTATGTTTTCCCCTTGTTTTTCAAATTAGCTAATTTAAATTGTATTGCCATTTCTAGTTTTGGTTTTGAGATTACAGGTATGCTTTTGAATTGTTCACAGGGAATAATAACAATGAAATTCATCTAAGAATATTATCAATGTGAACTGAAATCCTATTTCTATGGTGGATTATGCAATATTTTCAGCTCTTGACTATAGCAGTTTGTTACAAGTGATCCTTTGGAGACTTTATTATCCTATTTAATTAGAGACAAACTGGGTAATTCACCTATATTTAAAAAATTTAATAAAGTAAAGAATAAACTTCATAAGTTATATTTTTCATTGTAAAATAAATAGCTTTGTTCAGTTACTTGAAAATGTTATTCAAAAGGAGTCAAAAACAAACTGTGGTAATATTCTTTCTACTTTGTAAAAAACACTTGTACCAACTAAAGGGGACCTCTAGCTTTCCTGCAGGGCAAGTTCTAGAGGTATTTTTGTTAAAGGGATTCCAGGGGGTCCTTTTATGATGCAGAGAGAGGAGACAAAGGGCTGATGGTCCTGTGAAATTGTAAAGGGTTGACTTTCCCTCCACGGAAGACAATATTAATTCTTCTACCTTCTTCTTTATCCTTACTGTTTCTTTTTTCTACCAAGAGTGGAGGGATACTGGTAGCGTTAAGAAAAGGGACACTGGGCTGAATTATAGAAGACTAGACTTTCCAGGACCTGAATCTAAGGAGTGAAGGCTGTTTTCTTCCTTCCATTTTTCCATTTTTTTATTCATTAAGTCATTCATTTACTGAAAAAATGTTCACCGAATGCCAAACTTATGTCAGAAACTGTGATAGGTGTATTGGACGCAGTGGTGAGCAATAGAAAACATTTGCTACCATGACCTAATTATTTCTCAAAACATTTATATGAGGTAATTTGGCTTGCAAAAAGTTTCTTACTCTATGAAGTATGTGCCTTCAAGGAGCTCACATTCTGTGAAGAAACCAGAAAAGAAAAAGTAAAACAAGTAAATAAAGATGGTTTTAACTTTCAATTATACAGAAAAAAACAGGGTAGTGTATCAAGAATAACTATGTGGTGTGTGGTAGGAGCCACCATTATAGGGTGAAGAAGGTCAGGGGAGCTTCTTTATGATCATGTTTGTGTTAAGTTTTGAAGAATGAGAACAAGCTAGTCATGCAAAGATCTAGAAAAAAGCATTCTAGGAAGAGAGCAGGCAATGAAAGGAGAACAGATTGGCATATCTGAGACCATTGTGTCTGGAATCTGTTTATAGAGCAACTGTAGAATGAGAAGAGGTTGGAGATAGAGGTAGGAGTAAGACCAAGAAAGCTATGTTAGGAAAGAAGTTCAGACATTTTTATAAGTGCTTTGGGTAGTCATAGAGGAATATGATCAAAGGAGATGACTTGATGTATGTGTATATATTTTTTAAAGATTTTATTTTTAAGTAATCTCTACACCCAACACGGGGCCTGAACCCACAACCCTGAGATCAGGAGTTGCATGGCCCACCAACTAAGCCAGCCAGGTGCCCCATGATGTATATTTTTAAAGAAACTTCTTGTTGTTCTATGAATACACTGTTGAAGGGAAGTCAGAAGAGGATAGGCCATTTAGGGGGACTGTTGCAGTTGTTCATGTAGCAGACAGTGGCATAGCCTAGGACATGGTCAAGGAAGGAGAGGGACTTGAGACATAATTTGGAGGTAGAACCAATAGGAATTGCCAATGGATTAGATGTTTGTGTCTTGAGCACCTGAGTGGATGGTAGGGTCATTAACTGACATGGGAAAGAATAGGAAGGAGACAGAGTTGAGGGAGAAAAGCAATGGTTCTATTTTGGACAAATTTTTAAAGTTTGAGATACTTTTCAGTTATTTATTGTGAGGGTATCCAGCAGGCATTTGGAATAGGAGTTAGGATTTAAGGTGAGAATCTGGAATTGGACATTTACTGAAGGAGGGCATTGGCTTTTAGATGGTATTTGAAGCCAGGCCAATAGAAAATTATGTATCAATAACCTGAAAATGCTATCTTACTAAAAATGTCTAAAAACAATATAGAGATAGTTTTTCATCACTACTCCTCGGGCTCTGAGCAAAACAGCAGACATATTCCTTATTCTCCACCTCCTCCCATGTTACTTTGACACTCTACCCTGAGAATCAAAGTAGCTTCATTGGTTGCAAAAGTAGGTTGCAAAATTTCTTCTCCTTCCTTTTACCCAGACTCAAACTCCAATTCTCTGGAAACTGTTTCACCTGGGTGTGGGTCCAATGATAGCACCTTGGTGTGAATGGCTGACAGATTCAAACTTAAGCTATGCTTGTAATCCTGTGAAATGGAGCCTTAGAAAGCAAAGAACATTGCTGAAGGAGGCAGTGTGAGCTAGCACTACAGTATTCAAGCTAAAAATACTGAACATTTTTGCATGTATAGTTATTTTAGCAAAATATAAAATTTCCCATTAATTCTTCTTCATATATTTATTTTGCAAGAGGGAAATTTGAGTCTTCACTTTATTTACGTGTTTGGGAATAGTTTCTGTTTAAATAGTGTCATTAACTGAAGGTTATTTGATTATCTTTTGTATTTCATTTAACAAAAAGGGAAGATATATTTTCATCTTACATTTGTGATAACCAAAAAAGTAAGCCGTGTGTATGTGTGTGTGTGTGTGTGTGTTTGGGGGGGCAGGGAGGGGCAGAGGGAGAGGAAAGGAGAGAATCTTAAGCAGGCTCCACACCCAGCTCAGAGCCCAATGTAGGGCTGGATCTCATGACCTTGAGATCATGATGAGCTGAAATCAAGAGTCTGTTCTTTAACCAACTGAGCCATTCAGGCACCCACTTCTTTGTGTTCTTAAAATAATATTTAAATTCTAACATTAGAAAATTTTCTTCATTGTTAAGAAAATAAGAAGTCAAAGTACCAGTAATACTTTATATATATGTTAAAGATATCTCCTTTCCTTACAGTTATTGATAGTTCTACCTTTATTGTTTTAGGAACTTGGACACAAAAAGTCCTTGTTTTGATGTTATATTGCTAAAGTCATCTGTGGAACACAATAGAAGGAAGTAAATTTGCCAGCAGAAGAGATGATATAATCTTGAAAAATCAGAGGAGGCCAATGGCTAGAGTAAAACCCCTCATCCTTCTTCTATCAGGCATAAAATAAGCATCAGAGACCAAATAAAATAAAACATGTAAAGGACCAGGACAGAGCATTTTTTTTTAAAGTATTCCATTGGCTAGATGTCTACTGACTTGTGCTATCTGAGCAAAATGACAACTTCAGTTTTCAGACTGCAGTAAAATCTTATTTAACCAGAACCAGTGATCCAGAATTCTTATCATACCTAGTTTCATTTTACATCTAGGAGAAAGAGTGAAAGGTTAAAGGATCCTCAAATTTGTGTGGAAGAGTTCAAGTTCTTTCAAATTCTACTTTAGAAGTGTCAGTTTCTGTGTCTTTTTTTTTCTTTCTTTCTTTTTTTAGTAACTTAGAGCTAAGTGAAAATTTAAAGGCATTTACTTGTTCACAGAGCATTAATTTTACTATGCTTTTCAAAATCTACTGTCAGGATCCAGGGCTGGCTGAAGCAAACAATACTTTGTAACACACCATAGAAAACATGTTCTCACCTCTATTTTTGATCCTGAACTTTCTCAAAATCCACAATAACTTTCCTTCAGAAGACAAAGCAGCTTCAGAACATTTGTCAATTTTTTGGGTTGTGGAAGATAATGAAAGTTGGAATTCCAGAAGGGCTCCATGAGGATTACTGCTTGTAGATTAAGGGTTGTTTTTGTTTGTGTGTTTTAATTGGTTGATTCAGTTCAGCATTACTTCCTTAAGGCAAAAATTACTTTTTTTTAGTTGTCCCATTCAAAAAGATTTGATTTTTTTAAAGATTTTATTTATTTATTTGACAGAGAGAGAGAGAGAGTATGCACACAAGCAGGGGGAGTGGCAGACAGAGGGAGAGGGAGAAGCAGGCTCCCCACTGAGCAGAGAGCAGATGTGGGATTCATCCTAGGACCCTAGGATCATGACCTGAGCTATAGGCAGATGCTTTACTGACTGGGCTGGCCAGGTGCCCTGATTTTTTTTTTTTATAGTCATAATGCATTTGTTCGTTTTGGACATACCTCAGCATTTTTAGGATATAATTGCTAAACATTTGTCAAAACCAAGAACCTAATTATCTTCAAAATACAAGTATGGCACAAACCTAGAAAATTATATTTCTGACTTTATCTTGCCCCAGTAAAATGCATAGTATGTTTCAAATTTTATTAAAATAGAATGGCATATAAAATATTCAGTTATACTCACTTGAAACCTTTTTATCGATTATTTGCCATGTACAAGAAAAAGCCATATGCAAGAAAAACTGCTAGGCACCATGGAGGTGGAGAAGCACAAAAGTAAATGATAAACAGCCTTTCCATTACAAAGAGTTTAACCTAATTAGTGAGATAAGACTTCAGTCCAGTTCTGCAAACTGTCTTCCAGAGAACCCTCACCTTGGACCTGGCTATTAAATTTATAGCCCATAGCCTATCTTGCAGTGCTCACAGAAAGATGCCTAGCCAAGTCTCTCAGAGTGTAGTGTCTGCCAGGGAAAGGTGAGTACGTTCTTAGGTCCTCAGAACATACTTTATTGCCTACTGCCCGACACACAGTATGCATTCAACAAGTATTTGTTGAATGTATGCAGTAAAAACTAAGTGATTTAAAGTGGCTTCTAACTAATCCCAGGCAGTTATATATACTGAGAGAAATAGGCTCTTTATATATTGTCTTTAAATGGTAGGTAGACATGTGTTTCCCATATGGGTCGCTGGAGATATCTTGTTATCCCTGATTGCCCGGGTGCCTTTTTAAATTATTTTAGGATCTTTGGAAAGTGAAGTTTTCCTGACATTTTAAAGTTGGTATCCAGGGGTGCCTGAGTGGCTCAGTCTTTCAGCTTCTGCCTTTGGCTCAGGTCATGATCCCAGGGTCCTGGGATGGAGCCCCACATCGGGCTTCCTGCTCAGCGGAAAGCCTGCTTCTCCCTGTCCCGTTCCCTGCTTGTGTTCCCTCACTTGCTGTGTCTCTCTCTGTCAAATAAATAAGTAAAATCTTAAAAAAAGAAAATAAAGTTGGTATCCATAAGAATCACTTATGTAGATTCTCAGATCCTCATCCTTTGAAATTCCTGTCTGAGAGCCTGGACTGTAAGGAAGCATTGGAAGTGACTCTGATCCAGGTACCTGTAGATGAGATTTTAAGAGACTCTATTTTTGAGTATAGATAGGCACATTGATCTTCAGCGTTTCACCAAAGTAATTATAAATAAAACTCTAAATTAAAAAATACATACCATTGGTTTTAGAATAATTTTAAAAACAGAAAGTAAGATTTCAAAAGCACAAATCATCATTTATGCAAAGCAGCTTTGCAGTTCTAGGAAGCTGTGATAAGCAGGGCTTCTACAATATGTGAGACAGCATAAAGTTAATGGTGATGAATAAAGATTTAAGAGAGGCTGAAATTAGTAGGTTAGTTATAATAGTTATTCTAGTCATTGTTACTGAGTTAGCATATGATTTACTGTTACTAGATCAATAAGAATGAATGGAGTCTTTAAATATTATGGCAAATATGTATGTGAAAAGAGGCTAAAATATAGGACCAGCTAAAGAAAAATTTCAATAGAAATTATTTATTCAAGGATAGTATTTTCTCAGAGATTTTATTGGGTTGCTGTTATACAAATAAATGGTCTTGAGAGCAACAAGTTATAAACCAAAAGCAACTTAAAGCTGCTCACTTGTTAATATAGTGCATACCTATATTGTAAATGCATTTTATAAGTAAGATTGACACTTGGTGAATAATAAATTTGTTTAAAAAGTCTGAAAACCACTTTGGTGATTTGAATTGAAGGGATCTGTTTTATTTGATATAACAGACTCAGTGAAGACAACAAGTTAGAACACTTTGAAAGAAGGGGCAAGATTGGCATGAGAAACTACAGTCTCTGTTCTTAGAATTTTCTATAGCTTAAAAAAGTTTTCATATTGACTATTTTAGAGAACAAGTGGTGAGAAGATAAATAACTATGTTGAAGCAAATTATTTAAAGGCAGAGCCTAAGGAGCTTGTTCAGGAATAGTTGTTTTATTTTTTAATTTTGTAAAAGACTTCATTTATTTATTTGAGAGAGAGAGAAGAAACATGAAGTGTAGAGGGGCACAGGGAGAAGCAGACTCCCCACTGAGCAGGAAGCCTGATGTGGGGGTTGCAGATTCCAGGGTCAGAGATAAAGACCTGACCTGAAGGCAGTACCTCAACCAAGTGAGCCACCCAGATGCCCAGGGGAATAGTTGTTCTAAAAAGCGAACAGTGGCCAGCTGAATTGCAATCTTAGAACCTCAAGAAGCAAAAGGGGACTGCCTTTTGTTTTTATATCTAGGACACTGTAGCCAATGAACTATTTATAACAGATAAGAGGAGAGAATATTTGAGAAGAAACTGTAGTTTTAGATATCACACATTTGGGTGCTCGCATTACAAATAAATCCTCTTACTTGAACTGATCTGAACGATCTGTAAACTGAATAAAGTAAGGAATCATAAAACATATGTATTATAAACATGATATTCACTTGCCAATCCTTTGCTGTAGGAGTTAAGCCCTCTTCCTATAGTGTAAATCTGATGGGAGTTCCAAGTTGTCTTACTAATGTAAAGAGATGATGTTGCTAGGTGTTGAGTGGGATTTTTCTCTCGTTTTGTTTTGTTTAGGCCTTGAAAATTAAGTCACATAGCTGAAAACAAAAGGGATTAAGTAGGACACACCTTAAATTTACAAAAATAGCCATGACTGGGACTAGCCACCTGCTTCCAGGACTGCAGATAGGAGCCCGCAGAACTAGCTATTATTTTATTTTATTTTATTTTATTTTTAAACATTTTTTATTTATTTGACAGAGAGAAAGAGATCACAAATAGGCAGAGAAGCAGGCAGAGAGAGAGGGGGAAGCAGGGGCTCAATCCCAGGACCCTAAGATCATGACCTGAGCTGAAGGCAGAGGCTTAACCCACTGAGCCACCCAGGCACCCCCAGAACTGGCTTTTATTTACTTATTCCTCTACCCCATTCCACGTAAGTGGAAGAGTTGGAAGGAGAGAGGTGAATTTTGGGGGAAGAACAGTGTTCAAGAAGAGAGGTACACTCCTCTTCTCCCTGTGAGGGGAGGTTATGCCCTGAACAATTGAAGAATGTTTACAGAAAAGAAAAGCTGACATCACGTTCCTGAGTTGGATGTCTATTCAGCTTACTGACCTGCCTTGCTGATAACTAAGTGAGAGAAGGAGCATTAGGAAATGATCATAAGGTCCACCCTCTTGAGTTCCCCATGAGCAGTGGGTGATGGATTTTGGCTATGCGTAAAGGAGCTGTCTGGATTGAGATCTCATTGAAGGGGAGGAGAATTTGCCACCACACAATATGCCTCTTTGGCATAAGGATTATTTTAGGCTGATTATTTTTAAGAAATGGCAAACACAGGAAAAGTTCTGAAAACCCAGATAGAAGTTACCCTTTTGTAAGAGACATATACATTTATAAGGGAAATCTCCCTTTGTGAGGGTGTATTACTCTCTGTGCCAGGAAGAGGATGACCAAGTCTCTAGAAACTCTTGGCTTGGGCCATTTTGGGGAGTTACTTAGTTTTCTTGGGTCTCTCTTATTTGTACAGGAGGTATACATGTTATTAAACTTCTGTTTGTTTTTCTCCTGTCAGACTGTCTTTTATTCCAGGGGAGCCACAGCTGAGAACTTAGAAGTGTAGAGGGAAAGTTATTTTTCCTCCGCTACGCTGTTTAGTAAGATCTTTTGATATCCTCACTTATCCATATCTGTTCATGCTCAGCCTTTAAAGACTTAGTTACATCAGTAATTATGACCAACCAAGGTGAAAAGCACAATGGGTAAAGAGCCAATGTCTATTATTCCTCTCCTTTCCATTCTCATGCCAGAGAGAAAACTGGGGAGAGAAGCAGGGGAATCTAAGAGCCACAAGGGAATGAAGAGGACTTTTTTTTTTTAAGATTTTATTTATTTATTTGACAGAGAGAGAGACATCACAAGTAGGCAGAGACACAGGAAGAGAGAGAGGGGGAAGCAGGCTCCCCGCCGAGCAGAGAGCCCGATGCGGGGCTCCATCCCAGGACCCTGAGATCATGACCTGAGCCGAAGGCAGAGGTCTAACCCACTGAGCCACCCAGGCGCCCCATGAAGTGGACAGTTTTAAAGCAAGTAAAAGATTGAATTGTGGGAAGACTGCCTTAAAAACTGGAATGAGATAGTTCTAAGAGCTCAACATGATTAAGACATTTTACCATAAAAATGAGACTCCTGAGGAGGTTGCTACTCCAAAATGAAAACTATTTCACATTTGTATCTGACCTGTTGAAATTTTCATTTAAAAAAAAAATCATGTTTGAATAATCTATTCCTTAAATGCATAGTCTATTTTTTTCCTGTGGTGGTTTTTTTTCCCCTTAAGTGAGACCTTAGAGTCCAGGGAAGCAATCTCACTAAAGCACCCTTTGATTGTTTTACTCCACCCACTTTATCTTTTACTTTTCTTCCACCCATGTCTAATTTGGCAGCAATTCTTAAAGCAGTTTGCATGTATTGAGTCTTTCCAGGCGGATTCAAGTTATCATAACAACGTTATTCTTTTTATACTAACTCCACTGGTTTGTGTAATATTTAGTTCAATCACAGAATCAAAAAGAAAAACAAGTAAAAATGGCATAAACAAGTTTGGAAGCCCAAAAAATTGATTCTTGGGAGATACACAGTTTTGATGGTGCATGCAGAAGTGACAGGCATATTAGAGATGCCTCTTAACCCATCTCCTGTGCAGCATGGCTGCTCGCTTACCTTTCCACATCAGACTGACTAGCCCGCAGCACAGAAGGTGCTTACAGCTCTTAGGATTCTCACAGATATTTTAAAGCAGTGAGAGAAAACATATTGAACCTCGTCAGGCGCATCTAGGGTTACCTTGGGTAAATGTAAATTATTTTTGTTTATTTATTAAGTATCAGTGCTACACCTGCTTGAGAAGAATGTTTTTTTGATATGAAAAAAATGTTTATTTGATTACTCGTTTGATGATTGCCAAAGTAAAATGAATAAAATCTCCCTGAATGCAAGCAGCAGGGAACACCACCATCCCTTTCTGAGCAGTAGAAAAGAATATCACCCCTCTCTAGAGGGCCTTAAACGTCATCTAACTGTTTTCAATTGCATTTTCTGCAGATTTCAAGCCACAATTTAATCAACCATATGCAGTATGCAATAATATGTTAATGTCTAATTTTGTCTGCATTGATCTCTCTAGTAAAGAAAACTGAAATTACGAGAATATATTTAGATGCATACCTATTATTTCTAGTCTCCATTCAAGAGTTTCCCTGTTAGAGCTATTATCTTAATTTCACCTAGAATAGCTTTTCATTGTCTTGAGGAATCTGTTCCCCCACATTCCATTCTATGAGACTGACAGGAATCTAATTTCAGTCACTTCAGGAGTTTCCTCCAAAGCACACTTTTTAAGACTTAAGTTTCTTAAATATTACCAAGGAGTTAGAAATGGGAAAAATCTGATCCTGTAATGTCTCCATCTTGACTTTCTCATCCAGCAGATCTGTTACTTGTGGCTCAGTGTTTAGGACATGCGAATTATTTTGCTCCATTCTCACTCCACTGGGACACAGACATGGTATCTCCCCCATGAGGTTGTGGGGCAGTCCCTGCCTGGACTCACCAGGAATGCATTTTCTGCCCACACCAGGATTGGATTCGTCAGCATCCACCAATGCCTACACTCTTAGACCTCTCTTCTGCCTCTCTTTCCCACAATGTAGAGGAATCCTTTTAAGTCTGTGGTGGAAGTCTCATTCCCCTTAAATCTCCGGTTCTCACTAATTTTGTTTTCAAATACTTTTATTTTTATGTCTTGAGAGAGTATGCTTTTGAAACAGAAAACCCAGGAAGAAATTTGTAGATTTAAAGAAAAAAATTCTTCCTTGCCTCACCTCTTTCCTGAGAATAAGCAGAGACAGGCTATCTCCCTGAATGAAGTCAAGAGTGTAAACGAGAGTGAGAAAGGGGAAACAGCTGAAGGATAAAGAACATAGGCTAATATCTCAAAATAACTATCACAATAACTTTCCCATTCATCTTGCTGGCAAACTAAGCACAACCATTTTGTTCCCTTCCTAGCAGGGTTGCAGGGGAGGAAAAATACTTTTCTCTCTGTGCTTCTAATTTCTCTGCTGAGACTCCCCTGAAATAAAAGACAGATTAAGGAGAAAAACAAACAGAAGTTAAAAACATTTATACTTCCTATATACATGGGAAAGATTCAGGAAAACTGAGTAACTCCTCAAAATGGCCCAAGCCACCACCTTAAATACCATCTCCAGCTAAAGACAAAAGAAGATATGGGGATGGAGAATCAGTTGTGGGAGGTTGCCAGGAAAGACACAGGAAACAAGGGTAAGGTTTTTAATGCAGATTTGAGTCAGTGCCTTCTCCATTGATGAGTGTTTCAACAGATTTACAGAATAACTCTACAGAGTTATTCTTCCATTTCTGGTACAGAGAGGGAGACACACTTACAAATGAAGATTTCCCTTATACATGTTAATGTCTTCTACAAAAAAGTTCTATTCCAGTTTTCAGAGGTTATCCTGTATTTGCTGTTTCTTAAAAATAATCAGCCTAAATTAATCCTTATGCCAAAGAGGCATATTTTGGGATAACAAATTCTTCTCCCCTTCAGGGTTGCAGGCCAGTTTGTAATTCTGGGTCCTGTTAATGGCAAGTACTTCCATAGGCTTAGTTCCGCCAACCCCCTATACTGCCCAACTAGGGCAATGGAACTTTAATATCAGGGTCATCCAGGGATAATTTATCTGCCTCTAAGTTGTTTCCTGAACCACACATCAATTATTTTCTCCATGTTTTTTCTTTTTTGAAATGTATATTAACCCAAATTTCCAAACTGTAGGGTTTTCACTATGTGTTTATTTTATCGAACTAGACTTCTGCCTTTGTCCTCATTCTAAGTCCTTATTCCAGAAATTTGCCTTTTTCTCTGTTGTAGGCTGAATAATGACCCCCAAAGATGTCTATGTTTCAGTCCTATAACATATATTATGTTAATAGAGTTCAAGTTGTAACACAGTCCATCTTAAAACAGGGAGATTATCTTGAGCTATCCAGATGGGACCAGTGTAATGACAAGGGTCTTTAAGTTGGAAGAAGAAGGCAGAAAAGAACATTAGAGTGATGTGATGTGGTTAAGAACTCAACCTGCTCTTGCTGGCTTTGAGGGTAAAGGATGAGGGCCACAAACTGAGGAATGTAGGCAGCCTCTAGAGGCTAGAAACGACAAGGAAATTGATTTTTCCTTAGAGCCTAAAAAAAGAAATGCAACCCTGCTGACACTTTGATCTTAACCCAGTGAGATGCATTTCAAACTTTTGACTTCCAGAGCTGTAAAATAATAAATTTATGTTGTTTTAAGCCACTAAATCTGTGGTAATTTGTTATAGCAGCTGTAGGAAACAAATGCAATTTCCATCATTGGATACAGAGACTTGGTCTTGAAAATCCTTAAAAAGGAGAGTTTGGATCCTGCTAGGGCTCAACCCAAAGATGTTTTTTCAGAAATCTCCCTCTTTCTTCCTGTGTGATGTGTCCATCTTTACCCTATGGGATACCCTATTGCCTGTAGACTCACATTTGCTGCCCTCTTGCATGTTTTTTCCTAAACACTTTCAGAAGCTGTAGACACCTTTCCCTGAAATATCCTCAACAATTTTGAGATGTGGCATAATCTATTTGTTATCTTGGCATCTAACATGTCTGGTCTGTATCCACTTAACATTATAAATAAGCTATAGAATATCAGTCTATCCAGTTTATAGCCTCAGCTATCCTTTTAGAATACAATTACCTGGTACTTCTGCCTCCCTTAATTCCATGAGTTGCTAATGCTGTTTTCATTTGTGTGATTATTCTCTAGGATTTTATGTTGGAGATCATGGTAGGGAAACACATGGAAATCAAACAGTTCTCTTCCTCTGGACATCTAAACTGCTCATCTAAAAATGATGCTCTTTTTTTTATTTTCCCCAAACAACCTTTTCTTTGATTACATTCTCCCTTAATTGCATTTGTTACTGACTTTTCCTCAAGTAGATCGAATTACCGACTTTCATTTTTTTTATACAACATGGACAGATCCTTGGACGTATTGCTAATTTGTACTTCCATGTTGTTCTAGAGGTTGTCATTTCCAATTTCATGTGATTTTTCTTATAGCTGTAGAAATTTATGTTTCAGGTCTATAAGATATTTAGTGAATTCTATAACGTTGGTAGCAAAGAACAATGCCGCCTATGCTTCTTCATCAGTTACTAACACTTCTTTGTTCTGGCTTTCTGAAAAAGGCTCCATTTATCTATCTATCTATCTATCTATCTATCTATCTATCTATCTAGGCTCCTGTTATATTTAAATAAAAATTTTTGGAGTGATTATTGTGGCTTCAATGACATTGAAAACACAGGGACTGTTAAATACATTTTCCATCATGTAATTCTTGTTTATTGTTAGAAATAAGTAGCTAACTGGTAGTTTTGATACTTAAATCACTCAAAGAAACTATCATTAAACTGATGGCATCATTTTAGTCCATTTAATGCATGCTTCATGGCTTCTGTTGCTATTTGCATTTCGGACTTAGTAGAAGACTTACTTGGATATGATGCACTCTTGAAAAATGGATTCAGAAACCTGTTTCTTTCAGAGGCAGGCTCCCCGCTGAGCAGAGAGCCTGATGCGGGCTCGATCCCAGGACCCTGAGATCATGACCTGAGCCAAAGGCAGAGGCTTTAACCCACTGAACCACCCAGGCACCCCACAAGTTTGTATTCTTAAACACCATCAGTCTTAACACCACCCCACCCATCCTCTTGTAACCACCATTTTACTCACTATTTTTTACAGGTTTATATAAGTAATATCATATAGTACTTGTCTTTGATTTATTTTGCTTAACATAATGTGCTCAAGGTCCAACCATATTGTTGTAAATGGGAGGATGTTTTCCTTTCTTATAGCTGCATAGTAGTCCATTGTATATGTGCACCCCATCATTTTTATCCATTCATTTGTTTTTTTTTTTTTAAAGATTTTATTTATTTATTTAACAGAGAGAGAACACAAGCAGGCAGAGAGGCAGGCAGAGGCAGAGAGAGGAGCAGGCTTCCCGCAGAGCAAGGAGCCCAATGCAGGACTCGATCCCAGGATGCTGGGATCATGACCTGAGCCGAAGGCAGCTGTTCAACCAACTGAGCCACCCAGGCGTCCCATCCATTCATTTGTTGATGGGAAGCAGCACTTTCTAACCCTGGAGGATAGAGGTTAAGGTTGGCCATGACTAAGGGTGTGTTTACAGGGAAGCTGAGCTCAAAGCTAAAGGAAGTCATGCCTCATGGCCTCGATCAGTCTCCACAAAGAAAGCAGCTTTGTTATCTGCTGAAAGTGAGCAATTGCTTGAGGAGAATGATGAAGATTTATGATGTTTACTGAGGGGAATATGAGAGGAATACAAGAAAGAACAATGAAATGTTTAAGGAATAGTACTGTGGACCTAACTGAGATTGAACTTGTGAGTAGGAAGTAGTGCCTAGCTATGGTTGTGTGATTTCTACCATAAATGTTCTTCTTCTGAGTGTATAAACAGAAAATACAAATTATAGTATTAATCCAGAGGTTTTTAAACATGTCTGGATAGGAATAATTTTAGGAGGGGTATATGAGGAAGTCTGAGGTACTGGTTTAGGTTAGATAGGGAAGGAAGGGAGGCCAGCAGTGGGATGACCACTGGCAGCTAACGAACGGAAAGACAAAGATCATCCACATCTGATGCTCATAACAGCCCTTCAAATAAATAGTTTAACCAGCCTGACTTTGAAGAAGAAGAAACAGGCTCTGAGATGTGAAGTGACCTACTTGGTGAGGTACTTAGAGAAGTTACCAAAGTGGGCCACACCCTTCCTACTCCACTGTGTGGAAGCTTTTCAGACTCCACAGTCTCAGCTCTGTTTCTCTCTCTGAACCCTAGTATATATGGGAATATTTTGCATATTCAAATTTAACTCGAATAACCATTGGCTTCACTAATTTGTACCTATACAAATGAAGTCATGACAACCCATAATTTATTTGCTTGTTGCTTCTACCTTTGTAATATAGCACTTCCAGGCAAAGCCTGGAATATACTTCGAATATACTTCGAATATACTTGGAAATATACTTCCAAGTATATTTTGAAATTCCTGGGGGGATGTCACATGTCCACTCCCACTGGGCACTCTGCTGCATTGCTAGGTGATAGTCCTAGTACCAGGCCAGAGCCTGGTAAGTGCCCTCATGGTATCAAGCAGTGGTCTGTGACTTAGAAAGTTTCTTACAGGTGAGGAAACTGAGGCACAGAGACATTGGTCCTTTATCTCTGATAACAAATCCAGAAAGTAGCAAAGGCAAAACTCAGGAAGTCTGATTATATTATAAGCCTTTTCAGAGTTTTGGTGGTGATGTTATAATTAATTCATTTAAAAAAAAAAAAGAGAAATTTTCTTTCTAAGCTTTGGATTGGCACAAACATCAGTGGAATAGTCTGTTCTTCCAAGTGTTTGTAGAAATCCCCTGTGAAGCTAGTGGACTTTGAAAATCATAGATAACTTTAGTTAGTCTAGGAAAATCAATCTATTTAAACTTCCTGTCTCTTCTGGGGTCAGTTTTTGGTAAATTAAATTTTTGTAAAATATTAGGGGTTTTTTTGGTTTTCAAATTTATTTGCAAGGTGTTTGGCAAAGCAGTCTCTTACTCTCTTTCTTTTTTCTGATCCTTGTTTGGTTGTTTATAATTTGTCAGTTCTTATTTTATGGATTTGTGATTTCTTTGTGATTTGTCTTAATTAGGTTAGCTTCTTCACTCATTTTATTCCAATTTTTAATAAAAATATTTTTGGGCAATTTATTTTTATTTATTTTTTAAAAGATTTTGTTTATTTATTTGATGGAGAGGTACAGCGAGAGAGGGAACACAAGCAGGGGGAGTGAGAGAGAGGGAGAAGCAGGCTTCCCGTCTAGCAAGGAGCCCAATGTGGGGCTTGATCCCAGGACCCTGGGATCATGACCTGAGCTGACGGCAGATGCTTAACTGACTGAGCCACCCAGGCACGCTTGGGCAATTTATTAGTTATTAATACTAGTTTTATTTTGGTTCTGGGTTTATTTTTAAAATTTTCTCTATCATTTCTTTCCTTTTATTTAGTTGGATGCTTAAATAAATTTTATTATTTTTTATATCATTATTTATGAATTTTACTCTGAGCACTGATTTAACTCTAGCGTATAGATGCTGGTATGTAGTGTTTTCTTTATCGCTTTTGTTTGCTAGAAAATCTTCAAAATTTATTTTTAAGAATGAGGAGTTTGATGAGTCACAGGACCTGTACCCCTGAATAAATAATACATTATATGTTAATAATTTTTTTAAAATGGAGAAAAACAGAATGAGGGTTTTTTTTCCAAGTGAAAAGGCATTTTTATTTATTTTTTATTTTTATTTTTTAAAGATTTTTTTTATTTATTTGACAGGGGAGAGAGAAAGCGAGCACAAGCAGGGAAAGCAGCAACAGAGGGAGAGGGAGAAGCAGATTGCCCCCAGGGAGCCTGATGTGGGGCTTGATCCCAAGATCCTGAGATAAGCACCTGAACCAAAGGTAGACACTTAACTGTCTGAGCCACCCAGGTGCTCCTGCAAAGGCTTTTTCAAAAAATATTTATTAACTTCAAATTTTATTGCAATGTGTTCCGAAAATATTTTCTGTACCAGTTCTGTCTTTTGGAAGATACTGAATTTTTCTGGTGGCCTAATATGTAGTCAATTTCTCCAACAATTCCTTGGATACTCAAAGGAAGATATATATTCTCTATTTTCAGTGTGCACAATTTAATATATTTTCATATATATCATATTACATAGTTTGGGTTTCTTGTAGCATTACTTGGTGCTATAAACTGAATGTTTATGTTCCCCCAAAATTCATATGCTGAAATTCCTTTTTTTTTTTTTTTAAAGATTTTATTTATTTATTCGACAGAGTGAGATCACAAGTAGGCAGAGAGGCAGGCAGAGAGAAGTGGGGGAAGCAGGCTCCCTGCTGAGCAGAGAGCCCGATGTGGGGCTCAATCCCAGGACCCTGAGATCATGACCTGAACTGAAGGCAGAGGCTTTAACCCACTGAGCCACCCAGGCGCCCCTCATATGCTGAAATTCTAAGCAACCATGTGATCATATTTGGAGATGGGGCCCTTGGTAGGTGATTAGGTCATGAGGGCAGTGCCCTCAGGAATGAGATTAGCACCTTTACAAAAGAGAACCAAGCAGGCTCTTTCTGCTCTCCATCACGTGAGGATAAAACAAGAAGTTGGCAGTCTGTGGCCCGAAAGAGGATTCTTACCAGAACCCAACCATGCTGGTACCCTGATCTTAGACTTTAAGCCTGTGAAAAGAATTTTTCTTTTGTTTATAAGCCATCTAGTCTATGACATTCTTGTTATAACAGCCTGATCTAAGACACTTGGTTTGAGTTTTGGTTATCTTGCTCTGTCTTAGATTATCTTGAATAGAACATTATCTTTAATAGAGTTGTCACCTGATCTGAGGGTGTTTTTATTTTTTTCCTTAAAAGGTGAATTAAGCCCATTTATGTGTATTTATATGACAGATATATTTGTTTTTTAATTTCCCATTTGGGTGTTAATACATTCTGGTTTTATATCGATAGATTTATTGCTTACATGTCATTTTATTTGCTGTCATATTTCTTTTGGTATTTAGCACAATTGGTATTTTTGTTTCATTGGTTATATCTGTTATTATACCTTTAAATAATTTTTCTTTTTTCTTTTTAAAGATTTTATTTAATTATTTATTTGACAGAGAGAGTGATCACAAGTAGCAGAGAGGCAGGCAGAGAGAGAGGGGGAAGCAGGCTCCCTGCTGAGCAGAGAGCCCGATGCGGGGCTCGATCCCAGGACCCTGAGACCATGACCGAGGCCGAAGGCAGAGGCTTTAACCCACTGAGCCACCCAGGAGCCCCTCACATGCCTCTTTTCAATGCTAATTTTATATTCTTCCTCTGCCACTCTATAAAAGATGTTTCTAGGGAAGTATCATGTGAGGAAGTTAATAAAATCTGATTAAAAACCACTAAACAATTAATAGATTAAAATATATATTGAGCACTTTGTAAGTGCCAAGCCTGCTGTTGATATGCACAAATAAACAATGCAGTTCTTCACCCTGAGGGAACTCGCAAAGCAGATAACCAGGTAGATAACTGAGAATTGGGTAAGAATGCTTGTTGATGCTATTGCTCAGCAAGAACTCCACATTTCTTACTATTTTAGTTTCTTTACCGGAGGATTTCGAGATGTTCTGAGAAAATAATCTGTCTAGTTACTTAAGTACTTTATATAATTAACTCTATTAGGACATATTCATAACAAGGCACTATTACTATAATTAGCTGGTAAATTGTTGCTGAAATTTAACTGAAACTAAAACATACTTATTCTTTTTTTCTCTGGCCCAAACTTTTCTGGATTGCTTTGGGCCAACTAACTAAAAAAAAAGCTGGTATTCAAGCACTTATATAAGGCAATAGTTTATTTTTTTAAGGGAAAGACAGTTTTTTGGATTTTTTTATGTAATTTTGTTACAAATTTAATGGATATTTATCTTTGGGAATGTCATGTTAGTGTGCATTTAACAGACACAGAAGTTACAATAGTGACAATGTAGACACATGAGTCTGGAGTGATACTCTTTAAATGGGTAGCATGTAGTAGAACTAACTAGCCCAGGCTGGGATCAAAATGCCCATAATCTTTCTAGCCCCGAATCTAAAGTTTACTAATTATAATATTGGGTGACCACTCTTCTGCATCTGTAAAGTGGGAACAATACTTCAATGACCACTGTAGAGATTGAATTTAGAAATGTACCAACTAGACTACTATTGTAGAAGTACAGATAACTGCTCAATTTCCCACCACCATGTCTTTATGTGTACCTTTATTTGTACCTACAAACTTGCCTTCTTTCCTTCACCCCACAATGAATAAACCTCCTCGAGCCTGTCTGAGACCAAACTATCCATGTGCACTGCATCCCATCCCTTCTTGCCTTCTCTGCCAAAATTCTCCTCCTTCTCTTGTATCATTTCTTTTTAGATCACAGAGGGAGAGGGAGAGGGAGAGGAAGAGCGAAAAGCAGACTTGTTGCTGAGCGGGGAGCCAGATGCAGGGCTGGATCTCAGGATCCTGAGATCATGACCTGAACCAAAGGCAGATGCTTAACCGACAGAGCCTCTCAGGTGTCCCCATTTCTTTTTCCTCTTGCTCATTCGTTCCCATCAGCATATAAATTTATAGATGAATTTCTTATCTTTAAAATGAGAACCTCTCTGGATGCTATAATCCTTATTAGCATTCATTTCTCTTATTGAGTACAAAACTCCTTGAAAGAGTTGCCTCTACTTCTTCAGCTAGCATGCTTTCCTCAACTGTCTTCAGTGAGGCTTCCTTCTCCAACATTCTGCCGAACCAGTTTTTCTTAGCATCATCAATGATTCTCATACTGGTATATCCCAGAGTTTCTCAACCTTGGACCTCTGAGTTTGGGGCCAGATAATTCTTCACTTTGGGGAACTGTCCTGTGCATTATACGATGAGATCATGACCTAAGCTGAAATCAGGAGATGGATGCTTAACCAACTAAGCCACCCAGGTGCCCCTGCATGGCTAAACCTTTAAATATGAAGGCAAAATTAACTCTTCAGTGCAGCCAATAATTACCATAGGGAGAAACAAGGAAGGCAGCTAGGTAATTCTCTTCATTGGTGTTGGTGGGGGAGATGAGATGCACAACCTAAATTTGAACTAATTATGATCAGTTTTCTTTTTTTAAAAAATGATTATTTTTTTTTTTTTTAAAGATTTTTTATTGATTTATTTATTAGGAAAGAGAGAGAGTGAGAGAGAGCAGGTCAGAGTGAGAAGCGGACTCCCCATGGAGCTGGGAGCCCGATGTGGGACTCGATCCCGGGACTCCGGGACCATGACCTGAGCCGAAGGCAGTCGCTCAACCAACTGCGCCACCCAGGGGCCCTAAAAAATGATTATTCTTATTACAAAAATAAGTTATGCCCATTATTAAAATTTTGGAAAACACTAACTTTATTGGGAACTATAAAAGCATTACAATTAATATTGCTATGTATTGTATGTATGCCAGGCACAATTTTTCTTTATTAAGCATAGTTTTTGTTTGAGTTTTATGACATTCCTAGGGGTAACAAGAAGAACAAGTAAATTAGAGATGAAAATTTTCTAACAAATTGTAAACTCTGTGCTAGCTACTAAGCTAGAGGCCAATCCTGGATCTCTAATATGACATCATTTTCTAGGGCACCAATTGTCCTTCAGGTTGATTACTTTGCTTTCCTTCCATCATAAAGGGACATGATTTGTTCTTATTGGAATAGATATCTCTTCTCGATATAGGTTTGCCTTTCCTGCCTACCAGTTCGATAGTCAGTGGACTTAAGACTATCCACTATCAAGGTATTCAGTGGCCAAGGAACTAATTTACAGTAAAAAGAAGTGCAGCATTGAGTTTATACCTATGGAATACACTGGTAAGATCCCATCACCCAGAAGTAGTGGCCTGTTAGAAAAGTAGAACATCCCACTGAAGACTGTTATGGCACCAATTGGGAGACAAAATCCTGAGAGACTGGGATTATGCCTTAGTGGTACATGCTTCAGATCTGCAATAATTCTGTAATACTTTTTCTCTCAGAAGCATAACAATAGTCCCAAGTCCAGGAATCAAGTAGAATGGTGGTGTCTCTTCTTTCTATTATACCAACTATTTCACTGATTGACTCTTTGGTTTTTGATTCCATAGCTGGGACTCTGCATGTTTGGTTATCATGAACACAAGGTAGCTACAGAACCTTAATATAAAGAATAAGAAAGAAGACCAAAAGACAAAAGACACAACTCATCAAGAGTTTGTTCCATTTTGTCAAGAAGATAATAGCTTTCCTAGAATTTCCTCTTGGTAGCATATTGCTATCTTTTCTCTTAGTAGACAGAATGGAATTTCATAGCCACCCTTAAAAACAAAGGAATCTGTGAAAGTTGTAATGTTAGCTAGGTACATTATCTTCTACAATTTTGAAGCTCTATTTATAAGGACAGAGGTGAACATATATTGAATAGACAGCTAACTATGTCTGCCTCACCTATACACTTTGAAATGAATTTTAGAAGACTGAGGAGTGCCCATTTCTTCAATTGGAGGAATAGATAAAAGTATCATTATGTAAAATTTAGGGATGTGTGTTAATATAAGATAAGATAATATGAAGTGTATTAACTATAGTACACTATGAAAGTGCTGAGAAGCTGAATTCCAGTATGTTAGTATGTAGTCACGTTAGACTGTGTCATGCTGGAGTAGTAAGTGAACTCCCAAGTTGCAGTGGCTCATATCTACAAAAGTTAGTTCTCATCCATGCTACATGTCAATTATATGTTATCTCTGGCTCTGCTCCATGCTCTCTTCACTTTGGAAGCCAACCTGATGAAGAAGTTATTCATAGGAAAATTACCGTTAGACATGACTACTGGTAGTAAAAAGAAAAGTTATGGTACATCATATGCTTTCTTTTAAAGCTTCTGCTTAAAAAAAAAAAAAAAAGCTTCTGCTTGGATGTAACTCATGTAATTTCCACTCATGTTTTGTTGGCCAACACAAGCGTATGACCTCTCTGAAATCACTAGAGTGGAGATGTATAATTCCTCCCACTAGGAGGGGCACTGGAGGGAGGGAAACCAAATACAATCAACCACAATTAGCTTTTCTCAGGGCGCCTGGGTGGCTCAGTTTTTAAGTGTCTTGTTTCCTGCTCTGTCCTGGGATTGAGCCCCACATTGGGCTCCCTGCTTGGCAGGAGGCCTGCTTCTCCCTCTCCCACTCCCCCTGCTTGTGTTCCCTCTCTTGCTGTGTTGCTCTCTGTCAAATAAATAAATAAAATCTTTAAAAAAATTAAAAAAAATAATTTTTCTCCTTGGTGTATATAACACTTTATAATGAATTATGTTCATTCTATTTCATTGATTTTTCTCCCCACTAATAAAAATATTGACTACAAGAATGTAGCAATAATTTAAAAGCCATTCAGAAAAAAAGAAAACCATAATGTACCACTTTAATCACTCATTCAACAGATATTTATTGGTTTCCTTCTATGTTCCAAGTACTTTGCTAGTTCCAAGGGATTGTTTGGCTAAAGGAAAAGTCAGAAAAACTGTCACTTAGAAAAGAGTGTGAATAAGTACTGTGTTAGTGGAATGCATAGGCAGAGAAGGAGAATCTAACTTAGACTGGATGCATCAAGGAAATATTACCAAGTGAGATGACATTTAAGGGGAAAAAAGGGGAGGAAAACAGCAAGCAACACTTAATGGTGAAACATTAAAAGCTTTTTCATGTCAGTTATTTCTCAGTAAAATCAGGGGGGGAGCTTTTTCATTGTGATTGGAGAAGAAAAGACCATTATGCCAGTTATCACCATTACTTTTAACATTGTACAGTGCAATGAGACAAAATAAGAAATAAAAGGTATGAGGTTTTATTTATTTTTTATTTTTTAAATATTTTATTTATTTAGGGGCACCTGGGTGGCATCTGCCTTTGGCTCAGGTCATGATCCCAGGGTCCTGGGATCCAGCCCTGCATTGGGCTCGGGAAGCCTGCTTCTCCCTCTCCCACTCCCCCTGTTTATGTTCCCTCTCTTGCTGTGTCTCTCTGTCAAATGAATAAATACAATCTTAAAAAAAAAAAGATTGTATTTATTTGACAGAGAGAGCACAAGCAGGGGTAACGGCAGGCTGAGGGAGAGGAAGAAGCAGGCTCCCCACTGAGCAGAGAGCCTGATTTGGGGCTCGATCCCAGGACCCCAGGATCATGACCTGAGCCAAAGGCAGTTGCTTAACTGACTAAGCCACCCAGACACCCTAGTATGAGGTTTTAAAAAGAAGAAACAGAACTGTTTTGTAGATGATATAATCATTTGTCAATGATATGATTGTGGCATAGCTAATCCAAAACAATATACAAATAAGTTATTAGAATTTATAAGTAAATTTAGCAATATTTCTATATAAAATTAACATGTAAAATGGGGACGCCTGGGTGGCTCAGTTGGTTGAGCAGCTGCCTTTGGCTCAGGTCATGATCCCAGCGTCCTGGGATCGAGTCCCACATCGGGCTCCTTGCTCGGCAGGGAGCCTGCTCCTCTCTCTGCCTCTGCCTGCCTTTCTGCCTGCTTGTGTTCTCTCTCTGTTAAAATAAATAAAATAAAAAATCTTTAAAAAAAAAAAAAGAAACATGTAAAATAAGTTGACTTTTTACCACAACAAACTCCTAACAAATAAAATGTTTTAAAAATGATACCATATATGATAGGATGAAAACATAAAGTACCTGAGAATAAATCTAACTAGAGGTGAGATGTTCAATTCCATAGGAAAAATTTAAAACCTTTATAGAAACATTAAAAAGACTTAAAGAAATGGATAGATTTAAGTGTTGGAAGATTCAGTATTATAATTTCTTTTCTTCTCAAATTGCTATAGAGATTCAAAGTAATCTCAATAAAATCTCAACTGTGTGTTTTTTTTTTCTGATAACATGCTGAAGTGATTGTAAATTTATGAGAGAACCTAAAGGATCAAGAATAGACAAATACTGTCAAAGGAAATCAAAGTAGGATATAAATTTCTTACCTAGCCAGTGGTCATTAGTGTCAAAAACACTATGAAGATAAGTGAGGTGACACATGCCCATGGGATATGGCTTTACTAATGCCATCAGTGGTCACAGTGACAGTACTTTATTAGCTTAGTGAAGATGGACATAAAAAGAAGTGGGTTGAGAAGTAAAGAAGTGATTTGAAAGTGATGAGAAGGAGCACACTATAGTATTTTAAGAAATATAGCTCTTAAAAGAGGGAAAGACAGACACTGACAAGGATGGATTAAAGTTTTGTGTGTGTGTGCATGTTTTTAAGATTTTATTTATTTATTTGAGAGAGAGAGAGAGAGAATGAGTCAGGTGACGGGCAGAAGGAGAAGCAGGCAGCCCAATGCAGGACTCAATCCTGGGACTCTAGGATCATGACCTGAGCCAAAGGTAGACTCCTAACTGACTGAACCACCCAGGCACCCTCAAGGTTTTGTTTTTTATAGGATGGGGTCATTTTACCACGTATGTTTGGTAAAAAAGATCACGTAGAGGAAGTTGTTGATAGCAACAGAAAAAGAGGCAAATTTGGGGTGATAATCTTTGAGAAGATGGAAATGTATAGGATCCAGCATATAAACACAGAATTGTCCTTCTATAGGAAAAGGAGATTCATTTCTTCTGACACAGTAAGAAAGAGAATGAGAGTGGTGTTGGGGAAGGCTGCTGGTGTGGATTAAAAGCTGATTGAATCCACTTGATGCCCTCATTTTGATACCTCCCACTAAGTAGGAGGAACTGACAGCTAATAAGAGGAAAGGTAGGGGCGCCTGGGTGGCTCAGTTGGTTGAGCGACTGCCTTCAGCTCGGGTCATGATCCCGGAGTTTCGGGATAGAGTCCCATGTCGGACTCCCGGCTCTGCAGGAGGTCTGCTTCTCCCTCTGGCCTTCTCCCCTCTCATTCTCAGTCTCTCGCTCTCTAATAAATAAAAAAAAAAAATAATAAGAGGAAAGGTAGAAAAAGGTAATGTATTGGACCTTGGGCACTCCATTTCGGGAATTGAAATAGGAAGAAACTTGAAGAATCATAAAGGTATTTTCTGAGCATCATGGAGAGCCCCACTGTATTTGAAGACATAGGTTTAAGCTTTATGACATAGACATAGGCTTTATGTTTGAAAATTGATGTTTAGTAATAAGAATTAACATACGAATAGGCCTTACAATGTGACAGTCACTATTCTTAATGTTATGTTAACCTTCACAACAACGCAAAAGGTATGTACTATTATTATCCTCATACTTCTAGAACAAGGAAATATGACCTGCCCAAGACCACATAGCTAGTAAATGGTATAGCTGGGATTCCATTCCTAGACAGCTTGGATCCAGAACCCATGATGCTTTTTTTTTAGATTTTATTTATTTATTTGAGAGAGAGAGAGAGCATGAGTGGTGGGGAGTAGCAGAGGGAGAGAGAGAAGCAGGCCCTCTGCTGAACAAGGAGCCTAATGCAGGGCTTGATCATCCCAGGACCCCAGGATCACAATCCAAACCCAAGGCAGATGCCCAACTGACTGCGCCACCCAGGTGCCCCCAGAGCCCACGATTCTTAAACACTGTGCTATGCTACAATGGTTGGAAATTTTGTTCTATGACCTCACCCTTTGGTGATTTCTGTAAAGGGAACTTTGGATGGTACAAATCTATTCTATATTGACAAGAGACATCAGGGTATAGTTTTTGTTTTTTCCATTTGCCTATATTGAGATCAAATCAGTTAAGAATGTCTGGGTGCCTGGGTGGCTCAATCATTTAAGTGTCTGACTCTTGATTTGGTCTTAGGTCATGATCTCATGGTTCCTGGGATCAAGTCCCACATCAGGCTCTGAGCTCTGTGGCGAATCTGCTTGAAGAGCATCTCCCTCTGCCCTTCCTCCCTACTCACACACATTCTCTCTCTTTCTTTTTCTAAAATAGATAAGTACATATATTTTTAAAAACTTAAGAATTTCAGGGGTGCCTGGGTGGCTCAGTGGGTTAGAGCCTCTGCCTTCCATGCAGGTCATGAATTTAGGGTCCTGGGATCGAGCCCCGCATCAGGCTCTCTGCTCAGCGGGGAGCCTGCTTCCCCCCTCTCTCTACCTGCCTCTCTGCCTACTTGTTATCTCTCTCTGTCAAATAAATAAAATCTTTAAAAAAAAACCAACTTAAGAATTTCATGCCCTTTGAAAATTTCAGTTGGAGATTCACATCAGATTTATGTGTAGAGTTTTATAAAAATACAGATATCAAGAATCTACTTCAGGGGCACCTGGGCGGCTCAGTGGGTTAAAGCCTCTGCCTTTGGCTCAGGTTATGATCTCAGGAACCTGGGCTCAAGCCCCACATCAGGCTCTCTGCTCAGCAGGGAGCCTGCTTCCTCCTCTCCCTCTGCCTGCCTCTCTCTGCCTGCTTGTGATCTCTCTCTCTGTCAAATAAATAAATAAAATCTTTAAAAAAAAAAAGAATCTACTTCAGACTTACTGAATCTCTTTAACTTGATATCCTTCATATATTCTTAGTATGTATTATATAATATTCCTGGTATATTATACATATTATGTTTCAGGAGTATTATATATTTCAAGACATTTTCCTTTTGAATAATTATGTTCGTTCATTTTTTTGTACTCATTTCTATACATCAAATGTAACATTCATCAACTTTGTTGGAAACAGGCATAATCATTGTGCTTAAAGACATTTTGTGGGGGCGCCTGGGTGGCTTGGTGGATTGGGGCCTCCGCCTTCGGCTCAGGTCATGATCTCAGGGTCCTGGGATGGAGCCCCACATCGGGCTCTCTGCTCAGCAGGGAGCCTGCTTCCTCCTCTGTCTCTGCCTGCCTCTCTGCCTACTTGTGCTCTCTATCTCTCTGTCAGATAGATAAATAAAATCTTAAAAAAAAAGACATTTTGTGTACATTTTTCAAATGACTTTATTATCTTTGTTTTTCATGGCCCCAAAACAATCTAATTTCCTTCTCAGTTGCATTATTATTACAAACTCTCTTCAGATCTTTTACACATGAAAACCTTCAGTAAACCTTTGTTTTCAGTGCAAGTCTCTTTGCTCTGCAGATAGTTTTTGTTTTACTCTAATTCTTGCCTGAAGGCTTGCTGTAAGCTACAGGTTGTGTTTGTGTCTTCAATAAAAAGGACCATCTCAGAGCCTTTGAAAAAGGACTATGACAGGTAATTCAAATTACTGAGACTTTGAAAGAAAGATTCTTGGGTATAGGCTTCTGATAGTATCATTTAGACAACTTGGAGAACATACCATGGGACTGAGTCAAGATTTCCAGAACTATTTAGTCAAGTCAAAGAAGCAGATGGCTTCATGACACTACTAACCCAAGATCCATCAGAACAAGAACTAATTACAAGGACTGAATTGAACTGATGGTAAAATGTACATAATTTAAAATAACAGCCTTGAATTGAAAGAAATCTGAAAGCAGAGACCCAGATATCAGAGTGCTCAACACTTAAAAGCTAGTTGTGCAAGGTATGGTGCAAGGACCAGCAGCATCAGCATCAGCTCTGAACTTGTTAGAAATGCAGACTCTAGGGCGTCTGGATGACTCAGTCGTTAAGCATCTGCCTTCAGCTCAGGCCATGATCCCAGGGTCCTGGGATCAAGTCCTGCATTGGGCTCCCCACTCAGCGGAAAGCCTGCTTCTTCCTCTTCCACTCTCCCTGCTTGTGTTCCCTTTGTCACTGTGTCTCTCTCTGTCAAATAAATAAAATCTTAAAAAAAAAAAAAAAAGAAAGAAATGCAGACTCTGAGGCCTCACCCTAGATCTGTCATTTTAACAAGATGTTTAGGTGATTCATGTGCACTTTAAAGGTTGAGATGTCCTGACATAGAACACAGGTCAACATACTACATAAATCAGTGAGACAACAATTAAGTATTAATTGTGTGATGCTTACTAATGTTCCCAGTTGATGGGTGCTGGGACACATTAAAATCATCTGGAGAACTTCAAAATGCAGACCCAGCCCCAAAGATTGTAAATTTCAAGTGGAGCCAGAAAAAAAATTTATTTTTAAGGAGCCCCCCAGGTAATCATAGCTCACATCCAGGTTTGGAAGTCACTGCAGGGTATGAGAAGTAAGTAAGACTTCCAAGAAGAGGTTGTAATGGCCAGAGGAGTAGGTCTTGAATTGAACCTTAAAATATGGGTTCAGTTTTTGCAGAAAGAGGGCAATGTGTTTGTGTGTGTGTGTGTGTGTGTGTGTGTGTAAACAAGACTGTAAGACAATGTTATTATAACTTTCTTCCAGAATGAGAAACAAAAATGCAAAGTAAAGGAAATATTATTCTCTGAGGAGTCTTGGCAGGATTTTAAAACAATAACATTTCTCTGTTAGAAACTAGTATAATATGATGCTGCTCATAATATCTTGGGAGCCAATGTCACATTTGATTTATGTTTAGAACAATTTGAATGGATAGAATATTATTCTTCTCAATTCCCACTTGGGGCTAATATATACATTCTTTTTCTCAGATAAAGTCAATTTTAAACTCTTGCTCTACATTGAGTAGAAATAATCTAAGCTTAGATTCATTTTAAGAAAATGGAAAATATTTTTGTGCATTGGCACAATAGTTTGACTTTATTGAGTTCATTAAAAATCAACTGAGATGATAGATATGATTATAATTTGAAACGTGGGAAATATTATACAAATGTCAGGTCATGGTTTGGATCCCTACAGCCTCTCCCATTCCTACATGCTTTACTCTGAGTCGCACACAACTTTGCTGTTCACCATGGGTCTTCTTGACTCCCATTCAGATCACATATGTCCTCCCTCCAAAACTTTCTTAAAAAAATTTTTTTTTTCGGTCAACCCTATACCTCGATTATATGTCCAACGTTGAATTTTATAATCTTGTATTATAAATTATTTATTTATATGTAGGCTTCCTCTTTTAGGCTTTGAAGTCTTTGAGACAAGTGATAATTTTTGAAATTCATACTTGAATATCTAGTGCTGGAGTTTCACTTCCTGTATGTTGGCATAAACTCCTAACAGACATAATTTCTTGTGGATAACAACTAAAAATTCGGTCAAATTATAAAAAACAACTACATGGACACTCTAGAGAATAAACCAAAATAGGCATATTTTGCAGCGAAGTTCAAATTTAGAAGAAATGACTGTCACAATGTAACTTACCAATTTTTGCAGCCTTGGCACTATGGCAGGCTGTGATCACGGCATGGTGCTGTCTTTACCTGCTTTTTTTCAGGCCTGGGCAACCCAAGGACGGAACTCAAGGAGAACAGGGCTTCTGGAAAGTGCAGGGAGACCCAGAAAGAAGATGGCCAGGGCAAGTGAACTTCAAATTCTACATTTATACCCTACTCATAATCTGACTCTGTATATCACACATATGGTGAAGACTTGAAGAAGCTTGCAGCTGAGGTTAATGAAACTGAACTGAGATAAGAATCTACCACAGGCAGACCAGAATTTTCAATTAAATGTTCAAAAAAAGAAAATCATCCATGCTATTTGGAGGAATTTAACAAAATTCAGAGTGTCTAGAACGTAACTTTCAATTATTATCCAAAAATCACTCAATATACACAATGTTAGAAAAATATGACCCATTCCTTTTTTTTAGTATTTAAATTTTAGGTAGTTAACATACAGTGCAATAATGGTTTCCGGAGTAGAATTCAGTGATTCATCACTTATATATAACACTCAGTGCTCATCATAACAAGTGCCCTTCTTAATCCCCATCACCCATCTAGCCCATTGCCCACACACCTCTCTCCATCAACCCTGTTTGTTCTTTGTTGTTAAGTCTCTTATGGCTTGTTTCCCTCTCTCCTTTTTTCTCTTCTCCCCCTTCCCATATGTTCATCTGTTTTCTTTCTTAAATTCCACAAGAGTGAGATCATGTGGTATTTGTCTTTCTCTGGCTGACTTATTTCACTTAGCATAATACACTCTAGCTCCATCCATGTCATTGCAGATGGCAAGATTTCATTCTTTTTGATGGCTGAGTAATATTCCATTGTATGTATATGTGTGTGTGTGTGTGTGTGTGTGTACTACATTATCTTTATCTATTCGTCAGTTGATGGACATTTAGGTTCTCTACATAGTTTGGCTATTGATGATAATGCTGCTATAAATATTGGGGTACATGCATCCCTTGAATCTGTATTTTTGTATTCTTTGGGTAAATGCCTAGTAGTACAGCTGCTATATCATAGGGTAGTTCTATTTTTAACATTTTTTTAAAAAGATTTTATTTATTTGACAGAGAGAGAAAGAGATCACCAGTAGGCAGAGAGGCAGACAGAGGGAGAAGAGGAAGCAGGCTCCTTGCTGAGCAGAGAGCCTGATGTGGGGCTCAATCCTAGGACCCTGAGATCATGACCTGAGCCAAAGGCAGAGGCCCAACCCACTGAGCCACCCAGGTGCCCGTCTATTTTTAACATTTTGAGGAACCTCCACACTGTTCTCCAGAGTGGCTGCACCAGTTTGCATTCCCACCAACAGGGTAAGAGAGTTCCCCTTTCTCTGTATCCTTGCCAATGCCTGTTGTTTCTTGTGTTGTTAATTTTAGCCATCCTGACAGGTGCAAGGTGGTATCTCATTGTGGTTTTGACTTTTATTTCCTTGATAATGAGTGATGTTGATTATCTTTTCATGTGTCTGTTAACTCTCTGGATGTCTTTTTTGGAAAATTGTCTATTCATGAGTCTTCTGCCCCTTTTTTAACCTGGTTATTTGATTTTTGGGTGTTGAATGTGACTCGTTCTTAAATGAAAAGGCAATCAATAGATGCCAATCCTGTGATAATTGAGATGTTGGAATTATCAGATGAGAACTTGAATGCAGCTTTATAATCAATCTCAAAAAGGTAAAGAAAAATATAATCACAATTAATTAAATGATAGGAAATATCAGCAGAGATATAGATATTTCCTTTTAGTTTTTCATTTTACTGATTAAAGTAGCCACTAGAGTTAACCACCTATTCTTGCTTTTCTTCCTACTACCTGCTTTGTACTTCAAATTAATATTTCACAAAATGTATACATTTATTCTTGTAATACAATAATATCTCACAATCTATGATTGATATTTCTTTCAGCCCTAGCTCCATTGAATGACTAGCTCCCACATGATGAAACATTGCAATATGGTCAGGATGTCAGTGAATCACTCAGCCAAATAGTCTTTGGTTTCTGCCCAGACATCTTTATTAAATCTGGTTTGGACATTATTGTCATAGAGTATATCATTTCTATCTAAACAAACTCCTGGAAAAAATGTGTTTCTCCTATAGACAAGCCAAAGTTACACCCAAAAGTATAATATATTGGGAAATTAATTTATTAATATCAGCTAATGTTAATGGCTAGTTAAAACAATTAAATCCCAGGAAACTTTCTTTTAGCATTCTTTGAGTTTAGGAAATAAATACAGCAATTTATTTTTTATTTTTAATTATTTTTAAATACAGCATTTATAAATGACATTCCCTCTCATGATTTTTATGTGATATAAAATTAAGTTTGGACATAATTTGGATGGAAATGGAAGTAGGAGCTGTTAGTAATCTTTCCATGACCACAATCATGGCAAGCCTTAAGATAGAGTTGAATGGATTAACAGAAGGATACTCTGTCCTTACTGATATCACAGGGTTACTTGTTCTAACTCTAGACTATGCAGTCATATAAACCAATAAATTCACTATGGTATTTGAGCCATTTTGGATTCAGTTTTCTATTACTCATAGTTTTAAGTAACCCAACTGATATAAAAAGGTGTGAGTTGCGGGGTTAGTTATAATATAATATCTTGCTTAAATATATGCTTCAACTGTCGTGAAAAATAATTTAATACTGGAATTTTAAAATCTCAATTTTTTTTTAAGTTTTTATTTAAATTCTAGTTAGTTAACATATAGTGTAATATTGGTTTCAGGAGAAGATTTTAGTGATTCATCAAAATCTCATTACATTCTAGGGGCACCTGGGTGGCTCAGTGGGTTAAAGCCTCTGCCTTCAGCTCAGGTCATGATCTCAGGGTCCTGGGATCGAGCCCCACATCGGGCTCCTTGCTCAGCAGGGAGCCTGCTTCCCCCCTCTCTCTGCCTGCCTCTCTGCCTACTTGTGATCTCTCTCCTCTCTATCAAATAAATAAATAAAATCTTTTAAAAAATCTCATTACATTCTAAAGACAGTGTTTCTTAGAGATGTTGTGATTTCTTATCACCATCTATCAATGAATTGCAATTATTGCAGAAAATCTAAATTTTTCTCTATCATTGTTCAGTGACATACAATTTCTTTCAACATTCCTGAATTGTTCTCTTGACTCCAGGTCTTTATGCTATTCCTTCTTCTTTCAACTCCTTACACAGCTAAGAGATAATGATTCTGCTTAAGAGATCTATGATGCTATAGATTATATTCTCCCAAAATGCTGTATATTCTCCTTTCATAACTCTTACTTTTCCAGAAATTTCTTAATATCTTTCTACCCCAATATGCTCCATGAGGCAGGTTCCAAATGGCAGATTGGATTATTATTTCCAATTCTTTAGTAACTCCCTATAATAGAATTACACTTCCATGCTTTAGCCACAGGTCTTTGTGGTAGCTGCCAGTGGATTAAGTGGAGGATATATCTCTGCTTCATTAACTTGAGTTTGACCATATGATTTGATTTGACCAATGAAATATGGGCAAAAATGACAGTGTATCAGTCCTGAATGGAGGCCTTAAAAAGCATAGTATATCAGTTTGGATCTAATCAGGACACAAACCCCACAGTATTTTGAATAGAGAAAGTTTAGTATAATGAATGACTATATTAAACTATGATAGACATAGACATAAAGGGAACTCGAAAGAATACCCTAGGGATGAGAGAGAGAGAGTACTCAAGGAAGGACAAACTTGGAAGGGAGCTGCCTCCCCAGTGAAATCTCGTTGGAGAGGGTATGGGTGCGGCACAGTGTTTAGTGGAGAATTTTTGCTGGCTTGCCCTGGTCAGAGCTGGTCCACAGTCACCAGGTATCAGGAAACAACCCTTTGAGGGTATAGGTGAACTGAGGCTGAGGGACAAGAGTGCAGAGGAAGTCAAGGTGTCTGGAGCAAGATGGTATACAACCTGTGATTCATGGTATCTGTGCTGGGAAGGCTGCAGGAAACAGCCTCTGGGGCACGAGTGAGCCAAGGCTCATGGGTGGGTATACAAAGAGACCTGGGGAACCACTGCTCGCGTTAGGTCTAGAGTACACCAGTGTGCACATCAGGAGGGTCATGCCATGTAGGTCACTAGGCCTGTGCCAAGCTGTGAGATCACTCAGTGATGGTTTACTTTCAGCACATAGCTGGGATAGAGCACCACTATATATTGCTACACACATACACCATGCAACAGAAGCCAGAAACAGAACAACTCAGCACACTGGAATTGGGAAAAGAAGCCCCTCTTGAAATGTCCCTCCACTGACAAGGCTTACTGTACAGAACATGATCACTGTAAAAGACAAATGATTAAGAAGTTCAGTCTACTATTGTGAAGCAGGTACTAAAAGATGAAGTTGGAGTTGAGAGGCAATAAATTGATAACTGGCAAGCATTGCAAGTTTCTACTAGCTCTTTTGAACTGCTACCCTCCATGAGAACAGCATGGCCCAAAGAAGCATTGCTTTTTCAGACTGAGTCTTACAATGTAGAGTAGACATGAGCCCTCTGTGGAGCTGGCAGCCAATTTATAAACCCTGGAGTATTAAATAAATGTTCGTTGTAGCAAGCTGTTGAGATTTTTGAAGCTATTGGTTATACAGAAAAACAAAAACAAAAACACCTGACTACTACATTTTGTGTTCCTCTATATCCCTTGTGCCAGTGCCTAGAGTATAAGATGAGCTCAATATATATTTTTAAATGAATTGTTACTCAAAGTTTGGGGCCATTTTCTGATTGCTCTGAAGGTTTAGCCCAGGTGTTATCTAATGGGCTACAAATCCAGTCACCATTTCAGGTATAGAACAGGACAGGAATAACATCATGAGGAATCTTCATTTTGAGTCTGATTTTTAAAAGGAAAAAAAAATCTTAATGGAAAACCTAAACCCAGGAATTGGTTTTTTAGCTTTTCGAAACCATATAACTCATTCAGTGAAACCATATAGCTCATACCTTTATATGACGCAGCTAGGCCATTAGGTCTGGCTTCATCATCTAAATTGGTACCTTTTTGATGTGTCTTCGGGGGAACAAGGTGAAAACTAATCAGAAGAAGATTGCCTTGTGTGTGAGCAAGCTAGTGCTCAAAGGGTGAATTTATGGGTGAAGAGAGAAAACAGATAATCAAAACATAGCCTCTGCTTGTAGGGCTGCAACTATCATAAGTTAATTTTATGTTCCAATCTTCTTCTCCTGTTTGGGGTCAGAGAACACATCACACCCTCATATCTAACTGACTAACATTGAAGAACTCTGTCCTATCTTGCATTAATTCCTATGTTGATATTACTTTCATTATACCACAAAGAACCATGAGCAGGCACTAACACATTCTTTAGTCAGTTGAAATTATTTTCTGAATGTTATTTTAAATTTATTTATTATTTTATAAATATAATACATTCAATATAAACATACGGATCCCTTTCCAGACAGAGTACCTGGTAGAAATTTTGGCATGATATTTCAGACATGTTTGTTGGCTTGGCCACAATTGCTGGTCATTGCTCTTGGTGTTCTGAAGAGTTTAGCCTTGCTTCTCATGGTGTATATAGTAGAGCCACCCCCTAATTTGTAACTGGAGCTATGTTTGAAGAGCTTATCATCAACTCTATGTCTGCCCTGAGACCTCACGCTCAAAATGAGCCGTTCCTTAAGTGTGGTCACCTTAGACCTTGTACAGCTGCTACTGTTCCTGCTACTTCTTCCCGCTCATCACTGCTCTGCCACACAGGGTTTCGAGCTAGTTTTTCATTTTTGTTTGTTTTTTTTTTTAATTAAACACACTATTAACCCTCCCTTTGTCAGTGGAATAATCATTTGTTTTTCTTCCAAGGATGTCATTAAAATGCTTTCACAATAAAATTGTACATTATGTTCATATTATTGTAGGTCCATAATCTCTCTCTTTTAGACTTTTAAAGTTTCCCCTTTCTTTACCCTCATACTCATCTAAAATTGGTTTCCATTTATTCATTTACTCTTTTTCTGACTTCTCTTTCTCTGAAGTGGAGTAACTTTTGATATGTGCCTCTGAACAAGGTTTTCAAAGAGTAGAAATGATATGGTCACTTATAAATGAAGGTTACAAACAGAATGTAGACCTAAATAGAATTTTAGATAACTTTTCTCCAACTTTATCCTTTTACAGTTGAGATTGAAAGTGAAGTGACCTGCCCTAAGTTATATAACTAGGAGGTAGCCGATTTGGGACCAGGACTTAATAACCTTTTCTTCTCTCCCAGTTCTCTTTCTACTGTATCATGCCACAGAGTCAGAAATGGGACAGCAGGAAGAGGTGTCAGAGATCACTCTATCTAGCCATATTATTTTTAATGCCAGAGAAATTTGGGAATCTAGAATGACTAGTATTCTTGGCCTTCCAGTAAACATCCCAGAGGGGATGGCTTGTTATTTTAAGTCTCAGAGTAAGAAGTACTTCAGTAAATCTCTAGTCCAAGGGACTGACCCTGGTGAGACAACTCACTAAGGGCGTCTGTAGCTTACATACTCATGTTTGTTAGGAAGCTGAGCCATCGTCAAGAGTAGGCAGAAGGGGGAGGTATGCTAGGAAATCTCTCTCAACAAAAATATCACCCTGTACATATCCTTTGGGGGAGATTAATTCTTCCAAGTGCTAAAGGCTTCATTCTTTCAGAATTCCCTATTAAAACGCACATAATCCTAAAGCATCATTTTGAGTCATTTAAGATGTTTATTTGCTAATATTTCAGGGGTTTTCCCTGAGAGAAAGACTCCCTCGATGTGCTTTTGTAATAAAGAAACAGAACCAGGAGAAAAGAGTTCTGAAATGAGATATTTCTTTTCAAATCAAGCTGCCTCACCCACACTTGTGACAAAGTTGGGATGAAGTTGGATTAAAACCTTTGCAAGTTTAAAACCTCTGCTTTACAGAGGCAGCAGTTCTTAGCAAGCACAGCTACACTGAATAGTTTTGTGGTTTTTTAAAAAGATTTTATTTATTTGACAGAGAGAGACACAGCGAGAGAGAGAACACAAGCAGGGGGAGAGGGAGAGGGAGAAGCAGGCTTCTTGCAAAGCAGGGAGCCCGATGCCGGGGCTCGACCCCAGGACCCTGGGATCATGACCTGAGATGAAGGCAGCTGCTTAACGACTGAGCCACCCAGGCCCCTCGCTATACTGAATAGTTTTATGCAGAATGTGGGTAGAACCCCTAGATTTTCTCCTTAGTCCCATTTTGCAACTGCTTATATTCCCACATAGAGGAAAGGGGAAACTGGAGCTGAGTTTTAAGTGAAATAATCTAAATTCATTCTCGATTTCATTTGTAATCTGCATATTTCATCAATGCCAAGGTGTACTTTCCCCCTTCCCATTTTAAAATTTCTGAAGTCAAAATGTTTCTAATGTGTGGCAATCATTGGCAACTAGGTGGTCATTGTTATATAGTTATTGCACAAATGCATACCAGCTTGATCATTGTGCTTGTGTTCTCATTTCAACTGACCTATTTACACTGTTATTACCACACATGATAAATTTAACTGGCAGTTGAAATATATTTCATGCATTATTTCATGATTTGCTATTGAAACATCAAGATTTTGTGAATGCAGAGTGGCATAGAAACAGCATCAGGGTTTAAATTTGATCTTAGTTATAGAGCCCAAGGGCAGGCCACCCCAAGATGGGCCACTTTAGTATGAACATTATTTTGAGTTAAAAGCAATTAAAACTCACCGGATTTAGGGAAAACTCTTTACCTCCCCCTCACTGCTCAAATTTACATTGGAAAGGAGAACCTGAACCAAGAAGAGGCTACTAACAGAGATTCCTCTTTACCTAAGAAACTTATCTGTATAACATGGCAGCCTTTGTTTTCCAGACATCTCTTCTCGTCTTCCAGTGAATGGTCTTTCTCCCCTTGGTACCCCTAGATCCCTACTCCTTTCCTTAGCTCAGGATGTCATATCAGCCTCATGTTGCCTGTCTGTGGGATTTCATGTCTTTGTGGATTCCCTATATGTATAAAACTAAATTTTATTTTCTGTTAGTCTGTCTCATAATCAATTTGATTCTTAGTCCAGCTAGAAGGATCTTGAAGGACAGGAAATTCTTCCTCCCCAACATTAGTGAAACAAATAGCTGTCATTGAAGAAATAATTATAATTTCATTTTTTTTCAATGCAATGACCAAGTGCTTTATGGCATCTAGGAAAGGAAGGTAATCACAGGTAGATGAAACTCGATTACATTTCGTTTTTCATGTTTACACAAAAAGCTTTGCCTGTACCTCACCAAGCAAAACTGTACCTATATCAGCATTTGCAGAATGGGTGCTGGCAACTTGAAAGAAAATCTCAGGGATAATAGTGGAGCACCATCTTAAGAAATGCTGTATTACCTACTGAAGCTCTCAGTGGCATAGAGGACAAGATCATATGTAACCAGGGCGCTTGGGTGGCTCAGTGGGTTAAAGCCTCTGCCTTCGGCTCAGGTCGTGATCTCAGGGTCCTGGGATCGAGCCCCACATCGGGCTCTCGGCTCAGCGGGGAGCCTGCTTCCCCCGCCCCCCCGCCTGCCTCTCTGCCTACTTGTAATCTCTCTCTCTCTCTCTGTCAAATAAATAAATAAATCTTAAAAAAAAAACAAAAGATCATATGTAACCTACAGAATAACACAGATATAAGAACAAAACACAGACATGGAAATTTTGTGTTGAAAATTAATTCAAAAGAATTGGACAAGGAACTTGAAAAAGTTCTAGGAATTAAATCAATTTATTTCATTCACCTTTCACTTTTGATATATACATAATAGTGAATCATGATTAAAATTTATGTTTAAAATCTAAGTCTAAAAAAAAATCTAAGTCTAAAATGTTCTTTCAAAAATTATACAATAAAATTTCTAAGTAATTAGGAAGCATTATGTCATAATTTTTTTTTTAAAGATTTTATTTATTTATTTATTTATTTATTTATTTATTAGGAAAGAGAGAGAGTGAAAGAGAGCATGAGAAGGGAGAAGGTCAGAGTGGGACGCGGACTCCCCATGGAGCTGGGAGCCCGATGTGGGACTCGATCCCGGGACTCCGGGATCATGACCTGAGCCGAAGGCAGTTGCTTAACCAACTGCGCCACCCAGGCGCCCCATTATGTCATAATTTAATTTGAACCATTTTTTTTCTTTCTTAGTGTTACATAAGTAATGGTGCATCTTATAATCAATGACATCTTAGATCCAATAGCAAAAGCTGGGAAAATCCAGGTCCTATCTTTGCACTATGTCCATTAATAGAATGCATTCAGTTAATGGAAGGGAGTTGATGAAGACAGAAGAGGAGGAATAATTGTGGTTACAAAATCTGTATTAGGTAATAGTAATATCTATTAGAGAAAGAAGCTATCCCTCAAGTTGATTTTCAAGTTACTTTGACATTTACAACTCAAAATTGATCACTTTTTATCTAGTGGCTGAATTTCTGCTAAAAAATTATCGGAGGCATGAATTGGAATTATCTTGATTTACTGGATGAAAGAATTACCTATGATGATTTAATAACCGTACCTGTGACCACTTGACAGGAGGCCAAATATAGTTATGGTATTAACCTTTTGAGTAGTTTGATAGTTATTAAGCAGCTGATAATCAGATAAAGTGTGGAGGGAAAGGTCAAATGCATCTCAGGCATCACAGTGCAGATGTATCCCCCTCCCCCATGGGTGGCTGCCCATGAGCCAAAGATTTGGGTCCTCTTACATTACATCCTAGAGGTACTGAGTAGCACCTATGTGATCATAAATGGAGAAAATTATGTGCAGGCTTACAGCACATGAATGATTGTTCAGTTTATACCATAATGGCCTTTCTTCAGTTATACTACCATTCAGACAATTTCCTTTTTTCCCCAGAATGACATTTTAAGACCCAAAAAAAACAATAGAAAGTACATCAGAAGTAAATTTCAGCATTACAATTTCAGACTAAAATGCACTCGTTAATTTTATTTGACACTATAGTTTTTATAGTGAGAAAATTTCATTAAGAACAGATTTGAATAGGGACGCCTGGGTGGCTCAGTTGGTTAAGCTGCTGCCTTTGGCTCAGGTCATGATCCCAGGGTCCTGGGATCGAGTCCCACATCGGGCTCCTTGCTCAGCAGGGAGCCTGCTTCTCCTCTGCCTCTGCCTGCCACTCTACCTGCTTGTGCTCTCTCTCCCTCTCTCTCTCTGACAAATAGATAAATAAAATCTTTAAAAAAAATAGATTTGAATAAATCTTCATTTTACAACATTTTATATATAAACCATTTTTTTACTTTTAAATTGTTATTGTATAAAGTTTTTGTTATTCACCATTTTTTTACTTTTAAATTGTTATTGTATAAAGTTTTTGTTATTCAACTGATAAATACTTCCATCTGTGAAATTGTATTTGGGTATCTTAGATTGGGATGTAAGGCATTATCATTCTTATTAAAATTAATAGAATTTAAATTTTTAAAAATTTAAGAGCTTTGCAGCAGGGATTTTCAGGGTACAAATTAATGAGCGAATAGATATACTTAGGACTTCTGGATTTAAAGATGAAATAACCTTGCTAGTGAGTATGTGATCCAAGGAAGATATTTCTAGCTTCTTACAAGTTTTGAAGCTTCTTGAGATTATATTAAGACGTCATACAAAACCAGCTGCCCAGGCTTGGTTTTGGCTGGAAGCCCAGATGCCTAATACCCGAAAGTTCAAGTGTCGAAGGAAAGGTGTGTCAAATTCACTGGGATGCTTTTCTAGGTCATTCGTTTTCTCTTTTGCCACATTTACATCTAACTCAGTGGTTTATCTTCTCATCTTTTTATCCCCACTGACTACTCAGGGTCTTTTTTTTGTCTTCTTCTATCCCAAGTCCTTTCTAACTAATGGATGCAACTGGGCACCTACAAAGCTAAGACTAAGAACTCCCAGAATAGAGGTATTAAAGGAAAAAAAAAAGTTATCACTGACATAGGTTAAGATCAAAATAGAAAGAAACTTAATATTAAAAGCTCATGAGCAGGGCACCTGGGTGGCTCAGTTGGTTGGGCGACTGCCTTTGGCTCGGGTCATGATCCTGGAGTCCCGGGATCGAGTCCCATATCGGACTCCCGGCTCTGCGGGAAGTCTGCTTCTCCCTCTGACCTTCTCTCCTCTCATTCTCAGTCTCTGTCTCTAATAAAAAAAAAAAAAAAAAAAAAGCTCATGAGCATACCTCTGAAGATAAATCTCCATATTAGATAATCAAATAATGCATCAACTCTTCAGAAATATTTGGAAGTTTGGTACCAAAAGAGGTTATTTTTCATAAAGCAAAAGGAGACAAATAACAGAACATGTGCATTTATAGATCGTTAAGGTTTTTCTAGTGCAGTAAACTGAGCAAGCTGAGATTGACATGGGAAAGTTTAAGACCAAGAAAGGTATACAGCTTTGGGATAACACTTCAGAATTTTTACATTCTGGAAGTCACAACCAAATCTAAATTTGCTTAAAGATTTATTTATCCTATAAAATCGAACCTTTCTATATTTTTAATACCGTAGAAGAGTAATATGAACATATTTGAATTAAGAGATCCCAAGCACTAAACCTATTTTTTCTTGATAATTTTTTTTCTAAGATTTTATTTATGTATTTGACAGAGAGAGTGGGAGAGAGCATGAGCTGGGGAGTGGCAGAGGGAAGGGGAGAAGCAGACTCCTCGCTCAGCAGGGCACCCGATATGGAGCTTGATCCAGTAACTCTGTGATCATGACCTGAGCCGAAGGCAGCCATTTAACGGCTGGGATACCCGGGTGCCCCGTTGATGAGTTTTATTAATGTGAAACTTTAAAAAACACTTCTGGGATGTTGGTTTCCTTTTTCCTTTGCCCCAAGAACTTGGGTTCAGTGGTTCTTTACTGGGAGTGATTTTTGACCCCCAGGGGAAACTTGGCAATATGTGGAGGCATTTTTGGTTTTCTCAACTGTGAGGGTGAGGAGAGGCATGCTATAGCATCTAGTAAGTGGAGGCCAGAGATGCTAGTTAACTTCTCACAGTGCACGGGATAGCCCCCCATGACACAGAATTGCCTGGCCCTAAATATCAACAAGGACAAGGTTTTGAAATCCTGTCCTAGATGATGGTGTCAGGGACTAGCAGAGTTTTCATTAATAAGTAGTTTAGTCAAGTATTTGAAATATGCATTGTGGTTTAATCCCCATAACATCCCTCAGAAGTGGATATAATCATTACCGTTTTGTCGATGAGGAAATAGAGGCATGGAGATTTCACATAATTTACCCCAGATCAGAGTTAGTACAAGGTAGACTTACTGCAGATCTCAAGCTCAAATCACCAAGCTTTATAGAAGTTTTGACAGAATGGCTAGGCTTATCTTACACAATATGATCTAGAATTTCATCGAGAAAGACAAGAACTAATGTTCTGTGAAATTTCAATGAGCTAGTTTAGATTTCAGGAAAGTGACAGCAGTTCAAAGAATCAGTGGTCATTTGGTCATGTTTTACAGGCTTGTAACAAAAAGAACCTGTTTCTTTTCTTTTTTCAAAGACTTTATTCATTTTCGAGAGGGAGAGGCAGAGAGAGCACAAGCAGGGGGAGCAGTAGAGGGAGAGGGAGAAGCAGACCTTGCTGAGCAGAAAGCCCGACACAGGGCTCAATCCTAGTACTCTGGGATCATGACCTGAGCCGAAGGCAGAGGCTTAACCATCTGAGCCACCCAGGGGCCCCAAGCACATGTTTCTTATCTACATTCTCCTCTGAACCACAATTTTTTTGATGTCAGGGAATTTATCTTTTTCATTCTTTGATCTGCTGGACCTTGAATATCACCTGATATATAGTAGATGCATAATAAGTATTTATTAAATAAGTGAGGGAATAAATGAATAAATAAATGGATGAATAAAGAATAAATACAGTTATTTTCCCTGATCAGTTTTCATTTCCTTAATTTATATTGTGGTGTTGCTAGCTACCGAAGTCTTTGAATATGGGATCCAAATCTTAGTTTTCCACAACTCTCTCTACTGCACAAGTGATAAAGATGTGCACTTTCCCCATACAAACAAGCACTCATGTTTGCCCACATTGACAAAGAACATGGATAATTCATTCTATTGGAAGGAAAAATCAATCAAGAGTGTTTGTTTTCACTGTGAACATCACCAGGAACAAGATTGTTGCTGTGCATTTACTGATGAAATGTTTAAGGGGCAGCTGTAGATAATTTGAGTTTGTGCTTCCAGATCACAGAAATCTGCAGTCACTCTAGAAACAGCAACTCTATTTTGTTTCTGTTTGTTTTAATCTCACAGCTGAGCTTTACTTGCACCAACGTCATTTTAATATTGTTTCCTCGCCAAGGTGAGCAGTGAAAATCACTTGATGTTGGGATCAAAGATTAGTTACAGGTAGGGTTTTCATTCAGGTGGAGGCAAACATGACTACTGTTGACTCTGCAGGCATCTGCTGAAGAGCAAAAAGTTCTGGGAATTTGGAGTGTATCATCTATCTATTGCTGCCTAACAAATTACCCCCAAACTAAGCAGCTTAATAAAACAAATATTTATTACCTTAAAATTTCTGTGAGTCAGGAATATGCATGGTTAAGCTGGGTCTTCTTGTTCAGTATCACTCACAAGGTCAAAAACAAAGTATTGACTGAGACTGTGCTCATTGGCTTCTCAAGGCTTGATGGCATCTAAATTTACTCACGTAGTTGTTGGTGGGATTCAGTTCTTCATGGGCTGTTGGCCTGAGGGCTTCAAGTTCCTCCATGGCTATTGACTAGAGGAAGCCCTAATGTTCTTGCCATGTGGACTTCTCCACAGGGCAGCTTACAACATGGCAACTGGCTTCATCAAAGCAAGCGAGGAAGAAGAGCCAAAGAAAGAGTGCAAACAAGATGGTGGTCACAGTCTTGTATAGTTTAATCACTGAAGTGACATTGCATCACTTTTGCCATATTCTGTTTATTAGGAACTAATCACCAGGTTCAGCCCATGCTCAAGGAGAGGGGATCACATAAGGACATGAGTCCCACAAGGTGAAGATCATTGGGGAACCATTTTAGAAGCTGCTATCATGGGAGACTTAGATTTCGGTCAAGTGACAGTAACTAGCAGTGTGACAATGACTACTTATTTTGCTGTTTGGCCCTTAGTTTTCTCATTTGTAAAATGTAGGGGTTAGACTGAATTGCCATTTGTGTTCACAAGTTGTTAATATAAGTATATCCTACTTCTGGGATTGATTTGTTGGATAGAAGTATAGGACATTAAATATTTTTTATTGTGTTGGTTAAGCATTTTAGCTTCAAGGAGTAGGGTCTTCCTCAGGTTACTGCAAGGAAAGTGATCATTTGTAGTTAGGACCCAGGTGGTCTGAACTGAAATGAGAGGTGACAGGTGATTCTGAAAATTCACTCCTTTTACATTCTCTGAGGAGCCTTTGTCATGGCATTTTTACATTGCGCTGAGAGTCTACTCCGTTCTCCTCTTTCTGTCTCCTCTGTCTTTCCTTCAATGTATATCTTTTACTCAGTTTCTCTTTTCTCACTATTTAATTTGCCATAGTCCCTCCTGACCTGGATCCTACTTTCTGACATTTCATACTTGCATCCTTTCAACAATTGATGCATTCCATATCTCCTAGTATAAATTCCTGAGAAAGGCAATTGTATGGTTCCATATCATATTTTCAAGGTATAGAAGGTCAAGACAGTTTCACTATAAGTAATTGTTATCAATCCTCTGGTGTTTTGAATACCTTATATATGGAGGAACAAATCCAAGGATTATCTCTGGTGGTTCCAAAATGCTTCCACTTCCATCTTATCTTTCTTCTCTTTTCTTATGGATAAAAGAAAAAATAGGGCACGATGAGATTAAAAAATAATCTAGGAAGAAGTACAAATATATTATCTGTGCCCTAGACTCTATAGTAAGATAGAAATCTGAACAAGAAAAATTGGCTCAGGAGTCGGGATGGGTTAACCCGGTGATGGGTATTAAGGAGGGCATGTATTGCAATGAGCACTGGGTGTTATAAGCAAACAACGAATCATGGAGCACCACATCAAAAACTAATGAGATACCATATGGTGACTAACATAACATGAAAGAAAGAAGAGAAAGAAAGAAAGAGGAAAGAAGAAAGGAAGGAAAGAGAAAGAAAGTGAAGGAAGGGAGGGAGGAAGGAAGGAAGATAGAAAGAAAAATTGGCTCAATGTCTTGAGTGATTTGTTCTATTGATGAATTTTGGAAACTGTTACATTCTCACCCTCCCCTCACCCCACCACCAGAAGTATACTGGGCAGAGAATTATTTGAATTATCTCTTGTGAGAAGGTTTCAATTGATTTCAGCAATCAAGACTTTCAATTGATTTTAAACTTTCCAATTGATTTCTGCAAAATTGAAACTTTTGACAAATTCCTGTTGACTCCCCAACTTAAAATGGAAGTCACAGGGGCACCTGGTTGGCTCAGTCAGTTAGGCATCTGCCTTTGGCTCAGGTCATGATCCCAGGGTCCTGGAATCAAGTCTTCCATTGGGCTCCCTGCTCAGCAGGAAGTCTGCTTCTCCCTCATCCTCTGCCCCTCCTCTTTGATCATGCTCGCTCTCTCTCTCTCTCTCTCTCTCAGATAAATAAATAAAAATCTTAAAAAAAAAAAGATGGGGTGACTAGGTGGCTCAGTCATTACGTGTCTGCCTTTGGCTTGGTTCATGATCCCAGGATCCTGGGATCGAGCCCCACATCGGGCTCCCTGCTCAGTGGGAAGCCTGCTTCTCTCTCTCCCACTCTCCTTTCTTGTGTTCCCTCTCTCACTATGTTTTTCTCTGTCAGATAAATAAATAAACTCTTAAAAAAAAAAAAAAGGAAGTCACAGCAGAAAATCCAGATCACTGAGAATATATTTATTCTGGGATGAGAATGGAGAATACCTCAATGAACAAAAGTCTTATTTTCAGTAAGGAATCAACATGTTTTTACATTTCCCTACTTCTGTTTAAAATAGAAATCCTAGCCTACAATGTAATTTCATTAGTGTGTTACTCTTGTAATTAAGTGAAGATTCGTTGACCCTTTTTCATCTTTGTTGATATTTATTTTCCTTTTAAAATCCTCTCAGGCTGAATTTCTTCTAGGAAAACTTTTGCAACTTGGTTCTTTAATTGGACTGATAATCACTTACATGCTTTTGGAGCCCAAAGAGAATTGAGTATTTTTAAATCTAGTCTCCTCATTTTATGGTTGAGAAAACTGAGGCCAAGAAAAGCTAAGTGGCTTGGCGGAGTCATAGCCAGCTAGTGGCAGAGCTGCAACTGGAATCCATGTTTCCTCATTCCAGATTTGAAAACCTTTATGCCTTAATCAATCAGTTAACAAGGTATTATTGAGTATCTTTTCAGTTTGGGGGTAGAACCCATTATGGAGCTCAGATATAGCAAGGAAAATGAGAAATATTTTTTTAAATCCAAAGTTCTCCTTTTAGCTCTCAAAACTGTGGGACTTAGATTTCACAGCACCTCCCACTGTGGTAGTTATGGGTATCCACTGATCAAATGTCCAAAGTTCTGCTATAGTTCTTCCATCACATTCAAATATATCCTTCTTCTACTTAAGCTGGTCTACCATATCCTTTTGCTTTTGAGCCATGTTTTTCTCAAGACAGCCTAGGCTTCTTGCTCCCAAATATGCCATGCCTTATCCCCTTTGCATCTTTATTCATGCTGTTTCTCTCTTTTCCTTTTCACCTGCCAAAGACATCTGTGGGCCATCTCAGGACCTCTTGTTTCCTTGTAGTGTCTGCCATCTACTGTAGTCTATAAGTGATCTCCTCATGTCTGATGTTCCCATAGCAGAATACTTTTTTCACCCTTGCCTTATACTACTTTCTAATGGTATATAGATGTAAGTCCTGTCTCTAACTAGATAAGAGCCTCTTTGGGGGCAACAAGGAAGGTAGTAGTTTCTTTTCTGACACTCACAAATCCTGGTACAAAAAGCTGAATTTGGTAATAGAAGACTCCTATAAGGTAAGGTCACAGAACAGCAGAGATGATAGAGTAAACTTGCCCTGTGGTACAAAACAGGCTAACTAGGAAATTGAGCTTTTGAAACATTTATTTCTTGGTTCATTCATTAATTTGTTAATCCTTTCTTTCTTTCTTTTTTATGACTTTATTTATTCATCAGAAAGAGAGAGTGAGAGCGCACAAGCAGGGGGAGTGGCAGGCAGAACAGGCAGAGGGAAAAGCAGGCTCCTCACTGAGCAAGGAGCCCAATGTGGGACTCAATCCCAGGACCCTGGGATCATGGCCTGAACCAAAGGTGGACGCTTAACGACTGAGCCACCCAAGTGTTCCCATATGTTGATCCTTTTACTTATTCATTAACTCCCTGTTATATCCTAGGTACAGATCTAACTCTATGAATAAAAAGTGTGAAGGATTTGACATGTTTCCTATCCTCTCGATGCTTGCAATTGCATAAGAAAAAAAAATAAATCCATGTAATTTTGGATGGATGATATTTCTACATATTAACTTATAAATTTTTTCTTTTTAATTCCCATTTTTTTCTTCCCTATTCAATCAAATAGGCAGCTGTGTGTTCATTTTTTCATGGATGTATATGGAAAGAAGTAGCCCATACACATTTCTGACTTTAATGCTCCAAGAGCTTGAGCCCCTCGGGTCTCTATGATATCCTCAGGCTATCCTAGAGTGCAATCAGATAAGGTAAAAAGGAGTTGCTGTGAGTTTTCAGGTATAGTCAGTTTCAGAAAAGCAGAAAGAGATATTTTCCTCCCTATTGGACTAGATATTAATTTCTCTGGGGTTGGGAAATGGGATGAGGAAAAAAAGCCAAGGATTTTGGAACAGCTTGGATCTACAAACTGCTTCCTGGCTGCTCTGTTGTTCCCTTTGGGCAGTTCAGATGGTTACTATGAATTCCTGCACTTGTATGCTTGACAGTGTCACTGTACTCCAGATCCTCAAGGTTCACTTGAGAACCCATCACCAAATCACCAAAGCAATGAATTTAAAAATCTAAAATCTACTAAAAGCAAAACATGTAATAAAATCAGACTTACCCATTTTAAAGTAAGTGGTGCTGGCCAGCCAAAGGAGGAGTCTCCTTCAACTAGTTGACGTTTCTTTTGTGGCTTTGAGGGATGTTATCAGGGGTACTCTGATACAGATTTTTCCCCCCACAAAATCCTCCACCTTTGGACATTTTTGTAAAAAAAAAAAAAATGTTTAGTCCAGCTTTTATAGTCAGAAGTCGATGAAATCCACTTTTCTCTCTTGCTTAATGGTAGCCTTTCTTCTATGCATTATATCAGATATAAAGAGGGCTTGCTTTGCATGTCCATAGCAGAGTCATCAGAATTGAGATCTTCTGTGCATGGTTGGCTATTCACTTTGGAAAGCCTATGATTCCGATGGGAGAAAATTCACTTTTTAATTTTTGCACCCCAACCAGTCACACCAATACTGTGTTCTCTGGTCAGGCATCCAAGAAAGAAAGTGCTGTTGGAAGTCAAAGAGGAACATATGTCTCAGATGGAAGATTTGTCCCTAGCTAGTGAGTATTTCATCACTAGACCTTATGTTATTCTACACAAATATGAGCTTATTGATTATGGATAGAAACTGCTTTGCTTAGTACCACATTTACACCAGAGGAAGAATTTACATGGTAAACTTAAGTGAACGCTCCAATCTGAGCAGAATTAGCCGCCTTAGTGACAAGAGAGGGAAAATTTACTTTTTCAAAAAGTGATTTTGAAATTTCATTATGCATGTGGAATTTATCTTGCCTTTAGCCTTTCCTCTATGGAAAAATAAAACTTATTCATTCACAGTCTCATGTTGATACTATGATTGAGTGTCTAAATATGAGTATTACTGTAATTTATAAGTCATAATCCTCTCATTGGCATTTTAGTCTCTCCAAAGGGCTTTTTGCTACTCTAGTAAGATTTTGTTCTACCTCTTCCCCCTATTGCCCCACCACCAAATCAGTATGTGTATTTCTTATATTAATATTAATGTAATGTAGGGTAAGTACAGGCAGTGATATCTAAAAAAAAAAAACAAAACTGAGTAAAGTTTTAAAGATTGGTTTTGCTCCTATTTGACCTCAGACAACAGAAACTGAAGTATTTTTAAAATTGTGAAACACCGATTATAAAAGGAAAGTATACTGCCTCAGGCCAAACTATGGAAACACACTCCCTCTTTCACACACACACATAAACAGACTTGTAAACCTAGATGACCATCAGATCATGCTGCTGCAAACCAGGATGCTTGAGCAGGTTGCCATTTTCTCTCCAGTTTGGCATCTCAATATTGTGGTTACAGCTCATAAGCATGCTTTATAATGTAATTTGCTCCAAATTTATATTGGTGAAACCAAGTGGCCAGAGAAATATGAGTTAATTTGGGGGGCTATAATCTAATATTGGGATGTTAATGGCATTTAAGGGCTTCTAATCCTTCCAAATGAGGTCATGACATATTAGAGCTAATAGGCTATCTTGAAAAGATCCTAAGGACCAGTTCTCTGGGCAATGGTTTACAAACTAGCTAGCTTCCATTCAGGATATTTTCCATCTCAACTTAGGAAACAAATTAATAATTGGTATTTTGAGAGGGAATGATAACACAAGCATTCCAAAAGTTAGGTATTTCTAAGGGACTAATTCCTTACTACTTGGTTTTTAGCTCTCAAATATGTCTATTGTAATATTTGCTGGATTTTTAAAAAATATTGAAGTATAACATAGATTCAGTAAAATTCACCAATCACAAGTATACAACTTGGTGAATTTTATGACCCAGATCAAGATCTAGAACATTCCCAGCACTTGGAAGGCTGCTTTATGCTCCTTCCCAGTCAATATCTCTCCCCAGAGATAATCTGTATTCTGCCAGCCATTAGTAGCAGTGAGTTTTGCCTGTGCCTGCAATTCATATAAAGGAAATTATACAGTATATACTATTTTGGGTCTGGCTTCTTTCACTCATCATTAAGTCTATGGGCCATCTGTGTCATTGCATGTTGTTGTAGTTCATTTTCTTTTTACTGTTGTATAATATTCTATTCTATGAATATACCACAACTTATCTATTTTTTCTCATATTGATAGGCATTTAAGTTGTTTTCAGTTTGGACTATTATGAATAAAGCTGCTATGAACAAGTTTGCACACGTTTGGAACACATGATTAATTTTTCTTGTACTATACCTAGGAGTGGAACTTCTGGCTTATATGGTAGATGCATGTTTAGCTTAAGTAGATACTGTCGATGTTTCAAAGTGGCTTTACCAATTTACATTCCCACCAGTAATGTGTATGAAAAATTCAATTGTTCTACATCCTTGTCAACACTTGGTATTATCAGATGTATTAATTTTGGCCATTCTATTTAGTGTATAGTAATATATTATTGTAGTTTAAGTTTCTCTTTTCCTAAGGATTGAAGAAATTGTGCATCTTTTCATGTGCTAATGGACCATTTGAATATTTTCTTTGTAAAATGTCTGTTCAAATATTTTGCCCATTTCTAAATTTAGTCATATATCTTTTTGTTTTGATTTGTAGGTGCTCTTTATATATTCTGGGCATGATTAATGTTTTTGTTTATGTGAAATTTTTCTCTACCTGTGGCTTGCCTTTTTATTATCTTAAAGGTGTCTTTTGATAAATAGAACTTATTAATTTTACTCAAGTCCAATTTATCAATCTTTTATAGTTGTGTGTTTTATACCTCTTTCTTTCTTTCTTTCTTTCTTTCTTTCTTTCTTTCTTTCTTTCTTTCAGATTTTATTTATTTATTTGACAGAGAGAGAGAGAGAGATCACAAGTAGGCAGAGAGGCAGGCAGAAAGAGAGGAGGAAGCAGGCTTCCCACTGAGCAGAGAGCCCAATGTGGGGCTCAATCCCAGGACCCTGAGATCATGACCTGACCTGAAGGCAGAGGTTTTAACCCACTGAGCCACCCAGGCACCCCTGTTTTGTACCATTTTAAAGAAAAAAATTTGAACCTTTTCTAGCTTCCCTCACAAAATATAAGAATTGAAAAATAGAAGCAAAAAATCTATAAGAATTGAATCCAGCATTCTTATTCATGTGGATAATCAGAAAACTTTAAAGTGCTATAAAACCCAGTAAAATGGCTAAAATTTAAAAGACTAACAATATAAAATGTTGGTGAGGATATAGACAACTAGAAATCTTATTGCTGGTGGGACTGTAAAATAAAATCACTTTGGAAATCCAGTTGTTGGTTTCTTATAAAGTTAACCATTCACCCACCCTATGACCCCAAATTTCTAATTCTAGGTATTTACTTGAGAGAACTGAGAACATGTCCACAAAAAGCCTTGTAAAGTATGTTTATAACAACTTTATCTGTAATAGGTCCAAATTAAAAATGACTCAACTATCAATAGACTAAATATGCAAATTGTGGTAAATTAATACAGTAGAATACTACTCAGCAATAAAAAAATAGTAATAAACTTCTGATGCAAGTAATAACATGAATGAGTCTCATAAACATAAGTGAAAGATACCAGACACAAAGAGCACATACTGCACTGCATCATTTGATTTATATGAAGTTAAAGAACTTGGATATTAATATAGGGTAGTAGAAATCAGAAGAAGCAAACAACTTACAGTTCTAATGAATATTTTTCATGCAGGGAAAACACTACAAAGAATACAAACAATGCAAGGAGAAAAACTGTATTGTCTGAAACATAAACCCGAGTCCTACTGCCAGACAGCTTCAGTTTCTATTTGAGAGTATCAAGATGGCAACCGTTATTATTAATAGCCCAGAAAACATAAACCCTGTGTGTCTTTGTCAAATGCTTTATTCTCCAGCACAGAAGGTCATTAGGAAGCTTATGACTCAGAGGAAACCAGTTAGTGTGACTACTGGGAAAATAAAAGTATAGGCAAGAGGTGACAGTCAAGACGATGAAAGGGCTGGAGAGGAGGCAGATAAAAGGAAGGAGGAGGGTCTCCTTTTCTATCCAAGGGAGAGGCAAGTTAGAGAGGGCTTCCAAAGCCAGAGTTCTGAGAACAGATTTGAGCAGTCTTCTGCAACCTCCCTTAACCCTTAGTTACAATCACCCTATGACACAGATTAACCTACCCTTTCCTTATTGATCACTGTTAGTGTGTGCCATTGTGTGATCTTTGAACTGTTACATTTCAGGTTTCAGCTTATACTGATGCTTACCTCCCATTCCTTAATCTACTTTAATTAGACCATAAGCCCTGGTGCATCATCTTTTGGTTTGTTCTAGGCGCAACTACAGATGGAATTATTTCCATGTTATGAGGAAATAGGAAACTAAGGAAAGGAAAATGTTGTATCTCTGTTTTCTGCTGCTATGTGGAAAGGTCTTTTAGGAGGCCTAAGGCCCATTGTTAGCATGTTTGAGATATTTTCTTTCCCTATGTGGTCTACATGCAGGGGAAGTGGGCATGGAGACTTATACATCCAAAATGTGAAACTCGGAAATATCAACTTATAAAGATAGGAACACTGGGAAAGAGTCAAGGACCCCTAATGGCCAGAAGTTGGCTTAGAACTGTCGGCTAATCCTTGGTGTCACTAGGAACTAGCCTGTCACTCACAGCTAGGCCACAGTGCTTTCCTCGTGAACATTAGCAATATCACAAAACAAGTTAACTATGCAACCATGATGGATCAAGAGAAAAAACCAAACCACTCTTTAATCATGTCCGAACACAGACAAAAAACCATGAATATTGCTCAAACCACAAAAATGGCTAAACATCCACTTATCTTGGCTCATATAAGTGACTGCTACTGCTTTATCAGTTATAGCTTTGGCCTAATGCTAATCTTCCCTCCTTTAGATAAGATTTGTTAGGATACCCAATCACAGAATTATCCCCAGTTCCTAACAGCATCTAACCCAGAATAAAGTCCTACTTCCTGAACTTTCTTCCAAATCACCTACCACAACCAAATACTATAATAAATCCTTTTTGACACCCTCCTATCGAGATGCCCTATGCCCTATGGTTCCTCATCATGTACACTCACTCATTGTGGTAGGTTAATAAAGCCAACTTTGTTTGACTGTAGGTATGTTTCTAGTGGTCTTTAGCTGATGAATCCTAACAGAAGAATAAAGAAATTGAGTGGGGCGCCTGGGTGGCTCAGTTGGTTAAGCCACTGCCTTTGGCTCAGGTCATGATCCCAGAGTCCTGGGATCGAATCCCATATCGGGCTTCCCCTGCTCTGTAGGGAGCCTGCTTCTCCCTCTCCCTCTGCCTCTCACCCTGCTTGTGTGCTCTCTTGCTCTCTCTCTGTCAAATAAATAAATAAAATCTAAAAAAAAAAAAGAAAGAAATTGAGTGGAATTGCTAAGACAACATGAAAACCAAGAAAAATCACATCTTGTGTATTGTCTGCATATTAAGTCAGTACCCAAAGTCAAATTAGTGCCATTTATTTTTATTTTTAATTTTTATTTTTTTAAAGATTTTATTTATTGATTTGATGGAGAGAGTGACAGCGCAAGAGGGAACACAAGCAGAGGGAGTGGGAGAGGGAGAAGCAGGCTTCCCGCTGAGCAGGGAGCCTGATGCAGGGCTCGATCCCAGGATCCTCGGATCATGGCCTGAGCTGAAGGTAGCCGCTTAACGATTGAGCCACCCAGGCACCCCAGATTTGTGCCACTTAATGAGATTTCTTGCATCTCAATTATTTTTAGCCTGATCTCTTTGCTACTAGAAACAGAAACAAACAAAACTTGTCTACCTCATATAGAAACCTTGTATAGCCTATGTGTCTATTCTAAAGATGCCCAAGGAAGAAGTGTTAGGTGCCAACCTTTAATAGGTCTGAGAGCATAGACATTGTTGTCAGAACTGAGGCTTACGGAAGCTAGAGAAGGACAAATAGATCACCACATAAAGGAAAAAAAAGGGTGTAAGGGAAAGGCAGGGTAAGATTGAGTCCTGGGACCCCTCCCTATCATTTACACCAAGAGAAAATGTGATTTGTACCTGAACCCTTATTCTAGCTCAGACATACAAATGCTAATTTCCTACAGACTCTTGGTGAACAGCTATATTCTCAAGGCTCTAGGTAGTTTTGCCAAGACATTGTCTTTTTGACAGGGCATTTACACATACATTTACACTAACTATGTGGTAATTAAAAATCAGGTTCGGGAGTTAGAAATACCTGATTTTAAATTCTTGCCCCAAGTTGATCTTGGGGAAGTTTCTTAACATTTTATGTTTTAGTTCCTTCATCATTATAATGGAGACAATCTGTAGAGTTTTGTGTATTTAGAGGGTTTGCGTAGTGCTGGCCACATGGTTGGCTTTCAATAAAAGATAGTCGTTGTTTTAATTATTAGTGTGTATTTGGAAACACAGTGTTACCTAGTTCTAATATTTAAATATTGTTTTGGGAGAGTTTTACATAGATGTCATATATACTTATGTAGTTGCATGTGTACATATTCACGTGTGTGTCCTTATCCACCCACAGATACACACTTGCATATATGTGGTTTTCCATAGATACTTGTACTTAGTTGGGTAAATACTATGGAATCACAGAGCGCAGGTGCTGAAAGTGACTATGTAAATTTCTAAATTGTAGTGATGATAAATTTTATTTGGATTTTCCCAAGCTGTTTTCCTAAGCATAGGTAGTTTGCTTCCTTAAAGAATTTGACAGTGTTTCTTGTCATTTTACATTTTCACACTAGTTCTTGGACCAGAAGTGATTATCCTCTCCCCAACAGTGCTCTGGCCCTAGGGGCACCAGAGAGCCACACTGAATAGTTACTTATCTATTGTTAATTATTGCCTTTTAAAAGAGAGACTGTTTTAAAGAAGTCCCAATAGGCCCTAACTTCAAAGTCCAAACAGTGAATGTTTTTCATTAAAAGTAGCTTAAAATGGCTGTTAATTAGTTTACTGTGCTTTTGCAAAGGAGAAGATCAGAAAAACCGCCTAACAGAGGGGAAATGTGATGGAGGACTTTGGAGTGGAGAAGTGGTGGCTTTAACCAATTGTGATTCAAATAGCTTGCATTTGTGAATTAGATGAATATATATGTCAGTTTGAATCATTGCTAGGGCCCCTTTCCGGGACCTTGAAAGGAGCCATTGCAAGTGTGGCACCCAGAAGCTTAAACTTCTTTAGTAATGCTGCCTCTGTCCCCAACTCACAGACATTAAGAGAGTTTCAGCTACGGTTGTCACTTGTTCAAAAGGAATGGCTCTCTAGTGGTACACATTGGTGGGAGAACAGGGTTAGGATCCCCTTTCCAGGTGTTGGGCATGGTCAGTGTCTGCTTACTAGCACTGAATCCCGAGGGCCAGTGTATAAAAGCCTTTCACAGAAGAGGTGCTCACAGTAAACTTGTGCTTCATGAAGAAGGAAAGTATGAATTCCACCTCCAGGAAGACAGGGATGGTGAACTTGAGTGACTTACTGAGTGAGGAATAAATGATACTGTAAGTGTGCAAAAGCCTTTCTTATATGTAAGAGGTTGGCAAACCAGAGCTCATGGACTGAGGTGTCAAATCTAGCCCAGCGCTTGTTTTCCTAAATAAAGTTTTATAGGAATCCAGCCATGATCATTTGTTTACTTATTGTCTAGACTCTTTTGCTGCTACAACAGCAGAGGTGAGTAGTTACAGAAGAGACCACATCTCTTCTTACCACAGATCCCTAAAGCCCAAGATGTCTACTATCTGACCCTTATAGGAAAAGTTTGTTGACTCCTGGCATATATTAATATATTTTGACTTTGAGTTTCATTTCATCCCGGTGAGGGAAATCAGGTATTATTATTTCCACTTGGCAGTTGGAAAGAAAAACGAAACAGATTTGGAGAGGTTAAATGTTTTTGCCTGGTTGGTTATATAGCAAGTAAAGAGTTGAAGCTGAACCTAATGCTGGGATTAATTCGGGTACACCACAAATGAAGGCTGCTCAACTACTTATAAATGAGCCCACGTTTTGAAACTTTAGACATGGAAAGCTTTTCTCAGATGAACTCATTAAATGAAGCAAGCCTCAATGTCTCCACTAAGGCTTGGGGGAAGTGTCATAGGAGCCCCACACATCCCTCAAACCTGACCAGTTAGTCTACGCCAGCTAACTTTCAACTGCCAATGTCTCCATTTCTTAAAGGGGAAGGCCACTCTGTTCATCTTTAGGACAGGCTAGAATTTCTGGAAAAGCATACTCTGCAGGAGCAATGTCTGAGAGGAGTTAGTGGGTAAATACCCCAGCTCCCTTGCTCCTTCAGTTAAACAATCTAAGGCATAGGTTTACACCATGTCTTAGAGTTTCCCTGTAGGATTAAGCTCCAGTTGCCTACCGTGGAAGCTGGCTTAATACTGCACCCTTAATTGGTTGCCTTCTCCCTCTCGCTCCTCACATTTCCCCACTCTCCTACTAGTATTATCTGCACCTCGCAAATAAACTACTTGCTCTCACATCCTTCTCTCAGATTCTGCTTCTAGGGAAGCCCAAGTAAAGACAGGTTTGGATAAATGGGAGCACTCCCAGAGAAAAGCAAATATTTGACTACATGCTGATAGCTGACCATGCTATTTCAAAGTGGGGAAGATCAGTCATTAGGATGGGGTTAATCTCTTGTGGTTCATTCTATTAACCCAGCTACTGGTTTGCTGATGAGGGCTCAGTTTCCCTGTGGTCACTGGTCCTGGAATAACTCCACCTGCCCTGTGGGGAGGGATGTGTGCGTCAGCCAAGACACACACAGTTGCTGCTTTAGTGGAAAACAGCACAAATGTCATCAATCAATGCCTCACACATGCTCTCAGCTGAAGGGCAATTAGTGTTACTCAGGATGAAAACTAATATAAGGCTGTAGATGAATGGGTTATTGAAGAGACTATCGAATCAGCCTGGCTGTAAGAAGTGACCAGAGGCGGTAAGAGTGCTCCTTGTCTGTGCCAGGCAACAGCTAGCGTAGATCAGCCTCAGGCTTGGAAGGGGTCATTCCACCGATAGGAAGATTAGTCATTTTTACTACTTCCTTTTTTCTGGTTCATCCCCTCAACAGACTCCGTAAGCAAGTAGGGTACTTGTACTCCTATGGTTGTGGCCATGTTTTCTTTTTTAAAAGTGAGACAATTGAATCCTTTCAATGTATTCACAGTGTATATTTTGCAAACTTTTTCCTTTTATGTCTACCCTTGTGTCTCTCACTGACTGTATTTCTCTCTTCCTTCTCTCTTTGGTTCTTTCTGCCCCCCCCCCATCTCTCTCGCTCTGCCTTGTTTTCCTATATGCTTCTCTCTAGATTCCCTCTCCTAGATTCTCTCTTTCTTTCTGTGCCTTTCCCCCTACTTCCTCTGCTCTAGTCCCTTTTTTTTTGGGGGGGGGAGGTCCTTGGGACATTTTTTTATGTTCTGACATTCTTTAAAGTAGGTTCATTTATTGAGTCCCTGATATAATCCCCCAAAGAAAAGCAGTTATGCTTAAAATCTTTCTATGTCATTCGTGGCCAAATAACCCAACATAAAATCAGATTCATTTTCAAGTGAAATTCCCTCATGATCTTTAAAAGCCTGACTCCTAAAGTTCCCCATCTGGATGGACTGTCTGCTTCTCTGTCTTTATTGAAACCCTGCTGTACGTGCTAAACATTACACAGGCAGTGGGGGAGCACAAAGTTCAGCCACCTTTGGAAACTGGTGCCAAGTATTGTCTCCTCTATTTGCCTAGGGAGGCAGGAGAAAAAGTAATAAAAGGCAAATGGCAGCTGTAGAGGTGAGCTGTTTGCTGTTCATCACTGCCTCCTGGGGCTGTGGTTTATTGGCTGCAGTTCATCGGTGGGCCTGTGAAGAGAGAAGATAGGCAGCCTTCACACCAGAACGGAGCCAAGATGTCCACAAGCTAGATCTGAGTGGATCTGAGATACTCCTGATAGTATCGCAAGATTGAGACCTGGAACCTCCATATAATTCTGATTTTCTATCCAAAGGCAGAAGTACTAAAAACCTGTTGGAAAGCAGCATGAAGAGAGAAAGAGGATTCCCTCTCAGAGTCTCAAAATGATCTTGCAAGCTAAAGTTACAAAGAAAGTGAATATCTCGTAAGCTAAGAAAGAGAGTTGACAAAATCATCGATCAAAACACAAATTCACACAAGATCAACTAATAGAACAGCATATGAGAGACTTGCTCATAAGTATGCCTAAGATGATATGTTAAAAATTTTTCATAAAGTGAACAGGAAATTATAAAACAAAGCAGACCTAAAAGAATAAGAGTAGGTAGATATGAAAGGAACCAAATAGAAAACCTAGAATGAAAAATAAAGTTACTGGAATTAAATATAGGAGAGGAAAGATCTTCAATAGATAAGATAAAATGAAATCTAGACACATCTGTGAATTGGAAAGCAGTGTTGAATAATTCATCCAGCATATAGCACACAGATACTGATACCAAAAATAAAAGAACAGTGCTAATGGAAAAAGACAGAGAATAATACAGGTATAATACAAGTTCCATCAGAAATAAAGAGGGCGGAGTTGAGGCAGCAATACTTAAGGAAATATTGATGAAATCTTTGCATTATTGAAGAAAAACTTAAGTCTGCAGAACAAAGTCCACTTTGAGACTGAGAAGGATAATTAAAATTTTACCTACCTTTAGACGCGTTGTAGTGGGAATGAAGAACAGCAGGGATAAAGAGAAAATATCTTAGAAGCTACCAAATAGAATAGACCACTATAACAAAACAATTAGAAAAAGAGAAGACTTATCATTAGCAACAATACTTGTAAGAATTCAATGGAATAATATATTCAAGCTAGTAATTTATGTGTATATAAATTCTTATTCAAAAATGAGGAAAATAAAGATATTTTCAGATTTACAAAGGCTGAATTTATGACTCACAGACCCTTACTGAAAGAAATACTAAAGCATATACTTTGGCAAGAATGCAGAGGGAATGCTTAAGATGTGTGAAATAACAATGAACAAATAAATTGATAAAATCTGTCAGTAAGTTTAATTAATGACTGAAAAGAATAATAATTTTTTTATAACAAGAGTGAGATGAAATCTCAAAACAACAATAAAATGACAGGGCTGTCCAATGCATAGTGAGAACACACTAAAATCTTTGTCAAGTCCAAACACAAAATGATAAAAATACATTTAAAGGAATTAAATTCACCCTGTAAAAGATAATGACTATTACATTAGATTAAAAACAAAACCAAAATTTGCTACCTTTAATTTATAAAAGAAACTCCTTGTGGTGCCTGGGTGGCTCAGTTGGTTAAGTGTCTTCCTTCAGCTCAGGTTGGGATCCTGGGGTCCTGGGATCGAGCCCCACATTGCTTTTCCTTCTGCCTCTGCCTCTCTCTCTCTCTCAGTCTCTCATGAATAAAGAAATAAAATCTTTTAAAAATAAATAAAAAGAAGCTCCTAAAACAAAACCACACATAAAGGTGTAAAATAAACATCAGATTAATCAGATTAAAACTTGGGTAGTAATAGCAATATATAAAATGGAATTTAACTCAAAAACATTGCTAGAAATAAAGAGAAACCTAAGATTATAATAACAATAAAAATCCATGAGAAACAATAGATGGAGACAAAAAAGGAACTCTTTAATCTGATAAAGATCTATTAAATACCTACAAAAACATCACATCTATTTTTATTATTATATAATATGAATCAAACATTGTGTATAAAATATACATACAAATTAAACATGTAAAAATTAATAAAAAGTTTTTAAATAGAGCTTGGGGCACCTGAGTGGCTCAGTCAGTTAAGCATCTGACTCTTGATCTCAGCTCAGGTCTTGACCTCAGGGTTCAAGCCCCACGTTGGGCTCCATGCCATACTTAAAAAATAAAATAAAAGATATAACATCTTTTCTCTCCTTTTAACATCATTAGGAGAGATAACATCAAAAGGAGAGAATAGCATCATTCTCTCTTTTTAAGTTTTTATTTATTTATTTGACAGAGAGAGAGTGAGAGCACAAGCAGGAGGAGTGGCAGAGGAAGAGGGAGAGGCAGGCTCCCTGCTGGGCAAGGAGCCAATGCAGGGCTCGATCCCAGGACCCTGGGATCATGACCTGAGCTGAAGGCAGACACAAGCAACTGAGCCACCCGGGTGCCCCCTAACATCATTCTTAAACAGAATCCTGCTCTTTTGTCATAGTCATATGACCTAAATATATGGTTATTTCACTCATTATGCTTTAGAGTGGTGTTTGTATTTAGATGTGGTATTTGATTTTCTTTTTTTTTTTTAGATTTTATTTATTATGACAGAGAGATCACAAGTAGGCAGAGAGGCAGGCAGAGAGAGAGGGAAGCAGGCTCCCTGCTGAGCAGAGAGCCCGATGCGGGGCTCGATCCCAGGACCCTGAGATCATGACCTGAGCTGAAGGCAGAGGCTTTAACCCACTGAGCCACCCAGGAGCCCCTGGTATTTGATTTTCAAAGAAACCTGAAAGTAGCTCAAAATTGATTTAAGGAAACATGGGCTAAACTTCATTTTGCAAATATCAACATCACACACTTTCCATATGATTTTCTTCTAGTAAATGGGTATTTCAATTAAAAAAATTAATTATTGTCTAGTTGACAGATGCTATTTGTTTACATCAACACTAAGACCTTTTTGGGATGAAAGACATCACATATAAAATTAATAGGTGAATGGCTTAATGGTAGATTTTCACAACATCGAAAACTAGAGTCAAATGACTAATATCTATATACAAGGAAATCATCCAAATAAGCAAGAAAAAGGCGGAACTAGAAAGATGGGCACATTATATGAAAAGGCAAGTCACAGAAACAGAATTCTAAATGGGTAAACAAGAAAAGATGTTCCACTCTGGTAATCAGCAAAATGCAAGGTAAAACAGCAATGTACCTTATTCTCACTTTATTGCCAAAACAAAACAAAACAAAACAAAACAGTCGAAAATACCAAGTGTTTGTAAAGAGGTGAGGAAATAGAAGAACTTCTGCATGGCCAGCAGGGGTGTAGAGTGGTGCAGCTATTGTGGGCAAAAATTGTGGTGTCCTAAGTGAAGTTATACACATTCTCTATAAGCTGGCAATCCCATTCCTTTGCATAGGATATAGACACACCTTCACACAGATCCACGATGGTATCTGACAAAGCCTGCTCATTGGAGCATTGTTTGGGAAACATAAGCAGTTGGAGGCAAACTTCCATCATTGGGGGAATGGATGCATAAAATGCATACTGTTCAGGAATTAGAAGCAATTGCATTATGGAAGGATCTTAAAAATACACCCTGAAGGAAAAGGAAAAGAAACAGAAGAGATCTACAAAACAATGCCAATGTAAAAATGTAAATACATATATTTGGTGGTTTGCAAAGTTGCATACATGTCAAAGGAGATAATAGCATTCAAGTGGACTTCTGGTTGGACTGGAAATGAGGGACGCCTGGGTGGCTCAGTCAGTTAAGTGGCAGCATTTGGCTCAGGGCATATGGGATCGAGCCCCGCAACAGGCTCCTTGCTTAATGGAGAGCCTGCTTAATGGAGAGCCTTAATGGAGAGCCTGCTCTGCCTTCCGCTATCCCTGCTTATGCTCTCTCTCTGACAAATAAATAAATAAAATCTTAAAACAAAAACAGAAAAGAATGAAAATGGAGCCACAGGACTGGTGATTGGTGATGAAAGAAAAAGAAGATAAAATGAAAGAAGAAAGTGACTGTGTACCACCTCATGGTGATAATGTCCTCTGGTCTGAGGTATGAAAGAACTCAAATTTCTGTATCTGGAATTAAAAGAAAAGTGATTTATTTTTGTCTATTTGTTATCCTTCATACTTATTGAAGCCTTTTATTAGTTCCTTCAATTATATATTGTAATGTCTTGACTTTAAAAAAAAAAAAACAACCAGTCATGTTAGTGGGGGTTAATTTTAATTTTGTTCCCTCTTTTCATATAAAACTTACTTTTTTGTCTCATTAATGGCCTTCCACTTTCATAATGTCATATTTAAAGTATTTACATCCTGAGGGAATAAAAATTCTGTGCCAAAGGACTCTCTTTTGTGTTACCACTAACCTCCTCAAGTTAAATTCTATTGTAGCAGGCTACACAGGGGATGATGGAGTGTTAACTCATAACCCACTGTAAGCACAATCTATTGATGACGCACAGCTCATACTGTTTGTGTCTATTAAATGGTTCTGCAGATCTTTACTAGTAAAGTTGCAGGATGTTTGAGTTTGCAAGTATTGGGTGATCTAGTTTATCTACTTATTTCACAAAGAAGGAAGCTAAGGTCCAAAGAGGGTAAGTGACCTGCCTGAGGACACACAGCTGTAGTTGTAGCACTAAGACTTAACCTATCTAATGCCCTTGACGTTTAACCTCCTTATTCAAGCAGTGGTGCATTTACCATGAAGCCAGTGAAGCTTAAGCTTTAGGGATCCTAACTTGCAGAGGCTTTTTCCACATCCCTACCAGTGCTTGAGAAAGATGTTACAGTCATAGGTATCTGTAGACGCTGCAAAAGAGGTTTCAAACAGAATCAGTTAAGACCGCTCTTGCCATTTGGACTTCCTCCCCATCACACTTCACCCTCATGTTAGGGAACACTGGGGTGGCCAGGATCATTGTGTATTTGTAATTTGGGGTTATTTTACTGAAAGAGTGCCACCACAAAACCTGCATCCACCCCAACCTTCATTTATATTGCTAATAATCCTTCTACTCTGTGTTCTGCCCCTCTCCCATCCTCCCTCTCGAAGGTCATCACTCATTGTATTAATTCTATATTTATTGTTTCCTTGCCATTTTGTTTTGTCTTGTTTCATAACATATGTTATAGGCTTTAACAATGTATGCTTTTTTCTGACTTGCAATGAACTTTGTGATAGGATGTTGTACTTTACTTTCACCCAACATATTGTTGCAAACAGCTGTGGTTCAATCATTTTCACTTCTGTTTAATATTCCATTGTGTGAATATACCATAATTAGCTTACCCATTCTTCTGTCAGTGACATTTGGGTTATTTCAAGTTTCTTGCTCGTGCTTTGAACAGTGCTACTAAATAAACATTTTTGTACATATTTTTGGACAACTACGAGCAAATTTTTTGGTATACATCTAGGAGTGGAATTTCTAGTTCACTGAGTTTGAGAATGTCAAATAATAAAACATCATAAAGTTGAACAAAGTATTTAGATCAATATATAATGTATGAGAGATATGTTACATAAGAGATCCATTGTTCCTCTCTTTCTCAACACTTGGTATTGTCAGGTTTCCTATTGTTTATATTCATCTGGGTATAAAATGGAATCTCCTTGCATCTTGTCTTTCCATTCCTTGATGAGTAGTTAAGTTGTGCACCTGTTCATGTCATTTTCAATTCTTAGAACAACCTTATAAATTAGGGATTATACACAGAGAGATTAAGTAATGTTGGTCAGCTAGTAAGTGGTGGATCGAGGTTTCAAACTTGGTCTGCCTAATCAAAACCCTCACACTTAACAATCCTGTTACATTAAGCGTTCTGTTTCTTACCTACAGGTTGTGGGCAATAAGAATCTTCAAGAAGTTGCTATTCCAGGTCTTGCAGTATTAACATAATCATCGCAAGGCTTTCTTTCCAAAAGTTTGAATTAACAGCAATTGATCCAGCAAAGGTAAGGTCTATCCCCTTTGGGTATTTGCATTTATCAAAACAAATCTTTGGAGAAGCAGAATGACCTGATCTATCCAGTGCTCTGAATTAATGAAGTGGGTATATTATTCTCTGCTTGGTGATGAATTTTTAGACTAATACTTAAATCATTCCATAAACACAGAGTGAGGCTGGGGAACCGGGAAACACAGAGCTAAGAAAAAGTTGGCTTTTGAGTTTTGTTCTCTGAACCATTACTCTGACAGGAAAGAGGAGATGCCATATTTTATAAACTTGCCATTTACAAAGATTTCTGGAATATGCAGTTAATTTAACTACTACAGTTTTTGTGTGTGTGTTTTTGGTTGGTTTGTTTCTCTTCTGCCCTGGGTTCCAGTGACCTCACAGAGGCCCGGGAGGGACTTGAGTAGGGAGGGTGGTGTTGGGCCGCAGCCCAGGTACTCTGTGAGACATCTTGAAAGGAGCTGTCATGGGACAGCCAATCCCAGCCAATCCTCATCTACCTTTCTGCCACCAGGATATAGAAGCGGAGCAAACAAATGCTACAGATGCTTGCCTTTGGCATTGAATTTTGAAGGAGGGGAAAAAAAACAATATCAACTCTGTAATTTTAGATGCACAAATGTCATAGCTTTAAGATATCTGGCATCTTTTCAGTCTAAGTAGCAACCAGTTAAGGGAAAAAGAACAGTTCCCTTTGTAGGAATTTTGGAAATAAAGATATCTGCATCTTCACCTTAGAATCTCTGAGAAGGGGTGATCATAAGTGTTTGGACAGACTGGCTCTGGGCAGCTAGAAAGGGAAGAAAACCTCCATTTTTTTAAAAATAATAGCTTTAGTGAAATGTAACTCATACATCATAAAGTTCACATTTTTAAAGTGTAAGTGGTTTTTAGCATATTCACATCATTATGTAACCATCACCACAATCCAATTTTAGACTGTCTTTATCAGCCCCCAAAAGAAACCCTGTACCCATTAGCAATTACTTGTATATTCTGGATACAAGTACCCTATTAGATATATGATTTGCAAATATTTTTTCTATTCTGTGAGTTATCTTTTCATTTTCTTGATGTCTTTGAAGCATAGAAGTTTTTGATTTTGATGAAGTCCAGTGTATCTATTTTTTCTTTTGTTGCTTATGCTTCTGGTATCATATCTAAGACACCACTGTCTAATCCAACATCCTAAAGATTTATTCCTATGTTTGGGTTGGGAAGAAAGACCTTCCTCTGCACTTCAAGGTCCTTCTGGCTGGACTAAGAATCTAATTGACATGAGACAGATTAACAAGAGAAAATCCAACTTAATAGCATACATACGGAGAATCCACACAGTCAATGAAATTCCAAAGACGAGGAGACAACATGAAGTTTATATGAGCTAAGGAGAGGGGTAGGGGTTTGAGGATCCAAAGGGGAGAAAGACTGTTAGCAGGAAGATGAGCAAAGAGGTCTGGAAGACAAAGGTTGCCCTATTATGCAGATAAGTTTCTCAGGTAAAGAGGAATCTGTTAATAGAGTTATTCCTGGTACAGGCACACAATTGAGGGGGAGGTGAAGAGCTTTTCCTGAATCTTCTGGGGTTTGTTTGCTTTTAACTCAAAATAATGTTCATACCAAAGACACCCATCTTGGGGCAGCCTGCCCTTGGCCCCTACAGTTTTCTCCCCTGAAACTTCCCTGAAGTTTCACACGTTGAAAGTTGAGCGGGTAGATTGTTCCATCTTGTTGAACCAGTCCTGGCAATAAGTAAGTTAAACTCATTTCAGGAGGTGGTGATACAGCTGTGTTTTCAAAGTTAGGCCTATGGGTTCAAGTAATCCAGTATCAGAAATGCCCTTTGTGGGGCGCCTGGGTGTCTCAGTGGGTTAAAGCCTCTGCCTTCAGCTCAGGTCATGATCTCAGGGTCCTGGGATCCACCCCCGCATCAGGCTCTCTGCTCAGTGGGGAACCTGCTTCCTCCTCTCTTTCTGCCTGCCTCTGCCTACTTGTGATCTCTCTCTCTGTCAAATAAATAAATCTTAAAAAAAAAAAAAAAAGAAATGCCTGTTGTTTGGGGTGCCTGGCTGGCTCAGTTGGTGGAGCATGGGACTTTGATCTTGGGGTTGTGGGTACAAGCCCCACCTTGGGTGTAGAGATGACTTTAAAATAAAGAATTTAAAAAAAAGAGAGAGAGAAAGAAGTGCCTGTTGTTTAAGGAAACAAAAGAAAAGCAATGGTTAATGATTGGATCAAATTATAAACTAGTTTTTGAGTTCTGAGGATAGCTAGTGGAGAAGATTTCTAAATGTTAAGCTCCAAACATCTTCAGATAGATGAGAGCAAGCACTGGCAGTCTGACAGAATTTTCTGGTTTGTAGTTCAAGTGTCCCTGGTGATCTTTAAGTGGCTCATAGAACAACAGACATGAAGATTGTCCACACATGAGCTATTGTGATGATTTCTCTGAAGTTTATTTCAAGGCATTCATATTTAGTTTGCAGGGCTTTGGGCAAAGGGAAGTTTTAGTTCTCAAATGAATCTAACTCACAAAGGAGGGAGAAAAATCAACAACAATAGTGTGGAGAGTTATAGCTAGACACTGGAGGAAACCAGAAGAATTCAGGATCTAGTCCAATTTATAATGAACAGGTATTGCAGGCCAAGTCTGATGGCAGCTCTTTGGCTTGGCTTTTGGCTTTGAAAGGCTATTAGAAGTTCAATCTGGAGATTCCTTATAAGAGTTCCAGCAAAGTGGTTTTAAAGAGCCTATATGGTGAACTGCTAGTCTTGCTGCACTTATATAAATAATGAGACCGTTTTTTTGAAACTAGACTTCTTTTGCAAACAGATTAGTATTAATTTGGCTATCTTTGGAAATGAAGGTGACTACAGAGAGAAATTTTTCACTGACACACTGAGTAAATATTAGATTCTATGGAGTTGGGTTAATTCCTCTCTTTTCAAGGTCCCCAGAATATCCTGAGGTTCTTGCACCTGCCAGAAAGTGACATTCTTTACTCACTTGGTAAGGCTGCTGGGAACTCTGTAAGCAAGGTATCAGGCTAATATCTCCAAGGAGCTTTATTGGTTCCATAAAAATCAACCTTAGTTCCTTAAAGCTGTCTGGTCATATCTGAGTCTATGCCATGTCTTTCTTTTGGATATGACATTCCACTCAAAATCGTGTAATATAACCAACGTTTCCAATTATGTCATGTCATAAGGAAAACAGATACTTATTGAACTTATACAAATAAATATATTAACATGAAAATATAAGAATATTCACTGAATTGGGGCACGTGAGTGGCTCAGTGAGTTAAGCGTCTGCCTCCTGCTCAGGTCATGGTCCCAGCATCGGCTCTCTCTTCACTAGGGAGCCTGCTTCTTCTTCTCCTCCCAGATTGTGCTCTCTCTCTCTTTCTCAAATAAATAGATAAAATCTTATTAAAAAATACTGAATTTCTGAAGTTTGGCAGGATCAGGTAGGGAGAAAAAGATAAATGTTTCAGTTTGTTCACAAAGGTGTATTTTAACAAATTGCTGTAAGTCAGCTTAAGAGAAAAGTTTCCTTAAATTTGGAAAAATAAAATGTTTTGAAGAGTCAGCAATGTTTCAAACAAAAAAGTCATAAAAATTCTAATTATTCTCCTCAGTTCATTTGGTCCCATCTTAACTGATTTTTGTTCTGCTTGAATCCAGTTTTTACTAGTTCAGAAATTCTTACCTAGTTCAGTTTTATACTTTAAATTTATCAGAAACTCGCACTCAAGAGTTTTTTCTGAGTCTCACTGAAGATGACAGCAGTATTGGTACTATAAAGTAGTATAGTAGTATAAAGTAGTATAAAACAGTAACTGTCAAAGAACTGATTAAAAGTTCACTACAATGCAGTCAATGAGGAAATTTTGTTATTTATGTGACATACAATGCTTTAAGATAATAACATACCAGGACATCAGATCTAGGTGTTTTAAAAAATTTTTAGAACACTTATTTTAATAACATATCTCCATAAATATAATCTGACAGGGTTTAGTACCATCTATTTGACAGTGCTTCTCATGTAATATAATGTAGCAACTAAGTCTAATTAGTTTAATTTCTCACAGAATCTGAAATGTTCCAGGAGCTCTGTGGAGCAAGTAAGTTAGATTGTACTCAAAAGATGACAGAATATGGGAAGATGGCCGCAGAGTAGGAGAACTCTAGGTTTGCATCATCCCACAAATACAACTAGGTAACTGTCAAATCATCCAGAATGTCCCGGAAATTGATCTGAAGACTTGAAGAACAAACTCCACAACCAAAGGTAGAGATGAGGCCACATGGAAGAACGTAGGAAGTGTGGCGATGTGGCGTGGGAGAGAAACAGATCGTGGCCGATGTAGCGGAGAGAGAGCCACAGTTGCAGAGAAAGAAGACTGAGAGACTAGCACACAGGGGAGCACATGCAGAAAATGATTCCCCATAGCATTTGGGTTGGAAAGTGAGAAGGGCTGAATTTCGTGACTCCTGGCAACTAGCAGGACTTAAAGTCTAATGTTTTAAAGGTCAGCGTGCTTGGCTGGGATAGAGCCCAGAGCATATTGCCTCTTCTCAGAGAGAAGACAGGCATACAACCCACGGACACACAGCACAGAAACAGCGATCTAAAGAGCACATGAGGCACACAGTGGGGAGGTTATTTGTTCATCGTGGAGTGTGTCCAAGAGAGGCAGCATTCATGGAGAGACCCCTCCAGGAGCATAGGAGATGGCCCTGGCCAGGGCCCTTAGTATAAGCATGGGGCCACCTGTAGGAACCAGTACTTCAGCCACACTCACTACCGAACTTGCTTATACCAAACTCTGCCCCCCTGAGCTCCAGTGGAACCACACTTCCCATTCACACTTGCCTCAGTCCCAGCACTGAAGGTTCCCTGCCCCAGAAGAGCAGCCCAAACCTCCACCAACATCATATCTCTCAACCTGGGAGTTTTGTAGAGCCTCAGTTCTGGCAACAATGGTGACAGGTCTCATTTCACAAAAAGGCCAGAGCACACCTAGTTAAAACGTGCCATATTCAGGCCAAGGACTAAACTCTGCCCACAGCAGGCAGAGAGAGCCTCTGCAGATGACTGGCCTGAAGGATCAAGTGGCCAGGACGCAACAGTACAGCCCCCACAGCACACACTGGAGGCACTCCCAGAAGCACCAGGCCCTGGGGAACAGGGGACACCACATGGCAGGGACCGTAGCACCTCTTCTTCATAAGGCAGTTACCCTTAAGAACAGGAGACGGAGCTGACTTTCCTAACACACAGAGACAGGCACAGAGACTTAAACAAAATGAGAAGACAAAGAGATTTATCCCAAATGAAAGAACAGCATGAGGCCACGGCCAGAGATCTGAGTGAAACAGATATAAGTAACGTGCCTGATGGAGAATTTAAAGTAATGATCATAAGGATAATCACTGGGCTTGAGAAAAGAGTGGAAGACATGAATGAGGACCTTAACACAAAGATAAGGAATAACACAGCAGAGATAAAGGGTATAAAAAAACAAAACGAGAAATACGTTTGATGGAATGAACAGCGAGATGGAAGGAGCAGAGGAACGAATTAGTGACCTAGAAGACAGTAATGGAAAGTAATTAAGCTGAACAAAAGAGAAAAAATATTTATGCAAAAGGAGAATAGACTTAGGTACCTCAGTGACTCCATCAAGTATAATAACATTCATATTATAGGAGTCCCAGAAGAAGAGAGAGAAAAATGGGGCAAAAAAAATTTATTTGAAGAAATAATAGCTGAGAATTTCCCCAATCTGGAGAAGGAAACAGACATCCAGATCTAAGAGGCACAGAGAACTCCCATCAAAATCAACAAAAGCAAACCAACACCAAGACCTATTGTAATTAAATTGGCAAAATAGTGATAAAAAATTTTAAAGCAGCAAAGACAAATGAAGATGGTAACTTACAAGGGAAAACCAATCTCTCTGATGAACATTGATGCAAAAATCCTCAACAAAATACTAGCAAATAGAATCCAACAATACATTAAAAATATCATGTGAGATTTTTTTCCCTGGGATGCAAGTGAGATTTATTCCTAGGATGCAAGAGTGGTTCAGTAATCGCAAATCAATCAACATGATACATCACATCCATAATAGAAAGAGTAAGAACCATATTATCATTCAAATAGATGCAGAAAAAGCAATTTACAAAGTACAACATCCATTCATGGTAAAAACCCTCAAAAAAGTAGGTTTAGAGGGAACATGCCTCAATATAATAAAGGCCATCTATAAAAAATCTACAGTAAACATCACTCTTAATGGAGAAAAACTGAGAAGTCTTCCCCTAAGGGCAGGAACAAGACAAGGATGTCCCCTCTCACCATTTTTATTCAACACAGCATTGGAAGTCCTAGCCACAGCAGTTAGACAACAAAAAGAAATAAAAGAAATCCGACTCAGGAAGAAGTAAAACTTCCATTATTTGCAGATGATGTGATACAATATATAGAAAACCAGAAAGACTCCACCAAAAGAACTACTAGAACTGATCAATTCAGTAAAGTTGCAGGATACAAAATCAGTGTACAGAAATCCATTGCATTTCTATACACCAATAATGAAGTAGCAGAAAGGGAAATTAAGAAAACAACCCCATTTACAATTGCACCAAAAATAAGATACCTAGTAATAAACCTAACCAGAGAAGCGAAAGACCTGTTTTTGTTTTTTGGTTTTTTAAAGATTTTATTTATTTATTCATTTGAGACAGAGAGAGAGAGAGAGAGAGAGAGGGAGAGGGAGAAGCACGCTCCTTGAGGAGCAGGGAGCCCAATGTGGGGCTCCATCCCAAGACCCTGGGATCATGACCTAAGCCGAAGGCAGATACTTAACTGACTAAGCCACCCAGGCATCCACAAGACCTGTCTTAATTACATTTATTAGAATTCTTAACCATTAGACACCTAATTTTCAATGAAAACTCAGTATCAAGCAATTGTGAACTGTTAAACCAATATTCTTTAGATTGGCAAATTGATGGATACATTTTATAATTTCTAGAAATGAGTTTTTTCATAGCACAGTCTTTCAATAAAGCAAGAACCAAGTTTATTTTCAGTTTTTCTGTAACAAGACAAAAGTAAATAAACCTGTGTTCAGTACTTACTGTTTCATTATTTTATCTTATTTGGAAATGATCTATATAGTCAATAAATTTAACTTAACTCATCATTTAATGTAGTAAAACTTTAAAGTTTCAGGCTGCCAAAGATTTTGAAGCTATTTTAAGGTTTACCTATGAACCTTTTAATCTTATTTACGTCTATTTAATTTACTTGTTCTTAATAATTTTGTTTAGATTTCCCACAAAACTGTGAGGCATTAGACAAAGTCAACTATTATTCTAAGTTGTGTTTTTTTTTCTGATAAATTTTGCAACAGAGATAACATGAACTTACATGACTTTTAGCAAATACAGGTAGAATAAGTTTTTCATTAAGTTTTTTATTTTAATTTCAGTATTGTTAACGTAGAGTGTGACATTAATTTCAGGTGTACAATAAATATAGTGATTCAGCGATTCTATACATTACTGAGTGCTCCTCATGATAAGTGTACTCTTTAATCCCCATCACCTATTTCACTCATCCCTCCATGTACCTTTATATTAAAAGCTGGTAACTCTAAAGACATGTTATTTTAATTAAACTAATAATCTCAAATTAGCTTTAACAGTGAATATATTCCCAGATCACGTGAACTTGAAAAACATTTGTGTTAGTTTCTATCTTTCTGAGTTTTGGAATGCCCAATCCTTAGAAACACTTGCCTTCAATCCTACTGACTAGAACTCTTTTATGTTAATTTTAGCAATACCATCTGGAGATAGAGAAAATACCTCACTTTTATAACATATATGGCCACACAAACACAGACTAGATGCAGTCTTACAGCTTTTGTTCTTACAAATACTTGTGGAAAGGATATTAAAGAACCAATTTCCAAATACCTCCTTTTTTTCTTATGAAAAACTTCTTCCTAAAGTTTGTATTTAAAAAAAAAAAAAGATGACTCTTAGATCCTAGAGAAGATGATAGAAAATTTGCATCACAAAGGCACAGAGAAAGTATCCACGTTTTCTCTTTGTGGAGGTTTGGAGCATTGTCTGTCTTGTTATCAGAGGCATAAGAGTCTGGGTACAAGAGCCTTTCTAGCAGCTTATGTTTCAAAAAGGTCTCTTTCCCCTTTTTCCTGCCTTCATTCTCAGGTGATTGTGCAGTGTTTATATTTTAAAGATGTAAAATTTATAATTTTAATGGACAGAGAAAGAATGCAAAAACGATCCCCCCTCCCCCCGTGTTTCAGGGTAATTGCTATTTAAATGTACTTTTTCTTCTCAAGCATAGGACAGTTTTGTTCCGATATCCCGATCTGTTATAATGTCTACAAACATTTCAAGAAGAATAAGCGAGGTTTGGGGACTGGTAAGATAGGTGGGCTTGCTTCTAGAGTTGCATTTCTGGTTTTGTAGATACTTGTAAGACAAAGAATGGTTTCTAATGCCCCCAAAGAACTAGATTACAGCCTGAATATCAAGGAACTATCTCACTTTTTAAACTAAATTTGCTTCTTTCTTTTTTTTTTTTATTAACATATAATGGATTATTTGCCCCAGGGTACAGGTCTGTGAATCATCAGGCTTACACATTTCACATCATTTGCCATAGCACATACCCTCCCCAATGTCCATAACCCTACCCACCCCCCCCCACCTCCCAGCAACCCTTAGTTTGTTTCGTGAGTTTAGGAGTCTCTTATGGTTTGTCTCCTTCCCCATCCCATCTTGTTTCATTTCTCTCCCCCACCCCCCTAGAATTTGCTTCTTTCTATCAGGGAAATTTTTAACGAAAATGGGAATCAAAAAATTTATGCCTTTGCAAAGTTTCTATAAGGCATTTTAATGAAAGCATTCTTTCTGGGTACACAGTACAATCTTGGCTTTTATTAGCCCCTGACTTTTATTAGCCCCTGACTATTGGGCTTTCACAGATCACTTCATAGGAGGGGTCAGGAGAAATTTTGGTCCTATTTCTTCTGTGAAGTGGGGGCTATGAATAGTCATTAATCTTTTAATTCCTTTATAAATTTGGTAGCATCTTCTAAAAGTAGAGGCAAAAGAACTTTTACAATTTGAAGCTCTGCTCCTGTCCAGGGACGTGAATTCTTTTTTTTTTTTTTTTTTAAGATTTTATTTATTTATTTATTTGACAGAGAGAGATCACAAGTAGGCAGAGAGGCAGGCAGAGAGAGAGGGGGAAGCAGGCTCCCCACTGAGCAGAGAGCCCGATGCGGGGCTCGATTCCAGGACCCTGATCATGACCTGAGCTGAAGGCAGAGGCTTTAACCCACTGAGCCACCCAGGCACCCCCAGGGACGTGAATTCTTGCAGTGAGGGGGTGGGGGTGGGGTGAGCGGGGCCCGGAAAGGGGTGTCCTAGGATACACCTGCAAAGTACAGGGCACAGCAATGCCTGAAGCTGGCAAAACTGGATTACCGATCCCTGAAAGGTAGGAGCAAAGTAACCTTTATTGCCAGTTTTACGTGCTTTTGTTAAATTCATTTCCTGGCTTTCAGCATTTATATGATCAACCCATATACATTCAACCTAGAGATTAGACTGAGTGCTCTCTGTAAGTCTTGTAAGGAAAGGGAAAACAGGCAGATGAGGTCAGGTTTTAAGAATTTACATTGGATGCGGACATTTATTTTTAAGTCTCAAGTCTAATTTTTGCTCTTTCATCTTATCAAGGGAGTCCCTAAGGCTAACTGTTATACAGAAAGGACAATTGAGAGCTCTTTATAAAGAATCTTTTTCTTTTAAATGTGGCCAATTTAAAGGATCCATCATCTGGTCATTGAGGAGTAGCATCTATTAAGGGCAACTTAAAACAATAAGCCTCTTAATGGCTTAACCAAATATGCAAGTGGCACTTAGAGAAGGCATAGATAAGGCAGCCCCCAGGATCCAAAAGTTTACTCCTGGTTAGAAGGTGGAGGAGGATCGATAATATATAAACACTTTAAGACTGAAAAATGAAGCAAGCCACTTTATAGCGAGTTGGATTCAGAGTAACTTACTGATGGCTGGTGGGGGGGTTGTTAGGCAGGCAGGCGATCTAGGCAGTTACAGGCACTCTCTGCCGCCATCTTCTGCCCCTTCTGGCCCTTAATCCCCAGCTTTCATAGAGTAAGAGGCATGATGGTGAGGTCATAGGGTAGTTACCTAACGTGGCACCATCGGTCACCAGAGACTCTCTACTAGTTAGCTATAGTGGGGCCTTCTGTGCACCATTTTAGGGAAGATCAGAACAAACCTTCTTGCATTTGGTTCAGGGCATACATTAACCTCTACAAGGCCTGGAACCTGTGGCCCCGAGGGAGGTCATTGTGTGTGTGTGAACAAGATGGAGGGCCAAAGATGAAGCCCTTGTTCTCAGCATTCCTGCACCTCCCAAAATGAGTCTAAGAAAGCAGAGGCCTTTGTCACATAGGTGGAAAGAGTGGTATGGCGAAAATGGTATCTCTGGTCCCCAAAGACATGATACACTTCCTGTCAGAGACCTGCTCATCTGGGAAACGGGGCAGCTGCTACTGGAATGGAGCTTTTCAGCACTACCAAATGATGAAGGTTGATTCGACAAAGCTTCCTATGGGCTACAGCCTCTCCTGACGAACACGCCTGAGAGCTGGCATGGCTGGACAGGGAGAGAAAGAGAGAGAGTTGAATTCCCAGTCTGTTTGGCCACCAAGGTGCATCTTGCTAAGTGTACCCTCTGAATAGCGGAGACTGAAGAGAATGTTCTCACTGGTCACAAAGCCAAGTTCTTAGGACATAGTATAAGATGAAAGGAAAACTTCATCTGCTTCCTCTTTTGCTAAATCTTGGGTCTCTTGGAGCCACGTTTATACCCAGGAGGGATGTGCTACAAGGTTAGGAATTATATGTGGTTTTATACTGTACTTCACTGTGCAGAAGTTTTCTTTTTTTTCCCCCCCCAAATTCTTTTATTTTATTTTTTCAGTGTTATAAGATTAATTGTTCATGCACCACACCCAATGCTCCATGCAATACGTGCCCTTCTCAATACCCACCACCAGGCTTGCCCAACCCCCCACCCCCACCCCTCTAAAACCCTCAGTTTGTTGCTCAGAGACCACAGTCTCTCATGGTTCATCTCCCCCTCCAATTTTCCCCCATTCACCTTTGCTTTCCTTCTCACAATGTCCTCCGTATTTTTCCTTATGCTCCACACGTGAGACCTTAAGATAATTGACTCTCTCCGCCTGACTTATTTCACTCTGCATAATCTCTTCCAGTCCTGTCCATGTTGATACAAAAGTTGGGTATTCATCCTTTCTGATGGAGGCATAATATTCCATTGTATAGATATACCACATCTTCCTTATCCACTCATCTGTTAAAGGGCATTTTGGTTCTAGCCACAGTTTGGCGATTGTGGCCATTGCTGCTATGAACATTGGGGTACATGTGGCCCTTCTTTGTACTGCATCTGCTTCTTGGGGGTAAATACCCAATAGTGCAATTGCAGGGTCATAGGGTAAGCTCTATTTTTAATTTCTCCAGGAACCTCCACACTGTTTTCCAAAGTGGCTGCACCAACTTGCATTCCCACCAACAGTGTAAGAGGGTTCCCCTTTCTCCACATCCTCTCCAACATTTGTTGTTAATGTCTTGTTGATTTTGGCCATTCTAACTGGTATAAGTTGGTATCTCAGTGTAGTTTTGATTTGAATCTCCCTGATGGCTAAAGATGATGAACATTATTTCATTTGTCTGTTAGCCATTTGTATGTCTTCTTTGGAGAAGCGTCTGTTCATGTCTTCTGCCCATTTTTTGATGTGATCATCTGTTTTGTGAGTGTTGAGTTTCAGGAGTTCTTTATAGATCTTAGATATCAGCCCTTTGTCTGTAGTGTCATTTGCGAATATCTTTGTCTGTAGTGTCATTTGCGAATATCTTCTCCCATTCCGTGGGTTGCCTGTTTGTTTTGTTGACTGTTTCCTTTGCTGTGCAGAAGTTTTTTATCTTGATGAAGTCCCAAAAGGTCATTTTTGCTTTTGTTTCCTTTGCCTTTGGAGATATGTCCTGAAAGAAGTTGCTGTGGCTGATGTCGAAGAGGTTACTGCCTATGTTCTTTAGGGTTTTGACAGATTCCTGCCTCACATTGAGGTCTTTTATCCATTTCGAGTTATCTTCATGTATGGTGTAAGAGAATGGTCAAGTTACATTCTTCTACCTATAGCTGTCCAATTTTCCCAGCACCATTTATTGAAGAGACTGTCTTTTTTCCACTGGATATTTTTTCCTGTTTTGTCAAAGATGATTTGACCATAGAGTTGCGGGTCCATCTCTGGGCTCTCTATTCTGTTCCACTGGTCTATGTGTCTGTTTTTGTGCCAGTACCGTGCTGTCTTGGTGATCACTGCTTTGTAGTAAAGCTTGAAATCAGGCAGTGTGATGCCCCCAGCTTTGTTTTTCTTTTTCAACATTTCCTTACCAATTCAGGGTCTTTTCTGGTTCCATACAAATTTTAGAATTGTTTGTTCCAGACCTTTGAAAAAAGCCGGTGGAATTTTGATTGGGACGGCATTGAAAGTATAGATTGCTCTGGGCAGTATAGGCATTTAACAATGTTTATTCTTCTGATCCATGAGGATAGAATGCTTTTCCACCTTTTTGTGTCTTCTTCAATTTCTTTCATGAGTGTTCTATAGTTCCTCGAGTACAGATCCTTTACCTCTTTGGTTAGGTTTATTCCCAGGTATCTTATGGTTTTTGGTGCTACAGTAAGTGGAATCGATTCTCTGATTTCCCTTTCCCTATTTTCATTGTTAGTATATAAGAAAGCAACTGATTTCTGTGCATTGATTTTGTATCCTGCCACATTACTGAAATTGCTGTATGAGTTTTAGTAGTTTGGGGGTGGAGTCTTTTGGGTTTTCCATATAAAGTATCATGTTATCGTGCAGAAGTTTTCTTGAGGTTGGTGGGTGAACTTGTGTCAATCTAACTTAATTCCATGACCAACTTATCCTAACATGGGAGTCTTCTGAGGTGGCAAGTCCTCTAACAGCTTTTAAGCACTCAACCTGGGCCCACTAATTTTGTGGCTTTGGCTTCTAAGATGTCGCTGAGCAACAGCCTTTGGCTCACAGTAAAGTTTGTGTAAACAGAGACCAGTCTGATGAGAACCATGAACTCACCAGTCTTTGAGGCCCTATGGTGCCTATGCCTGTGTTCTGCCCTATGGAAATTCCTTTTTATGAAACATAACACAAAATACAAAGGAAAACAAAGACCACCTCTGGGATGAAATGGATCAGTAACCAAGAGTAATCTACCAATTTTAACCAAATAGTCGCTAAGCCCAACGAACTAGTTCAACAAATACTTTTTTTCTGCTGATATAAATTTAGAAAGAGAGGAAAAGGAATCTCATCATTCTCACTCCATCAGACTCTGTAGATATTGATTCGAGGAGACTGACATGGCAAGAAATATTACCTTCTGCTTGCTATATGTCAGATTTCCCAGAGATCTCTCAGCTGCAGCATTGTCAGGGTGAGCAGAGTCCGGTGAGTTAAAGTGTTCTGCTGACTATAGCGACTGTTGGGGAGGAAGAATTATTCTGCCCTTCAAGATCCTTCTCGCTGGACTAAGAATCAAACTGACATGAGACAGATGAACAGGAGAAAATCAAATTTCATAATGTACGGGGAATCCACGTGAACTTCCAAAGACAGTGAGGCAACAGGAGACTTGTATTGAGCTAAGAGTGGTCTGAGGATACAAAGGGAAGGACCGACCATTATCAAGAAGGTGAAAGGAGATGTTTGGAAAACAAAGGTTGCCCTATTATGCATATAAGTCTCCTAGGTAAAGAAGAATCTCTGTTAATCATTATCTTTCTGGTCCAAGCGGGCAGTTGAAGGCAAGGTAAAGAGCTTTTCCTGAATCTGTTGGGTTTTGCTCACTTTTAACTCAAAATTAGATCTATGCCAAAGTGGCCCATGTTAGGACGGACTGCCCTTGGGCCCTACACCTCCAACTTTGTTCCTCCATCTCAAGATTGTTTCTGGCTGTTCTGGATCCCTTGTATTTCCATATGAGTTTTAGAATCACCTTGTCAGTTTCTTCAAAAGAAGCAGCTGGGTTGTGATATGGAATGTTTTGAATCCCTGGATCATTTTGGGGAGTAGTGTCGTCTTAACAATATTAAGTCTTCCAATTCATGAACAAGGCCTGTGTGTCCATTTATTTAGGTCTCCTTTAAATCTTTTCAGTGATGGGGTACCTGGGTGGCTCAGTGGGGTAAAGCCTCTGCCTTTGATCTCAGGGTCCTGGGATCGAGCGGCATTGGGCTCTCTGCTCAACCTGGAGCCTGCTTCCCCCTCTCTCTCTGCCTGCCTCTCTGCCTACTGGTGATTTCTCTCTTTCTGTCAAATAAATAAATAAATAAAATCTTTAATAGATAAATAAACAAATAAATTCCTTCGATGATGTTATGTGGTTTTCAGTGTGCAAGCCTTGTCGTTCTTTTGTTAAATTTATTCCTAAGTATTTTTTTAGTTTTGACCTATATAAATAAAATTCTTAATTGCATTTTTAGATTGTTTGTTGCTAGTGTATAGAAATTCAGTTGATTTTTGTATGTTGATCATATATTCCGCTACCTTGTTGAGCTCATTTATTAGTTCTAATAGGTTTTTTAAATGTGGATTTCTTAGGATTTTCTATATACAAGGTTTCTATTTTCTATTTCTGTTTCTATTTTCTATATACAAGGTCATTTGCTAATAGAGATAGTGTGGATACCTTTTATTTATTTTCCTTGCCTAACTAACTGCCTTGGCAAGGACCTTTAGTACGAGGTTGACTAGAAGTGGCAAGAGAAGATATCCTTGTATTGTTCCAGGAGAAACTGTTCAGTCTTTCACCATTAGGTATAATTTAACTTTCATTTTTTTGTAAATGCCCTTCATTAGCATGAAGAAATTTTCTTTTGTACCTAGTTTGTTGAGTGTTTTTATTATGAAAGTGTTGGATTTCCTCAAATGCTTTGTCATCATCTATTGAGATGATCATGTGGTAATCTCTCATTCTATTGATTTTCACATGTTAGACCAAGCTTTCATTCCTATGATAGATTAGACTTTTAATATGTTGCTGAATTTAGTTTGCTAGACTTTTGTTGAGATTTTTGCTTCTACATTCATTTGAAGATATTGGTTTGCACATTTGTACAAAATGTACAAAATTGTACATTTTCTTTTTCTTTAATTCTGATGTCTTTATCCGGTTTTGGTATCAAGACCTCATAGTATGAGTTGTTAAGTGTTCCCTCTTTTATTTTTTGGAAAATTTTGTGAAGGATTAGCATTAATTTTTTTTTTAAATGTTTGGGAGTATTCACCAATGAGGACATTTGAGCCTGAGCTTTTCTTTGTAGAAAGTTTATGATTACTATTTCAATCTCTTTAACTTGTTAGAAGTCTACTTAGATTTTCTGTTGCTTCTGAAATCAGTTTTGGTAGTTTGTGTCTTTCTAGAATTTGTGCATTTTATCTAGGGTATCTAATATGTTGGCATATACTTGTCATAGAATTCCCTTATGATCATTCATTTATTTATTAATAAAAAAGGAGGCCGAATAATGACAGTGAGACTTAAAGAAATGACCAAGGAAGGGTGTTTTTATACTTTTTAGATGAGGAAACAATAAATCTGTGAAGAATTGACAGGACAAAGAGAAAACTTTGGGAGCTTCAATTAGTAAGGAATTCTAAACAGAATTTAGGCTGTCAAAGTAAATTAGTAAAAAGTCGCAAGGGTTGTTTATACAACCTTTTTGACTCCGAATTTCCTATCTCTGGTGATAAGAATGTCTCTTTATGGTTTGGTACAGGGAGGGCAACTTTCACATGAGAGGTTTATTTCCTGCTTTCAGAGGACAGAGGGTCTGAAAGTCTTTCTTGCATAGGCTGTCTCTTAAGTCACTTTCATTTAAAATAATCAATATACCAAAGTGGAGCATTTTGGGTCTGCCTGCCCTTGGCCCCTACCATCAGTATAGCTAAAGGTTTGTCAATTTTGTGGATATTTTAAAGAATCCATATTTGGTTTCATCAATTTTTTTATTGCTTTTCTATTCCATGTTTCATTTATTCCTGTACTGATCTTCCTTATTTCCTTCTTTCTGCTTGTTTTGTGTTTAGTTTGTTCTTTTTTTGCTAGTTTCTCAAGGTGGAAGATTAGGTTATTAATTTGAGATCTTTCTTCTTTCCTACCCTCTGAATACTGCTTTAGCTACATCTCACAAGTTTCAGTATATTGTATTTTCATTTATTTTCTAATTTCCATTATGATTTGTCCTTTGACCTATTGGCTATTTAGAAGTGTGTTCTTTAATTTCCACATGTTTGTGAATTTCCTAGATTTCCTTCTGTTTTTGATTTCTAATTTCCTTCCATTGTATTTGGAGAACATACTCTGTATAATTTCAGTTTTTAAAAATTTATCGAGATGTGTTTTTGTGGCCCAAAGTATGGTCTGTCCTAGAGAATGTTCTTTGTGCACTTGACATTGAGTATGAATTCTGCTCTTGTTGGGTAGAATATTCTATGGATGTATGTTAGGTCTGGTTGGTTTATAGCATTGTTTATACTTTTCAAGAGTGAATTTTCAGAGGTCCTTATGCTACTACTCTGGAAGTGATTTTCCCCTACTGTTAATTGAATAGAAAATAGCTTTAGGATGATGCTTTCAAAGAATAAGGGTTTTCTTTAGATTGACAACATCAGTATTCATAAAATAACTTACTTAACTTGTACTTGTCACTTCAGTGCCTGGTAAAGCTGTACCCTTGTCTTTGGTTGCTTCTGTGAAATGGTGTGGTTTTAAGATACTAGTGAAAAGCTTTTCTTAGGCACGCTCTCAAACTATACTTAGTACTTGAAGATGTAAAATAATTTTCCTAGAAGTATCTAATGTCAAAGACTATGGTTGAGTCTTTGCAGATGGACAAGTAATATGAAGACATAAGAGTTCAAATTTAAAAAAAAAAAGAGTTCAAATTTAATTGAGATTTTGCCATCTGTAGGGCATTTGACAATGTCTTGAGACATTTTTGGTTGTCTTCACTAGAGAGCATTACAGGTATCTAGTTGGTAGAGGCCAGGAATGCTGTTAAACATTTTAAAATGCACAAGACAGGGCCTACAACAAGAAAAACATCTGGTCCAGAATGTCAATAGTGCCAAGATTGAAAAACTTTGCTCATAGATTAAATCTAATCTGCTGAGATCAGAGGAGGAAATATTTAAGTTTTATTTAAGTTTTATTACTGTAAACATCATGCATATTTTAAATGCCTTGATTTTTTTATTATTGACTATATTCCCATGACTCATTTAATAAGGGCCCTAATTTTGTTTCTTTGAGGAAAAGAACTCAGAAGTATAAGGTAGAAGTACATTTTTAAAGTTAATGAATGACAAACTTGAAATTCAGGATATATTACTGAAATCAACACAAGAGATCAGCATAAGATAAATAATATTAATAGAAAGAGGCCTTTGATAGGAAGCATTTATTTCACACAGAGATTAATCATGAAGAGGTGGTATTTTCTTTTTCTTTCTTTTTTTTTTTTTAAGATTTTATTTATTTGAAGAGAGAGCATGAGCAGGGGGAGAGGCAGAGGGAGAAGCAGACTCCCCACTGAGCAGGGAGCCTGATGTGGGATTCGATCCTAGGACTTCAGGATCATGACATGAACCAAAGGCAGACACTTAACCTACCCAGGTGCTCCAAGAGGTGGTATTTTCTTAAGAACTGAGAGGAATTTAACAATTGATCAGGTACCTCTTCTCTGTCTAGTACTAAATGTATAAAATACCTTTATTAAATTTTGCTTTACGTTTCATAGACTTTGTAAAGGTATTTAGGTTTGTTTGTTTGTTTTTGGTATTTAGGTTTTTAATTTACTTTTTTCTTTGTATAATAGGTAGCTCCCATGAGGGTAAGGATTTTTTTTTTTTTTAAAGATTTTATTTATTTATTTGACAAAGAGATCACAAGTAGGCAGAGAGGCAGGCAGAGAGAGAAGAGGAAGTAGGCTCCCCACTGAGCAGAGAGCCCGATGTGGGGCTCGATCCCAGGACCCAGAGATCATGACCTGAGCCGAAGGCAGAGGCTTTAACCCACTGAGCCACCCAAGCGCCCCGAGGGTAAGGAATTTTTGTTTTATTTTGTTTTGAGTATTTTGTTTTCTAATGTTTCCCCATCATATAGAATAGGAGTCAACAAAGTTTTTCTATAAAAGGCCAGATAATAAATATTTTCACCTTTGTAGCATTTATTGTTTGCATCATAACTGCTCAAGTAAGATTATAATTCGTTGTTGTTTATTTGTTTGAAAGCAGTTATTTTCTGTATATTGATTTTATAACCAGAAATATACTGAAATTTTGTAAGTTTTTTAGTTCATTCTGTTGGTTTTTCTACAAAAAATACCATTTTATCCATGAATAATGATAACGTTAGCTCCTCTTTTCCAATATTATGCCTTTTATTTCTCTAGTCTAATTGTTTTGGCTAAATTTTTTAAAAAATTACATAATAATATATAATTATATTAATAAAAACTATCCTTGTCCTTGTTTTAATGGAAATGCTTCTAGCATTTTCCCATAAGTCATAATATAATACTGACTTTGGTTATGTTCTATCATGATAAGGGCGTAAATCAATCAATTTCTGTTTTATTAATAGTTCATTTAAAATCTTGAACAGGTGTTGAATATATCAAATGCCTTCTCTGATTCTATAGAAAAGTAGTATTAAGTCCTTTTCTTTTGATTTAGTAACCTTCCAATCTCCAGCTTACTTAGTCTTCCAAACAAGTTTTTTATAGTCTCACATTTCTCAGGTAGGATCATAGTCTCTAAGGAATTAACTTTTGGTCCTCACTGTTGCTCAGTTCTGATCACAGTTTTGGCTGTCAGTTCAAACATGATGCCCATGGTCTGTTCCACAGTTCACATCCTCTTGGTCAGAGGGTTCCCTGGGAAGACTCCCTGTGTCATTTTAATTTATCATCCTCTGGAATTCTGTTCTCTGACATCCACATTCCCAAGGCTACTGCCAGTCCCTCATATTATCATCCATTAATTTCATGGTGGGAAATGTTTATCCATGAGTATTTGCTCTTCCTTTGGAAAGCAGGGTATTTGTGATGCCTTTTCCATTGTGTTTCCTATGCTTCCTTCCCCTGTATGCTTCCATTTGGGTTGGTCAGAAGGAAAAGTTGCATGAAATTTAGAAGTTTAGAAGTTAAGCAGCAATGTTTAGTAGCTATAGAGTGTCAGGCGAGTGTCACTGACCAGCTGGTTGACCTTGTCAGTGGGGGGGCAGTACCTGGACACATAGCTCATCCACTTCTTACAAGTTCCCTCTTTAGAATTCTCTGGGACAGGTGCAAGTGCTGTGCTGTGGCAAAGCCAGCTTCTCCTGAAGGCTACCCATGGCATTGAGGCTGGAGGTAGTAAGAGACAGATGCAGGTTCCAGTGTGTCTTTGCTTTTATCTGTGCCCAGCTCACCTCCAATTGCTGGTTGGCCTAACGTATAATGATTTCTGGCTCAACACTAGGTGCAGAGAAAACAAGTCTTACACAAACTATTCTACCATCCCTACAGTAAACCCTATAATAAGTCCCTTACTCTACACACGTTGTATTTCTGCTTCTCTATTAAACCCTGATTGATTCAGATTTTCTCTGAAATGAGTAATTAGAAATTATTTCACCCCTTCTCATTGGTGACTTTAGGCAGTCCTCTGGTGCAATATTATTTCATCGAAATTTACAGAATCATTGAGATTTCATATATTTTATATATTTTGTATCATGTTAAACATCAATACTAAAATATAATTGAATCATCTTGAGAAAAATTTCCTTGCTTCTCAAGTACTAGTAAATTATTTTTTTCTGAGGGAAAGTGGTTTCCTGAATGGAAGCCATTCATACCAAAAATGAAATTTTTGGTGACGTATGTTGATTCTGCAAATCTAATAATCATATTTTATTTAAATTATTACATGGCTATCCTGGGAGACCATTAGTCAGATTCCCTTATGGGAGTTTAAATTGTCCTGACTTGCCCTGCACACTCAATATACAGTTAGTGAATCCACTCTTTTTTTTTTTTTAAGATTTTATTTATTTATTTGAGAGAGAGAGAAAGAGAGCATGAGCAGGGGGAGGGGGGAGAGGCAGAGGAAGAGGGAGAAAGAGGCTCTCTGCTGAGTAGGAAGCCCAAAGTTGGGTCCTGGGATCATGACCTGAGCCAAAGGTAGACACTTAACCCACTGAGCTACCCAGGCATCCTGGTGAGTCCACTCTTGTTAGAAACAAATAGGACTAGAAATTGGGACTTTTTTCTCTTACAGTTAACTAAGTACCACTGTATGAATGTCCCCAAAGACAATTTCTACGTATTGCAATGAATGAAAATGGACTGCTTAAATACTTCTTTTTATTCCCTTTTTTTTTTTAAGAGGGAGAGCACAAGGAGCAGTGGGGTGGGGCAGGGGCAGGGAGAGAGGGAGAGAGATAATATCAAGCAGGCTCCACACCCAGCAGGGAGCCTGAGACACGGGGCTTGATGTCATGACCTTGAGATCATGACCTGAGCAGAAATTAAGAGCCAGATGCTCAGCCAACTGAGCCACCCAGGCACCCCCTGCTTAAATATTTTTGTGGAAGTTTTCACTCAGCCCAGAAGAGATGGTGCCAGCTTGCTACAATGATGTCATTTTTACATTAGAGAGGAACCTAACCATTAGACCTTCTTTTTGTGAGACAATAGAAGTGCATTTGGCTGATAATGTTTATATTTTCTGCCACTGGTGGTTTTTGAGGAATTGATCCTCTAATAGGCAAAACCCTCTAGATTCATCAATTCCCAGCATATCTCAGTCACACCACTATACATATTTGGGGCCAGATAATTCTTTGTCGTGGGAGGGACGATGTAGTGGTATCCTAGACCTCTACCCACTAGATCCCAGTAGCATTCCCACACTGAGTCGTGACAACCAAAACCATCTCTAGAAACTGCCAGGTGTGCTCTGGGGGACAGAATCACCCCAGATTAAAAGCCATTTTGATTGAGCATTTTGATTGAGACACACTTGGACTGTGGGTTGGAGGACAAAAAAATCTCACAAATGGAGGGCTTAAGTCATGGTGGGCGGAATCTGAATACTGCTTAATATTGTTTGGGGAAGAGAATAAAGAGGCAGTAGGGATATGCCGAGTCAATGCTGTGATCTTCATTACTGCTATGTGAGATGAGCCAGGAGGGAACAGGACGCTGTCTTTTCTTAAGGACTAGAATGCATCTGATTCTGTTTCTCTGCATCAGCTTGCCCAGGGGAATAAATAAGTCTGAGCCTAAGGGCTGCTAATTACACTCATTGGCTACATGATAGGTGTTACAATAGAAAAGTAACCAGTTACAAAGTAATTATGTAAAAAATATTGCCTTTGGACTTCAGTTTCTAGTAATAGCACAGGCAGTTTCCAGATTGACCCTCCTGCTAAAAATGGTTTCAAATACTAGGTTTAAAAAGTTATTAGAAGAGCTGATAGTTAGGAAGAAAGGAACATGTAGGTAATAAACTGTGTAAAGATGGAAACCAAGAGAAGCAAATAGTGTACTGAAGCAGTCTTTGATACTGAAAGAACTGATGAAACTGATGTGAACTTAAACTTCAGTGTCACACTGTTGTGTGGCATGGATTCAGGGGAAAAAATCAAGGACCTGCTTAAGAAGAGTCTAACAAAAGGCCCAGCCAAAACACTGGGAGCCCGAAGGGCTATAGGGTCAGGGGACTGCAATGAAAATTGCTCTCTGAACCTTTGTACTGAGAAGAGAGGGAAGAGATGTCCTCAGGAAGATGTAATCATAAACTGCTTCTTTAGAGCCTAGGCAGCCGAAATTCACATTTCTCGAGTGTTCAACAAAACCTGAAACCAATAATGTAGTGGTTTTAGACAGGTTTGCTAAGTGCCCAGAGCTGGCAGGCAAAAGCCAAAGCCAATTCTCTCTATACGAGGAACCTCATTTCAAATCTCCAAGGATTCCAGCAAATAAATTTTTTTTTTGAGAAATACAAGCAAGAGGGACACCAAAGTGGTGTAGTCGGTTAAGCATCTGACTCTGTTTAAGCCCAGATTGTGATCTCAGGGTCGTGGGATTGAGCCCCACATCAGGCTCTGTGTTCAGGATAGAGTCTGCTTGAGATTTTCTCTCCTTCTCCCTCTGCCCCTCTTACTCATGCACACGTTCTCTCTCTTGAATAATAAATAAATCTTTAATTAAAAAAAAACCCAAATACAAGCAAGAAGAAAAGAAATTTAAAAAATGGAAGAAAACGTGGCACCATGAGTGAGAGCGGAAAAGACAAGAGCAAGGAGAAATAGACTTACAAAGATTTCACATATTAGTCACAGAATATAAAATAGCTAATGATTACTGTATTTAAAGAAAAAATAGATAATTTTTAAAATACATGCAGGGGACAAGAAGTTGTGAAAAATGGTCACAAAGATTTGAAATAGAACCTTTAGAACTTAAAAATAGATAACTAACTCAAAAAGAGCAGTTTAACAAAATTAGATCCAGTTGTAGAAGAAACTAATAAACTGGAAGCTGTATCTGAAGAAATTAACCAGAATGCATCCAAGAAATATAAACACAAAGAAAAAGTAAAAGACAGGTTAAAAGAATTGCATGAGAATTGTGTGAGAAGACTAATATATATCTAATCAGAATTATAGATGCCAAAAATAGAACAAGTGGGCACAGGTAATATTTGTACATACAGTATAATAAAATAAAATTACAGGACATAATTTATAATTCATTCAACATGAATTCATAATTCATGTTCAGAGGACATGTTCATTCCAGAACATAACTACCGAATATTAAATAAAGAATGTTGAGTTTAATCTAGAAACACAAGATTTAGTATTTAGAAGTCAATCATTAATAAGAAGACATTAAAATATCATATTAACTCAGCAGATGCAGAAAAAAGCATTCGAAAAAAAAAAACCCAGCATCATTCATAATATAAAAAATTACCTCAAACCTTTAAAAAAAAAAATCAGAAAAGGAGGGACCTACCTTAACCTGCTAAGAGCACCTGTTAAGTTAAAACATGAAATTGCTATTTTTATAAGTCACAGATGGTCAAATGTCACCAATTTTTTTTAAAAGATTTTATTTATTTGACAGAAAGAGACACAGAAAGAGAGGGAACACAAGCAGGGAGAGTGGGAAAGGGAGAAGCAGGCTTCCCGCCAAGCAGGGAGCTCGATGTGGGGCTCGATCCCAGGACCCTGGGATCATGACCTGAGCCGAAGGCAGCCGCTTAATGACTGAGCCACCTAGGCGCCCCATGTCACCAATTTTTATATCTTTCAACCTAATACAAAAAGAGCAAACATCATAGTCAATGGAGACATCCTGAGTGCCTTCTGTCTGAGGTCAGATATAGCATGAAGGACTCAAGTAAGGCAAGAAAAAGAAACATAAGGAAGAATTATAAAGGAAGAAACAAAACATTATTATTCATAGCGATGTGATTATGTTTATAGAAAAGCCTAAATCATGTACATATAAATGAACATCAGTAAGAAAGTTTAATAAGATTACTTGATCATGTATATATAACATTTATTATGGTACATGTATACATTACATTTCTTTTTATCAATTAAAATTTGAAAGGGAATGGGATTTCCATATAGCAACATCAAAAATATATGCACCTCAAATTAAATTAACAAATAATATGGAGTAAATTGTAAAACTTTTTAGCAAAAATTATTAAAAAGACAATTCATTAGAGAGATACACCACATTCATAGATCGGAAGACTCAGTATTATTGAGGTATAAAGTCTTCTCAAATTGATTTGCAGTTTAATTCATAGCAACCAAAACTTCAATAATTATGGAAATTGACAAGCTCATTCTAAAATTTATTTTGAAGAGTATAAAGGACCAAGAAGAAAAAAGAAAGAGCAAGATGGAGGAATTTACCCTCCTAGATAGCAGGGCTTACTACTAAAGCTATAATGATTAAGACAATGTAGTGTCGTCTCAGGGATAGACTAATAAACCTATGGAACAACATAGAACCTTGAAGCATGCTCATGTGTGGACTTCTAGTACAAGACTGGAGGCATGGAACATCACTGGGGCGAGGATGCAATTTTTAGTAACTGGCATTGAATATAGATAAAAAAGAAATGTCATACATTTCTCCAAACTTACCCAAAGATTCAACTGGCAAAGATGCCAGTTGAATTAAAGAAATAATAGGAGAGACAAAATAACTGAAGTTTTAGAAGAAAATAGGAGAGAATATTTTTATCTTTTTTTTTTTTTTAGGGGGATAGAGGAGAGGGAAAGAGAGGGAACTTCAAGCAGGCCCCACACCCTGTGTGGAGCCCCATGCAGGGCTCCACCTCAAAACCCTGAGATCATGACCTGAGCCGAAATCAAGAGTTGGATGCCTAACCAACTGAGCCAGCCAGGTTCCCTGAATATTTTATCATCTTAAAGTACGGCAGGATTTCTTACACAAGAAATGAAAACTATGAAATTTTAAGGGAGGCATTGATAAATTTGAAAGAAATTCTTGAAATTAAAGATGTCTTTAAAATTCACCATAAAAATTATGAAAAAACTGGTAGTGTAAGATACTTACAAAACATGTTAACTGTGTGAGGATTTTATAAAGAACTCATATAAAAATCAAAAAGGAAACAACCTAAACAGAAAAGTAAGTACAGAATTTAAATAGACATCTCAGAAGAGGATATCCAAATGAGCAGTAAATACATGGAGAGGCCATCAACCTCAATAGTAAACAGGGAAATGAAAACTACAACCCCAATGAGATATCACTACACATCAAATGGACAAAAATTTAAAAGTGGAAAATTACCAAATGTCGGTGAAAGATACAGATCAACATATTCTCTTCCATTATGGTGAAAATTAGAATCACCACTTTGGAAAGAGTTAGGCATCACTTACCTAGTAAAATTGAATATGCGCATGTCCTATGATCCAGTAATTCCAGTACTAGATGTGAAACTTAGAAAACCTTTTGTATAAGTGAACCAGGAGATAACTACAAAGATTTTCAGAGTAGCATTGAACAACTCAAATATTAACCAAAGGAAAGTGGATAAATACATTGAGGCATATGTATACATTTGGAATGCGTATTGTAAACCCTGACAGTTGGCTTTTCTTTTTGTAATGCCAATGCATGATTTAAGTTTTGATTGGTCAGGATCTACTTCAAAGAGGGTATTTCAAAGAAATATGTTGCCAACCACATTAGACTAGATAAAAAGCCATGCCACTCCCTATCCTTCAGACTTCTTTGTTTTAGAGATCTTGGTTGATTTCCACAACTGAACATTTGGGCCACTATTTTTCTTTCTCTTCCTATGCTTTGAATCCCTGCTCTTACGTTTTAAATTTACCAATAAAGAGTGAACTTGCAGAAACCCTAGGCCGCCATCCTTGACCCCAGTAAAAGCAGAATCCCAAGTTAGCTGGTTCTCTCTTTCTACCTGCAATCTCATTGTGTAGTCCCAGGTGTGCTATGGAATTTTCAGGTCTTGTAAACAATAAACCTCCATTTTTCAAAATTCCGTGATAATTACTGGTTACTGCTGAAGAGCACCTAATGATTATAGTAAGCACCACGAGGGCCGCTCCAACATAACAGTGCTATTGACAGGCTGAGCCTGGCACAAAACAAACGTTACGTGGCGATGAGAATGAGCAAACTACAACCACATGGTTCAACATGGGTGAATATCACACATATAATAGAAAACAAAAAAAGCAAGTCACAGAAGATTAGTACCTACAGTGTCATTCCATTTATTTATTTATTTTGTAAAGATTTTATGTATTTGACAGAGCACAAGCAGGCAGAGTGGCAGGCAGAGGGAGAGGGAGAAACAGGCTCCCTGCTGAGCAATGAGCCCCATGTGGGACTCTATCCCAGGACTCTGAAGGGGTCACCTTGACACTGAGTATTGTGGTGTCAGGCCCGTTTTGGGGGTGCCACCCTTAGCTGACCCGGCCCCCTCCCCCAGATCAAGACTCCCGCCTTTTTGGAACTACTGAGTTGGAAGACAGGGTGAGCCAAATCCAGCCACAACTGTTCCAGACCCTCGAGGGCTGACAGCTGGGGCAGGACTCCTTGGGATCCCACTGTTCTGGTTGAGTCCTTTCCTCATTCTAGGTCCTCCCTTTGATGGCTATCAGTGGCTCGCAGTTCTCCCTCTGCTGAACTGAGATCGCCCTCCTTAAACCGAGGCTCTCATGTTCCAGACAACCCTGAAGGACTAGTGGATCGTCAGCCCTGCCTGGGGCACTCTCAATTATAGGCTTCCTAGGAAATGCTACGTGTCTGCAAACAATTGAGCCCCTTTCCTGCTGCAAACCCTGCAGCCAGAATCCGTGTGGCAGGGGTAACGGGAGACGGGGAGGCTATAGCTCAAGGCGGTGTGACCGGCACAGGGGTTAGGCTGTCAGAGAAAAAGCCAGCCAACTTCTTCCTTCTCTTCACCACCTGCATTTAGCTTCCTAAGTAACTTTGGTTCTAACACATTGACTTTCTCTCGGGCAGGGATGGAGCTGCGTGGTTCGGTGAGCCACTGTCTTTTGAGGGGATATGACATTGCATATGTGGATGGTTGTATGGTCCCCAACTATTTTCGTTTTCTTTATTCATACCACTTGTTTATCTTGGTATTTTATTGTACTAGCTATGTATTCCAAACCAGTAGTTTGTCCACAGAGCCCTCTTTTTATCACTTAAGATCAATCTCGGAGTCGTGAAAGGAAATAGGAATTAGGACATGGTATCTGCCTCTGGCTGAGAGGCGCAGGGTAGCGTGGGCTCTAGATATGTTCAGACCATGGGTCCAGCACCGGCCGTGCAACTTGCTGGCGGTGTAAGCTCACTCACATTGGCAAATGCTCAGAGCCTCAGGTTCTTTATCTGTGGACCATGTTTCATAAGCCCTGTCTTCCAAGACTGATGGGTGTATGAAATATATGTTGCAAATCCAGCGCAGAGCCTGACAAATATTGAGATATTTTGGAATAGCAATTATTACCACGATTATGGTGATACTACATGCCACACTGGGATTTTTTTTTTTTTTAATAGAGGAGGTCAGAGAATATGCAATGCTCTGGAGGGAAAAGAAAAAACCCATATCAGCCAAAATGCTGCTTACTAAATAAAACGAAGTAATATTTCCCCATGAGATGGTAAGTCATTTAATGTGGGTGTGCGGTAGACTTTCCAGTTGAATACTCCATGAAGCTACTACAGGTGTGCAAAGAGCAATGACTTGCTTCCCTCTCAGCTGCCCTTGCATGGAACCCATCTCTGTTTTTACTCATTTCACCACCACCAAAAATCTAGACATCATTTAGAGTTTGCCATATTACACAGAAGAATGTCCAATTTAGGTTTCCATTTAATGGAGCGGCCAGTCCCCCGCCCCGCCCTAGGCCAGGGCAAAGTGGTTGCTGACTCTTACCCTGTTCTCAGAAACTCTCTGGACACTGAGTGCACAAAACACGTAGTGAGAGCACTGTGTTCACCTGCCCGGGAACATAGCCCAGGAGTCCTTCTACCCCTGCCCCAGGTGTCTGGGGACCTCTCTCTGGTTTACTGCACCCTAAGGAACTGTTAAGAGCAGTTTTCCATTGCAGACATAGTCTTTCCATCGTGAGACCCACCATCTGGGGCTCTCTGGTCTCTGCTCAGCTTTTCAACAGCTTCAGCTAACCCTTGGCGCAGCCAGACTTGAGATTCCCTCCCACAGAGGGACTGGCAGCTTCCTGGGCTCCCAGGCTGCCTTGTTTCGGGAGATTGACCCTGGACTGCTTCTCTGTGGAATCTCCTCCCTCCTTTTGCTTTCTGTTTACTGTCCTTCAGGATTAGGAGTGTATCTCACCATGTTCCTTATCTGATAGCTTCTCTTGGACGCTAAAATGTTATTGCCAGGGGCTAGGTCTTCTTTGGGTTCACATCCTAGAACCAGCGTGAAGCCTTCCAAAGAGCAGATGCTCGATATGTGTTTGGTGAACAAAAGAAACAGTGAACAAGAGTTCTAATTCATGACAATTTATTTTCTCCCACATTTTTGAAAAGCTAAGCAAATCCAAGTATATATCTTTTAATTCTACCAAAAGAAAGAGCAAAAGAAATAAGAAAAACCAAGAATTAACCACTTTTTACTTTTTTTTTCACAGTCTTATCTCAAAATTCTCACTGTGCAGTTCTCTTATATTTTAATGAAAATCCCTATTGCAGTGCTATGTTTTTCTTGTACTGGATCACAATAAGTGATGCAAGGATTTTCAATTTGTTTTACAAAATACAAAAGCATTACTCTCAAATTTGATAACCAGCAATAAATATGTGAGCCATGTTATTCATAAACTTAGATTCTGAATTTAAATAAACCTTTTTAAAAAGAAAACACTGGAAAGATAAGAAAAAAAGAGGTAAATCCCTATGTTATTTATAAATAACAAGAACATAAAGAAGAGATATATTCTGCTCTCTCCAGCTCCACCTGACTCCCCACTACTTTAGGAGGTTGGTAGCCCTTTCCAGTGGCAAGGTGAAGGCCTATCTTTGACTTCACTAGGGCTGAAGGGGGCTGCTGGATGTGGCCCTGGAGCAGGCGCTGGCTGGGGCACCCATGGCATCCTTGGCTGCAACTCTGGCCTGGGCTCGCTCTTCCTCATCTCTCAATGCCTCTTCATACCGGCCATGGAAGGCACTGGGGACAGTATCACTGACTTTGGCCAAAAACTCCAGGACTTTCATCTTGCTGGTTTCAGCATGGGCTCTTGAACCGCACAGGAACTCATAGCGAGGAGGATCACTGTTGGGCACCTGGTGGTACTCCAGGTACTTTTCTTGCACCAAATCTTTGGTGATGAGCTTCCTGGGCTCCCCAAAGATGAGGTGCCTCCTCCCAGCACAGACCCCCAACACATTCAGGAATTCCCACATCTCCTCCTCTGTAGCACGGTTGCCATTCATGACGATCACACCCAAGAGAGGCATCAGGAGCCCATTCTTGGGAAAGCCCACGCCATCACTCAGACGCCCTTCAGTGGGAAGGCCCACTTTGCTAACAAAGGCATAAGAGTGACTGCGGGGGTCAACTTCCTTCAGCTCAAGGCCAAAGACCAGCTCCAGGCGCTCAGTAGTTTTCCTGAGGATCTCAGGGAATTGCTCCTTGTACTGTTTGTTGATAACCTTCAGCATTTCTGCCTCTGTAATGGGCTCCTTCACTTTATACTTGTACAACAGAAAATGCACCAACATGCCTGCCTTCTTGGTCAGAGGATCTCTGTGAGAGTTCTCAGGGGAAGGTGGGGTCTGGGAGGAGCTTGGACCTTCATCCCCTTGGCTCTTGGCACCTTCATCAGAACTTGAGCCTGAAATGTTTGCATCAGGACTGCTGGTGGATCGGACCCTCTGAGACTTTTGGGGAGGGCCTGTTGCAGGGGAGCTCAGGGGCACACCCTCACAAACGGGCAAGGGGGAAGAGGGGGACTCTTCTTCCACTGCTGCAGTGGCCTGAGCTTCCCCGAGACCCTGGCTCTCACCTTGGGCCTGTCGGCGTTTCTCACGGGCGCGGAGCTTACTCTTCTGACCTCGAGGCATGACTGTGGTTAGGAACAGCAAGCAGGAGTGTGACAGGAAGGCACCTGATGTGGCCACCTGGAGGAGGAGGATAAAAGGGTGTGAGTCCCTTCAGCAGGGAGATGTCACTGTGGCTTTAAACATGCCCCACTGTAGGTGTCCTTGAAGGTGCTGCTGTAGGACCCCATAGGGCTTCTGTTCTCTCAGTCAGTCTGTCTCCTGAGGACCCGGTGGCGGAAGTCAGAGCATGTCTTAGGCTGCAGTCTGCCAGCCCTGGCTGGGACCAAGACCCTCGCTTCTCTGTTCCTCTCTGATCTAGCTCCACTGCCCCCTAAGGGTCATCTCACCCTAACAGCTCTGTCCATGGCTTTCCAGGCTGACACCATGGGGAAGACACCATGGGGAGCCTCCTCTGTTCTGGAGTGGTTTCTCTCGTTGCTCACACGGGATTTTTACCTTCATTCCCAACAGGGCCTGGGACTCCTCTCTCTGCTAAACTGGGGCAACCAGTCCTTAAACCAAGGCTCTCATTTACTGAAATCCTGCAAATTGAAGTCAGGGGGCACCTGAATCTGTCAGCTCTGCCCTGGGCCTCCCAGAGGTGAGGCTTGGTGCATCCTTCTCCATTGGGGGGTTGACTGGTCCCCATTTCGTCCCTCAGTATCCTCACCTGGACACCTGACCAGTCCTGGGGCTCCCCCTTCAGTGGACCTGAGCCCATGCCTTTCACCCAAGGTCTTTGCTTAAATGGGACCTCAGAGTTGGAAGTTCAGGGTGAATCACATCCTGCCAAGGCTGCTTGGGTCCTACAAAGGATGAGAACAGAGTGGGGACTCTATGGGATCCCACAGCTCCCCACTGGGTCATTAGCTCAGTCCTCACCCAGAATTCTGACCTTGGCTCAGGGCTGGACTTCTGAATCCTCATTCTACTGAACTGAGTCAGCCAGACTCAGATCAAGGTCTTCTCTTCTCTGAGTCACTGGAGGGGGAAGATGGGTCACACCACATCTGGATACACCTGCCTGGAGCCTCCTGGAGCTGAAAGCATGGGTTGCGTTCTGGTGTGCCTCTTCTTTTGGGGGGAGGTCCTCTCATTAGCACCCAGGGTCCTCAATCTGGAATCCTTCTAGGGCGTTAGTCTTCTGCTGTAGAACTGGGGCCACTTAGATGAGGCCCCCCTCTCCCTGGGACATTTCAAGCTGGTCAGCCCCCACCCCCGGCTCTGCTGGGACCTCCTAGAGCTGGGGGGCAAGGGCAGTGGGTGGTTGCATCAGTCCATATTGAGGATCTCCACCTTCATACCTGAGCAGTCCTGGAACTGCACCCTCTACTTATTAGAGTTCATGCCCTTCAGACCAAGATCCTCCCCTTCCGAGTTCCCAAAGGTAGAAGTCAGGGCGAGCCTCGGTATATGTGAGGCTGTATGGGGCCCCTGAGGGCTGACAGCAGGGGCAGGACTGTTTGGGACCCCACTGATACATCAAAACCTAGGATTCCTCCATCTACTGATCTGGGTCTCTCAGCTTCACACTCAAGTCCTCACCTCCCTCCGTTGCTAGATAGGAAGCACGGACGCACTCCATCTATCCTTGCCCGTGGCTCCTAGTCGCGGTTGGCTCCTCGCCCCTTTTGAGGGAAAGGTTCCCTCATTAGCACTTAGGGTCCCACCAGGACTCCAGTTAGGGCCCGTGATTCTTCCTGTAGCAGAACTGTTGCCACCCCCACTTAGACCTAGGCCCTCCCTTCCATAGTGTGCTCCACAGACAGGCCAAATAATTTTGCCAAGGCTCCCCATGCTGAGGCTAGGGCAGGACTTAGTGGGGCTTCCTTGGTGCTGGGCAGAGTGGTTGCTTCAGTCCACATTCAATGCCGTTACCTTGATACCTGAGCAATCCTGAAATTTCCCTCACCACTAACTCGAGGTTGCCTCTATCAGGTTAAGTTTCTTATCTTCCAGAACTTTCAAAACGGAAGTCAGGGTAAGCCATATCCGGCCAAGGCCACTAGGGGTCGCTGAGGGCTGTTAGCAGGGATGGTTCTACGGCAACCCAGTGATATCAATCCAAGCCGGGGACTCCTCCATCTACCCTCTTGAGTCCACCAATCTCACACCTTCCCCGAGTCCCTAGAAGAGAAAGTCGGACCACAGCATCTGACTACCATTGCTACAGACTCCCAGGCCTGGCAGCAGGCGCAGGGCTCTGGGCACCCCCCACTTCTTTTAGGGAGAGGTCCTCTCTTTAGTATTCAGGGTCCTCACCTGAACTCCAATTAGGGCCAAAAATGCTACCTCGGCATAATTGTCACTGCTACCTTTCTACCAGGGCCTCCGGACAGAAATGAGGAGCTGCTGGGCTGAGTGCTCAGCTTCCTACCACGAAGAACAGGGTGCTGGGAACATGTGACCCTCTCTGCTGGCGGGAATTCTCTCCTATCACTAGGCCCTCACCTTGGCTATTGTTAGTTCTTGGGTCTCTTCCTGCTGTAGGATTGGGGCCCAATTCCACTAGATTAAGGTCTTCCTCTTTCTGAGGCCTTGCAGGCAGAAATGAAATGAAATGAAATGAAATGAAATGAAATGAAATGAAATGAAATGAAATGACGGGGCCCCGCAGCCTGACAGCTCTGCCTCAACCTGGGCCTCCCAGGTTGCGGGGTGAGGGTGGGGGTAGGCTCTGTGCGGTCTCCTCCATTAGAGTGTGGGTTATTCCCTCATTGCTCCCTAAATTTCATCACCTTGACACCTGGCTGATCCTGGGACTTCACTCTCAGGAAACATGGGGCTGTCCCACTCAGATCAAGACCCTTATCTCCTAGGACTACAGAATTAGAAGTTGGGGTTAGCCAGGTCCAGACTTCCCATGACCGACAGCCAGGGCAGAATTCCGTGGGACCCCACTCTTCTGGCTGGGTCCTCCCCTGGAAGCCTATTAGAAGCTCACACTCCTCCCTCTACTGACCTGAGGTTGCCCTCCTTAGGCCAAGGGTCTCATGTTCCTGACAATCCTATAGGGTAGCAGGGATACTTAGCTGCACAGGCCTGCCTGGGACCCTATAGGTCTTCAAGCAGCCACATGCCAGTCTCTGTGGGTTGTCTATATTCTGGAATGTTGGTCTCCCCAAGTCCTCCTACATAGGGATCCTCATTTCAGGTCCTGTCTCCTTGAGTAAAGGCTTTCTGGGAAATGCCACATACCTTCAAACTCCCAAGCAGTTTCCCAGCTGTAAATTTTGCAGAAAATAGTTCCTTACCCCAGAGTTATGAGACCTGAGGAAGCTGTAGCTGAAGACAAGAGGCCTAGGGCCGGTGGTGTGCTCTTACCAGTCAGAGAACTTCGGCTGTAACTTCGGCTCTATTAACTTTCTATAGGGAAGGGGCAGAGCCTCAGGAGTTTTGAGCCCCTGCTCTTCAGAGGTGCTGTGACATCGCATATGTAGATGATCATGTGATTGCCAAATATTCTCTCTTTTTTCTTTATTCACACTCTTCATTTATTTTAGTATTCTTATTGCTCTGGCAGTGTGTTCCAATCCAGCAGTTTGTACACAGCCTTTCTCCTTATTGCCTGAGATACATTTTATTATTTATTTATTTACTGTAAACATTTTATTTATTTATTTGAGAGAGAGAGAGAGAGAGAGCGCCAGAGAGAAAGAGAGCACAAGCAGGGGGAGCAGCAGTGGGAGAGGCAGAAGCAGGCTCCCCGAGCAGGGAGCCCGATGTGGGGCTGGATCCCAGGACCCTGGGGTCATGACCTGAGCCAAAGGCAGAGGCTTTAACTGACTGAACCCCTCAAGTGCCCCACAGATACATTTTAGAGTAGGGAGAAGAAACGTGAATTAGGAGATACAAGGTATATTTTCTTATTAAAATGAACCCCTATGCCATGGACTGAATGTGTCTCTCCCAAATTCATGTGCTCTAATTTTAGCCTCCAGGGTGATGGTATTAGGAGGTGGGGTCTTTGGGAGGTGACTAAGTTGTGAGGGTGAAGTCTTCATGGATGGGATCGGTGCTCTCATAAAAGCATCCTTTTATGGGTTCTTAAGAGAAAGACCCTCTTACCCCTTCCACTGTGTGAGACAAGCAAGAAGGAGCCATCTCTGTACGAGGAAGTGGGCTCCCACCGAACACCAGATCTGCTGCGACCTTGATCTTGGACTTCCCAGCCTTCAGAACCGGGAGAAATAGGTTATTGTTGTTTATAAGCTACCCAGTCACTGGTATTTTTGCTATAGTAGCCCAAATGGGCTGAGACACCTTAAAACGAGTGTGACCGCCTACAGTGATGTACATTAAGGGGCTCTCAAAGGCTCACCTGTCTGTGGTTACAGGCCAGGGAGCCCTGGTTCCTTTCACTAACGTCTGGAGCGGGCACAGTTGTCCAGTACTGGTGAATTATGTCAACATTAGTCGAGGCTGCTGAGCAGGGTGCTTTCTTACAGTTTGGCTTTGAAATTGGACAGCTGCCTCTTACAAACGCTGGTCCTCTGTTCAGATGCTTGCACCTTATGAATCTTCTCAAGGGTGCTTACCAGCCTATAGCATGGTAGGAGGGACACCGTGAGCAGCTGGAAAGTTAGTCCTGGGCCAGGGACGAATTTTCACTGTTGATGAGTGCCTCTGAGCACTGCAATGGAGACTGTTCGACAGTTCTGCTGGGAATGATAAGTAAAGGAGATGTTAATATTTGCCTAAAAGGCAGAATCGACAGACTTTGACTCCTCCTCTCTCACGTTGCTTTACCCATTCTTGGGCTTGGTTGTGAGAGACTGACCACATAGACCCCCACTAAGGGAGTTTTGTGGGTTTCTATCACTGATTCACGCACTGTGATGGACACTAGGGCTGGAGAGGGAGGGAGGGAGAGAAGGAGAGAGTGAGAGAGACTGAACGATTCTTGCTCCTAAAGCGCTATTTTGGTCTTATGCTGGGGAGTCAGCAACCATAGCTCTCAAGCCAGATATAGCCCACTGTCCAGTTTTGCAAATACAGATTTGTTAAAACACAGTCACAGTCATTCATTTACATGTTATCTACGGCTGATTTTATGCTACAAAGAGAGGGTTGAGTAGTCTTGACAGAGACTGTAGATCCCACAAGGCCTAAAATATTTAATACCTGGCCCTTTACAGAAAATGTTTGTCAATCCCTGACCTAGTGGGAGAGACCAGCATTCACACAAGTAAATATAATTCAAGGCAGTTTAGAATAAAAGCTAGGACCCATGCAGAAAATTCTGTTTGAGCCCAGGAGAGCAGGAAGGCTTCACAGAGAGAGAACCCTGGAGCTGAGCTTTGAGGAATGGGTTGGATTCAGGCCAGCTGAGATGTAAGAGGACGTCTCAGTTGAGGTGTCTTTCACCTTGTCTTCTCATTACAACGCAATCACTTGGGGAGTTTTGAATAGGGATGCCTGGTTCTCCCCTCCTAGAGATTCTGACTCAGTTGTTCGGGCAGGACTTGGGCATCAGGATTTTTTTTTTTTTTTTTTAAGAGCGAGCAGGAGAGCTAGAGGAGGGGAGGGGCAAAGGGAGATGGAGAGAGAGATGATCTTAAGCAGGTTTTGAGTTTAGATGAGTGGGAGAGTTTTGACAGCCATTAGAAGTCAAAGGGGACACAAAAAGAGGTGACGGATATCAAGAGAGAGCAATTTTAGTTTTGAATATAAATAACCAGTTAGCATCTAAATGGGACTGGCTTTTATTATTGGGCACCTGCACAATTCGGAGTGACCTCTTTTCTATGGTCTCTTAAACTGTGCAACAGGTAGAAACTCTAAGACATCACAGGTGCTAGAGACCAGTAGGGGTTGATGCCCCTTTGCTCCCTTCACAACATTCAGGTAGGACCTAACTGGTTTTCACCCTTGGCTTGTGAGATATTTTCCTTATTCATTTGCCCAAACAGAACCACACCCTTCTGCTTTAAAGGGACAGCAAACAAGCTTTTGCCTGCAATCTCGATTCTGTTTCTGAGAGGGTAGGTTCACTGGAGCCTTTAACAACCTCTTCTTAGATAAAATTGGAACAACAACATCTAATCAGAAACCCAGTATCTTCTTTGAGGTGGGTTAATGGGTGATAGTTTTTAGTTCTTTGAAAAAAATCACTAAGCAATAAGTAGATACTTTTTTTTTTTTTTTGGACAAAAGTTTCTCATGGAAATTTGGGAAGCATGGCATGTTCCATTAGTTACTATCCGGTAAAATGAGTCTTTCCGGGCAAGGCATGACTTAAGTACAACAGACAACTGCCGCTGTTAGTTGACCTCATTAGTAGACCACAAGAAAGGAAAAAGAATCAGTTGTGTGATGAGTTCTAAAACTTTTTTTAAAAATTATTTATTTATTTATTTGGTAGAAACAGAGAGAGAGATACAGAGAGAGTAGGAACACAAGCAGAGGAGTGGGAGAGGAGGGAGAAGCAGGCAGAGCAGGGAGCCCTATGTAGGGTTCGATCCCAGGACTGAGCCAAAGGCAGATGCTTAACAACTGAGCCACCCAGGCGCCTATGTGCTGAGTTCTAAGATGACTCTAGACCTGTGAGGCCTGGAGAGCAGAGAGGGGACACTGGGGGATTTGGCTACTCTCTATGGACAGAGTTTGGTCCAAATGACTGAGGTGGTAAACAGGCCACATGAGGAAAAAGATTCCAAGTCTCTCAAACCAGAATGTTGGAGGAAATGTGTGGACACATCCAGGTAGCATAACAAAAGTATCAAGCCCACTGTGGATTTCTTCATAGTAAATGATCTCCTCTGCCAGTGGTCACAAATTGAATATGCAAAGGATCCACTTGGGGATATGTTACAATTTTAATGCAGAAGGTCTGAGGCGGGATCCAAAAGTCTGCATTTCTTTAAAAGATTTTATTTATTTATTTATTTATTTATTTATTTATTTATTTATTTATTTATTTAAGAGAGCGCGTGTGAGAGCATTTGTACTTGTGGGGGGAGGGGCAGATGGAGAGAGAGAGAGAGAGAGAGAGAATCTCAAGCAGATTCTGCACTGAGCACGGAGCCTGATGCAGAGTTCAATATTACAAATCTGAGTTCATAAGCTGAGCTGAAATCAAGAGCCCAACGCTTAACCCACTAAGCCACCCGGGTGTCCCAAGAGCCTGCATTTTTAACCAGGTGATGTCAACACTGCCGGTCCATAGACCATACTTTAAGTAGCAATATCCTGGAAAACTCCTCAAGAGTGGACCCACGAACATAGACTCTTCTAGTAAACTGCACGCTGGGTAGACATAGCTAGTCCAGTCCCTCTGGGGGGCACTGAGGAGCACTGGGCTGTCACAGAAGGTGGGAAGGGACACTGGGAAACATAACTGGGTAGATGTCATAGTTGACAAGTGACCTGGACCAAAATGATTGACTTCTATGATTTGTATAATATTGAACACAGTTCAGTCCATATTCAAGGGACAAGATGCCAAGATGCCTACTTTTGTGTCATTTTCTTTTTTTGTGTGTATGTGTGTGTCATTTTCTTAATAAGATGTTATCTGATATCTCTTGTATTAGAAGCCAAAGTTTTTCAGTGTTGAGCCCAGTGAACAGGAAGGTTCTCTGCCTGATGTGTTAGCAGATAGCCATGCATAGATTGCCCTTCCCTCTAGCAGAAGGGCCTGATGAACCTCTCCTCATCCATGCCACCTCCAAGCCAACTGTATTCATTTTTCTAAAGTCCGATGACCATGTGAAAACCCAAATCATGACGCTCTCTTTAACTTCCTCTTTTGAGAGATGTGGGGTTGTGTCTGGGCATTCTCTGGGGTATCTTCCAATTTCAATAATCCAAGACTCTAAAGAGAATACTAAATTCTCAATATTACAATCTATGCATCAGTGAAGCTGCTTTTCTGACACGATAGGCAGCATGCTTACAAAGAGTTTAGTTTGATAAGAAAATTCACCTGGGCTTTGGCTGGAGCTCTAAGGAATTAACATGGACCAACCTTAAATGTCAATTGGATTTTTATACCCTGGGTGTCTCAAAGATACTAGTCTGCTCATCTGCCCATCTAACCCAGGAAAACTAGATATGCAGGGTCTACTGTAGGCACAATCATGCGTCACCACTTTTTAGCTATTTAAAACATTGACACTTTCAGACAGCACTTACAGCTTAATGGTGGGGGATACATCCAGAGTCTTCTGCCAAGATGACCCTGTGGTCGTGATGATGTACACCCTTACACTCTGGGGCCTCCTTGGCATGGCTGTCAGTGTGCCCCTCGAGGAATTTGTTCACTGTATCTGATAGGCATGCTCTTCTCACCTGGAGTGCAAGGAGCTTCGACAGCCCCCACTTGCAATCAGTTGTGTTCTCTCTGTCTTGCTTTCCTGCTCTCTGATGGCTAGGGTTATCCCAGAAAGCAGAGGTTCTCAAACTTTGGTATTAAGCTCTAAAAAGAGCAATTTGGAGTAACTGTCAAATTGTAAAAGTATATGGTCTTTATTTCTGCATTTCCACATTTAAGATGTTTTCCTACAGTAACACTTGCTCATGTGTTATTCATTGCAACATTGTTCATCATAACAAAATACTGGAAACAACCTAAATGGTCATCGAAGGGGGATGGAATAAATAAAATAGGAGATGCTACGCGGATATCAGAAAAAATGAGGAATAATTTTGTATAATGTTATAGAAAGCTCTCCAAGAAAGATACGGTGTGTAGTGAAGCAAACAAGGGGCAAAACAATGCACATAATATGCTGCCATTTCTGTGAAATGGTGCTGAGCTACAGGAAAACACATATTTGTATTTACCTGCAAGTGCATAAGAAGTGGCCAGTAACATCCACATCTAACGATGTAGCCACAATGGTCACCCATGGAGGGGGAGTGGTGATGGCTGCTGGGAACTGTGAGGTAGCACAGTGACTTTTCCCTGAATACCTTTCTTACGCTTTCGATTTGGAATCGTGAGAAAAGCTTACTTATTCCAAAGTCAAATATATATCTTAAAACTTTAATGAAACAAAACCCTTTGTGTTTTGAGGAATCACTTGGGGAACTTGTTTTAAAATGCAGATTTTTAGGGCAAACCCCCAGATGTTCCATCAGTTGGGAATTGGAGAATCTGCATTTTGCAACAAGCAGCCTGGGTGATGATAATGTAGATGGTTCTGGAACAGAAGAGCCCCGGAGCAGATGGCCACCGACTACATCCATGCAACAGCTTTATTTTTATTGAACATTGAATACATGCATCTGTCCATTTAATAAATTATGCTTTATTATATTAAGAAATAAAACACATTTCTTATCTTCTATGACTTAAATATTCAGCTACACTGATTTGACTTAATGTCACACAGATCACGTACAATGTGATAGAAGCACTGGAAATGTGTCTCGGAAAAACAAGAATACAATCATTGAGCACACTTCATGGAATTTCACATGGTCACACACTTAAATTTGCACATTTAAAAGAACCTGAATCATTCATATTAATATTGTGAATTTCTTATAAATAATTCATTAGTCTAAGGAGTCTAGGCAAAGCCAAGCCATGACATTATTTATACTAAATACCACACCTGGAACTTGTTCTGACTTATTTAACACAGAGCACATTTTTGATGCAATAAATATTTACAGTTAATAGTAACAAGTACAATTATAATTTACAAAATATGAGTCTAATATTTAAAACAAAACAGAAAATCACATAAAGAAGTTTGTGCCATGTATTTTTACAACTCAGACCTTTTCACCAAATTTTATTACCCAAAATTCTGCTGACTTGGATGCAAGAAAGGTTGTGTTTGAATCTGTTAACCCCAGATTATGGGAGGGGAAATTCTTTTTAATCACTTTTACTTTCATAATATTATACATTATCAATATCGATATATCAAAATCACTGGCTAAAACTGAAGCAAAGTGATGAAAAATATGGATTTACAACAGTCCTAAATTACATACCTTGGACACTGAAATCCCGAAGTGTACCAAATTTTCAAGCTCGTCTGGGAATTAATGAGGTGTTGAATGTGTGAAGGTTTACTGTCCATTAAGATGGTCCTTTTAAAAGACCATAAAATTATGTGAGTCCTGCCATGTCGTTATATGGCTCTAGGAATGAATTTTAAATTTGGAGAAAAAAAGGGAAATAATCTTATCTTCTAGAATGTAAGCTCAGAATGGGCAGAGAGATGATGGTATCTGTGTTTTTAACAGGGCACCTAGGGCTCGGCACTCAGATGCCTAAGTCCATACCTGAGCTCATAACTTAGTCCAGGAGATATTTTTCTGTTAAAGGCTATTCTTGTAGCCTGGGTCTCCAGGCTTCCCGGAGACCATCTGCTTTCCTATCTTACTGTTTGGCAGGGGAGGGTGGGAGTGGGGAAGGGGTTCCACCCCTTCCTGATACCTGTTCTCCAAAGAATCCGAATTCAAAGAAGGATGCCTGGATCGACTGTTTTCACTTGGATCTCTCTATATGGCTGTTTGCCAAGGTTTTTTTTTTTCCTCCTTGGTTAGTCACCAAACCAAGTGGGAAATTCTTCCCAGGGCTTCCAGTTGCAACTGAATTGTGTCTCTGGGGGCAACTGAACGAAGGGACTTCCTTGCCCAGCTACTCTGTGCTACATTTCAGCCTCTGCCTGCAGTGAGTCCTTAACTCCCGTGCTTAGAAGCATCTTCCATGCCCTTTGTGTGTATTCCTCAGTCAACCTCCTGGGTAGCTCATGCCTTTGGACAAAAGCTAGACTAGGGAATGGGACTATGAGTTACTCTGAGCTTAATTTCTCACATGGGCTGAATTTGGGAAGCAGTGCTGAGCAGTGGAATGGACGGGGTCTTAAGAGAATCCAGGGCCCCATTAATACTCTGCCATTCCACTGTGCCATGTGACCTCGGGATAGCGAAGGGATCTCCCTGAGCCTCAACTTCGTCATCTGAACACTTTCCAAGGTGCTCGTGAGGGAGAACGGGAATGTGCTCAGCACTGCATTTGGCACATCACTGGTGCCTGGTGACGTCAAGCCCCTCCTTTCCAGCACTTCTCGAGCCACAGAACTCCACTGAGGTTTCACGCAAATACAGTGTGTGCTGTGGCTTGTGTTTTTGCTCCCCGGGATCCCGCCCTTCTCCTCCTAGACTTCCCCTCAGTGTGACGGGGCACCCTGGCAATAGGCCTCTGGGGAAACCAGCAGTGACTTGCCTCCCTGCCCCGGGCCAAGTTAAACAGACTCACTTTGCAGGCGCAGACCATCCTGTCAACCGGGAAGGTGATGATCAGCACTGTTCTTCGACATCACGGAGTGGCCATGAATACAAATGAAATCAGGTTACGGTGGAGCACACGAAATCACCCTTTTGTAGGTGGAATATGGTTCAACATCTGTAGCCTCGTAGTTCCTGGGTCTTTTACTCTAATCTGGATGGTCACTAGTAAATGTCATTTAGGAATTTCCATAGTAAAGGGTGTTAAGCAGCTCTTTGGCGAGCAGGAAAGGCTTGGATGAGAGGAGGCAATGAGTGTAATAAAAGTGCTTTATAGACCATGAACACTAGGTAAAATCAAATTATTTTTTAATTAACCGTGGACATGCAATATTTTAACCCAGGGGCTCGTAAACTTTTTAAAAATCAGATAAATTCCACTGAGTGCACTTCTAATGTGGTTTCAGAAAAGAAAAGTCTGTTCCTGGTGTGCGATTTGTTGACTGCGCCAGGCATATTCAGCTGGAGTTCACGCTTGGCCCCTACCTAAAGAAAGGGTGTCTTTGAAGAACAAAGTTATGGTAAGATGTGGTTTGATATTAAAGTTATTGTGTTTGTGCTGGGGCCTCTGTCAGGGCGAGGGCGAGGGCCAAGAGGAATGACTGTCACATACAGAATAAACTAGAGCTTGTTAGGGCTTGGTTTCTTCGAACAGTTGACACAAAACCTGGCCCCAAGAGAGTGACTAATTTCTTTGTTTTCAGCTGTTAATCCATTTTATGAAAATTCAGCTGAACTTTAGACAAATGTGCAAGATGTGCTCCACTCTTCCCAGCAACCCAGGATTAGTCCAGAGCCGCTAACAACAGCTCCTCTGGGCCCTGGATGTGAAGGGCAGAAATGGCAAGAAAGTTTGCCGCCCCCCAGCCCCCCAGCCCCGCCCAAACTCACCACCACGGAAGTGCCTACTATTCATTCAGCTCTCATATGGTCAGGGTCCCAGGGCGATCATTTCTATCTGGCTTTTGGGAAAGTGACTTAGCCACCTTGTAGTCCACAGATTGAAGATGTCATTAAACTTGTAGTCCCCAAACAAAGCTACTCTCTATTCCTAGAAGACATCTGGTGCAGGAATACACCTTGATACCAATAACCACCTCTACTTTTGGCGTAAACAAAGACTATAACTTCAGTGTGCCCATGTCCCATGGCCAACTTCATTTATTTCTGTTCAGTGTGCATTTCCATAACAAGCTGAGTTTGGTTCATCTGAAGCAGCCTCGAAATTGATTCTTTACTTAAGAGTTCTCCATCCTTCAAGATGAAACCAAATTGTTTGTGTGGCAAAGAGGGAAACCCAGGGCTCGTTCATGAGGCAGAAAGCCAGGTGCAGTGGGGGGAGTGAGGGCAGCCAGAAGAACAGGGTTTAGCCATCCACATTTTCGGGGACTCATCAGACCACCAGCAGGGAGGGGCCTCATCTGCCCAAGCGGGGAGGATCAGCTCACTGTGGAATATCACTGCTAACAGCCACAGCGCCTTCCCTGCCGGCAGCAGCCGTTGGTGGGAAGGCTGCCTTGTTTATTGCTTAATCTATCACTGTTGAGCTGCCTGCCTCAGGGAGGCTCAATTTAAGATAGATTGAAAGGTAGTGTCTGTCAATTGAATAAACACAGATGGCTTTCCACAGCAAAAATTGATTTTTTTTTCCTCACCAAAGACATAAGCGCTAAACCTGATTATCTTTGGAAGCCAGGCGTGAAATGTCTTAGCTCCAGCCTCGCCACGCTCTGCCCTAACAGGGAGGTGATATCATTTGGGGGTCGGGGGTCTCTCACCGTAATTTCAGGTTCTTGAGCTGGAATAAGGAGTTGACTTCCCTAGAGAAGGGCCCAGCTCAGTCCATCCCAATTAAAGGGTTTGGGTCCATCCATCAGTTGCTTCACAGAAGTTTTACCAGTCATGGCTCACTGGCAGGCAGAGGCCTTCTCCAACCCTTTCATTTAGGAGTCCCAAAGAGGTGGTAAGATTTGCCTCGGGACACAGAGCTTGACCTCGACTTCAGTCTCCTCACCGTTTGTGCAGAAGCTCGGGAGGAGACCGACACAATCTACGCCATGATGTTCCCTGAAGGAGATATTAAGACGAGACCTACCCCCAAAATGTCTTTGAAAGCAGGTCGATCAGAGATGCTTGAACAAGTCACACTATACCCACACTAGTACCCAGAGTGCTGGACACTGTAGCCACTAACTAGGTACGAAGTCACTTCATACTCTAGAGTTTTGAAGAAATCCAAGGGTAAAATCGTGGACTGCTAGTTCACGATGACAGGGGCATGGAGATTGGAGGCGAGCAGGAAAAACTACCCTTTGTATTATGAGGAGACCGACCAATGTGTTTTCTTATGTGTCTTACAGCTATAATTCCAAAATGTAATAAGCTAATGGAAGATTATTCACACAAATGGTTCCAGTGAGCTTATGTGATAGAATAGTCTGTCTCCTTCCATTCCATTAATGTGGACAGGACTGTAGAATGTGGGTTGAAGGATTTCCCAAGAGGAGTTGTGGCAAAGGTAGCAGAAGTGCGGCAGCTGTGAGCAGGTGAGCTTCAGAGACAGAACTAGAAACAATGACAAGACCCAAAGGATGTTAGCAATAGAGGGGCCTTAGTACTGGCCTCTCCTGCTAGAGATGAAGAAGTGAGTCGAGAGAAGAGAAACCGATAGCTAAACTGATAGCTAGAGACAGAGTTGGGATGTCCAGCTAAAAATCCTGGTTCTTTCAGCAGCAGTGCAGGTGGGCACAGAAGCGAAGAGGGCTCACTGCAGCCAGTACAACTGTAAACTCAGGTCTTCACACCGGTCTCTGTCCTGTCTTCTGAAGCTCTGCAGGCAGTGAGCGCTTCTTGTATCAAGAGATGAAAATGTTTTCATACAGGCCATGTGGAAAAGAGAGCTGACAGTTCCTTCTCACTTGGACAGAGAAAACCAGAACTAAAATCATCTTTGGACGTGAAGGATACACCATAGGGCACATTTGCAGAATCTGGGTTTATCTGAAAGTGGCCTAACGTGTTTGCAGTCTGTCACAATCGGCCTATCCTGGAGTCCGGACAAACTTGGTTCAGGGTTTCTAAGGTAAGATCATCAAATCTCTTTACTCAGAAAAATAACAAGATTTCAGTCCGGTATTTTTCTGCACATGGCTGTTTCATAACTACTCCTCTTAACTAGAAACTTAATGTATCTGTAGTGTTTTACACTCCTTTCTGAAAGTTAAGCCCCCTGTAAATTACTTAGACATATTCAAACAGAAATATATATTACATAAATTTTATTCATTTCCTCCCACAGACTTTAGGTAAGCATATGTTAAATGTAAACATGTTTCTGTTTCCACTCAGATGTGATTCCCCCCTTTTTTTCCGTAAGAAATTACTGCTTCAGTATAGCAGACAAGGACAGCCAAATCTAAGAAATACATCCGGCTGAAAACTTGTATACCAAAAGTCCATACTATACTTTATGTGCTTGTAAATGATGAATTGAAAGCATGATCAATTTTTTTCCCACAAGGACTTCTCTTTTATGGTACAACTAACTATACCATGGCTGATTGAAATGGGGTAACAGCAGAAAGGATCTCCACTGACTTAGAATTCAGAGTATGAGATATCAGTCCACAGCCTCGCACAGATCTTTGTATATGTGTCTATGTGTTTGGTTGTATTTTTGCCTTAAAATGATGTGTTGAGTGTTTCTCCGATGTCCCCGGTGACTTCTTTTAAAAACAATCAACACTCAGGGATTTGTTTTAAACTGGCTTCCAGTGTTATCAGTTTGGGAATGGTCCCTCCTACATGGGACTTTTTCATAGGGTGGGCTTTCACGTTAGGAGTGTAAAAACCAGTTCCTTGGTTTGTGATTATAAATATTCCTGAAAAATTACTCAAATCATATTTTTAAAGCACTAGTTTCTACTTCAAGAAATGACAAGGTGAAGTCTTTCACAAAGTGGACATTTAATATATCATTTTTCTCCTATATAAATCTGGTGGTTCATATAATTTCTATGACTTAGTTGCCATACCCACATATCAGGACTTGATCCTTAAAATAATAATTTCTTACTCCCTTTTCTAAAAAGGGAAGAGTTGGCTCTATATCAGAACATTCAGAAGTTGAAGTGGAAAATATAAGCCTCGATGGACCTTACAAACACCACAGCAGCCCATTTGGGCTTCTCAGCAACTTGCCCACAAACTCATAGCCTGCCGAAGGGTCTTTGGAGGGCATAGAGACAACAACAGATGTGAGGGTTCTTTACTAGCCATAAAGCAAAAGCGGGGACTCCTGACAGGGTCAAGGATCAGCCTAGACATACCCTTCATGACAGATGTTTCCGTTGATGAGGCTGAAGGTGGCCACAGAGGGGTTGGTGCTTTTGAAGGAGGTCATGCAGGTGGTGCTTCTGCCAGTGCTGTGAGAGCGGGTCATCAGGCCGGGCCGACAACAGAGGAGCTGGGTGTTGAATTGTTTCCTGAAACTCTTGCTCAGCAGGTAAAGGGCAAAAGGGTTCACACAGGAGTTGGTGAAGGCCAGGAGGCGGGCGCAGATGCTGGTGATGAAGTGGAGCATGGAAGTGTCCACCTCAGAGTAGTGGTAGGAGCGGTACAGGTAGATGATGTGGTTGGGGAGCCAGCAGAAGGCAAAGAGGCCCACGAACACCAGCACTGTTTTGGCGAGGCGCTTCCGGGATTCAATCTAAGGAGAGATTTACACACGCAGAGACAGAGGGACCAAGGGACAGTGTGGGATGAATGCGGAGAGACAAAGATTTGGACAGAAAAAAAAAAAAAAAACAGGGAAAAAGAATAGGGGGAATAGATGAGCTCACAAAGCCACACAAAAAAGAGTTCAATGGGAGAAAGAGGACAGGAGAAAATCCGATAAAACAAGACAAAAGCAACAGAAACAGATGGAAAAAAGGGGGGCAAGTCAGAAACACAGAGATGGAAAAGCCAGGAAGCAGAAATCCATGAAGTAGAATATAGTTAGAACATGCCACTGAGAACAGGTCTTTAAACAAAGTTGATTACATGCTTGAATGGATGGCACAATGAAATTTTAGTAAGTGACCTCTTTTTCCTCAGGAGAGCACTGGTGCAGTTTATCAGCCATATGACATCATGTCTTTCTTGGCTCCACAGTTAATCATTTCTTATTTCCTCTGATGCTCAAAAAAAGCAGCCAGCTTTGTTCTTTCTCATTGGCCAAGCCAAAATAACTTCCTATCATTTTTTTTAATCTCGAGTTATTTCTGGGCTATACTATACAGGAAGGTTCTTAGACCTTTTTGTTCCCAGCACCCTCTGCTAACTACTGCAAGGGGAAACATTTTTCTCGTTTAAGAATTTGAGGTACAATGGATGTTCACTGTTGAGAGGTCTTTCAAATGTAGAGACCGTTTCACTGAGAACTGCCACTCTTTCCTCATAATTGAGGTAAAAAAAAAAAAAAAGGGAGGGGGGATTTAAAGTGTAAAGCCACCAATGGAATCAGCTGTACATTTAAACAGATGGGGAGTCTTTCTGCTTTTTCCATCATAAATACCACATGATCTACATTTCGACTAGAAAGCAAGAACTGACAAAGAGGAGAAAGCTGGAGCCTTTGGTTTCTGCTAGTCATACCTCAAGTTAGAAGGGAGTCTAACACATATGGTGGGCATTCTGCATTCTGGGCACCCCGGGTCACACAGCCTTACAATACCCCTATACCATGGGTAAGAGAACTGAGGGTCAGAGAATGTAAGCAAGTTAGTCATTAAGTCTGGATTTGAACCCAAATCGATATGAGCCTATCTTAATCAAACTACTTTTGTTTCTTCAACCAGCCTCATTTTCCTACTCCCTCTGCTTTGTTCCATGTGGTAACCCTCTTCCTATCCAAACAATATGACTGGAGTTTAAAGAAGTCACATCCTTACGTGTCTCAATATTTTATTTTGTTAACAATACTTTTTCAGATATTTCTCAAAAAGAAACCCATACTTCAACTCTTCCAGATTCTCAACACCTCCCTAGCTTAGATCTTTAGTAAGAAAACAAGATTATAAAGAAAAAAAAGAAAACAAGATTATAAAGAACACCTGAATTCCTGGGCTTCTGTGGCTAGGAGTTTCCATTTACCATCACCCACCTCCTCTAACTGCAGAATCAGGTGACATGACCACCTAAATAATGTAGTTGTCAGTGGAGTGCAAAAGGGACCAAAGCCCTAAAGAGGAAGTGAATAAATCCTAAGCACCCACCTGCTTCTTGACATGTATATTCCCTTCCACAGGCAGATTGTAAGCACTCTGGATCAGGTTTCTAGCAATGAAGTAGTAGTAGACAGAGATAATCGACAGTGGGATGATGTAGAAGACCAGGAAGGAAGCCATGGAGTGAATTTTGGGGTGCAGCTCATTGGAGTGTGGGTATGGGGCACAGCTAATGAAGGTCTGGTTGGTGCTTTCCTCATGGAAGGGATGTAGATCAGAAAACACAGCCTCCGGGATGGCCAGAAGCATGGAGATAATCCAGATCAGTGCAGCTTTGAGGCAGATCTTCATCAGAGCGTGAGAGGCCTGGATATCCATTGGCCGGACGATGGCTTTGTACCTGGGGCAGAAAAGAGCCACTCAAATTCTTCATATCAGAGAGATCATATGATAATTGTCTTTCTCTGATTGACTTATTTCGCTTAGCATAATTTGAGAGGCAGGGCAGGGGGTTGTGGGGGGTAGGGAGGGAAAAATGAAACTAGATGGGATCGGGAGGCAGACAAACCATAAGAGACTCTCAATCTCACGAAACAAACTGAGGGTGGCTAGGGGGTAGGGGGGTAGGGATGGGGGGGCTGGATGATGGACACTAGGGAGGGTATATGCTATGGTAAGTGCTGTGAATTGTATAAGCCTGATGATTCACAGACCTGTACCCCTGGGGCAAATAATATATTATGTGTTAATAAAAAATAATTTTTAAAAAAGAAAAGAGCCAGTGGCCAGTGTCGTGCATCAGTTGCCTAACATTATTATGGATGCCGGGGCTGGGACTAGGGTGAGGCAGCTGGGTGCAGGATTTAAGGGGGTGCTCGCTCTCAGGTTCATGCAAGTGCTGACTCTGTATTCACAAGACCAGGACAGGGAGCGCCTCCCTAAATGTTCTACCTGAGTACCTTGCTCTCCTTATCCCAGTGCTGGCTCTGAAGGATGTGTTCCCATTTCTTCACCCACAATCCATCCTGAGTTTAAGAATGAGTCTCAGAAAAGCTGAAGTTCCTTTCCTTTTTTTTTTTAAGGTTTTATTTATTTGTAAGAGAGAGAGTGCGCACAAGCGGGGGAAGCGGCAGGCAAAGGGAGAAGCAGGCTCCCTGCTTAGCAAGGAGCCTGATGTGGGACTCGATCCCAGGACTCTGGGATCATGACCTGAGCCGAAGGCAGATGCTTAAATGACTGAGCCACCCAGATGCCCTACTCCTTTCGTTTCTCTTCTTAAATCATAGAAATTAGTAATAAGCCTGTTTAAAGAAGGACATGGGGGGCACCTGGCACCTGGGTGGCTCAGTGGGTTAAGCATCTGACCCTTGGTTTTGGCTCAGGTCATGATCTCAGAGTTATGGGATCGAGCTCTGTGTCAATTTCTACACTCAGCAGAGTCTACTTGAGATTCTCTCTCCCTCTCCTTCTGCTCCCCCCCACCCCGCTTGCACCCTTTCTCTCTAAAATAAGTAAATAAAAATCTTTTAAAAATATAAAGAAGGACACAGGGACAAGAAGGTTGGGGGTTTGGGGTTGTTTGTTTTTGTTTTTTAGCAAAGCCTTTGTTTTGAGTATTCAAATGAAGTTTAGGGTACCTAAAGTCATTGAGTATTTACATATGCCTCTTCCCTTTTTCGAAGGGTGCAGAACAAACAACCCACTGAAAAGTTATACCGGGAGCATCCCTGTAATTGTCAAATTAATCTTCCCCTGCCCTCCTTCTTTCTTTCAGTCTCATCTTCTCTTGAAGTATTTAGGTCCGTCCTGGGTTCTGTGCTATATGTGCCCCTATTTTAAACTGAGTGCTCAGGGAAGCAGACACTGAGTAGAACCAGGGGGACAAAAATTTATTGGGGAGTAATACCTGTGAAAGGCAAAGGGAAGGAAGTAATATTGGATGGTGGAGAGCTTTCGGACTCTGATGCAGACCTGACAAGGTCTACACCAGTGAAAGTGACCAACCATCCTAATTTGCCTGGAAGTTTCCCACTTTTAGCAGTGAAAGTCCTACATCCTGAGAAATTTCTCAGTCCTAGCAAACCAGGACAGCTGGTCACCCTGTATCAGTCTAATGGGGAGCGTGGTAACAGAGATTGCCCAGCAGAGGAGTCCTGTCTTGGGTGGAAATGGCCAGGCCCTTATATTGCCACTTTGCTTAGTCATGGGCTGGGGCCACCCAAGAAGAGTGTGACCTTAGTTACTATCTGGTTTAGTCACTGGGCAGGAACTGTCCAAGAAGAGCATGACCATAGCTTGAAAGCGGAAGTGGACCATGAAGGAGCCGACAGCTGGAGGCCGTCAGCTCACCACAGTCTGTGCAGTGGGATAGCTGAAGAATCTTTCTTTTCTTTAAGGGAGGTCTGAGCAAAGCGTCTCAATGCCTGCCACAACTCCCCGAACAACACCCAGCACAGTGGGGTGCACACCAGTTTTGTGTGCACTTGTCTGAGAACCCACTAGAGAATGAGCCTCTGGTAGGCAGACTGTCTTCCATCTTGGCATCTGCCTGTACTGTGATCTGCGCACACTCTACAATTATTTGTTCGAACGTGAGCCTTGACAGTGGGGAAGTTGTTGTGAGTTGGGACCAACTAAATGTGAGGGTGTTCATTGCTGAAAATGCAGTGTTAAAACTGGTTCTACCACTGATACTCTTTTATATGATGGACTTCAGTGATGGGGGAACACTTGTTTCTACTTGCTGCCATGTTGATTGAACTTCCATTGAGTCACCACTCTTTGCTGCACCCCGATTCCTCACTCACTTTCTGCCTCCCTCCAGGGAAAGGGGAATGAGTTATTCAGAGGTTAGTTTGAGAAAAATAACCTGGCATGTACACTGGGCTCAGAGAGGCCTATGGCTGTCTGTCCCTGACTAGGGGAGTGGCACATGTAATATAGGAGATCAGGTGTTTGCAATTCATTATTGCTGGGGACCTAAGTCATATTCTCCAAATAGCTTTATCAGGCATAGAAGCAATTATTTTTATTGTTCTTGATTTCTTTATCTATCTCTCTGTTCCCAGCTCAGGTAGAGAAGAGAGGGCTCTTATTTAATGGGCACCCCCAGCCCTCCAGAACAATACCATAGTCCTGCTTCAGTGTACCTCGGTTTGCTTTTTCCATCCATAGACTGTATTAGTTCATTTTTTTAAAAATATTTTATTTATTTATTTGAGAGAGAGAGAGAGAACATGAGAGAGGAGAAGGTCAGAGGGAGAAGCAGACTCCCCACGGCGCTGGGAGCCCGATGCGGGACTCGATCCTGGGTCTTCAGGATCATGACCTGAGCCGAAAGCAGTTGCTTAACCAACTGAGCCACTCAGGCGCCCTGTATTAGTTCATTTTTTAAGAGATTTTATTTATTTTTTTGAAAGAGAATGAGAGTGAGAGCCTGAAACGGGGGAGGGTCAGAGGGAGAAGCAGACAGGCACCCCAGGAATTTATATCTTTAATTAAAGCCAAAGATGTATATGACTAAAGCTATCTCTGATAAATCAATTACAGATAAAGTAGTAATTATGACCTCTATCTGCGTTTTCTGGCAGAAAGTCATAAGTACCATTAAGTCTCCAAGTGAGAGTGACTCACTTCTGCATGAGGCAGAAACCAGAGTGAATGGCTTACCTCCTCTTCTCTTGGGAATCTTGAACTCCTAAGTGCAAATGCCATGGGAACTGTTGAGCTGCTATTTCAAATTCACCACTTTTAAAACATAAAAGATAGTAGAGGGGCCCCTGGGTGGCTCAGTTGGTTAAGCTTCTGCCTTCAGCTCAGGTCATGATCCCAGGGTCCTGGGATCGCCCGCATCGGGCTCCTTGCTCAGCGGGGAGCCTGCTTCCCCCTCTCCCTCTGCCTGCTTCTCTATCTGATTGTGCTCGCTCTCTCTCTGTCAAATAAATAAAAATTCTTTTAAAAAAAAGATAGTATAAAAACATTACTTTTCTAGTTTTGCCAGAAAAATAATTTAAATTTAAATAAGCCTCTATATCTATACCAGTTTTCAGAAAATGTGGGGATAAAGGAATCTGCTAAATGATGAAGATACAGTCAAATCCCGAATTGGAAAATTCTACAGAAATGACACCATCCCCCCCCCCCCAACAAATATATGGCGTAAAAAAGGAGAAGAAACATTTTAGAAAAGGAAGGAGGATGGTTATAGACCTATTGGGATGTGTAATACATATTAAGTGCAATGTGTAGACTTCTTTTGGATTGTGATTCAAACCAAACAACCATAAAAAGATATCTTTGAGATTATTGAGGAAAATCAAATACAGATTTAGTACTGGTAATATCAAAAAGTTATTTTTAATGTACTGGGTGTGATAATGGTATTGTGTTTCTGTTTTTTAAAAAGATATTATTTATTAAAAGCACACCCTAAAATATTACCATGACTGTATTTACAGTGAAATAATATAGTGTCTAGGAATTGCTTTTAAATATCCAGATACATTCATGTATCACTTGTGCAATTAAAAAATAAGTAAAAATGCACTGCAATTTTCTGTTATGGAATATTCATAAAATATCAGAAGTAATTAAAGAAATCCCATTTACTAAGTTCTTGCTTTATGCCAAGCAGAGAATAGCATCCGCATTATCTCATTTATGTTCCAGACAACAGATGGGTGCTATTATCCCCATTCTACAGGTGACAAACTGAAGCTCACTTTAGAAGCGGTGGAGTCAGCATTCAATTGAGGACCAACTCCTTTCAGGCTATCATAGCTCTTTCAGAAGAAAGGTCTGGGTAAATCCTTCTTAGAAGCAGAGAAACAGACCAGAAGTTTTCCAAATGGATATGGAACATACCAAATGTTCCCTGAAAGTCTAATGGTTCTATAGAGCACTGGACATGTCAGTCTATTTCTTGTGGTTTAGATAGCTCTCCCCAGAGCTCCCAATGCAGGGGACACCACTTGGGTGGGGGTGGGGTGGTGGTTCTTGTTTAGGAGTGATGGCTAGTTAGACTGGCTATTCGTTAGTGATGGCTTGTTTAGAGTGATGGCTACTTAATCTAAACCAGCCAGTGAACTGCCTGACCAGCTACTAAAGAGCCTCTCTTTCTCCTAAGCATTTAAATATTTTATTTATTTATTTACTTATTAGGAAAGAGAGAGAGTGAGAGAGAGAGCATGAGAAGGGAGAAGGTCAGAGCGAGAAGCGGGCTCCCCATGGAGCTGGGAGCCTGATGTAGGACTCGATCCCGAGCCTCCGGGATCATGACCCGAGCCGAAGGCAGTTGTCCAACCAACTGAGCCACCCAGGCACCCTCTCCTAAGCATTTAAACTGAAAAAAATGAGAGGATGTAGTTAGTCAATAACAGATGCTGGAAATAAAAGATTTTGATTTCAAGAAAGGGATTTGGCATATTTTAACCATGTGCAAGATAAATAAGCAGAGTAGGTAAATTGAGAGAAAGAGAAAGAATGAGGCAGACATAAAAGAAGCTGATGGGGCACCTGGGTGGCTCAGTCGGTTAAGCGTCCAATTCTTGATTTCAACTCAGGTCATGATCTCAGGGTCATGAGATTGAGCCCCAAGTAAGGCTCCTTGCTGAGTGTGGACTCTGCTTAAGATTCTTTCTCTCCCAAGGGGCACCTGGGTGGCACAGTCAGTTGAGCGTCTGACTTTTGGTTTCGGCTCAGGTCATGATCTCGGGGTTGTGAGATCGAGTTCTGTGTTGGGCTCCACACTCATCGTGGAGTCTGCTTGAGACTTTCTCCCTCTCTCTCACTCTGCCCCCACCACCCCCCCCAAAAAAAAGGAAAAGAAAAAGAAGAAGCTGAGATGATGTGGCTCTAAGTAAATGGAGGATCCTTGGTTCCTGGGCCATGAACTGCTTTTGAATGTACAAGAGGTCTCCTGTTACAGTCTTACAATTCTCCCATTTCCCTTTCACTTGAGTTAGTTTGAGTGGCTTCTGTTCTTTGTCAATGAAAGAGCCTTATCTAGAATAGTTAGACATGATGGACATTTAAAGTTATCATCAGATTTATTTCCAGCATCATTTTGCATACATCATCCCCCACTTGCTGCCCTCTGAAAGAATGAGCTATCAACCTTAATTGTACCCAAGAGATAGACTAGTCTATGGTCTGTTCCTAAATTGTCCATCACTGTCCCGCCTTCCTCCTTTCTTTCTGTCCAGTCCCAGAGTTTCCATTCATCTGAATCCTATCCTTCCAAATTCCAGTTGATAAGTATCATCTTGATGAAGCTTTTGCTGCCCAATCTAGGCCTCCATAATTCCTGTTCTTTCTCCTATCCTGTCTAATTTTATGACAGGATTTTTGGTGCTTTTTCATTTTATGTTTACTATGCACCATCTTGAATTGTTTGCTAGCTTTCCATGGGTATGTCTTTTCTACCTGACTTTCTAATAAATGTCCTGAGCTTAGAAACTTACATCTGTTCCTCTTCTCTTCTTCCTGTATCACTAAAAATGCTCAAGGTCCCTTGTTCTGCATACCACTTAATTCAAAATAGAGGCTCAGTGTGTACTTGCTAATTAATTAATAAGGAATATGTGACTTGCAGGTGTGTCTCTTATTCCCAACTTCTCAAAAATGAGAGTAGATTCACTTTTACATATTGAGTAAGACTCATTCTTCCACAGACTGACAGACTCACTCCTCTGATACCATGGGGTGCAAGACAATTGCTTCCCACTCCTAAAAACATCTGTGCTTCATTTTTCTTATGCAAACATCAGAAAGGTCAGAAACATTCTATGTAATAAGATTAATGTCTCAAAGAGATCTTTGCAAGTAGCAGTAGTGGACTCCCACACCCCGGGTTGGAAACCTTTGCCCACAGAAGAGTATGTCTTTTACTCAAAGATGGGCAATGTGTTTATTTTTAAGAATGTAGCATTTCAGCCCTCATTTGTTCATAATTATCTGCTGAAGTCTGTAGGAATTGTTGAACAACAATATTTTAAAATCTCCTGAGGCACACTACCTGGAGTGGACTGAGGTGAAGAGAAAAGTAAAGGAATTAAATGGTCTCTAGGTAATTGGCACATTGTCAGCATTTAAATTAGAATCCTAACACCTAATCAGATTTGACAAGGCTATTAAACATTGGCTTTATTTTCTCCTGAGAATAACGCCAGGAAGTTTTCTAAAGAAATGTGAAGTGATTATTAGCTGACTTGTAAAATGACCATAATCCAGAGCAATGGCATCTTATCTCCCTTTGAGCTATTACTCTGCCAGTGGAGAACTTGCTGGTCCTTGGCGCACAGCCAACTGTTATCTTTAAGTGTATAACAGATTACAGTTATCCTTTTCTGTTCTCTCCAGGCCAAATATCTCCAATGCTCTTTTTCACTCCTTCTTGATATACTCTGGTTTTCTCTGGCCTCTAATGTGGACGTAGAGATCTGGTTCCTAATGGTGATTCTACCAAGTAGATTTATGGTCTTGGACAAATCATAGACTCTGCACTTCAGTATTCTCATCCCTCCACAGGAGATAATAACTGCAATCTTCAGTGTAATAACTGATTCTGGCAAAAATGATAAAACCACTGAGGGAGAGGTTTTAGGGGAACAGGATATTCTCATAGTCTCAAAGAGTCTCTCCGTAGACTACTATCTAATTGCAAAGAGGAAAATATATGTTGGGGAGATCCAGAAGTCACCCCTTTAATCAGGCGGTCAAACCTTGGGTAAACTTCTCTACTAGTTAGAGTAGGCACAAGGCCTATGGTCCACAATACTTTTAGGGGTTTAGAAAAGTATTTCAATTTCTTTTGAAATGAAAAGAAAAAAAGATGAATATCATCCACCTTGGATTATATTTATCTTTATGCTGATATACTTATAAAATATAGTTATTAATATTTTTTATGGAGAAAGGGTCCCATGAAGGTAAAAGTGCCAAGGGCCCATGAAATTCATAATCTGGCCTTGATTAAATTTAGCATCACCAATAATGGGACCATCTGAGATCATGTGCCTCCTGATAAAATGCAATGGGAAGAACACAACATTGCCTGTGCAATCATCCTGCCCAAAATTTTTAACCTGAATCTACATATGAAGAAACAATCAGACAAATCCAATTCTGGCACCTTCTACAAGATAACTCACTTAGATTCATCAAAACAGTCAACATTATTTTTTAGAAGACTATAGGGGAGCTACTGTTAACACCTTAAAGGAGCTAAAGGAGATATAACAAGTAATCCTTTTCACAATATGTACATATAGCGAATATTATACATCTTAAACTTATACAATGTTATGTGTCACTTGTATCTCGAAAGGACTGAAAAAAAATATAACAAACAAATGCAATGCATATGCCTTAATTTGATCCTGGATCGTTTTTTAAAAGTAATAAATTACTTTTTTTTTTGGGGGGGGGGAAATGGGGGAAACGTGATTACCTATCAGATGGTATTGAGGAATTATCATTAACTTAATTAGGTGTGATAATGGTATTGGGGCTCTGCAGAAGAGTGTCCATGTTCTTAGGGAATACACACTGAAATACTCAGGATATTTGCACTTTACTTTCCAGAGTTCAACAAAATAAAACAAAACAAACAAATGTGTGCGTGCGTGCACACGCACACACACACACACACACACACACACACACACACACTGGACAGCAAGAACTAAGTCTAGGAAATGTTAATTGTTGAATTTGGGTGGCTATTATACAGAAGTTCATAAACAAAGGAGGAAACATGCTAAAATATAGAATTTTAAAAAGATAAACTAGAAAAAGAGATAAACTAATAGTAAAATAACAAATTCAAAATAATGTGTTTGGGGCACCTGGGTGGCTCAGCTCAGGTCTTGATCTCAGGGTTGTGAGTTCAAGTCCCATGCTGGGCTCCATGCTGGGTGTGGAGCCTACTTATTTAGAAAAAAAAAATAATGGGTTATATAGTTTATTCTGTTTTATTAACTGTCAACCCGTTTGTCATCAGAAAAACTTTATTGTAATTCTAATGTGATTGAATGTGTCATATCTGATTAGTGCCTATACCAGGAATGAGAGAACTATCTTCTTTGTTATATTCATATTGTTCTCTTGGGCTTGCAATTTTAGTATCATTGGCAATCTGTGGGGTTTTGTTTTGCTCTGTTTTGTTTTGCAGGAATATGTTGAAGCCGCTTATCCATTTGGGGATGTTAGCTTAATTAAAACTAGATCATACCAAAGCCCAGCAATCTGTGAAGCCTCTCCCAAACCCAAAAGTGCAGGGCAGAAGACGGTGCCACGGTTGAGCCTTCTATATGCTGGGCCTTGTGCTCCCACTGCCCGAGCGGCACATGATGAGGGATCCTCTGATGTGGACTCCGGGAGACAGTGAGCCTCAATTTCAACAGTACATATTACTAATGTTTAATTCATCTCTAGTTTTAAATAAAAATCAATATAAATAGAAGCTTTGATAGGTTGCGCCTCTGCAGAAGGGCACGAACCCCGCTTTGCAGTCCTCACAGATGGAGATTTCCCTTATAAATGTCAATGTCTCTTACAAAAGGGTAACTTTGATTTTCAGAGCCTGCCCCGTGTCTGCTATTTCTTAAAAAATAATCAGCCTAAAATAATCCTAATGCCAAAGAGGCACATTTTGGGATGGTAATTTCTGCCCCCTTTTGCTGGTATGGAAATGAAGGGAGAAAAGCAAAAAAATTATTAGAATGTCCATTTCCCACCTGCTCCACCCATGGTGAAAACACAGTGGTTTGAGGCAGAGACAAAATTCCTTTCTTCCTTGAGTCTGTTACACCGGACCTCTGCCTCTTTTTGATGCCATGTGCACACCCTCAAGTTCCCCGTGGCCTGGGCCTAGAGTGAGGTCTGAGCTCTTTCATAAAGTCAGAGGCCACCCAAATGACACACGGGAGCCAAGTTGAAAACGGTGTCAGGGAACCTCTAAAATCCAGAGGCTGGCACGGGGCTAGAGAAAGGGGGGCTGATGCAGAGAAGGTTCAGAAGTGCAGGTACTGTTTTTGGGCTATGAGGGATGCAGAGGCTGAGGTATAAAATGGAAAGAGAGCTGCAAATAATTGTTGGACATCTCATGGTGCTGTGACGGAAGGAGTTGGGCAAATATTGATGCTTGGGCCCCAAATGGGTTTCAGCAGGATGACCTAATTCTAAAGCTCCGTGCTAATCCTATAAGGGAATTTGTCAGAAGGGGTATAAGCAGGATGAAATATTACAGTTGCCAGGGGGTATGTTTCAAATAACAAAGGAGAGCAGTCACCCGGTGCAATTTCAGTCGCCGTACACACATCCTGGCGCAAGCTGTTCATAGGCCATTCCTTAAAAAATGTTATGGAGGGAAGAACATATATTTATAACTTGTTAGGCTGTTTCAGCAATTTATAAGCCCAAAACTTTGAAGAACATTTATAAGTCCCACTTGCGAGTTGTAGTTAGACATGGCCTGCATTTGCTCGACTGAGTAACATAGAAGATAGAAAACAGGGAGAAATCACCAAGAAGAGAAAAATCACCCGTGCTCTAGGGTGGAAGGTAAAATAGACTCGGGGTAATAAATTGTCTTCATAAATTGTCATTCATGGCCAAACAGACCCCGAGACAAGGATGTAGGTGCAAGTAGTTTGTTCGAGGGAGGCTCCCCAGAAGCACAGGGAGGGGGTGGGGAGGTGGAACAGGGAGGGAATGGAAGCCAAGGAAGTGTGCCATTCTAGGCAAGCAGAGCACAGGCCCGCTGGGGACCTGCAGAGACTGGCGAGCACATTCCAGAACTGTGCCACCAAGGCATAAGGAGGCTGCGGTGTTTCCCACAAACTCCCATCCCTCTTTGGTTGAGAATGGTCCTCCATTGTTACTTCTGGAGCATTCCCACCAGCCTCAAACCCTCCCATGGCCAGGTGTCGCTCGGAGTCAGAGAAAAGCAGCAAGCCCAGGTCTGTAAGAGACCTCTAGGGAATGCGAGGGATATGGGTGGGCCACCAACAGCAACCACTATGCAAATTATTCTCCCGGTCCCATCAGTTTCCCAAACGCATATACAGAAAATGAAATATCAGAGACAACGTTAGTTTTTGAATATATTTCAAATTATTGGGGATAAAAATAGAATTTCTAAATTATCTCAATAAGATGCATTATCTTTTTTTTCATAATAGGAATTATTTTTAAAGCTCAAAAATACCATCATGGCATATGAGTCATTGTATCTAAGTATAAAAATTTAACAGCACTATATTTAAATAACCTTTTATGAGAGGCTTCATACAGGGTGAAATGTTGACCTAACTATGTAGCTCATTGGGTCCTCTGGCCCAGAAGGTTGATCCTGACGTTGTAAGCAAGGTATCACTTGTGTGGTGAAGGAGCCCAAGACAGTGAGGGGGAGGGAGTGGAGGGAGATCGGGAGCCCTGGCTTCTACAGCCATTTCCATAAATCGCTATTTTGGCATAAGCATGCTGTCTCAGCTTGCTTTATTTTATTTTATACTATTTATTTAACAAAAACTTGTATAAGACTATGTGCTTGCTATAGCTCTTAACACCACTTCTCAAGAATTAACTTTTTGAATCCCTTATAACGATGCAAGGAAGTAGGTACTACTGTGGTCAGCCTCTTCTTACAGATGAAGAATCTGAGGCACAAGGAGATGAAACAGGTCACCCGAGCTCACAGAGCCAACAAGTGGCAGAGCGCAGGCTTCAACAGAGGTCCTGGGTTCAGATCTTAAACCATGAGGCTTTCAGATCTCCATTTCCTTCATCTGTGAAATGAAACTAATGATATCAACCTTACTTGCTATAAGGAGGAGCTAAATGAGGTGTTTCAAAAGCACTTTGAACACTAGGAAGCATGATTTAAATAAAAGGCTATCGCATTCTGTGGAAAGAAATGACTGTCCACCCAACACCTGGTGGAGATTTCAACAACATCCTCTCAGCTCCCTTATGAATGAACACAAATAACAATCCTGCTAATGGTACACTCACTTTTTGACTAGGAATTCTAACATTTCATAAAGAAGTCAATACATGATCTCATTTCATCATTAAAAAAGTTACAATAGTCCTATGATGTATTAAAAGTAAATACCCTTATCCCCATTTTAAGATCAGAAAACTGAGGCCTGTAGAGTGATTGGCCCAAAGTCACACGGTTGACAATGAGAAGAACCAGGACTCTAACTCAGACTTCGTTTCACATTCAGTGCTTTTGAATTTGTCCTCACTATGAATAGTGCTCCACTAAATGTGACCTCCAAAAATTAACAATAAAAGAAAGAACAAAGAGAAAACAATACAGTGAAAGAAAGAAAAGACAGTGACTGTTTAATAGGGAATTTCAGATTGGGAAGATGAAACAAATTCTAGGGGCGGATGATGTGATGGTTGGACGACCATGTGAATGTACCACAGACTGCCGCACAACCGAGTGCTTCAAAATGATCAAAATAGTCAGGCTTATGTTATGTATATTTTACCACAGTACACTTAGGAAGGAAGGAAGGAAGGAAGAAAAGAAGGAGGAGGGGAGGGAAGGAGGGAGGGAAGAAAAGCTTAGAAGTTTGTCACCAGGCAACTTCGGGGGCATCTTAATTAAGAACCAATGGAAAAAGTTTGCTTTGAGTCAGCAAAGCTATCATCAAGATGGTCTAGACAGTGCATTTGAATGACTTTTTTCAGTTAAAATTTTGAGTTTAAAAGTGCTAAGAGCCTTTTCCCAAGACATGTCCCATGGCCCAAACACTTCCTATTTCGCTAACCATTTCAAGCCCAGAGGAATCCTGGAGGTACTGAGGAAATGATTCTTCCTGAGCACAATTCCCCCTTTTTCACAATTTTAAAGGGCCTTGCTTACATGCGAAGAACTTAGAGGAGGCAGTACTGTGCATGATGGTGAAACCATCTGGAGGAGGCTGCGAGAAGCCCCGCGCCTGGTCACATCTTCGCTTCTGCAGGAGCAACAGGAAGCCTCCGCCCACCCCCTGCCGTGCCCGCCGGCCAAGCGAGCTGGAGTCCGGGTAAGCCTGGAGTTCAAACTCTCTACTCTTCTTCATTTAGACAACTGTTAGCATCACAGTGGACCCAGGGCACGCTGCAAAAGACGTTGGGCTTTGACTCTCAATTGTTTGATTCGAAAGCAAATGCGCATGATATGACTGTGCCTCATTCTTTAAAGCACCACACAGCTGTGTGATTCATATGGTATTGTTTTTATCATATCCCCTAGGAAGTCTATGCCGGCTAACTGGACGGGGGTCGTGGACTCCCCTAGGTTCTACTTTGATACTGTAATAGTGATGTAATGGGATGGGTGAACAAACAATAATGTAGAAACGTGTCAAATCACTAAGCTGTACGCCTGAAACTACTGTAACATTGTGTGTCAACTCCACTCAGAAAAGATAAAGACTCGCTGCTAAATGACCATGTCAGCAAGCGTGCATGCGCTTCTATATCAGGGAGAGCAAACTAAGGATCTATGGGCCAACTCTGTCCCTCTGCCCATTTTCATATGGCCCACGAGCTAAGAGTAGTTTTTACATTTTAAATGGTTGAGAAACGATCAAAAGAAGAATCACATTTTGTGACGTGAAAAGTACATGAAATTCAAACTTCAGGGTCAGTAAGTAAGGTTTCACAACAACACGGCTATGCCTGTTTTCTTCCATAATATCTATGGCTGCTCTCATGCTATAATGGCAGTGGTGAGTGGTTGCGACAGAGACCTTACGGCCCACAACACTGAAAATATTATAGGGCCCCTTGACAAAAAGTGTTTACTGGCCCCCAGCCTGTGTGCACTGAGTGTGTGAACATGGCTAGCGTTTCTGTTGTGCTCTGCCTGTCTCTTTAATGGAGGAGAGAGTCTGTCTTCCATTTTCACAGCGCTCGGCCTGTTAGGTTCATTAATTTGTGATAATGAAGACAATAGGCCACTGACCTGTGCTATTCGTCTTCCAGTGCTAAACACTCATTGTCCAGGATGCTTAGTCAATTTATCAGCACAGGTAAGTGCTAATTTAGTATCTAAGGTTCTGCTTGGCGCTGTGGATACAAAAGTCCCTGACCACGAAGGACTTAAAATCTGTTTGGGGAAGCAAGCTAGGCCCAGCTAAAGTCCTGAAAGAACAACAGAATGATCCTTAACATATTACATTCCCCTTCGTGAGGCACTCTTAGAACAGACGGTGCTGGGTCAGTCTGTGAAGGACTTTTACCAGGGTGCAGATGAATGAGTACGTGTTTAATGACAAACCTGTTTTCTATATGATTATGGAATATAAAACTTAGGAGTCATCAAGTCCCATTCCCTTCACATTACAGAAGAGGAAACTAGTGCCCACAGAGGTCCCACACTTGATTAGCTGAGAACCAAGACTAGAACCTAGGTCTCTGGATCCCCTAGTTAGTTACATTTGACTATAGCACTTCAGTCTCAGGTCTTTTTATTTTTTAAAGATTTTATTTATTTATTAGAGAGAGAGAGAGATCCCAAGTAGGCAGGGAGGCAGGCAGAGAAAGAGGGGGAAGCAGGCTCCCTGCCGAGCAGAGAGCCCGATGCGGGGCTCGATCCCAGGACCCTGAGATCATGACCCGAGCCGAAGGCAGAGGTTTTAACCCACTGAGCCACCCAGGCACCACAGTCTTGGGTCTTTTAAAGCACCAGTAAAGAATACTTCAAATATTTACTATGCTTATTACCTTCATCCCTTGGTGCATGTTTCCCTCAAATCATCATTTTAACCTTCAATTTCACCTCTGTTGAAAAACATAGGAAAGAAGAGATGCCAAATTCTGACTTTTCTATTCTTCTGTGGTGTTTCTGATCATTTAAAGTAGAAGGGGGGGTGCCTGCATGGCTCAGTCAGTTGAGTGTCTGACTCTTCGTTTTGACTCAGGTCATAATCTCAGGGTCATGGGATTAAGTCCCACGTCAGACTTGACACTAAGCAGGGAGTCTGCTTCTCTCCCTCACCCTCTGCCCCTCTCCTGGTTTGACCACACATGCACACACACGTGTGCTCTCCCTCTCTCTGATAAATAAATTAATCTTAAAAAAATAAAGTGGAAGGGGAAAAGAATAAATAATAATGAAATTCTTAAAAATCTGTTTTGATTGGGGCGCCTGGGTGGCTCAGTGGGTTAAAGCCTCTGCCTTCGGCTCAGGTCATGATCTCAGGGTCCTGGGATCGAGCCCCACATCGGGCTTTCTCCTCAGCAGGGAGCCTGCTTCCCTCTCTCTCTCTGTCTGCCTCTCTGCCTACTTGTCATCTCTTTCTCTCTCTCTCTGTCAAATAAATAAATAAAATATTTTAAAAAAAAATCTGTTTTGAGTGCCATTTATTTAAAAACAAATAAGCATGGGGCGCCTGGGTGGTTCAGTGGGTTAAAGCCTCTGCCTTCAGCTCAGGTCCTGATCTCAGGGTCCTGGGATTGAGCCCCGCATCGGGCTCTCTGCTCAGCAGGGAGCCTGCTTCCCCTTCTCTGCCTGCCTCTCTGCCTGTTTGTGATCTCTTTCTGTCAAATAAATAAATAAAAATCTTTAAAAAAAAAAAAAGAAAAGAAATAAGCATTTCCCATATGCTCTCATGGAGAAACTACTATAATTTTGTTTTTACATAACTTTATATAGTTTTTTAATTGTGTCTAACATATTTCTCAGAGGCCCAACCCTGGTATGATGAAACTGCCCGATAATTAAACAAAACACAACAAACAAACAAAAAATACAACCAAAGGGAAAAAAAGAAACCTTGAAAAGTTTGACGTTGACCTGTAGTCATTCTATTTATATGTAGACAGCATAAAGAAATAAGTGAGTCACATGGACATACTATTATTGTCACAATAAGTTCTTCTCACACTGGAAATAAATTTCTTTATGTGCTGCACTTCGCATTTTCTTCCTGCTTCTTTCCTATGTACCTTTACTATTCCCACTGGCCAATTGGTCTGAGTACAATACAAAAAAAGAAAAAGTAATAAAGAAGTAAAGTTTAAAAAATGCACCTCAGGAAATTTTGGCTCTTTCCTTGCCATGAAATTTTAGCTGTTATCAATCACTGCATAACTAAATATTGGTGCTAGCTCTTGCTTATTGGGGCTAAGAGTCCTGGCTTAGTTGAAAGATCCCAGAGGCTTTGATGTACCTCCACTACTTGGCGGTGTCCACTGCTGCAGGCCTCAGCCGAGACTCCCGACTCACTTTGAAGTTAGCCAGAGCTCACTGCTCTGAATCTAAACTGCTAGGACAATGTGAGGCTGTGAATGCTGGTCCCACAGGCCCGACTAGGGAGTTCTGTACTCTTCTTTAGAGGAACTGGGATATGGATAGTTTCGAGGGCAGTAGACCAGGTCTTTAAGAGAGGTGGGATGGGATTTTCCACTGCTGAGTAACTCTCCTAAAATGAAAAGTTAGAAGACCTCTTTGAAAACATCAGAGAAATACCAAGGCAGTGAGGTTTGAGGGGCCGAAATCCTGGAAGGAAGGGAAGCGTCACGAGATGAAGCTATTACTCAGTACCATTTTCCCCTTAAGGCATTTATCAAGTTTCAAACAGAAGCAGAGAAATAAAGCTGAGCAGAGCTCCTAGCAGTTTGAGGAGGAAGGAGGACAATAAATGGAGTTCAAGGCCCACCAAGGAGCGGAGGCCAGGTAAACGCTCCAAGCTTTCAGTTCGGATTCCCAAAGGGGGGGATTTTAGTAGGAGGGGTAAACTAATTCTTGCACAGACCAAAGCCCAGTCTCCGATCTGCTCAGTCCCTGATTGGGTCAGATAGACCACCATCCCTGATTATCTGTAAAAAGCAAAAGCTAATCTTTTCTAGAAGATAATAATATCCAGAGCCTCTAATTATTTACAGTTCTTCATCTACAAAATCAGGTAGTCAAACAAAATTGCCTCGTATACCAGAAGGCAAAATAAAATGGCCAAAAACAAAAGAAGAATATCTATAATAGAAACCAGCTTATATAGCTTCTGCATGTTAGAGTTAACCAGAGGAGGATTTTAAAATATATTGGGACTAATTCAAGAAATTAGATGATAAGATGGAACCAAATAGAAAGACTAGACACAGCTAAAGAGAGGATTAGTGAGCTGAAAATGGCTAGAGTGAAGTACAGTGAGAAAGGAAGAAAGGAAAATGCAGTAAAACATAGGAAATTTATGGGACATGGTGAAGGAGACTGTGTTTAAAACAGTTCCTAGGGGCGCCTGGGTGGCTCAGTTTGTTAAGTGACTGCCTTCGGCTCACGTCATGATCCCGGAGTCCCGGGATCGAGTCCCATGTCGGACTCCCGGCTCTGCGGGAGGTCTGCTTCTCCCTCTGACCTTCTTCTCCCCTCTCATTCTCAGTCTCTCTCTCTAATAAATAAATAAAATCTTTAAAAAAAAAAAAAAAACAGTTCCTAGAAACAGAGGCCTGACCCTAGGATGACATTTTTGCCTCAATAAAAGCAAAAAACAAGCAAGGAGGAAGAAAACTCAAAAAGCTTAAAGTTAACCTGTAGGAGTCTGTTGATATGTAGACAGCATAAAAAAGGAGAGGAAAAAGACAATGGGACAGAAGCAATATTTGAAGTTGTAATGGTCGAGAACTTGACAAAACTGGCTAAAATCTTCAAACCACAGATTTAAGAAAGGCTATCACTCTCACGCAGGAAAAATACAAAGAAAACCACAGCTAAGTGCATCATAGTAATGCTGCTGAAAACCAAAGATAAAAAAATCTTAAAATCATTCAAAGAGCGACAAATCAATAATTCTAAAGAAGCACCAACAAAACTGACATCTGCCATCATAGTGGAAGTCTGAGTACAATAAATGGTGACATCAAAGTGTGAAAGATCAGAACTACTGGCCTAGAATTCTATGCCCAGTGAAAATCTCCTCCCCAAGTGACGTCAAAGAAAGGCATTTTCATACGCACCAATCCAGAAAATGTATTCCCATTAGATTTACACTCAATGAAATACTGAAGGGCATTCTTTGGGCAGAAGTAAAATGATCTCAGGTGAAGTCAGAGTTGCAGGAAGAAACAGAGAACAACAGAAAGGTAAATATAGGAATAAATGTAAATCTAAAGGTAAATAGGTGAGTAAATATAAAGTATGTAAAAACAAACATAATGAGTTGTGGGTTTTAAAATACTAAGAGAATTCAAATATAAAATAACCATAGCTCTTTCCACCCTACCTCCCACAAAAGGCAGCAGGGAATTAAAATAAAATTAAAGTGTCCTTGCATTGCAATCCTTTAATTGTCCTGGAAGTAGGAAAGTACTAATTTATAACAAATTCTAATAAGTTGAGAATACATGTTATAAACTCTAGGTAGCCCCTGAAAGAATACTAAGAAGAGATTATATAATTAAATTCATGGGGAGGGGCAGAATAATTCAAATATTTCACTAATTTAAAAGAAGGCAAGAAGAAAAGGAGAAAGGATAATGAGACAGGTGAGACCAATAACAAATAATAACACAGTAGATTTAAATCCAAATATATCAGCAAAGTTGAATTTACCAGAGTGTCTGTGTTTAGAGGACAGAAACCTCTAGCCAAATTACAAAGAGCAGACACTTGCGTAAAATGACTCATGTTATGCATACCCTTAAAATACCAACATTGATGAGGAAAACTTAAAATTTATAATGCAATGACATTCATGGCAAACAGGTTAATGGACATTAATTAAATGAGTACTTAAGATTACTCAAGGCACAAAACTTTAAATACTTTGAAATTGTACAGCCCATATAGGAAAGAAATTTGATAGTGGTTTTCTCAAATAATCTTAAACATTATACAATAATCCTAAACATATATGACAAATGACATATGTTATATATGACATAACCAGTAATGACCTGTGGAGCTGAAAGAAACTTTTCTAACTTCTCCTTAATAATAAGCCCATTTTAATCAACCATGCTCCAAGTCTGACTTGTCTTTCTAATTTCTCTATAGGAAAGGATTATCACCAAAGCATCGCCATTTTAAGAGGAGACAAATGAGGATGAAGCCAGTGGAAAGTGGAAAGTCCCATCCCACCTCTTTTTTTTTTTAAGATTTTATTTATTTGACAGAGAGAGGGAGAGAGATCACAAGTAGGCAGAGAGGCAGTCAGAGAGGGGGAAGCAGGCTCCCTGCTGAGCAAGGAGCCCAATGCAGGGCTCAATCCCAGGACCCTGAGATCATGACCCGAGCCGAAGGCAGAGGCTTTAACCCACTGAGCCACCCAGGAGCCCCTTTTCTGTATCTTTTGAAACAGCCACGTTTCTACCTAACTTTGCATTCATAATTTTACTTGTTTTTTCTTAAAAAGCATCCTCCAGGGCGCTTGGGTAGCTCAGTGAGTTGAGCAACCATCTTTGGCTCAGGTCATGATCCCAGAGTCCGGGGATTGAACCCCGCATCGGGCTCCCTGCTCAGTGGGGAGTCTGCTTCTCCCTCTCTCTGCCTGCTGCTCCCCTTGCCTGTGCTCTCCTGCTCTCTCTCTCTGTCAAACAAATAAATAAAATCTTAAAAAAAAAAAAAGGAGATGAACATGATTCACAAACCATAATACAGCCTTCCAGGTTCTCTCAGTAGGACCTACCAGAATTCATTCATTTCTTTACTTCTTCCTTCCTGTTTCCATCTGCTCATGTACTCAATACTTATCAAGCCTCTACTACAGGTTAGGGATGGTGTTAGTATCAGAGAACATGCTACTGAATGAAATAGCCTCCCAACTGGGGGGGGGGGATTATATTTCTAGTAGTATAAGACAGAAAATAAACAAGTGAGCAAATAAATGAACAAAATAATTCTCAAGAAAATAATACTGGATGATATTTACCTAAGAAAAATGAAGACATTCATCCCTACAAAGCCCTATGTGAACACTGATGACAACTTTATTCATAATCACCCAATCTCAAAAACAACCCTAATGCCTACTGACCGAAGGAGAGATAAACCAACTGGTATACCCACGCAGTGGAATACTACTCAGCAATAAAAAGGAATGGGCTCCTGATCCATGCAACAACATGAGTTGAAAGAAGCCAGACTTAAAACAACTATACGCTGTGTAATGTCATTCATATGCTAGTTTGGAAAAGACCAGTGGTTTTCAGGAGCTGAGGGTGGAGGAAGGGAACAGACCACACAAGGACATGACAGTGTCTGGGGTGATGGATGTTCTACATCTAGACTGTCACGGTGGTGGTTACGTACGGCATTAGTTTGTCAAAGTGCAGAGAAATGTACACCTAAAAGTTTGCTATATGTAAGTTATGCCTCAGTCAACCTGAAAAAAGAAACTGGATGGTGGAATAGTGTTGGTCATTCCTTTAGACTGAATGGCCAACGAAGATCTCACATAGAAAGTGATATTTATTTATTTTTTTAGAGGGGACAGAGAGGCAGGGGTAGAGGGAGAGAGAGAATCTCAAGCAGGCTTCATGTTCGCACAGAGCCCAACATCAGGATCAATCTCACGACCCTGAGATCATGACCTGAGCCAAAATCAAGAGTCAGACACTTAACCAACTGAGCCACCCAGACGCCCCTATAGAAAGTGATATTTAATGTGTAAAATGAACCAGCAGCCTCTTAGAGGTTCCTAGGCAAATCAGGTCATTTCAAGTAGCAGCAAATATCAGATACTAATCAGCAGAATTTCAAAGATGACTGTAAGAAACAAAATTCCTTGTGTCATTACTGGGAGGTAGAAAGAGGAATAGAGAATTTTTTTTCTTTTATTCTGCAAAACATGTGTTTTAATTAAGAGAATTTATGCAAACCCTACACACCAGGACGATTTACAAGTGCAAAAATGCTAATTTAGCCTATTTTTCAAAGGATGTTATTGACAAGCACAGTTCAAAAAACCTCATCATGAAGCCCTTTCAGGCTGTGCAGTATGTTTCACGATCAAATTTGTGCTTTATTTCTTTTTGCCTACATGCATATTAAGTTGCCAGAAATGCTACTTAATTAATCACACTTTGAAAGTCTAACACTTTCAAAGATAATATGTGAGAGACAAGGTCAAAATCCTTTTCTGCCCTTCTCTCCACAGCACTCCACTTGAAAGAGCCTTGCTGGGAAACCCCACTTCCGTTGCACCTGCCCCGTGGGTGCCCCAGTCTGCCAGCAGCCGGGGCAGACCCATCACCCTGGGGCAGCACGAGATGAGCTTCCTTCCGGAGAGGCAGTGTGCTTCAGAAAAATCATACTATAGAGAAGTGACGAACTGGTGACTCATGTAAAGCCCTCCAACAGAGGGACTTTCTGAAAAAGATGCTTTACAAGAAATTAAATTGTCCTCTCTTGTGTGAAAGTGCCCCTCTCCGTGAAATCAGTGAAGCTGGCCTCTAGAACATTAGAGGAGCCTCTGGCATCACTGGGGTGATCCCCTTAGAAGGATCACCTTGGGGTCACTCAGGTTATCCTCCCTGAGAACAGTAGGGTTTGGGATCCGATGTTCCCACTGTCCAGGGAAGGGAAATGGAATCAGACTCTGTGTTTTGATGGTGTGTAAAGAAAAGCTTCCAGCTCCCCTGAAGGAATGAGGACTTAAAATGAGGAGAGCAGGATTATAGTCTGACTGTTCTCCGAATCTGCTGTGACAAGCCCAAATTCCATCTTTTGGTCTCTGTCAAACAAGGGTTTGAACTTTAAGATGACTTCTACTTGTCACTGCTCAAACATCAACCAAGCTGTGGTTATTGTCCTCTTACTAGATGTACAGTGGGCCTGCATGTCATTGACGGCACAGACCCCAAGGAGCTTCCCACACGATTAAGGAAGTAGACAACACTTCTATACAAAGGACCCAGTAATACAATGTGGGACAGATTTGGGATTTCATAGATAGTACAGGCAAAAATATCTTGAGAAGGGGAAAAATCAGTGAAAGCAAAAGATCAGAGAATGCTCCATAGAGAAGAGACCTGAACTGTGCTTTGAAAGATTCATAGGATTTGGACAGATGGAGGGAATAGAACCCAGTTCTTAAGGAGAGGGAAATGAAGCCAGAGAGGGGAGAGGTCAGAAGGCACATATAGAAGCAACGAGAAGAGTTTAGCTAGAGGGGCGCCTGGGTGGTTCAGTCGGTTAAGTGTCCAACCCTTGATTTCTGCGCAGGTCATGATCTCAGGGTTGTGGGATCAAGCCCCGTGTTGTTGGGCTCCATGCTGGGTATGGAGGCTGCTTAAGATTCTCTCTCCTTTTCCCTCTGCCCCTCCCCACCCCCCACTCTGATCGGACGCTTGTGCGTTTGCTCTCTCTCTCTCGCTCTCAAAAGAAAAAAAAAGTTCAGCTACAACAGTGTGTGTTCTGGCAAGCCTTGGGATAGGAAGATAGAAAGACAGACTGGAAGTTGGAAGAGAGCCCGGCAAAAGAGAATGGAAAGATCAGAGAGAAGTTCATAAAGCAGACCTGGAAAGTGAACCACACACGTTTTTTTCAGAAGGTCTCAAACCCTCATCAGTGGGATGCCCAAATCCCCCAAGCCTGTGACTGGGATTGTGTTGGGCTGCTCGGTTTCTCCCCTCTTCATTTTTGGTGTCTTCTAATAGAAGATCTTTGGCAGACAGGAACAGCCCGTGCAGCTAGGAGGCATTTGATGTTTGCCTACGTGAGGAATTCCTGATACCATCAATGACACAGACCAACTAACGTGGATCTTGGAAGAGAGATTTGGACCCCAAGACACAAAGCAAACTCTCTTCTGTCCAACAGAACTCTGCCGTGATGGAAACGTTCTGCATCTGCACTGTCCAGTAGAGTCACATTGATGCCCATTCCAAGCCCGTGCATTGCATGGGGAGTAGCGTCTTTTATGCAGGGAAGGAGAAAGCGTTCTGGAGAGTGGGCGGGACACAGCATAAGCAAGGAAGCAGAGCCAGGAAGTCAGTGTGATGTATGAGGACATCGGTGTGTGTCTACGGGGAAGAAAGCATGGAAGGAGAGGGAGGGCAGGAGCCAAAAGTGAAGGGGCTCGAATGTAAATCTGCAGTCGGCCAGCTGTGTGAAACCCAGTGTTCCGGTTTATGGGACTGCCTTGAACTCTCCCTCTGACACAGTGGCAGCAGCATAAACTCTTCCAGAAAACTGTTATTCCCTTCGCAGTAACAAAGATTCAAGTTGGTCGGGGGAGGGAGGACTGCAGCAGGGAGGTGGGGACGAGTACCGGCATTGCAGCTGAGCCTCCGGGGGCGCGCAGGCATGCCTAGGCCCGTCCCCACCTCGGAAACCCTGAGGCAGGAGATTTAGGGTGGGAGCTGAGAAGCTGTACAGATTTTGAGCTCCCCCTTGATTTGTGATGATCGTCCAGTTTGGAGGGTCTGCTGGTTCATCTTTTTACCACCCTGCCAAATACAGACTAGAACTTTAGAAAACTCTTTGACGATATTTACTAAATATGTGCCCCCGTGATCCAGCAAGTCCATTCCTAGGCTCAAACTTGACCAAGAGAAATAAACACGTATGTTCCCCCAAAGGCCTGAATAAGAATACCCAGAGTGGGTTATTATGGACCCCAAACTGGAAACAACCCAATGTCCAGGAGTATTAGAATGAATACATAAACTGAGGCATATTCCTACAGTGGAATACTCTGCAGACGTGATAAGCATAAGAAGTATCCCTTTACAGGAGATTAAAGAACAGCCAAAAATAATCTATGTTAACTGAACTCCGAATAGTGACTGCTCCTCTCTGGGGGTGGGTATTAACTAGAACGAGGCATAAAAGAAACTCCTGGGGGGCCAGAAGTCGTCTGTATCTCCATCTGGGTGGCAGTTACAGTGTTACGAAGACATAAGTAAAAACCTATTGAGCTATACACTTGTTCACTTTACTGTATATAGACTGTACCTTGTTAAGAAAAAACAGAGTGTGTGTGTGTGTTTACCCTGCCATCCTCATGAGGTTATTATAAGACCCCAATAGTTTTTAAAAATGAGATTAAAGGGGCACCTGGGTGGCTCAGTGGGTTAAAGCCTCTGCCTTCTGCTGAGGTCATGATCTCAGGGTCCTGGGATCGAGCCCCGCATCGGGCTCTCTGCTCAGCGGGGAGCCTGCCTCCTTCTCTCTCTCTGCCTGCCTCTCTGCCTACTTGTGATCTCTTTCTCCCTGCCAATAAAATCGTTTTTTAAAATGAGATTAAATAAATAAGTACAGTTCTATATAATTTAAGTAGCTCAATACTTATGCTTGTTGAAATTGATTAGACGCACTACCTGTGATTCACGTGACTTGTCAGCTTTTTGAAACCTCAGCAAAGCACAGAAAGTTGGTTATAGGGAAGCTTATAGCAGGGGAAGGACACACAGGAACTCTAAACTTGCTGAGAACACACTGGAGCTGCCAAAGGCTGCAACCCAGCTTTGGAAAGAGCCTTTCTGCCCACAGGGAGTTCGGTGGCTCTGCGAACTCAGCAGGAGTTCCCTGCAGCTGCATCTTTGCATTCTGCAGCCTCGCTTTCCTCTCTGCCCCCCTACCCTGCCCCAAGAAGACCATAAACACCCTCTACACCACTGTACCCACCAGGCCGGAGTCTAAAATCTTACCCTCCCATCAGGAAAATTCGCCACCATCCCGAGATGCCCTTAGCATCTGTGGAATGAGCCACAGACCTTCTGCCAGCTCTAGTCTGCCTGGCCCGGGTCAATCCCAGAGGCTGCCCGTGGCCACGCGTACCTGGTGGGCCCAAGTTCACGGGAGAGCAAGCTGGGGCTTGGGGAACAGCGAGAACGGAGGAAGCCCCTCCAGCCGGTACGATGTGTAAACCTTGCCTCCAGGCTATCATTTTTCCATCTTTGAAAATGAACAGTGTACCTCAGGCAGGTAAGTATAAACGTATGTCTACGAATACTGATAACACTATCTTTATTTGTCCATGACTTGACAAAGCCAAATCACCTGGGGACTGTTTGCTCCTCTATAAAATGAAAATCCACTACTGTCTGTGTTGAAATGTGGGACATTTTCTTCAGAGCATAAACTTTCAAGAGCTGCTTCTATGCTTTTCCGGGTACATGCTCAGATCCTCGTGTGTCATTAACGGCATCACATACGGTGGATTTTAAAATAAGAGCTTAAGAGTCTCTGGTTCATTGTTCCAGTTTCTCTTAATTTGACTGTGTGCTCCATGATGTTTCTGGAGTCTATTCATCATTGTGTCCTGTTTCTAGAGCTCAGAAGCATGTTAGATCTAGGTGGCAATGTTTGTGAACAACCTGCAGATATTTCCCGACTGGTTCACTCAAGTAAGTATTTTTTTACATAATAGATGCCTGGTAAATGTTCAAGGAATGACTATGAATCTTTAAGAATGAATAAGTGTGAACTTTTAAGGAACACGTTCACACAAGAAATGCAGTTCACAAATACGAGAGTGTTGCCCAGAAAGAAATGCTGGACTCACTCCCCCACGGACCCCCCTCCCCAAAGGCACTGTATGTGAGAGTACATCAATAAACATATAATTCAAAATCAAACTTGAATGGAATTTTCACAAGGGGGAAAAAAATCCAAATAATGCTTGATTTCACTGAAGGGACACTTAAAAAACCAGCTCTTTGGTTACCAAGACCCAAATACAAAATCAGCTGTGAGAAAAGTTAAATGGTCTGAGGAAAATGAATTTCAAAGAAATGCTGCTTATTTTCTCCTCTTGTTTATTTCTGAAAGAATATTTTAAGGAAGAAATTCAGTGAGACTTTTCCGTTCTCTGAAGCCTTTGAATTGCCTCTAAGAAACGTTTGCCTGGGGTATAAACTCTATTAGGTGTGATTTTTTTCTTCCCCACCAATTAATTTTTGCAGGGAGGGAGAAGTCAGGAAAAAGCAATGCTAAACCAATTTGTCTCCAGAAAATACATGTCAATCTTACGCTCAGAGATTTTTTTTTTCCTCATTTGTCCCCTTTTGTCCCACGACCTCCCTCACTTTTCTGTCCTAAGCTGACATGTCAAACTCAAGAAGTAATCCCCCGAAGAACAACGTGCCTGGAAGGGAATCTGAGTTTGAGTAAAACTTCCCTTTGTGCAAACAGCTCTGCCTGCCCCAAGTAGGTGGCTCATTTCCCAAGGCATGTGCTACCGTCAGGGAGAAGGTGACTCTCCTGGAACTCACCTGTCCGCCGAGAGAGCTGTGAGCGTGAAGACAGACACCCCCACCGAGGTGAGCTGTATAAAGGGGATCAGTTTGCAGCCAATCCTGCCAAAGAGCCATCTGTCGGCCAGATACCTGCTGGCGTCCACGGGGGCGCATGTTACCAGGAGGAGTAGGTCTCCCAAGGCCAGACTGGAGATGAACAGGTTGGGCACATTCCGCATGGCCTTCACGGTACAGAAGATCTTGATCAGGGTGACGTTGCCGACGAGGCCTATCAGAATGATGACCCCGTAGATGGCAGGGATGACATAGAAGATCCCTGCGTGGAACCAGTCGTCGTTCGCAGGTAGATCTGCACTGTGAGTGGAGACGTTGCAGTGCAAGAAGTGGTCCACTTCCAAGTTCAAAAGCAAACAGTCATTCAGAGCCATCCTCTAGGTTCTTTCCCACCCGAAAAGGACTCTCAGATGCTGTTGCTTAACTTTGATTTTGTAGTTGGGCGAAGAGGAGGCTAAAATCTAGGCTGGGCTCGTTATCTTCTTTGACACAAATACTCTGAGGACCCTACGCTACGGCATTCGGAACCACCTGGCACTATTGTGATGCTGGTGCTGCCCCGGTCCTCACATGGCCAACGGATACATGTCTAAATTCAAGAAGTTAACAACAAACGACAACAAAAAGTCAGCCAGAATTAAACCCACTCTATCAACTCATTTCTGCCTCCATTCTAGGCTGAGTCTCCCAGGCTGCAGTTTACTAGGAACTTTTGGCCGGCTCTTTTCATACGGCATTTCCTATCTTCCCTGATATTTCGAACCTGAAGGTTTAAAGTGGGTAGAAAAAAAACTGCACTGAGAAAGCCTCCAATCCTCTAGGCAGGATGCTGTGCACGTCACTGACTTCACCAGCAAACGGCAGCTGCGCTGAGCCGAGGCTCTGCGGGGGAACCAGGGCTACTCACAGACAGAGAATGCCGGCCCCCTGCTGGACGCTTCCAGCGCCGCCCGGTAGCCGGCGCTCCCCGCAGGGGAATCGGCCCGCAGACTCCATCCCGCAGATGCCCGGGGCCTCTCGTTTCGGATATGGCACCCTCTGCAAAAGCACCACAAACCTTGCTGATACTGAGCCCATGAATCCGGATAGAACTCACAGCCCCATTTCTCATCTTTCCCAGTACATTAAAATGACATATTCAAGTTGCTGTAAATGGGGTCTGTATCTGAATTAAATGCACATGAACGCACACGGGATATCCATGTGGGAGCTTTCCCGCCAGCCCTCCCCATGGCTCTTTGGACACGAACGGCCACTGAGGAAAAATGGGCATGGGATTTGTGCCTTAAAACTTCAGTAACTGACAACTGGGAGGGCCGAAGCAGAACACACACACACACACACACACACACACACACACACGCACGCACACTCTTCTCCATAGATCTGCCAGGCCATTGTTGTTCCCTTTACCAGGGAGAAATAAAATCGGGAGCCGGCTGCATTCTCAAATCTCAAAGATCAGTAGTCTTTTCCAGAAAAATGGGATTTTTCTCACTGGACCTAAAAATTACATCAACTGGCATTTTGATGCAGTTACTTGCCATTTTTTATCGACTGCCTGCCATGTTTTGTAGCAACTTTCCTCTAAGCTCCGAGTGGGAAATGAACTGAAAAGGGCTTACACATAGAATACCAAGGAATTGGGAAGTGGAAAGAAAAAACTTAAGAGTTGACTGGGGCCAGAAAAGGCTCTACTGAGGACGTACGAGTTTTCAGTTTGAACCTTTACCCAACAACTCACACAGACGTTACGAGGGTTTATCTTCGAGACTTACGCAGAGCCTTCTCTCCCGGGAATATCACAGGAAGCCAGTCACTGACAGGTTCTGCCACTGAAGGTTTGGCTTTTTGGGATCCATAAGGAGTAAAGAAGCTTGCACTTATCACCAGGCCAGAAGCCACCAAAAAAGACTCCAAGCGCATTGTCACACTAATTTCCAGTGGCCCGTGACAACACTGAGATGGCCGCCACGCTCTTCCACAAATCCAAAGGGCTTGCGCTCCCCTCAGCCGGCCGTGGAGAGTCTGACTGCACATGTCTGGAGTGGAAAGAGCTGCCCAGGGGAGATCGGCAGCACCGGGGATGAGTCAATAACCACGAGCCTGGGAGTGTTGATTAGTTGCTAGCACTACACCTTCATAATGCACTACATGGCTTCCAGGCTTCGATCCTGGCTCCTTCACCTACTGCCCTGGCAAATGATGTAAGCAAATTAAATTACTTGGTGTCTTCAACTTCAAGCGCCTAATCTGGAAAGTGGGGATAATTTGTGAAGTTAACAAATGAAAATATCCGCATTAAGACTTCGCAGCATTTGGCACATGGGAAGTGCTCAGTTAATATTAGGTGCTCTTACTATAAAACTGTTGTTATTGTTGTGATTGAGAGAGATTAGTGTTGCGGTTTTACTCTGGAAAAGCCCAATAAAGACAGAAGAGGGATTGACCTCAGATTAATTGGCAGAAGGTCCTACTCATACAGGTGAGTCAGTAACTCCTCCATTTACTTGAAAGACATTGATCACATGTCTGCCAATTTTCAGACACTGTCCAAGAGCCTGCGAAAAAGAATATGGAGATACGTGGTCTTACAAGATCTGTCATGATCTCAGCTACTCTAGCCCATAGTCACGGGACCTGGTTTCAAAGAACAACGCAAGAAGGGTTTTCATATAGATTCTGCAAATGCTTCTGTTTGTTTTATACTAAATTAATGATTTTGTTTCTTGAAATTGCTATAGTGGCTTTCTTCTCTGGTCATTTACCTTTCTTCCTCTCAATGACGATGATTGCTTCTAGCATTGTTTTTGGTCATCATTACTGGAGGGATAGCCTTGTGTGAATTACGCCAAAACTCAGAGGAATTTGCCACTTGTGGACTGGGAGAATTAGTGAGATGTCAAACCCCCAGTGTTGTCCTGAAGATTTTGAAACAGGCAGCACAGCCGGCACCTGGCTATAATATATTAAACTGGCTATCCTTGGGCCTTTTGACCTTCCGAAAATTCCTTGAGTATTGTTTAAATAGAAATAAACTCCAAAAAAAAAAAGAAAAAGAAAGAAACTCCAGCTTCTTTAAAAAAAAAAAAAAAAAAAAGTGGCAGCAATTTACAGCCCATTCCCTCCCTACAATGAAGCCACCACCTTTTCTCCAGAGGTGACATTTGATCTTAAAGGTTGAGTGAGTGTGTGGCAAGACCTTTTGTTCAAAGAAAATAGCATGTGCCTAGAGTAGAGGCATAAAAGAAGGAGCATGGCAGTGGGCAGGGGACAGCTTTAAGTCCGGGAAAGTCAAGTGGACCGGAAGAGAGGGGTTGGGGAACAAGCTAGAGTCAGCTTTGGGTGACATCATGATGGATCATGTATTCTTTATGTTTTTTTTAAGATTTTATTTGTTTATTTGACAGAGAGAGATCACAAGTAGACAGAGAGGCAGGCAGAGGGAGAGGGAGAAGCAGGCTCCCCGCTGAGCAGAGAGCCCGATGCGGGGCTCGATCCCAGGACCCTGAGATCATGACCTGAGCTGAAGGCAGAGACTTTAACCCACAGAGCCACTCAGGCACCCCTGGATCATGTATTTTTGTTAGGTTTGGTCCAGAGAGCATATTTTTGGTTCACAAAGAGGACTCCTGGAGGGGCGCCTGGGTGGCTCAGTCAATTAAGCATCTGCCTTTAGCTTAGGTCATGATCCCAGGGTCCTGGGATGGAGCCCCACATCAGGCTCTCTGCTCCATGGGAAGTTTGCTCCTCTTTCTCCCTCTGCCTGCTGCACTCCCTGCATGTGCTCCCTCACGCTCTCTGTGTCAAATAAGTAAGTAAGTAAGTAAGTAAATAAAGCAAACCTTAAAAAAAATAAATAAAAAGGAGGACTCCCGGATGTTTTTTCTCTTTTTTTCTTCAGACACCTCTGGGTGCTGAGTCAGCCTCACTTCTTAATTTCAACTGAGCCATGAGTGTTTCTTCCCAGGTAAGTTAAGCTGATGCCGGTAGATTCTGATTTCTCACAGCTGGTGTTAGCCTTACGTGTTCCGCGGCACTGTAAGCTGTTTTAATCATATTTTAGGAGTAAAGATATATTGAGGCTCAACACCTAATGTTTTCTTGGCACAAGGATGTTTACAAAAGCTAATTAGAAAATTTTGATGTCATTTCAACTAATTAGCTGTAATGACTCTCTCCATCCCTACCATTATGTGTCACCTTCTGGCAGATCACCAAACATCCTCAGACGTTTGCTTCGCATTTCATTTAATGGTGAACATGAGTTGCTTTTGACTTATGAAAATAACACAGAGCAAATGTAAGATGAAGTCCCTGTCCCCAGGGACTTGTTTCCAGCTAGGACCAGAGTGTGACTCAGCGTCCTTTCTCATGTGTCACGACAGGCTGTCACTTCTATTTCAGTCAAGAGAGTCACATTTTCCATTCTTCCAGAAAAGTGGGTTTCCCCCATGGGACTTGAATATGAGGGCGGAGGCAGTGACTTGGTAGAATGTGGGAGGACAGCTAGACTTGACAGGGCTAAAGAGTGGAGACAAAGTCTCTTCCTCCCAGCTGTGCGCGTGGCAGTTTGTCTTCCAGTAGCCGGCATTCTTGGTGGAGTGACAGTGAACACGCACAGGTAAGACAGAGTAATTCTAGAGTGGGTAGAATTTGTAGATGGAGCCAGAGTAAAGAGGAGGGAATGCTTTGAGTCTTTTTAAGAGACAGCCTGCCTAGAACAAAGGTTTGGAGGGGAGTAATAAATGAGAAATAAAGGAGATTAGATCCGCTGGGGAAGACTGTATTTAAGGCTTCAGTTTGGACTTTAGCCTGTAAGATACTGGTCCTTAAAAAAATCACTAAGACTGCCTGGGGCTGCTTTTTAAAAATACAGATTCTGAGGCCCTACCCGAGACCTACTGAGTCAGAATCTCCAGGGGTGAAACACAAGAATCAGTATTTTTCATGACCTCTCCAGGGGATTTGAGCACTCTCCTATGCTGGGGACCAATGATGCTGGCAGTGTGAGATCCAGAACGCCTGGCAATGGGACAGCACTTGTGTTTTCCCCTTTGTGGAGGAAGAAGGTGAGTGAGGAAGCACATTTAGGAGACGGTTGCTATGAGCCCTTGCTACCGAGCGTGGCCCTGGAGCCAGCAGCATGAGTATCACCCAAGAGCTCATTAGAAATACAGAATCTCACGCACCGCCCCAGCCCTCCTGGATCATAACCTGCATTTTAACAAGATCCGCCGGTATTCATGTGCACATTGTAATAGTCTGAGAAGTGATGATCTAGGTGTTAAGGAGATATGGCAGAAAGGGTTAAGAAACCAGGGCAGGAAGTGGGGACAGATAGGAAACTGGAATCTCAAGTTCAGAATGGAACCAGCAATTGGACCAATCTGAAGCTGAATGAAGAGCCACTGAACTGAGGCTTTTTGAGATCCCTGATAACGGCTGGGAACCATCTCAGACTGAGTGGCAGATGAGCGCTTTTTGACACAATACAGGTGCAAGAATCTCATTACAAGTATGGGGAATATAGGCAACAAAGAAGCTGAAGATGGTGGATTTTTCTTGTTAGGTTCACGACTCGGAGAATAAAGAGCAAGGGCAAGGAAGAAGCCACTGTGGAGAAAAATGCTGAATCTGGTTTTAGGTATACTGAGTTCACTGTCTGAACAAGGGGAAGTGAGGAAGTCAACAGAAATGAGAGCTGAAGTCTGAAGTCAAAGAGGTAAATAATTAAGAGGACTGCCTGAGAACTAGCACACTGAATGTCAAATAGTACAAATGTATAGAAAAGGACTTGCTGAGAATCAAGTAAAGTCAGGCTTCAAGGACAAAGTCATGTGGTGAAAGTCAGTGGGTACTGAACACAACTTCAATGTCATTCGGTGGCAGCACCACGGAGAAGCTGCTGAGGTTTGCAGCAACCCTTGCTTGAGAAGAATCAGAGATGTCACATTTTATTGCGGCAGCAAGAACAAAAGAGACAGATGACTATATCCAGATCCTGAAAGGTTGGGATCATTTCAAGTTCCTTTCTCTTTTCTTAACATTCTGTGACTTTTCATGGGGTTTGGAAACTTGGAAGAGCGATGGGGGAAGTCTTCTGAAAGAAAGCCAAGTTTCACTTTGAGCCACACGAAACTCTGGGAGGCAATGTGGTTGCCCAGAGAAAGCCTAGGGTAGAAGAACAAACTCCCAGTCAGAGCCCAGTCTAAGAGAACACCTGCTTTGAAAATATATCCATCAGTTCTTGGTACTTTTTCCCTCAAGAGGTGAAGATTAACTTCCTTCCCCATGACTGTGAGCTGCACATAGTGACTGGCCTCTAACAAACAGAACGAGGCAGCAATGATAGCGTAACTTCCAAAATTAGATGACAACGGATGTTGCAGCCTCCTCTGCACACTCTCTCTGAGTCACTTGCTCTGAAGGAAGTTAGCCACCATGTCATGAGGACAGTCAAGTGGCCCTATGGATAGGTGCATCCTGTGAGGAACTGAGGCCTCCTGTCTACGGCTATGTGAGTCTTGGAATTGGAGCCTCCAGCCCCAGTTGAGCTTTCAGATGACTGCAGCACTGGCTGCCATCTTGACTGCAGCGCCAAGAGACGCTCAGAGCCAGGACCACCCAGTCAAGCTACACCCAAATTCCTGACCCATGGAGACTGTGAGTCAGTAAATGTTTTTCATTTTACTCCACTGTGTTGTAGTAATTCGTTATGCAGCAATAGGTAATACCTGGTAAGTAGAATGGAGGAAGAAGGTAAGAAAAGAAAACCACCAAAAAGACAAAACAGAAAAGAAAAGAAATACCAGAAAAGGTGAGTGCTAGAAACCTGAATTGAACCTTGAGTGGTGAGGCAGAGTATGAGGGGGGGAAAAATGATCAAATCTAGAAAAGTTATGGAGACTAAAATCCATTTGTTATTCAGTAAGACCAAAGCTTCTTTTCTGGATGAAATAGATGTATTTTAAAAATATTGTAAATGAGTTGATCTTTCTTATTTAGCCACCATATACCTGGAAATTAGACAACTTATATTCCATTTCCCTCTTTGCTCAGTGAGGTTGGGCAAATCAAATTAATTCAATGAACATTATTTACCACTGAACTGTTCTGTGCTATTAATTCTCCCTCCATTAGATACAGGGGGCATTTCCCCCTTACCTATAACTCCAGGACAACCTGAGGTATTAGTACCACCCAGTGGCACCCAATGCGGTGGAGAGTGGCAGCTTCCCTCTCCCCTCAGTCATCTCTCTTTCCAGCTATTTCTTCCTTTCTTCCAGGAGAATCCAATTGGTATAGCCCCAGAATCCCTAAAACACATCCCTGTATTATTCCCCGCCCCCAATAACAGATCTGATGAGATAAACATTATTGGGAGGGATTCCTTTTTAAAACATTTTGTTTTGAAATAACTTTAGGTTGACAGAAATTTGCAACAATAGTACAAAGAGTTCCTATATACCCTTCCCCCAGTTTCCTCTACTGTCAACATCTACAAAACTAAGAAATTAGCATGGGTCCAATAAGACTATCTGAACTACAGACTTTATTCAGATCGCATAAGTCTTCTATCACTGTCGTTCTCTGTTCCAGGATCCGGTTCAAGATACGACACTCCAGTCAGTCCTCATGATTCTTTAGTTTCCTCTTTTCTGTGACACTTTCTCCGATTTTCCTATTTCTCATGACCTTGACACTTTTGAAGAGCACTCATTAGTCAGGTATTGTGTAGAGCATCCCTCCATTTGGGTCTGTCTGATGTCTTTTCATTGTAAGACAGAGGAGAGAAACTACAGAGACGAGGTGCTCTTCTCATCACATTATATCTGAGAGTGTGTCTTAGTTGCTGCTGTAATAAATTACCATGAATTTAGTGGCTGAAAATGACAGAAATTTATTCTCTTATAATTCTGAAGGCCAGAAGTCTGAAATGAGTCTTACGGGGCTCAAATCAATGTTGGCAGGCCTGCTTCCTTCGGGAGGCTCCAGGGAGAATTGTTCCTTGCTTCTTCCAGCCTCTGGAGGCTCCCAGCATTCCTTGGCAGGTGCTGCAGCACTCTGGTCTCTGCTTCTGTCATCCCATTGCCTTTTCTTCCTCCATAGTCAGATCTCTCTCTGCCTCTCTGTCATAAGGCAAGCAGGGGGAGCGGCAGGCAGAGGGAGAGGGAGAAGCAGACTCCCAGTGAGCAGGGAGCCCGATGAGGGGCTCGATCCCAGGACCCTGAGATCATGACCTGAGCCGAAGGCAGACACTTAACCGACTGAGCCACCCAGGCGTCCCTATAAGGACTCTTAAGATTACATTGGGCTCACCCAGATAATCCAGGATAGGATAGGATCCAGATAGGGTCCAGGATAATCCAAGAAATTTCCCTATCTCAATTGCAAATGCAAAGTCCCTTTGGTCACATAAGGTTTGCCATATAACATAGTCACAGGATCCAGGATCAGAACCTGGGTACCATCGGGGGCCATTATTCAGCCTACCACAGACTATGTGATATCTACATGACTATTCAGTGGTGATGTTAACTTTGATCACTTAGTTAAGGTGGTACCTATCAGGATTCTCCACTGTAGAGTTATTATTTGGGGGGACAGGTTCCTTTTAATGACCAGAAGTACGACTGTGCTCGGTTCTGTAGTAATGATGCTGACACCGTGTAGCCATTCAATATCACCTATATGAAGCGCCAGACTCCGCCGGACCCAGTTCTAGGCCCTGCAATGGTCCCAACTCTCAGGGAGCCAAGTGCCTAATGAGGACAACATTTTCAATTTCTTAAAGAAAGCTAGTTTGTAAACATGAACAAGCTTTCATTTTAAATAAAACGGACACTGCTTGGGTGATGACCTTTGATTATAGAGAGAGTTTCAGATCATGTGAAAATGGAAACTAATTTTCTTATGGTTTCTGAAATACAATTGGACTTACTGTGACTTTTTCCCACTATTACAAACTCTTGGATTTTCTTCCCGAAGGTGGAGTGGTTGACCTACCACAGTATATCAGAGGCAGAGACTTTTCAAACTGCTTATTAGCTGCCTGGCTTTGATGAAATCACTTTTGAATTCTCTATGTGTCCATGTTTCTTCATATAGAAAAGGGATTAAGATGACATTAAAGTTTTCCAGCTTTATCTTAGAGAGTTGTTGCAGATTCAAATGAAGTAACAAATATGAAGGCACTTAATAAGATATAAAGTTCTAAACAATTTCAAGTTACTGCATAGTAAATTACTGGTAATTTTTGAGGTGTGATAATAGTATTCTAGTTACACTTTTTTAAAGTCCATATCTTTTAGAGTATGGATGGGGGCAGCTTATCAAGCTTTTTCTTAAAGGGCAAATAGTAAATATTTTAGGGTTTATATCCCATTGGGTCTCTGGGAAAGCAGGCACTGGACAAGGAGTAAATGAATGGGCACAGCTGCATTCCAGTAAACCACACTGATAAAACACGAGGTTGATCCATGGGCCAGAGTTTGCCAACCTCTGTTTCAAGGAAACTTACTCAAATACTTAGGGATCAAAGGATATGATAGCCTGGATTTGCTTCAAAATCATATGGGAAGTGGAGAAGTGGTTTGGGGTAAAAATGAAACAGGACCGGTCCCAAGATGATAATGACAGATGAAGGGTACGGGGCAGCTTGTATTATGCACGTGTCTGTTTTCTTTAGGTTTTAAATCCTCCACTGTTAGAAGCTTGTACAATGTCTAAAATAGAATCTAGGATTGACAGGATTAATAACGCCAACCAAGTAACTCTGCACATGTCTTTGGGGCCTTGGCTTGGGGTATCTATTGGAGCTTTCCAGAAGGGTGGCAGCATCATTCCGGCCATTCAGATATGCCTTTCTTCGGGTCTACATCAATCTGGAGGCCCAAGATTGAAGTGCCGTGGAGCGCACATGATTTGGGATGGAACTGACTTCAGATTGGCCAGCGGATGGTCAGCCTAGGAAAATGCCTCTTCGATGCAGTGGGGAAAGTGACTGATTTGCTTTTTTACTACCCTCTCTCTCTCTCATCCTTTCCCATTCCTCCCCACAGCTGTATTAATGTATTTTAAATTCTGCTTCTGTCCTACAGAAGCTGAAAGAGTAAGATCAACTTTTAGTCCCAATTCTTCTCTAAGTAGGTGTAATGAGGAGGCTCTCTATCATGGGGTCAGAAACTAGATATGGCTTTGCCTTCATTCCTATTTTCCTACATGAATTATATGGGCTCAAATGATTATTGGAGTGTAAGGAGTGAGGACAGAGGCTATATAATAGAGCTAACTGTGATTTGGATGCTTTATATGTGTGCCCCCATGGGGTCCTTACAAGCACACTATGATCTAGGACCCTTTACATCCTTTTTACAGATGAGGACACAAGGTATGAGGAGGGGAAGCAATTGGCTTGAACTTACATGGGCTAGGAAGTGTGTTCTGATAACTGGGTGCTAAAGCATGCCTCTCAGGGGACAAAGGGTAGAACTAAAGAGACCTGGGGGTTCTCCTGGGAGGGGAAATGGACAGATAGGAAGAAAGAAGTCTGCTGAAATACAAGTAAGTAGAAACTAGGGATAAATAATTAGGGAGCTGAAAAACAAATGGGAAAAAAAATGGAGTCCAGCAGCTGTGGTTTCTATGTTTTCCGCAGCAATGGCATCCTGTAGTTTTTGTTTTGTTTTGTTTTGTTTACTTCTAGGGAAATAAACAGGATGCTCAGTTCCTGTCACATTTCTTTAATATCAAAGTAATTTACGATGTAGAGTGCAGAGAAGGGATTCCGCTCAATGGTTCCATGGTGACAGGACCTCAACTGTGCTCCCTCTTTCAGTCAACAAAATGAAACATCTTTATGGAAACATAAAGCAAATTATGCACCATTTTTCTGAAGGCACTGCTATGCTTCCAGGTGACTATTTTTTTAAAGATTTTATTTTTAAGTAAACTCTACACTCAACATGGGGCTCAGACTTACAACCCTGAGATCAAGAGTCACATGCTCTACTGACTGAGGCAGCCAGGGGCCCCCTGGTTGACTCTTAACAACCGTGAACACTGGCCATTTCTGATCCCATGGCAAAGAGGCTACTTGTAGGATCAGAGCAAGACTTGATGTGTTGTTTTTTATTTCCCCCTCACGCACCCTCGTCCCTGCCCTAATTCCGCTTCTGCATCCCTTTGCCAACAGTGAGGCTGCCCTTTCGAAAGGAACAGTCCAGTTGCTCTACTGCAATTAGAAAGACCTCACTCCAATTATCCAAACGTACACTCCTCTTCACTCACTTGGAAGCTCCACGTTTAATGATTATGATGACAAAATCTTGCTCTTTGGGGTCAGTATCATCATTGGAATCAATTTTGAAAATATGGGAACTTTGCCTTTAAAAAGAGATTGGCCAGCCCCCCACCCCCCACCCTGCCCCAGACTGTGAGGCTGACTTACTTAGGGGTGATGCCTCCTAACAGCCATAGCAAAGGAAGTCTGGTTGTCAAGCATCCAAAAAATAAAAGAATATAAAGTTAATAGCTCTGAGCAGGTTGTAGCAGACGATGATGTTTATGGGCTTCTAAAGCATTTCGTTTGAGACTCAGTGACTTCAAATGGTCAGAGGAGCAGAACTCAATTAACAATTTTTAAAGACCTTCAATTAAAAAATCATTGAGGTGCAAACAATCAAATCAGAGAATGAATGAGGAGAGACAATCCAGAAGCAACACACACTGTACTCTGGGAAGAAAAATGCTTTCTACCCTTTCTCAAAAATGAGGATATTCAAAAAGCAGGGCGAACGTTCTTCCTTAGACGCAGGTGCAGCCCAGCCTAACCTGGATCATTTGCCCCTGAAATTCTCACTCTAAGCTTGGGGTCCTTTCAAGAGTACTTGTATGTGGGAACATGTGCAGCGAGAGGATGGGAGTTGTAACTAGCATTTGCTGACTATTCACTATGTACCAGGCACTAAGCTAAATGCTTCCTTCTCTTTTGAGTCTCACCCCTATTAGGTACGTATGTACTATTATCGGTCCCATTGTAAAGAGGAGGGAACCAAAGTCCAGAGAGATTTTTATTTTTTAATTTTTTCTAAATGTTTAAGATTTTATTTGTTTGACGGGGGCGGGGGGGACACAAGCACGGGGAGAGGGAGAAGAAGCAGGCTTCCCGCTGAGCAGGGAGCCCGATGTGGGGCTTGATCCCAGGACCCCAGGATTGTGATCTGAGCCGAAGGCAGAGGCTTTACGACGGAGCCACCAAGGCGTCCCGCAGACAGATTTTTATAATTTACCCAAAGTTAGTGCTAAAGCTGGATTTCAAACTCAGGCCATCTGCCCTAGAGTCCATGCTCTTTTTTTTTTTATTTATTTGTTAGGAAAGAGAGAGAGTGAGAGAGAGCAGGTCAGAGTGAGAAGCGGACTCCCCATGGAGCTGGGAGCCCGATGTGGGACTCGATCCCGGGACTCCGGGATCATGACCTGAGCCGAAGGTAGTCGCTCAACCAACTGCGCCACCCAGGGGCCCTAGAGTCCATGCTCTTAATACCATGTTAGTTCCATGGGATTTCTAGATAAGAATTCATGCTATCTGGAATCAAGTATTTCTTAGATTTCAAATAGAACCTCCTCTCCCTTTCTTAGCTGAAGAAACTGAGACCCAGAGAGGTTAAGAGAAGGTTGAGTGGGCGTCAGTCAGAAATCAGGTCTCCCGTGAGCTTACCTATTTCTCTTTTTCCATCTCCCGTCCATGGTGTTCTCCTAGGAGACATTTCATCGGAAGAACCATGGTATCCATGGAGAAGCACTTCTCAGGTCTTCCTTCCAGACAAAATGTGTTGTTCAGCTATAAGGAGTATGGTTAGCTGAGAACCTCCAGCTGTTAAGTGCCTTCAGGATCCACTTTAACTTCTGAGCTGGGGCCACGGAATGGAGGCTGATCAATATACTCAACAGGCCTGGCGGGGGAAAGACAGACAGGGAAAGATTCTTTGCTTCTGCCATTGATAAAGTTAATTCTGCAGATTTTCCAGGGCCCTCTTGCCTTCCATTGCCTTTATGTTCCGCTCTCCCGAGTTTCCGCTCTTTTTTACTCCTTGATTCTCTGAAATGTGAAGTAGACAACTATAATTGTTATGGCTCCTGGGTTCAAGCTGTTGATGTTATCAGGGTCTGCACACTGGGGGGTGGAGGACAAACCTAGGCCAATTTTTCTCTGTTTAAAGCTTTCTTCCTAGTTCTCACTGCTGGGTGTCCACATATGCACCCTGATGTGGCGGGGAGTGAAAAGCACAGATCTGAGCCATGTTAAATTGGTAACAACTGTGCAACTGTCAATACTGTTTCCTCCATATATGAAATGTGCAGCCTTGGGCTAGAGTCACAGCTTCTGTATATTTCTATTTTATCGTGTAGAAAATAGGAATAATAATCTCTAATTCACAAGGTAGTTGTGAAAATTAAATGACACATAGTGGTGCCCAGTGAACAGTAGTTCCCTTTCTGAAGATCACTGTCAAATTTTGTGTTAGATCTTCATAGTCCACTCCATTATACTCTCTTGAGCCATATTTGTATAAAATTAGCTAATTCCCACATTTTATGGGGATACTTGATTTTTCGCGATAAGCACACTGCCTTTATGTGACTATAGAATACAAAATACATTATACATAATAAAAGTTATATATCATAATCAATATATTTTTTGACAGACAAATCAAATGATTTGATAAGGAGAATGATTTGATGTGCAAAACTGACTGGGAGAAGCAGATCTTATTGGTAGGATGAGAATGGATGTTAGAGTTCTAATAAGGCATGGAATGGTAAAAGATGGTTAATTGGATATAAACCCTCAGTAATTTATGACTACGAGGGACTAAAACATCAGGAAAAATGGATTTTCAAACTGCTGTAACATTTATTCACTCATCCATGTACCTCTTCATCTACCCATCCATTAGTCACCCATTCCCCATTCACGCATCGATATTTTTACCCATCCATCAATTTATTATCCAGCCATTCATCTACCCATGCATTCATGCTTCCATTCACCAACTCATTCCAATGACCCATTCAAGGTAGTAACATTGCAGTGTATAGAAGCCCATGTAAGAAATGGTCCTTACCATATGGGAACTTTCCATTTAATAGGGAGAAAACAAAAGAAGGGGAAATATGAGATAAATATTCCCAAAAGTTGTATGGTAAGTCTATAGGTGTTTCAAGCAGGAGAAACCACATCTGACAGAGGAGAAAGACAAATTTCTTTAATGGAAGAGACAATTTATTTTGGGTTTTGAATATTCTTGAAGAATTAGTAAGATACCATAAACAGAAAAGAGAGTGCATCTTGGGCAAAGAAGGTGGTAGAGAGGGCAAGTCATAACTCCAGGAATGGGGAATATATTGCTGTAGCCAGATGATAGTGATAGAAGATTAAACCTAAAAGTTCCGTTGAGTGGGTGGGTGGGGGAACATGGAAGGTCTACAATAATGGTCTGAGAAATTTCGTATTTTCTTGGTAACCATGTAAGGACACAAATTTTTAAGTAGTAGACTGATACAGTCAAAGTTGCATGTGCCAAATATTTTTTAATTAATTTCGGTTTTCAAGTAGCTATTTAAATAGCTAAAATATAATAAACTGGAGATTCCAAAACTTCCTCAGTTCACAGTACTCTGTGTCTCTGTAGTTTTTTCCATGGGATTTCTAGGCCAAAGAAACACCTAACAATTCCATTTTTTTTTAAAGATTTTATTTATTTATTTATTTATTAGGAAAGAGAGAGAGTGAGAGAGAGCATGAGAAGGGAGGTCAGAGTGAGAAGCGGGCTCCCCATGGAGCCGGGAGCCCGATGTGGGACTCGATCTCCGGACTCCAGGATCATGACCTGAGCCGAAGGCAGTTGCCCAACCAACTGAGCCACCCAGGCGCCCACAATTCCATTTGTTAAGTAACTAAGTCCAAATAACTTACTGAATATTTATATCCTAACAATTTAGCAGCCATTTGGAAAAAACAATGCATACAAATTTTTTTAATTTCAGTCTTCAATAACCACAGTTACTTCCCAGTGGGATGTGTGCACCTGCTGGGCCCTGTACAGCTTCTCAAACCTTGCAATGAGATCAGCTACCACCGCCCCCATTTCCTGTTCTGCACTGATCTTCACTTGGTGTTCGGTTTTTACCGCAACTGCTGAACACCAGGTTTGCAAAGACATCATGTTACCAAAAGTAATGTCACCAGACCTAATGTTGAAACTGAACTACCTCAAGCTTGTAGTTTGCATTGTGTCCAAAAGATGTTGCATAGCCCCGAGTTTCCCTCAAAAATGTAAAATATCCTGCTAATCTCACTCTTGGGTTTATATCCAAAGGAAAAGAAATCAGTATTTCAAAAAGATATCTGCACTCCCATGTTTATTACAGCATTATTCACAAGAATGAAGCTATGGAAACAATCTAAAAGTCCTTTCACAGGAAAATGGATAAAGAATGGGATTATATATAATGTATATACACACTACATATGCACAGAAACACACATACACATACATACAACAAAATATGACTTGGCCATAAAACAGAAGGAAAGCCTGCTAGTTGTGACAAAATGGATGAAACTGGGAGCTATTATGCTAAGTGAAATAAGCCAGACAGTAAAAGACAAATACTATATGGTACCATTCATATGTAGAACAAAAAGAGAGAGAGAGGCTAATTTCATAGAAACAGAGAATACAAAGGTAGTTGCCAGGGGCCTTGGGATGGGGAAATGGAGAGATGTTGGTCAAAGGGTACAAACTTCCAGTTATAAGATGAGTAGGTTTGGAGGATCTAATATACAGCCTGATGACTATAGTTAATAAATGGTACTATAGACTTGAAAGTTGTGGAGAATAGATATTCTCGCCACTCACACACAGACATACAGGAAAGAGTTAACTATGTGAGGTGATGAATGTGTTAATTCCCTTGATCTCTGTAATCATGCTACAATGTATATGTATATCAAATCATCACATTGTACACTTTAAATATATACAATTGCATTTGGCAATTAATCCTCAATAAAGTTGGAAACAAATAGCCGAACACATAAATTGAATATCCTGCCACACTCAGACTGAATTTCCCGCAGTGCTCCAGAGTCCCTCCGTGCATGACTTAGGAATTCAATATTTAATTACCAGGTACTGTCCTACGCATTTTATATACACTCTTTCATTTAATCCTCACAATGACTCCCGCTGAAACTGAGGTCACAGAGCTGAAAAGTGATGAAACTGCCCATAAACCCTATGTAGCGCCTCTATTAATACATATCAAAGGACACTGTGCTTGCATGCTTCAGCCCATCTTCTCCCAAACTGACTCTAAAGAACCCAAGAGTAGGGACCGTACCCTACATATCTTTGTATTCCCAGTGTCCAGAATATTCTACCTGATGCTGTTATCAGGATGTAGTGTGTTTCTTGGTCTTATCTAATTGGTTTAGTTTCCCCAGAAGCAGGCCCGGAGACATGAATTTTAGGGCGAATAATTTATTTGTGAGATCATTAAGGAAGTTCCGGCAGATGAGTGGGGAAGCGTGTCAGGGAAGGGAAAGAACAAATAAAGCATGCCCTACCCAACACACTGGGAAGTCTGGGACCCAATGCAGAACGCGTGGCTCAGAATTATCTTAGTGGAGGGGCAAGGAAGCTGGGGTATTTACATACCAATTCAGACTGCTAGGGGAGTTGGAGGGGTTGGAGGGGTGTTAATTTCTCGGCCTGCCTTGTGAATTGTCAGAGAGGGCTTCAGTGGCCAGAGACAATTCTCGGGAAAAGAGATGAGATTTTGTCAGCTAGAAATCAGATCTGTCCACTAAAATGGTAATACCCAGCTAGATATGGGTGAGGCATAGACAGTAACTGCTTCACTGGTAGTCTGGGACAGAACTTTAAAAATGACTGAGGGGGGCAGGCAGTGCTTTTCCACATGGGCGAATCAGAATACCTGGGAGGCATGTACAGTTTGTAAAACCGTATTTAATAGATGATTTTATATTTAGAAAATAAAAAAATTTTTTTGCTTTTATCTCCTTAGTGAATATATAGAGAAGACAGTAATTTTCAAAAGAGTTCAGCGTGAAAGTACACCATTGAGACAGATGAGTCTCAGAAGTGTTTTTTGGTTTAAAATGTTTGAGAAGGGCTAAGCCAGATCCCTCATGGCAAAGTGGTACCTAAGGAGGAAAGCATTTGCTAATATGGGCTTTCCATTTTGTTTTTCTAGCCAAAGGGAAAGAAGGCACAGATCTCTCAAGTGAAACAGAAAGCTGGGATTTAAATCCCCATTTCACCGACATCTTTAGGGCTACGTTGAGAGTTTATCTCAACATAGAAAAAAAAATGACCTTTGGGAATATGTACAAGCATTTAGCAGAAAGATTCAGTTTCTAAATGCATTCTCAGCAAAATTAAATGGGTTTGCCATGTTCCAATTCAATTTAGCTATGGCCCATGAAACTGAGAAGTTTTCTATAAATTGCATTTTAGAAACCATTTAAAAATGTCAAATAATAATCTCTAAGGGAGAAAAAAAATAAGAGAACTACAAAGCAAGTCACTAAAATCAGCTATTTATCATTAATTTCCGTTTCCTAATGGAAATGACGGACTTACACCTTTGCTGAATTCCATTTTGGGCAACAATTTTTTATGCTAATCTGCGGGCTCATTCTTCAAACAAAATATGCGAAAACAATCTGAGTTTAGGCCTTAACTGTGATTCAGACATGTCTGGTGAATTTAGATCTATAAACTGATTTGCATAAACGCCCTTGGCTGAATGAAGAGGAAGTTGCTCTGTGTCACCTTAGGGAAGAGTCCAAAATCGTCCTTTGAACAAAGGTCCCTGGCCTGGCTCTGTACACTCCTGTCTGAACCCTCTGGAGAAACAGGGTAACGGGAAAAACTTAGGAACCCGTCTGCATGAGACGGTCTGAATAGGCAGGTCCAGGACGCATTGCCCGGCTGCTCTGCTGCCGATGTGGGGGAAGCCTGCAGGGAACACAGCGTCACGTTGGCAACTCCAGGGTTCACAGCTCTGGGGCACCGGCGTGTCCCCGAGAGGCTGGCCGTGATGATGAGTAGCACCAAGTCGCAGGTGCTCTGGAGGGGCTCGAGGAGCAGATGAGAAGGTTTCTCCTGAGCCACCAGAAAGGATTTTGTAAGACCAGTGAAACCTGAACTTCTCTTTCTAATGTGACCACTTTACTACCCACAGGCTGGAGAAACTTGGGCTGGCAATGAATGAAAACAGTACCACGCTGAACATGCATCAATGTCATATGCCTTTGCAGACAGTAACTCTGGCTTTCAATGTTGTGAACAGAAAATAGACCAAAACTATATAAAATAAATGTAACCAGTTGAGCAGTGTTGCATCATTTTGATAACTTACATTTCCAGAGAGACATTTTAAATATATCTACTGTATGCTCCACTGAGTGCCTGCCTGGCTACTAGAAAAAGCCCTGCATGGGTCGGGGGTGGGTCAGGAGACCTGAATTCCAGCGTCTTAAATGAGCCGCTGTGTAGCTCTTTGACCACAGGCAAATTCTGCATGGATGATTAAATGGTTGGCCCTATCTCTTCATCCCTTCCTCAATCCATACCCTTGGCAGGGCCTCATCATGGCCAGAGAATATTTCCCTGCCCCTTGACTTTGGGCTTGGCTGTGTGACTTACGTTGGCCAATAACATGTAGGTGGAAATAAGAATCTTTCAGCTCCAAGTCCAGGCTTTAAAAGACCTCCTGTGCATCTACTCACTTTCTTGTGCCTCTACCATTACCAAAGGAAAACCTCCTCCGGTTGGCCACCGGTTCAAGGAAGGTGAGAGTCATTGGAGTAAACCCAAGGACGTAAAATGTGAAAAGAGAACTGGTCTGGCTGCAAAAAACCCATATCAGCCAAACCCTGACTCAGCAAATGCCCAGAAACGCATTAACTAAATACATGTTTACTGCAAGCTGCTAAGATCCTATAGTTGTTTGTTATGTAGTCATCACTGACTGATGCATCTCAGGATCCCTCTGGGCTTCAGTTTCCTCCTCTGTGAACTATATAAGCTCAGGTCTCTTCTAGCTTTAACTTTTTTCCTAAAATAAACTTCTCTTCGTTTCTATATAGCTGAATATTTTTCTTTATCTTTTCTTGTACTTCTAAAGTACATTGATTTCAGGGAGTGCTGCTCCCCTGGCTGGATATGTCAGTTCTATATTAATGAAACTCACTGGGCAATAGAAAGTCTCTCAACCATGTAGCTAAAGAGCCACAGGAAATGTGCAGAGATTGAGCCCCAGATACACATTATACATTTAATTTCTGACCTTCAAAGTAAAAGTTTCAGAAAGAGCTCCTTGTTTCTTTATTGACTGAAAAGAAGTATGTCTCCTGGACAGACAGGTGCGAGGGGAAGAAGACTCAGCATCTCCCAGACTCCTGGGAAGCATTTACATTTCTGGCTTATAGAACTCCAACCAAAAGGTTCAGTCAAGCCTTACCTTTGGGGACCAGCAATCATTAGCCTCCCCTCTGGTAAGATATTTCTGTGCTCATTTTTTATGACAAATTCTTGACTATACCATATGATTTCATCACAGGGAAAAATAATAGTATTCAACCTCTTTCTATATAGAAAGTTAACTTTCCCCTTTGTTTTTTTTTCCCTTTTCTTTGCTGCATTAGAAGTATTTACAAAAACCTACTTCACCACCAACACTGCTCCTACAGGTAGAACGCAGACACAGAGCCCTCCAGGCTAATAAGTTTTAAGTTGCTAAAGATTTGGTTTACCAAGCTTTATTAAGAAAAAAGAGAGAAAGAGGTGTGTGCATGTAGGGGTGTGGGTGTGGGTGGGGGGGGTATATGCGTGCGATAAATAGGTAAATAGGTTGTAGGGCTGAGCTGAACCCTGAAAGAAGCAGGGGTGGAACCAGATATTGGGTGTGGTAGGCTGAACGTGTCCCCCCAAAATATATCAGGTTCTAATCTCTGAAACCTATAAATGTTACCTGATACAGAAATAAGATCTTTGCAGATGTGGTTAAGAATCCTGAGATGGAGAGATTATCCAGGCTTATGAGGGTGGGCACTGAAGGCAATCATATGTGTCCTTATAAGAGGAAAGTAGAGGGAAACTTGACAGACAAAAGAAGGCAATGTAGCCATAGAGGCAAAGATTGGAGTGATAGAGCCACAAACCATGGAAGCCAGCAGCCACCAGAAGCTGGAAGAGGCAAGGAATGGACCATCCCTAGAACCTCCTGAAGGAGTCTACCCCTGCTAACACCTTGATTTCAGCCCAGTGACACTGTCAAGATCCTTAGGTCAATCCTATCTGCAAAGATCCTGTTTCCAGATAGAGTGACACCTCTCTCTCTCTCTCTCTCTCCACCCGTCCCCCCACCAACCTCCTATTGCCCAAGCAGAAGCTAAATTGAGGAATGAATGAGATAATGGTTTCTCCTCATTGTAGCCTCCCCATTCTCTAAGAATGGTTTTATTCCTCCATTGGCTTTCCATTTGAAAGAAAAAAATTTTATATATTTATATAATATGTATTATACAGAGAATAATACATATAGTCTATATATAATCTATATATTATAGTTATTTATTAAGTCATTTTTTAAAACAAGTTTAAGAATATAGGCATATATATTCATCAACAAGTGGAAATTTCAATGCAAAGATACATTGATATTTTCCTTTCTTGGAGAACCATTACCCATGTCCTAGCCTAGAGACACTAAGGAAATCCAGTGTAATATGACTTTTCTCATTGTCCCAGTGGCTCTGAACACTGCCCAGAAGCCAATTCAGTTCTTCCTGGTTTGTGCAAGGAAGATTAGAGTTCAGGCTGATCTTTATCTCCCTAATTGTTAGTAGGCACAGAGAGTCCTGAGGCTGTCCCCAAATCTAGCAGTCTGTTTGATAATCACTTCTCCTTGGCTTCTAAGCACTTCTGAGAAAGGAGGAGATCAGTCTCTGACAGAACCAGCTACTGTGTTATGGATTTATTCTCTTAGCCCCCTTTAAGAGCTCAAGTAAACCCTGGATGCAAAAAAGACTTGTCAGTGGTTGTAGAGAAAGCTCTATAAGCTATAAGTTGTCAATAAAACCCTATTGAATTCACTTTATCATTCTTCTTCTGCTTGTCTTTAAAACCCCCAATTGATTTTTTTCCCAATTCAAAGTGTCACCCAGCTAGGGCTGTTTCTAATTGTAGGCAGGGAGTTCTCAATGAAATAGCAATTATTTGGTGCTGCCTTTGCAAAGTCAGCAAGTATATCACAAAAAGCACCCCCCACACACACAGATCTTCTGGGAAGGTATGTGTGTGATTTCTTAGCCAAATTCATTTCTCCTGCTCACTCCTTTTTGGTTGTGCATGTACAATCTGATCATGCACTATAATAACTCAGTTGTGCTTAATCTGACTATACCTGACTGAAAACGAAACACAGTGTTTATATGATATATTTAAGGATCTGTAAGAGGAAACTTGAAAATTTTAGCAGACTACACTAGCTTCAGTGCAGTTTCTTTGCCTTATCACTGGTGACATTGGGGCTGAATAATTCTTTGCTGTGGGGAGAATGTCCTGTGCATCATAGAATGGGTAGCAGCACCCCTGGCTTCTACTCACTAGATGCCAGTAGCGCCCGTCTCCCATTTGGGACAATCAGAAATGTCTCTAGACATTGCCAAATGTCCTCAGGGACTGGGGGTTAAAAACTACCAGTTTAAATTATAAATCCATTTTGAGAAGGTGCTTGGAGCAGTAAGAGAGCTCGTGTTGGAAACATACATGAGAAAGTGTGGGAGCCGGATGACTTGCAGTGAATAGAACTGACCCGTGTAACTAACTGGATACTGTGAAACTGGCAGAATTTAAACTAGGTCATAAGAATCATGGCTCTCTTTGATTACTTGCTCCAGGGAACCTAGCTGCCAGGCCATGAGGACACTCAGCAGCCTTGTGGAGAGGTCTACACGGCAAGAAGCTCATGAGAAAGCCACATTGGAAGTGGATCCTCCAGCCCCTGTCAAGCCATCGGATGACTTCATCTCAGCTAGAGTTTGGCTGATCTTGGCCGGACGCCGCTCCAGGCTGTGGGTTCAGTTCATCTCCGCTTCACACGTCTCTCACCCTCCTTAGACCAGCAGCTTACCCGACACCTGCACTTCTTATGGCTACAGTGGAAGCACAAGAGCGCGAGCAGAAGGAAACCGTGGTATCTCTTAAGACCTAGACTATGGCTGTCACTTCTGCCCACCTCCCATTGGCCAAAGCAAGTCTCACAACCAAGCCCAACATTAGTAGGGAAGGGAAATAAACTCCTCCCATGAAGGTTTGGGGAAATGGAGTAAAAGGAATAAATATAGAATAACAGTCTAATGTATAGGTTGCATCTTGATTTTCTTCTTGTCTGTATACATTTATCCTTCTTATACTACTGTAGACAAATACAAACTTATGTTTCACAATTTGCAAGCATGACTTATGTTTCACAATTTACAAGTTGATTACATGTATCACAGGACTTCACTTTCTATCACTTTGCTGACAAGTACAGTATTTTTTCCTTTGGTCCATCAGGCTATCATATTAAAACATTATGGAGGGGTGGTGAGGCTTATACCAAGGAGGGGGTGTCACTTGGGAATGCATTCAACAGTAAATAACTGAAATTCAACTTATAGTTGCTGAAGCAAATAGTTTATTTTCTCCTGACAAGCTGTTCAAAAGCAGATAATTTGGGGTGAATGACATCATTAAACACCCAGTTCTTTCTACTCCATGGACAAAATAAATTACATTGGCTTTTGCCATCATGGTTGTAAGATGTCTGGTGCAACTCTGTATGTCAAGTTTATATTCCAAGCACAGAGAAAGGACAGAGGACTGTGGCAGCTTGCAGTCTCCCCTTGCATTCACAAAGCAAAACTTTCCCAGAACCACCCTCAGTAGATGCCCACTTCTATCTCATTCGAAAATAAAGTTTCAAGCTTTATAGCCTTTAAAACAAAAGAAGTCAAGGGTGGAAGCCATTGGAAAGGGGTGTTAAGACAATCTATAGTATCTACCACAAGAGGACACACATGATATCCATACCCAACCACCCCTACCTATCTCTAAGCAATCCTTACCTTCACATATCCACTTGTAACAAGTACAAAATATACATCCCATGGGTACCCCCTGACTAAAAAATAACCTTGCCCTGGGGCCTCTGTTTCACTTAGGAACTTACCCATCTAAGCTTTTCATCAGGCCATTCTGGATTACTTTAAAAGTTTTGATATTCTCAAGCAATGCTATATCTTTTAGTGATTTGAAAAATTCTAGGAAAAGCTATTATTTTAAGACTGTGTCTTTAGGGGGCGCCTGGGTGGCTCAGTGGGTTAAAGCCTCTTGCCTTTGGCTCAGGTCACGATCTCAGGGTCCTGGGATCCAGCAGAGAGCATTGGGCTCTCTGCTCAGCGGGGAGTCTGCTTCCCCCTTTCCCTCTGCCTGCCTCTCTGCCTACTTGTGATCTCTCTCTCTGTCAAATAAATAAAGTCTTTAAAAAAAAAAACACACAAAACTGTGTCCTTAGGCAGGTTACTTAACTACTCTGGCTTAGTTTTTTTTTTTTCTTTAATAACTATCTTGCAGGGTTGCTGTAAAGATAATACATTATGTCTGAAAAAAGGTGCACATGGGTGGCTCAGTCAGTTAAGCATCTGCCTTTGGCTCAGGTCATGATCCCAGGGTCCTGGGATTAAGTCCTGCATTGGGCTCCCTGCTAAATGGGAGCCTTCTTCTCCATCTGCCTCTCCCCTCCACTTGTACTCTCTCTCTGGCTCTCTCTTTCCCAAATAAATAAACTAAATCTTTAAGAAAGGAAAAGAAAAGAAAAGAACTTCACAATTTGCCTGGCATATAGAAGTTGAGTTTTGTTACTTACAGCCAAACACATTCCTAATTGGTATACTCATTATGCTTTCAGCATCACCATCTATCACAGTGTTGGTTTGTTTTTTTAAGATTTTATTTATTTATATGAGAGAGAGAAAGCATGAGCAGGGGAGAGGGGAAAAGGGAGAGGGAGAAGCAGACTCCCTGCTGAGCAGGGAGCCCAATGCGGGGTTTGATCCCAGGACCCTGAGATCATGACCTGAGCTGAAGGCAGCTGCTTAACCGACTGAGCCGCCCAGGCGCCTCTATCAGTGTTTTGATGTAATACTCCGATGAACCAAAGGGGTAAAATATACTTGTCAAAAAGGAATTACATTGTGAAGTTTTATAATTAGCAGCTGATACAATTGCCATTATTGTTCTAGGATGCTTCAACTCATTCTGATTGGACAGTTCACCCTCATTTAAATATTTGGTAACTTTGCAAACAGTTTCAAAGCACGAAAAGGCTACCAATAATATGGCTGGAACAGTACCCAGTATTGCTTTCATCAGGCTGCTAAATCTGCATCATTATTATGTGCCAGGCTTCTAAATTGGTCTAATTAAGAGGATGAGTGGGTGAGACTCTTTAAAATATGAAGGGAAAATAGAATATAAAAATATCTTGCCTGCAATATAACCTATAGACCACATGGAAATTGTTTTCCTCCTTCCTTTCCTGTCCCTTCATCACTAAAGCTCATCTCTACTCCTCCTTAGGATGGAGGTAGGGCATTGGGAAAGAACAAGACAGTTTCTGCCTGCACCACCTCAAATTCTCTGGTTGTAACCCTTATACCTATGTTATTTTCCACTCACTGCTCTCATTGGGATTCAGGTCCAACCACTCAGCTAAAAAGTTAACTAGATCAATTATCAATTAAGACTATTCAGTCATTAATTGCCCATGATATTAACCCAGATGAATAGGCACAGACCTGCTAACAAACTCATTGGGAGGTTGAGTGTTCATGTTGAATTTCCCTTGACTTCACACACTAAAAGTAATCGTAGGTTCTCTCCTTTCATTCATAAAAGTTGAACCCCAGAAATGTGGGGGTGAAGAGAAAGCTGCCATCAAAATTGTTCAAAGAAAGTGGTTTTTCCTATTGTTTAATACCTAATGACTACTTTGAATGTGAGAGGGTTTAAGTTTAATAACAGCTCTCAAGTTAAAGGTGTCATTTAAAATTTTTCATTCTGCACATACTGCCCTGTTTAGATTAATTTTCATAACCTCAGTAAATAGGAGTGTGGATATGTCTTTTGTTCTTTAGCCAACTGAGAAGAAAGTGGTGATGGTGGTGTCTTCTCAGTGACATCAGCCCCTCAACAAAAGAAAGGACAAATCAGACCCTTGGGTAAGGTTTATCTAGACCCTGGATTTGCTTAAATCATCATAAGATCAGGGCTTAAGGTGCCTTAAGAATTACACCTTCATCATATCGATGGTTTGATGTTCGCATACAGGTCACACCACATGGCAGAGACGATATGTATGCAACACCTTTACCAGTAGGTTTGGTGCAGGAAGACTGCCTATGTAGAGGAGATTCACCTAAATCAGTCCTAAAAAGCTGACCTAGATGTTGTGTCCCATTCCACAAGCAGGGATACATCCAAATACCAATTACACTGGAAAAGGTAAGACATCCCCTGAATGCTCCCCTTAATGCCATGCTAGTGTTTGAGAAAAAATTCTTCCTTAAGAGCAATGTCTGATAGAGGAGGGTCAAGGGAGCAAGAGGATGCTGGGTACATGAAGTGAAATGGGGAATGAGAAGAGGAAGGAGAGGGGCAGACAGGGGCAACTGCAGGGAGATGAAGTCAACGAAGCCATGTGACCACTCTGCCTGAATGCTCCTCCATCCTAATGCATAAATATCCCCGACGTGAAACCCGTGGTCCTCAAAGTGTCATTTCCAGACCAGCAGTATCAGCATCATGGAAGAACTTGTCTGGGCCCTACTCTAGCCCTGCTGAATCAGAAACAACCCCTACAGGTGATGCTCATGTACAGTCAAGTCGGAGAACCGGTGCCCTAATGTTATCAGTGATGTCCACCTGGGTGTGAATGTGTTCCCTTTAGACCAGGGGCCTCTCAAGGGCCAAGACCAGGGATCAGCAATGCATCTCCAGCACGGGAGCAGGCTGGCATGGAACCACTAAGTATACATTGCTTGAATCAAATTATTCTTATTTGGGAATAGGTAGGTCTTTTTCATGAAAGCACAATTTAATATAGCAATGCCAAGTTGGAAAGAAGAAAGAAGGAAGTGTGGAAGGTGGAGTGTGTGAGAAGAATACCAATTTCACAATTTGGGCCAGCATTCTCTCTTCCTGTTTAAAAACAACAACAACAACAAAGCACACGCAGAAATATCACTTTAAAAGTAGGTTCCTGAGAAAATGTTCATCATCTTTAGCCATCAGGGAGATTCAGATCAAAACCACACTGAGATACCAACTTACACCAGTTAGAATGGCCAAAATCAACAAGACAGTAAACAACAAATGTTGGAGAGGATGTGGAGAAAGGGGAACCCTCCTCCACTGTTGGTGGGAATGCAAGTTGGTGCAGCCACTTTGGAAAACAGTGAGGAGATTCCTGGAGAAATTAAAAATAGAGCTACCCTATGACCCTGCAATTGTAGTACTCGGTGTTTACCCCAAAGTAGCAGATGCAGTACAAAGAAGGGCCACATGTACCCCAATGTTCATAGCTGCAATGGCCACAATCGCCAAACTGGAAAGAACCAAAATGCCCTTCAACAGATGAGTGGATAAGG
>CM052801.1:10052874-10175949 GCA_028533885.1 Nasua narica | reverse complement strand
GGGTGAAGTACGTGATGGGGATTAAGGAGCGCACTTGTTGTGATAAGCACAGGCTGACGTATGGAAGTGCTGAATCACTATATTGTATGCCCAAAACTAATATTATGCTGTATGTTAACTAACTGGAATTTATTTTTTTCTCTCCCCTCTCCCCTCAACTAACTGGAATTTAAATAAAAACTTAAAATAAATAATAGTAGGTTCGAAGTATCACAAAAATAATTTTAGTATCCCCTCTCCTTTTTGTTTTCCACTTGGGCAACAGGTTAAAATAGCAATCTATACAATTTGTAACCTGTCATGAAACTGTGGACCAATATTTCAGATTTAATACCCTTTCTTAGGGGGTATTCTGTCCACAGAAAATATTAATTTACAGGAAAAACAATAATTCTGCCTGACAACTTTTAGAAATAAATATGTTCCCATTGAAGTCTTAGCCTTAAATAGTGTTCTTGAGGTTCATATTAAGAGTTCAAAAAAAGGGGGAAGCAAATGAAAGTATTCTTGGTTGGTGATTATTTTGGAGTTATGTGGCAGCCTGGTAAGGTCTGGCTGACCACTGTCAAGGTCACTATCTAGTGCAGAGGTTCTCAACCAGGGTGATTATGCTTCCCAAGGGACATCTGGCAATGTCTGGAGGCGATTTGGCTGTGACAACCGGGAGTGGGGCTGCTCCTTGTCTCTAGTTGGATGCTGTTGAACCTTCAGTGCATAGGACTCAGCTCCCTGCTCCCCACAAGGAAAAGTTATGTGGCACCACATGTCAACAGCGCCACAACGGAGAGCTATCGGCCTGAGTTGGGAGGCCCAGCTCCCTAAAGCGGGGGAACTTGAGATCAAGAGGGTATGCTGTTAGCAGTTACGCTAGGATGACACACATAAACAGGGATAGTCCCAGGCAAAGCCCCTAGTCTCAGCACCCGTGGGTTATGTGAACCTGGGCAAACAACCTCCTGCTCTATAAAATGAGGTGATAAAATTAGCCCCAGGCCCCTTCATGCTCTAGCATCCTAGTTTCAGGGATGTAAGGCTTTAGTGTCTCAGACGTATGTTATTTTTTTATGTGTCACCTCTATCGGGTCATAAACTCTTCCAGAAGAGGCCTCTGTCCTATTCATTTTTCTGTCTCTTTTATTCTCTTAACACAAGCCCTGCAGAAACAATGTTTGTTGAACTGTATTCTGTCCAGCAGATTTATAACTTCCCACACCAGCAAAATGTTAACATGAAAGATTTTAATAACAACCATATTTTGGTCATACTTTTCCATGGAGAATGCAGATGGGGCTTGACTTTCTCTTCTTGAGTTACTACCGTGGCCACATAATTTATCTTCTAACCTAGGACACTTTTGAAAGCAAAAGGGAATGCTATTAATAACCACACCAGGATGATGGGCATGAACTGGGAAGTACGGTTGTCCTATCCAGTTTGAATGTCATTAGAACTCAAACAGTTCACTAAACAGATGTGTGTGGCTAGCAGACGTATTATGCCCATCCCTTATGATTGTTGACCCCAGTTATATGGCCTCTTTGAAGATAAAACACAGCGAGGCCGTTTTGTTCACCTTGGATATTATCTGAATCTTCCCTTCACCCTTGCAAAACCCAAAGCTCACCTTTCCCCACACGTATCCCACATTAGACTAGTTGACCTTTTAAAGCAAATGGAGAAAGTCCAGGAGTCTGGCTCACATTAATCCAATCGAGTTTTATCTCATTCCTTAGCCTATATGATCAGACAGCATACCCTTTAGAGAATGCAGGGGTCCTTCATGATTCATTTGGGCAGGTGAAGAAGGGAAAGGCTCTGACCCTGTATCTTTCCTCCTGGTGAAAATGGCCAAGCACTTATCTTAGGGCTGGGAGATTGTAAGGCAAAAACGCTCTCCTCCCACTTATGTGCATTTATTTTTTGACCTGTTTCCCTCTTTCGGAGCGTATTATTTACCTCTCTTTCCCAAGATCTGGCACAAAGTGGATGATTAATACATATTTATTGAATGAATAGATGGTTGGATAAACCATAGAGAAATTGCACCTTTCCCCAGGACAGAAATTGATGACCTGTCCCTACTCCCTTCACCGAATTGTCAGTTCTACACAAGACATTGTAGCATTCCAGCACTATGCTGCTTGTTGGAGACAGAGATCTCAACTTGATGAAAGCCTATGGCCAAGCGACCCAAAGAAAGGAAACGTAAATAGAACTGCCACATGATCCAGCAATTCCCCTTGCAGGTATTTATCTGAAGAAAACAAAAATGTGAACTCGAAAAGAGATCTGCACCTCCAAGTTCACTGCAGCATTATTTACAATAGCTAAGACATGGAAGCAACCTAAGTGTTGTTAAAATACAAAATTCAGGGGCACCTGGGTGGCTCAGTGGATTGGGGCCTCTGTCTTCGGCTCGGATCATGTTCTCGGGGTCCTGGGATCGAGCCCCACATCGGGCTCTCTGCTCAGCAGGGAGCCTGCTTCCCCCTTCTCTCTCTGCCTGCCTCCCTGCCTACTCGTGATCTCTCTCTCTGTCAAATAAATAAATAAAATCTTTAAAAAAAACTCAATGGAGTAAATTTGAAGCTCTAAGTGGCTTTATGAAATGATTCATAAATAGGACATCATCCCATCTAGCAAAGTAGATGAGAGCTCCGATGAGCTGTGCAAAATGGAAGGTTTTTATTTAAAAAGAGGGGCACACTACTAAGAAAGTTATTAGTAAAAGAAAAGAACTGTTCTAGGCAAGATAGCTTTCCTTCAGAGGCAAGAGAAGGGGGTTTTATCATGCAGGTTACTTCATCATTCTTTGGCGGATAGAGAGGGCCCATGTGGCCGACTCATTGGCGCTGATCAGAAAATTCCTTACTGATCAGTTATAACTACATTTTTGGGGGAGGTTGAAACTGCAATTAGATTAGGTATTAAACCCTAGTTTGGGGACTCAGCCTAAGGATGCTTAAGGGATGCCATCTTGGGCCTGTGGTTTTCCTTTTAACACTGTCCACTGATGGATAAATGGATAAAGAAGATCTGAGATGATCTATCTATCTATCTATGGTGGAATATTATCCAGCCATCAAAAAGAATGAAATCTTGCCATTTGCAACAACATGGATGGACCTAGAGGGCAAAATGCTAAGTGAAATAAGTCAGGAGAAAGACAAATACCATATGATCTTATTTACATGTGGAATCAAAACAAACAAACAAACAAACAAACAAACAAACTCAAGCTCACAGATACAGAAAACAGATTGGTGGTTGCCAGAGTCAGGGGATACCGGCTGGGCAAAATGGGTGAAGGGACTCAAAAGGTACAAACTTGCAGTTATAATATAAATAAGCACACGATGTCATGTACAACATGGTTGACTACAGTTAACAATACTGTATTGCATATTTAAAAGTTGCTAAAAGAATAGATCTTAAAAATTCTCATCACAACAAAATAACTAACTGAGTGGTGATGGATATTAACTAAACTTACGGTGATTATTTCATAATACATACAAATATTGAATCATTATGTTATACACCTGAGACTAATATAATGTTACATGCCAATTATACCTCAATTTTTAAAAGAAAAGAAAAGTAAGGAAATGCCACACTCCCCATCCGGGATTATAATGAACCGATGACTATAGATGGGTTTCTCAGCTATAAAATACCATGATCACAATTACCGTCACTAGAATTTTTTCAGTTTGTCGGCATCAGGTAACTCTTTCAGAATGCTATTTTCTGCTATTTTCATAAGGCTAGAAGGTTGGAGAGTTCTGTGCATGGTACCAATGATTTGCGCCGGCTTTTTTGTGCCCCAGAGCCTTTTGTGCACAGTCTCTCACGAGCCATTGCCTCTTCATTCCCCAAACACAGATTGAGGACTTGAACTTCACATATTCTGAGCACTGTGGAGAGTGTAAGGATTAAAAAGTGACTAAGTAGTCAGGACCCCTATACTTCACAAGTCATAGTATTCAAAATTTAACTGCCCTGTCACTTAAAAGAAGCTTAAACCCAACTAACTTCCTCACCCATTTTTCAGTTGACATCTCGAATTTTTCATCATAAATATTTATAAAGGTTAGGATTACCAATGCATTATAAATATGAACATTTAAAAGTACCCAACAGGGGCACCTGGCGGGCTCAGTCAGAAGAGCATGCAACTCTTGATCTCAGGGTTGTGAGTTCCAGTCCCATGTTGGGTAGAGAGATTACTTAAAAGTAAAATCTTTAAGGGGCGCCTGGGTGGCTCAGTTGGTTAAATGTCTGCCTTTGGCTCAGGTCATGATCCCAGGGTCCTGGAATGGAACCCGGAGTCAGGCTCCCTGCTCGGCAGAGAGTCTGCTTCTCCTCCCTCTGCCCCTTCTCCCTGCTCATGTTTTCTCTTTCTTTCAAATAAATAAAATCTTTAAAATAAATAAAAGTATCCAACCGAATCTAAATACCATTTGATATCTATCATCACCCATTTTTTAAATATAGAAATTTTACAGTAATTCCTTTCCTCTTCAATCTCATATTTCCATTCCACTTCTTCACAGAATTTTATCCTAATGAAGTTTATTTTTAGGGATGCCTGGGTGGCTCAGTTGGTTAAGCAGCTGCCTTCGACTCAGGTCATGATCCCAGGGTCCTGGGATCGAGTCCCATATCGGGCTTCTCGCTCAGGAGGGAGCCTGCTTCTGCCTCTGCCTGCCACTCTGCCTGCTTGTCCTCTCTCTCTCTCTCTGACAAATAAATAAATAAAATCTTTAAAAAAAAAGTTTATTTTTATGTTTCAAAGATCCTGTCATCCTATCACACACACACACACATACACACACACACACACACACACACACACACACTTGCTTTTTGAACTCCAGTTCATCTTTCTCACCAAAGTCTAGCTGAGGCATGGCACTGTTGGGTTCAAATTCTAGCTCTATTGAATAATAGTTATGTATTTAGATAACTTATTCAACCTCTATGAACTTTTGTTTTCTCTTCTGTAATATCAGGATATTAATGTTGCCTATTATATGTAAAGTCGTTGCAAGAATTAAATGAATCAATGTATTAAAAAAGCTAGTTCAGTGCCCAGTATATAGTAAGCATTTAATAAATGATGGCGAATTATTAATCTACTGTACGTAATACCTCTTCACTCAGCATATAAGAGAGCCACCCAGTGGAATATTTTCCATACATACTAGATCCATGATATTTTGTCCAACCCTTCTTTTTTATTGAAGAATAATTGATATACAATATTGTATTAGTTTTAAGTGTACAACATAGTGATTCAATATCTATATACGTTAAGAAATAAATGGTCACAACAATAAGTCTAGTTACCATCTGTCACTTTACAAAATCGTTACAATACTATTCATTATATTCTTGTGTCTTATTTATTTTATAATTGGAAGGTTGTACCTCTTAATCTCCTTCACTTATTTTGTCCATCCAGCCCTGCTTCTGTATTCTTAGAGTCCCTAACACAAACTACTAGTTTGCCAAGGATTCTTTTTCCAAAAGTACTTCAAAATTTGATGGATGAGCAAATCACTACTTTCCTCCTGACTGTCTGCCCATTGCCAGGACAAACTGCCAAAGTTTTTAATGTAAAAACACCAGAAACTAGAGCTTTCTTGGCCATTTTAAGGAGTTATGAGGAAATGATAAACTATCATGTGTGTTTTTCCCTTCATAGCTCTTCGTAAATCACACTATAACTTTAAGTTACTTTAAGATGATTTATGGCTAATCTTTTTTTTTTTTTTTTAAGTAGGCTCCATGCCCAGCATGGAGTCCAAAGCGGGGTCCAAACCCACAACCCCAAGATCAGGACCCAAGCTGAAATCAAGAGTTGGACGCCCAACAGACTGAGCCAGCAAGGCACCCCTAAGGTTAATCCTTAATCAAAAGTCACCTCCAATGTGATCCATGTGGTCTGTTTTTTGGTAATCCTATAAACTTAGAGTAGCTTTTCAGGTGAACCTTTGCTAGTAACAGGGATCATCTCTTTGGTTTCCTTAGGAATATACTCAAGGAAAACGAATGCATATGATGAAAGAAAAACAGAGCGGCCAGGATATGGGGCACATGGAACTCTCATATAGGGCTGGTGGGAGTGTAAAATGGTACTTTTACTTTGGAAACCTTTTGGTGGTTCCTTATAAAGTCAAAATCCACCTGTCCTATGGCCAAGCAATTCCACTCTTGGGTATTTACTGAAAAGGAACAAAACCACATGTCCACTGAAAATCTGCACAAGAATATTTATTCTGCTTTATTCGTACTAGCCCAAACTCAAACATCCAACAACAAGAGAATAAACAGTTTGTGGTCGATGTGTAAAGTGGATTACAATTCAGCAACAAAGCAAGATGAACCCCTGATACACATAACCACATGGATGAATCCCAAAACATTATGTTAATTGAAAGAAGCCAGATATAAATAAGTACATATTATAGAGGTCCATTTATATGAAGACCTAAGATCTGTGTTCATAGAAATCAGAACAGTGATCACCTATGGAGAGAGGGCTTTGATTGTAAAGGATTACAAAGAACTTCATGGGATGATGGAAATGTTCTATGTCTTGAATGGGGAAGGAGGTATATGGGGGTATATCTCTGTCAAAACCCATCAAATACTACATTTACTCTCTGTGCATTTCGTTAGAGGTAAATTATACTTTAAAAAAAAGAATATTGAGAAAAAAAGAAAAACATAGCAGTATCCAAACTTACAATTGTAAGGGATCTTAAAGATCATTTCACCTTAATTTCCTCCATTTTGATTTCAGAAAATTCTATACAATGGCACAAGTAGATGACCACTAAACTTCAGCTAGAGAAAATGCAAAACCATAGCCCAAGTCTTTCCATTTTCCGGCCTCCTCAGCTGAATCACACTGCTGGCTCATGTTAGGCTTGTAGTTTTAACTAAAGTTTTTGTCCTGACGGCTAGGACTTCACGCGTGAACCCTCGTCAACCCTGGATGCTCTCATCCAGCTGTTCACCTTAGCATGATTCGTATTTACACTAAGCAACAACATTTCTCCAGGGTCTTTAGAATTCCTTCTCTAAATTGCCACCCATGGCCCCTAGAGCTGTCATAAAAGTAGATTATCTTAGACAATTTTAGGAAATTTGGGGTGAAAGTATCCCAAGACCCTTGAAAGATTAGTCTCATATAAACACATCCTGTGACTTGGCCAGGAAAGAACTGCACTACAGCGCGAGAACAGGAAAGCAGGCGGAGGATCTTGGTTGCCTACGTATCTTGTGTAGGAAGCCTTATAATTAGGCTGTCATACTTGAAACCAGGGTTGGGAACACAGCACAAAGCGTGACTGATGTGGATGTTTTCTTTCCCGTCTCACGCGACATTACAGCACGAAGCTGTACCCAGACTGCTGCTACAGGGAGAAGGCAGAGAGGGGCGGTGACCTCATGCCTAGACCTGAAGGTCCAAGAAGAGGCAAACGATCCCATGAAGGGAGGTGGGGGAGCACTGCTATCCACAAGGGAAGAAAAGAAAAAAAGAGAGAGAGAAAGAATAACAGATACACTCCTGGGAAATAATGTAATTTAATCAATTCTCTCCTTGAGAAATACGAAATGTTTTACTTTTCGAATTTTCTTTTTTGTTTTGTTTTGTTTTGTTTTCAAATAAGATGGCAAAAACTTCACTGGGTACACACAAATAGATATTAAAATCCTAAGCTCTTAGTTCTCAGACTATGGCCCCACTGGGTAAGGAGGAGAAAAGAGGGAAGCGGTTAAAGACATAAACAGAGGGTGAGTGCGCCATGTACAGACGGGGAGAGTTGCACAGGTGTGTGGCCCCTACCCCTACAATCATAACAGCAGCCGCTTACTGAGTGCTCCCTGTTTGCCGCTTGCTATGCCAAACACGTCACAGGACGTTGTCTGATAAGTCCTATTATTACCCCCATATTAGAGGTGGGGAACCTGCGGATTAGGGAGGTTATATAATTGGAATTGGCAATAGGAGGGCTGGGATTGGAACCCTGACAGTTTACCCAGTGAGCTTGAACTCTCCATCAGCACATTATACTCCCCCCAGGCCCCAAACACCAACACATCTCCAACACACCAATGTCTCTTCCAAAGTCCTGCAAGGCACAACACAGTCCCAAATTGTCAAATCTCTCAGAGCAAAAGAAAGTAGTATCTCAAGTAAGTTTTCAACCTTTATGCCTGCCCGTGGCCGCACGGCAAACAATTAAAAGGAATCAAGAGGATTGTTAAAAATTACAAGCTCTACTGAAAACAGCACAAAAGAGCAATACCATTTCCATTTTAATCCATTTTTCTGGGTTTCTGTTAAGTTAGAAGAATTATCAAGTAATAGTTTATTTTAAATTCAAAACTGACACAGACGTTAAAGTTAAATGAACCCAAACTAAGGAGGAAAAAATAGCCGGCAGGCAAATCACCGACTAGAGATCTTTGTTATGCATTATTTTATCCCCAGTGCATCTTCCTGATTACCACATTCCCGTCATTCCCAGCAGCGCTGCCTGGATTCACTGTCTCTCATTAGCAACTAAGTGTTCCTGCTATTTAACTCTGGTTCTTTCAGATCTGCTAAAAGCAGTCAGAAAGACTTTCACACTGAGTTTTATTTTTAAGATTCTTTCTCAAAGGCCCTAATATTTCTCCATAAAGATTCTGACTTTCCTATCAGGGTTTCTCAAAGTATAATATTTTAAATATTGAAAACATGACTCTCCTGCAAATATAAAGTGAGCATGAACCACAGGCTTATTTATCTCATGAAATCAGAGAATAGCAAGGTAGTAAAGCTGGTTTGAAGGAGAATTGGAGAGACTGAGTATATACAGACACTGAAAGAAGGAATGAGGGAATAAGAGTTCTAAATTAGATGTAAAAGGAATGTCCTACAGAGCAACAAAAATGTAATCCTCGGGGTTATGTACTTTACTGGACAGAAATTATTTACATCTCAACCAGATTTAAAAAAAAAAAGGTTCAAGTTATCACATAACCTCTCAGTGCTGGGGCTCTGATCAAGAGCAAATAGTAAATCAAATAAAGGTATGCTTTATGCCTCACTCTGGAATGAAATAATCCTGGGATGAGCCTATTAGAAAAAGCTCCCACATGTCACTTAAAGGACATGCAATCATCCCTTTGCCTTATGTCCAAGTTTTAGATAATTTTTCCAAGCAAATTTTATATCTACAAAGTATTTCATTAGCAGTACGCATGGGATTTCAGTTTCAGTCTCCCAAATTCCCATGAGCAAAAGTATTCGTGGGAGAGCCTACTTTGATTTATGACTCTGGACTTAGAACCCAACTCCTGGCAATCAACTTATTCTAGATGGTGTCAGGTAAACTCACTCCAATCCCATGACTCACTCATCAAATTCGGTACTAACTGAATCCTGGTCTAATTCCAAGCTCCCTCCCTTCTCTTTCCTGCCACTGAATCCAAAGACTGAAGGACATGGTGAAAAACTACAGCCAAGTGTCTCTAGAGGGAGGATATGATCTACCTTAGGGCCACCTTGCCTTAAGTTCCTCTGTTCACTGCTGATGTCTTGTCATCTGTTCTTTCTAAAAAGACAACTGACCTTGGGGGCTGTGGAAGGTTGTACATTCAGTTTCCGCTCACATAGTGCCTTCTCTCAATTCACCTTCACCCCCTAAGCAGGTTTGTGTGGCTCAGAAATACTTCATGGAGGAGGCCATACTTGATCTGGCAATTGGAGTATGTGTAGGACTTGGAAGCATGGAAAGAAGAGTTGAGGGCATTCCATGTAGGAATAATAAGGTGAGCAAAGGCATAGAGTGAGAACAAGAATGCAGTTACTGTGGCTTGACTAGAACCGAGGTTCGGAGATGTGAGAATTAAGAGTGACAAGCAGAGAGACACCTGGGTGACTCAGTCAGTTAAGCCGCTACCTTTGGCTCAGGTCATGATCCCAGGGTCGTGGGATCAAGTCCCACATGGGGCTCCTTGCTCAGCGGGCAGTCTGCTTCTCCCTCTCCTCTGGCTGCAGCTCCCCCTGCTTGTTCTCTTTCCCACTCTCTAACAAATAAATAAATAAAATCTTAAAAAAAAAAGAGTGACAAGCAGGGGGTTTGGGTTATATGCTGTAAGTAGAGAGTAACATTTGTCAAGTACCTACGATGTGTCAGGCACTTTTGAGACTTATTTTGGAATGCCAATTTCAAATATTATTCCTTATTCCCCAAGCCAACATGTTAGAGAGAGACCTTTCAAAATTAAAATAGAGAGGCAGGCCGCCTAGGTAGCTCAGTCAGTTAAGCGTCTGCCTTTGGCTCAGATCACCGAATCCTGCATCAGGCTCCCTAGTCAGCGGGGAGTCTGCTGCTCCCTCTGCCCTTCAACCTACTTGTGTTTTTGTTCTCGCTCTCTCACTGTCTCTCAAATAAATAAAATCTTAAAATAATAATAATAATAATAAAATATAGAGGCAGAGTATTCCTTCTCCTAAGATGATATACCTTCCATTTTCCTTATCAATAAGCTACCATTGGATGCCAGATTTTTCTAGAAAATTTGGCCTGAGGGTAGCATAAGCTGAAAACTAAACACAACTACTCTCTGATGCTTGGGTGTTATGTGACAGATCATGCCCCAAATTGATGTAGCCACCACAATACTCACAATCTTAGCTAATGTTTAGTGAGCAATTATTATGTGCCAGGCATATTGTATACAGTTTATGTGCATTGTCCCCTTCAATCCCCAAGACAACCCTATGTGTTAAGCACTACAATTTATTTACATTTTGTAGAAAAGGAGTCTGTGAATTGAAGAGATACACAACGAAGACAAGGTCACAGACTTGGTAAGTGGTGGCATAAGGATCTGGATCCAGGCCTCTTTCTCCAGGAAGAGAAATCTAGAAAGGAAAGCCTGCTGTGACGACCACATGACTGTGGCTCTTCCAAGACGTCACATTTAATGCACGTCCCTCCCACCACAATGTCCCCATCTTACCTCCACCTTCTCAGTCTGGACAGAAGCCAAGAGCCAACATGCAGATGAAACTGCTCTAACTAAAATACTAAACTAATGACAGCGTTATAAAAGGCAGACTGGCTCTGTCAAGTGTGGTACTGAGAAAGTGAGTAAAGGAATGAAGAGACAAGAAAAGGAGAATGGACACAGTGTTTAGGCTTGGATTCTAGAATGAGACTTCCCGAGTTCAAATTCTGCTTTCATGACTTACTAGCAGTGTGACCTTGAACAAGTTACTCAGCCTCTCTGTGCTTTAGTTACTCCACCTGTAAAATGGAAATAAAGAGAAACCCCGCCTGAAGGTCCTTATAAGGATTAAATGAGCAAATACTTGTAAAGCATGCAGAAAAGTGCCCGGCATACATTAAGTACATAAGAAATAAACTGAATGAGGGAAATTTCAGGTGAGCCAATCATAGTCCTTGTTCATGGCTAGAGGCACACTGAAATGTTTAAAAGTGGGATAAGAAATAGAGAAACAGACCAGAGGCTAGATTAGTAGCTCCTCTTCGGGCAAATGCATATGGTTTCAAAGGCAGTCGGTCAACACCAAGGGTAGCAATTGGCAGGTGTTGGGAGTAGGCATAATTAACTTGCTTCGGTTCTAGCACAGCTGCACTGACGTATCATAGTGTGTGTCTTTAAGTTCAATAACAGAAAAGCTTCTGAGTACAAGGGTTCAATAAAGAGTATTGAGTATTTTCTGAAAGTAATTCACTTTTCCTAGTAGGCGATCCATTCATCGTGCTGACTAAAAATGGCCAGTCAGCCACCTAAGATAATATTTCCCAGGAACAGGAATTATCCCCATTTGGATAACATATCAGTAGTATGTAACATACCAAAAGTATGTAGTAGCAGGCAAAATTGCTGGCTCATGTATAACTCAGTAAGTAATTGCAGAGAGACAAGATTGGTAAGCTGAGTCTTGCCGCCTTAAGCAGATTCTCCTAGTTTTTTTCTCCTGAAGATTTCTGCCTTCTAGACCAGCTAGATCGTGCCCTTTCCCTTCTAGGACCCCTTTTCCACAAGCCTCCCTTGTGGAAACAGAGAAACAGACCTAATGGCACATAATGATTTGCATACCTGGGTGCTCATGTGAGTCCCTTAACTGTGTATTATAAAAGCATGTGTCTGAGGAGACACCCTGCATAGATGATCTGCTACCATTATTTATCTTTTATTTTCTTTTAAATGGTTGCTCTAGGGACGCCTGGGTGGCTCAGTTGGTTAGGCAGCTGCTTTCGGCTCAGGTCATGATCCCAGCGTCCTGGGATCAAGTCCCGCATAGGGCTCCTTGCTCAGCGGGGAGCCTGCTCCTCTCTCTGCCTCTGCCTGCCTCTCTGCCTACTTGTGTTCTCTCTCTGTTAGATAAATAAAATCTTTAAAAATAAATAAATAAATAAATAAATGGTTGCTCTGCCTTTCTTCATTAATTCCTTTCTTCTCAGATCACTGCTAAACACCAGTATTCCTACCCATGCAATGAAATAGGTTCTAACAGGTGAGGTGTTGTAGAATATTGGAGAAAGCAAGTTGAGAGAAACCAAATTATTTTTACTTCCATGAAGTTTGTCTAGATTCCATCTGACATTTAACTGTTGTGCTAAACAAGCAAAATACTCTAGCAAAATTTGAAGTTTAAAGAACTATTAACAATAATTTATCAAGTTACTTTTTTCCTAAAATACGAATTTTGCTGTTAAACATTTTGTCTACATCTTTCAATGTGATAGTCATATCTTAGGGCCAAAATCTTCAGTTGCTTTCGTTTTGCAATGTATCAATTGACAAATTAAGGCAGATTCATTTTTCAGGCTGGTTACTTATTAGAAATGCATCCACTTCTTTCTCAGATTTCTTTAGATTTTTCCCTAGATTTCCTTCCCCTTTCCCTCAATGGGTGGGATATTGCCTTCTTGCTGAGGACTCTCACTTATCCTCAACACACATAAAACACAAAGGTTCTAAAGAGAAAGCATTTAGTTTGATTATAAGCAAAGCATCCCAACAGCAAATTAGGTATAATTTCATGTTACTACTGATAAACACCAAGGTGTTGCTTGTCTTTTGTTAAGTGATTATTTGTATCTTCTGTTTTACCAATATTACCCTGTGTGAGGTTATTTGGTTGCTAAGTCCCTTCCTAGTATTATGCCAGAAATATCCAAGACAGGTGTGTGTGGGTGGCTCAGTCGGTTAAAGATCTGACTCTTGATTTCGGCTCAAGTCAGGAGATTGAGCCCCACGTTAGGCTCCCTCCTCATTGGGGAATCTGCTTGAGAGTCTCTCTCTCTTCCCCTGCTCCTCCCCCAAAAAAAGAATAAATAAAATCTTAAAAAAAAAAGAAATGTGAAATACAGCTAACTATAGTCCCTATAAAAGATGCAATTGTTTTTCAATATCATGCTGCTGATTCACCGTCAATACATATAGACAATACATATTGTCCTGCCAAACAGTTGCTTGGTCCCATTTCTGATAAAGATGTACAGATGTGCCTGTTAGCTGGCTGACATCAGAGGAGGAGGCTGTGTCCATTTGCTGCCTCTAAGAAAAGATAAGTGATTTATAAAGCTCTCTAACATAGAACCATTGCCTTATCTAATAGGTAGACTTAATTGAGAGGACTAATTCTTAGTCCTCAATTTTTGAATCTTCCTCTTTTTTTCCAACTGCTTCAAGGTGTGTCGTGAAAGCTTTTAAGAAATTAGCAAATGAGGGAGGGAGGAGGAAGATGGTGGTGGAGTAGGAAATCGAGATATCAGAACCCAGAAGTTCAGCTAGAGAGTTATCAAACCATTCTGAACACCTACAAACTCAACAAGAAAGAGAAGAGAAGAAGAAGGAACAGAAGGTAGGACGTGCAGCGAACTGAATCCAAAGTGACGGTAAAAGAGACCGTGAGGGGAGGGGCCGGCTCCCAGCAGCCGCAGAGCCGCGGAGCACAAAGTTGGAACTTTTAGAGTCTGCTCTGCTGAGGGACGTCGCTCCAGAGGCTAAGCAGGGGGTGGAGCCCTCGCGGGGACAGTGTGGTCTCAGGACCCGCGGGGTCACAAAAAGACCGGGGTGTCTGAGTGCAGCAGAGCTCCCAGGTATCGGAGCCGAGCAGTGAGCCATCAGCTCAGGCTTACCTTAGACTGTGATCCACAGCACAGGTGGGCAGTGTTCTTCGGGCAGGGACCCCACAGGGGGCAGCTCCCTAGAGACCCCTTCCTTCCTCCTCTGGGAGGAGCGGCGCGGGAGTGCACAGCAGGAGTCGGCTGGGTTTGGAGACTCCAGACCCCGCCGAGCGCCAGACGTAGAAATGCTCTGTCATGGCTGGGTGAGCTCAGGGCGCGGCCGTCACCGGAGACCAGGGAGACGGGAGGACTGACTGCTTTCCTCCGAGGGCGAGGGCGCACTGAGGAGCGGGGCCCCGAGGGCTCGGCTCCCACCGGACCGGAGACTGGGAGGCCGCCATCTTCATTCCCGCCCTCCAAAGCGGTACGGAAAGCGCTCAGGGAACAAAAGCTCCGGAGACCAAAACCGCGCAGCTGACTTAACCTGGCCCCTGGCAAGGGCGGGGCACTTCCGCCTCGGGCAAAGACATCTGAGAATCATGGCAACAGGCCTCTCCCCCAGAAGATCAGCAGGAACATCAGCCGAGACCAAGTTCACCTATCAATGAGAACTGCAGAACTTCAGGGTTAGGAAAAAGCAACACATACAATACATAACTTTTTCCCCATGATCCTTTAATCTTTCAAACTTAAATTAAAAGATTTTTTTTCTTATTCTAATATTTTAGTTTTTCCTCTTTCTTATTTTAACATTTTTGTAACTAGTACCCTATCAATACCTTTTAAAAAATCTTTTCTAATTTTCAGTTATATTCATATTTTACCCCCTCATTGTATATAACTTTATTTTTTGTATACATATAGGTTTTTTTTCCTTTAAAATTTTGGGATACAATTTCTTCTAATAGACCAAACATATACCCTAAATCTAGCACACAGCTTTGTTCTAGTCTCCAGGCTGATCACATCCTTTCCTCTTCTTTTTTTCTTTTTTCAACCTTCTTATCAATCCCTTTTTTAGAATCTTTTTAAATTTTCATCTTTACACTCATATTCCATCCCTTCGTATTATTTACCCTTATTTTTGTATATTTATAAGTTTTTCTCTCTTTAAAATTTTGGGAGGTAGTTTCTTCTAACAGACCAAATACACCCAAAATCAAGTGTGGGTCTCTGTTCTATTTGCCAGTCTAATATATATATTATTTTTTTCCCTCTTTTTCCTTCTTCTCCCCTTCCCCCACCCGCCCACTTTCTTCAACCCCCGGTTTCGGGTCTTTTCTGATTTGGTTAGTGTATATTTTTCTGGGATCATTGCTACCCTTTTAGTATTTTGTTTTCTCTTTCATCTATTCTTATCTGGATAAAATGACGAGGCAGAAAAACTTATCACAAAAAAAAGAACAAGAGGCAGTACCGATGGCGAGGGACCTAATCAATATGGACATTAGTAATATGTCAGAACTAGAGTTCAAAATGACAATTATCAAGGTGCTAGCTGGGCTCAAAAAAAGCATGGAAGATATTAGAGAATCACTTTCTGGAGAAATAAAAGAACTAAAATCTAAACAAATTGAAATAAAAAAGCTATTAATGAGTTACAATAAAAAATGGAGGCTCTTACTGCTAGAATAAATGAGGCAGAAGAGAGAATTAGTGATATAGAAGACCAAATGATGGAGAATAAAGAAACTGAGAAAAAGAGAGACAAACAACTACTGGACCATGAGGGGAGAATTAGAGTGATAACTGATACCATAAGACAAAACAATATTAGAATAATTGGGATCCCATGAGAACAAGAAAGAGAGAGAGGGGTGGAAGGTATATTGGAGCAAATTATTGTAGAGAATTTCCCTAATCTGGTGAAGGGAACAAGCATCAAAATCCAGGAGGCACAGAGAACGCCCCTCAAAATCAATAAAAATAGGTCTACACCCATCACCTAATAGTAAAACTTACAAGTCTTAATGACAAAGAGAAAATCCTGAAAGCAGCTTGGGACAAGAAGTCTGTAACATACAAAGGCAGAAATATTAGATTGGCAGCAGACCTAACCACAGAGACCCGGCAGGCCAGAAGGGACTGGCATGATATATTCAGAGCACTAAACAAGAAAAATATGCAGCCAAGAATACTATATCCAGCTAAGCTGTCATTGAAAATAGAAGGAGAGATAAAAACCTTCTAGGACAAACAAAAACTAAAAGAATATGCAAACACCAAACCAGCCCTACAGGAAATATTTAAAGGGGTCCTCTAAGCAAAGAGAGAACCTAAAAGTAACATAGACCAGAAGGGAACAAAGACAATATGCGGTAACAGTCACCTTACAGGCAATAAAATGGCACTAAATTCATATCAGTCAATAGTTACCCTGAATGTAAATGGGCTAAATACCCCAATCAAAAAACAGAGTATCAGAATGGATAAAAAAAAAAAAAAAAAAAAAAACCAAGACCCAGTGATATTCTGTCTACAAGAAACTCATTTTAGACCCAAAGACACCTCCAGATTTAAAGTGAGGGGATGGAAAACAATTTACCATGCTAATGGACATCAAAAGAAACCTGGGGTGGCAATCCTTATATCAGATAAATTAGATTTTAAGCCAAAGACTATAATAAGAGATGAGGAAGGACACTATATCATACTTAAAGGGACTGTCTAACAAGAAGATTTAACAGCTGTAAATATCTATGCCCCTAACATGGGAGCAGCCAATTATATAAATCAATTAATAACAAAATCAAAGAAACACATCAACAATAATACAATAATACAATAATAGTAGGGGACTTTGGGGCACCTGGGTGGCTCAGTGGGTTAAATCGTCTGCCTTCAGCTCAAGTCTTGATCTCAGGGTCCTGGGATCGAGTCCCGCATCAGGCTCTCTGCTCAGCAAGGAGCCTGCTTCCCCCCACCCCGCGCCTGCCTCTCTGCCTACTTGTGATCTCTCTCTATCAAATAAATATATCTATCTCTATCTCTATCTCTATCTCTATCTATCTATCTACACACACACACACAAACGGAATATTATGCAGCCATCAAGAGAAACAAAATCTTGCCATTTGCAATGACATGGATGGAACTAGAGGGTATTATGCTAAGTGAAATAAGTCAATCAGAGAAAGACAATTATCATATGATCTCTCTGATATGAAGAATTTGAGAGGCAGGAAGGGGTGTTGTGAGGGGTTGGGGGAAATGAAACAAGATGGGATCAGGAGGGAGACAAATCAGAAGAGACTCTTAAACTCACAAAACAAACTGAGGGTTGCTGGGGGGGTAGGGGAATAGGGATAAGGTGGCTGGGTATGGACATTGGGGAGGGTATGTGCTAAGTGCTGTGAAATATGTAAGCCTGATGATTCACAGACATGTACCCCTGGGGCAAATAATACATTATGTTAATAAAAAAATTAACAAATGAAATTAACTTTAGTTCAACCTACACTTGGTTGGATGTGTTCATTTTGAAGGTAGTGCATCCATAAATTAAATTAAAATATAGTAGAAAATCAAAAGATAGGGAAAAAAATCCTACCTTTTCCTCTGTAGTAGACATAGATACTGATTTATTAAAGGTCTTACAGACTAAAAATAAACAAAACAAAAAACAAACTCAAAATATATGTAATTGGGTATTGAAAATTCTAAATTTTACCATTTACCATTCTACCCTCTGTGGACTATAATCCTTAAAACTGAGGCATGCTGTTATAATCACATGACTAACTGGAGGAAATGAGTCTACAATGAGATTGCAATTGTCAAAAAATAATCAGAAACAGAAGAAGGTTTTGAGGGGCACCTGGGTGGCTCAGTCAGTAGAGTGTCTTGCCTTCAGCTCAGGTGAGGATCCCAGGGTCCTAGGATGGAGTCCTGCATTGGGCTCCCCACTCAGCGGGAAACCTGCTTCTCCCTCTCCCTCTGCCTGCTGCTCCCCCTACTTCTGCTCACTCTCTGTCTGTCAAATAAATAAATAAAATCTTTTTTAAAAAAGATTTTTAAAAATTTATTTATTTCATGAAAGAGAGTGTGCAGAACATGCGAGAGAACAAACACAAATCGGGGGAGGGGAGGCAGATGGAGAGAGAGAAGCAGACTCCCCACTGAGCAGGGAGCTCCACACAGGGCTCAATCCCAGGACTCCAGGCCATGACCTGAGCTGAAGGCAGACACCCAACCAACTGAGCCACCCAGGCGCCCCAAATAAATAAAATTTAAAAAAAAAGAAAAATGTTTTTAGTATTAAATAATAGTCCAAATGTTAAATATCAGAACAATAGGCAGGTATGGTAGGTCCCTTTCAGTCTCCCAGGTTCTGATATAGACAGGGACTTGCCTTAGCTTCAAGCAATCTTTGCTTTTACCCAGAGATATAAAAATGCCAAGATTAAATGGTCACTTTTATCTTTTTTTTTAAGATTTTATTTATTTATTTGACAGAGAGAGAGATCACAAGTAGGCAGAGAGGCAGGCAGAGGGAAAGGGGGAAGCAGGAGTACTCCCCACTGAGCAGAGAGCCCGATGAGGGGCTCGATCCCAGGATCCTGGGATCATGACCTGAGCCGAAGGCAGAGGCTTAACCCACTGAGCCACCCAGGCGTCCAGTCATTTTTATTGTGATCATATGTGACAGCAAATACTCCTAAGGCTTACCTACAGACCTAAGGTATATATTAAGATAACTCACAGATGAAACAGACTTACCGTAGCATCCCACAGTACCCCTGGGTTAAAAGAAAAAATATATACATGTATATATGATATATAAGACATATAGACACCTCCCAAGAAGAACCTGGTTTCTGCTAAATTTTGCTTTTTGTAAGATTTCATCCTGCTAATTCTCAAATCAACACTTCTACTAAATAATTATATTCTAGCCTTCTTCCAGTGAATATTTTGGTGTACTACGAGGAAAAATAGTTTTTGCACAATTAAAATATGGGCATTTTCAATCAAATAAAAGGTGATGTAATTCTCATTAGTTATTATTTTCAAAATGCTCAATATTTGTGTAAACTCAGCAAGGATCTTAAGCCAAAATAAAGTAATTACACAGCCAACAAATATAAGCTCAGCAGGGTTTCATCAGGGGCTCATAATGGCGCTAGAAATGTGATTCAGATGTCATATATCCAAACAGTAACTGACAGATGATGTGTCAAATTTCACAATGGACAAGCATTCTTTCCACCACTCCCATCCCAACACTCCCCTCCCCCATACACATTGGGGTGGAACTGCTTTACCAACAGAATAACAGAATATAGAAGAAATGATGTTGTGCCCGTTCCAGACTTAAGCCTTTAAGACACTTGATAGCTTGGCTATCTCTCTCGAAAGCTAGCTGCCATGTAAGAAGTATGACCACCCTGAGCCCATCATGCTCTGATAATCCCCAGTCACATGGAGAAACTCCAAAGGATAAGACACTATATAAAAAAGGGACCAAATGAGCCCCAACATACCAGATATGTGAATGAAGAAGCTCTCTTGGGAGTGGACTCTCTCTCCTTCATCCCTCTTCCCTACCCCCACTCCTTCCTGCCTCATTGGCTGGCCACAAAAAGCATAATGGAGTTGTCCTGCTAAGCCCTTGCTGAATTCCTGACCCATAAAATCATCATCAAAATAAAATGGTTGTTTTAAACCTCTAAGTTTTAGAGTGGTTTGCTAAAACAAATGGATAAACTAAGAGATGATTCCTTTTGCATTACTGAAAGCTCAGCTTTAAATTAACTTTTTAAGTGAGGGAAAATTACGTACAAATTGGATTTTTTTTCCTGTGGACTAGTAAATTAATATTAGGAGAATTACTGCCTTTTTAGCACAATTTGACTTCACTTTTCCTTATCTCCCCTAATCTAGTAAATGAAGACGCTAGATTTTAGCCTCTAGCAGAGAACACATTATCAGAGCTCTGCTGCAGGGCTGGCTGGCAGCAGCACTGGAAAGAAAAGCAGCAGCCCCAAGAGCCCTTACTAGGTTTCATTGACAAAAAGAAGAGGGCATGTTGAAGTGTCAGAATTATGTAACTTCGGAGATGGCCTCAGGAAAAAAACAGCTGCAGAAGATTGGCGGAAACAGAGCCATCGATTTGTTTAACGATATTGACTGAGTATTGACCGAGTATTGACCTTGTGCTAGAAATCTGAAGACATACCAAAAAAGCCCCTGCCCCCACCATCAAGGAGTTTGTTTCCCTGCTAGGTGAAGAGACAGGCAGGTGGACAATTACATTACTATGTGATAAACCCAAAAACCAAAGTGTGGGCCCAGCGAAGCAGGCTGAAAGAAGGAAGACCCTGGTGTCCATTAAATTAGGTTGAATGAGAGGAAGTTGCCAAGGTTCAACTGGTTTTGATCTACAAATATGGTCACTTCCTACAGTTTGACCTAGTAGTTTGGTCTATCTAGGACACAGTGTGAACAGGGAGAATACTGGACAATAAGGTTGGAAAGATAAACAGGGCCATTTCCGACTCAAAAACAAAAACCAAGGCTCCTTGATGTCAAGGTAATTAGACTGCTTTTTATACTGGAGGAGACATTAAGTCTTTTAAGGAGAAGAATAGAAGTAGGAAACTCTTTTGGAAAGACCAACCTTTATTGTGGCTCACTTCAAACAAAAAAGAGTCTTCACGTTTTAGAGAGATATTCTCAAATATTTATAAATGAAATGATACAATGTCTGTAATCTTCCTCAAAAATGGGCAGCAATAGGGGAAGTTGATGGAAGTAGAGATGAAACAAGGTTGGCAGTGAGTCTGATCATTGCTGAAGCTGAGGCAATGGGTACATGGAGTTCATTAGACATGCTCTCTTGTTTTGTATATGTTTTTAACTTGCTATAATAAAAAATAAAAATAAACAAATACAGGAAAGAAAAATATAAAAGGAAGGAGGACAATGAGAAAAAAGAAAGAAAATGCCCTTGTTGCAGTGTGGATCGATTTTGTGTGTGTTGGGGGTTGTATTAGTTTCCTAGGGCTGCCATAAAAAAATTAGCACAAACTTCATATCTTAAAACAACACACATCTATTCTCTCACAGTTCCTGAAGGCCACAAGTCCAAAACCAAGGTACCGGCAGGGTCACACTCACTCCGGAGGCTTGAGGAAGAAACCCTTCCATGCCTCTTCCAGCTCCTGGTGGCTTCAGGTGTTTCTTGGGTTGTGGACACATCATTGCACTCTCTGCCTCTGGCTCACATCATCTTTCCATCTGTTTTTGTGCTCTCTTCTCTTCTTACAAGGACACCAGTCATTAGACTTAGGGCCCACTTCAAATCTCGTATGAGGTTATCTCAAGATCCTCAACCATATTTCCAAATAAGGTCACATTCTGAGGTTCCAGATGGACATGATTTGGGGGAGGGGAGCACATTTCAACCCATGACAGGGGTATACATTGAAAGTAAAAACTGAAACTGGAGATAGGAGGGAATATTAGAAAACCAATGAGTAATAGTGTTAAGAAATAAGGAAAGCCAGAACTAAGATATTGCCTCTGGGGATTCAGTTGGGTTTTACATGCAGATACATATACCACAGTTGCTAATATGGGCAGTAAGTTAATGACTGAGGTAAGTTCAAGAAGCAGCAGGAGACCAAAGGGAACCTAGAATCGACCAGAGGTGGGGGTTGGTCAGAGAAGGTTTCTAAGGAATCATCAAGTGTTGACTGGCAGAGGAGGAGGCTTCACTCTAAAGAACAGCTGGAATAAAGACATAGAAGGGGAAGTCAGTCCAATGCCTCATGGAGAAAACTATAAACAATTTGGTGTTGTTGGAGTGTAAAATGTAAGGCAAGGAGAAGCAAAAGCAGAGCCTAAAGCAGTAGGCAGGGGCTAGATCAACGACAGCTATGAAAGCCATCTCAATGTATCAGGCCTTTCCTTGCTGGTTTTGTGGAGCCATTTCAGGGTTTAAGCAGGGGAGTGGCACGGCCACATTTTCCTCTTAGATCAACTTGCCTGGCAAATAGAATTAAGGGCAGATTGGAGGCAGAGAGCTTAATTAGGATGTATTTGTGGTCCAGGCAAGAGATGATTGGGGCTTGACCTAGGGCAGCCAGCATAGATTCAGAGAGGAGGATGTGGAATTAAGAAATAAATGCAGCAGGATGTGGCAATTCATGGGACAATGGGGATTAGGGTAAGGGAAGAATCAAAGCTATCAACCAGAATGAGTGATGAGTGATGGTGATGTCAACCACTGAAACAGAAAATACAGGAGCAGGTTTGTAGTACAGATGATCATGAGTTTGTTTTATAACACTTTGAGTTTGTGTTCCCTATGGTACATGCAGGGGAAATAGCCAGCAGGCAGTATAAATACAAAAGCGGGAAATTTGAAGGAAGGATCAAATTAGAGATACAGATATTAACGTATCAGGATATTAAAGGCAGTCAAAACTGTGGGAGTAGCTAAGATTCCCAAGGTAGAAGTTTCAGAATGAGAAGGAAAATGAGCTAAGGATGGAATTTAATACTCAACAGAGGCTTATAAAAGACAATATACAATAAAGGTGGCACTGCAGGGTGCCTGGGTGGCTCAGTTGGTTAAGCAACTGCCTTCAGCTCAGGTCATGATCCCAGGGTCCTGGGATCGAGCCACTTGAGCTCCCTGCTCAGCGGGAAGTCTGCTTCTCCTTCTTCTCTGCCACTCTCCCTGCTTGTACTCTCTTGCTCTTTCTCTGTCAAATAAACAAATAAAATTTTTTAAAAAATAAAATAAAAATAAAGGTGGCACCACAAGTAAATGGGAAAAGGAAAGCTATTTAATAGATGACACTGGGAAAAAGTGGCTCACTGATGAAGAAAAATAAAACTGTACTAATACACATACAAAGATTGATAAACAAACATGAAATGTTCAACTATAAACTTTTTTTTTCAACTATAAACTTAATAGATGACAAAGTAAGAGGAAATCTTTGTGAATTAAGAGAGCTTCTTAAATAAAACCTCAAAACCATATGCCATAAGACAAAACAAGTTGATTAATTTCATTTAAGGGTATCTGTTCAATGAAGAACAGCATGAACAACATAAATGCACAAATGGCAAAATGGAAGATATGTGCAATGTTGAACACTGACGAGGAAGGAATAATCAACATTTTCAAGAAACTCCTAAAAATGAATTATAAAAAGGAAGCAACTTACAGAAATAAAAAACCAAGGGCCAGCAAACAATATGAAGAGATGTATAAACTCAATAGTAACCAGAGAAATGCAAATCAGTAGGGCAATGCTCTATGGCTTAACAATCACCGGCAACAATAAAGAAGCTGGATAATGCCCAGAAAAGTAGGATACAGGGATCCGTGTACAGCGCCGATGGAGTGACGTGGTGAACCTGTTCTCTATGGCCATCCTGAAGAATTCTGCCAAACTATACAACTTAGTCAAGTTATATAAGACTACTCAGCTACTCAAGACTGCTACAAAGTGCATACTATTTGACCCATACATTACTCTTCCCGAATAATTCTGTGGGGGAAATAAGAACCTCATAAGTGTTAAAAGTTGCTATTTAAGAATAGTCACTATAGGGGCGCCAGGGTGGCTCAGTGGGTTAAGCCTCTGCCTTTGGCTCAGGTCATGATCTCAGGGTCATGGGATCAAGCCCCACAACAGGCTCTCTGCTCAGCGGGGAGCATGCTTCCCAGTCTCTCTCTGCCTGCCTCTCTGCCTACTTGTGGTCTCTCTCTCTATCAAAGAAATAAATAAATAAAATATTAAAAAAAAAAAAGAATAGTCACTATAGGGGTGCCTGGGTGGTTCAGTTGGTTAAGCATCTGCCTTTGGCTAGGGCCTTGATCCCAGGGTCCTGGGATCGAGCCTAATATCGAGCCCCACGTTGAGCCCGGCACAGGGCTCTTTGCTCCATAGGGAGCCTGCTTCTTGCTCACCCTCTCCCTGCTGCTCCCCCTGCTTGTGCTTTCTCTCTCTTTGTCAAATGAAAATATAAAATCCTAAAAAAAAAGAACAGTCACTATAGTATCATTTATAATAAAAAATTGGTAGAGCCTTACATGTCCATTAATGGGCACCTGTTAATTATAAAGTCCTCATGAACAAAAAGTACATTCAGCTTGAATGCAAAAGCACAACTTAGAGGATAAAAAAGCAATTTGACCAGTCCAGATTCCCACATTTTAGTTATGTTATAGTTCTGTCTGGCAGCAGTCACCTAACTTTTTCTATAAAGGAAAAGAAAATACATATTTTACGCTTTGCAGGCATATGGTCTCTATCACAAGTACTCAACTCTGCCATTGTAGTGTGAAAGCAGCCAGATATACTACATAAATAAATGGGCATTTATTTCCAGTAAAACTTTATTTATAAAAACATATCTGGATGTTGGATCTGGCCCATGGTTATCATTTGTCTACCCTTGCTCTTAGAGGAGAAGGAGATCTTCATACGTTCTGGTTCTGCAATGTTAGCCTTGAGTAACATTTCTTCTATCCTATTTCATCTTAGTACTATGAGAATTAAATAGCATATGTGAATACAAATTCGCCACTAAATGATATAAAAATATAGCCTGCTTTTATCATTTCCAAATGTTTCTATCATTACGTTTACTTCACTCCAGTCTTGTGACCTGCCTCTGAAGGTAAGTGTTTGATAAGCTTTTATCTGCCTGAGAAGCGTGTTAAACATTCCCAAATCATTCTACCCAATGCTGGTCTTTGTTCACAGTCTTGCAGCCATGAGTTTAATCAGTCTTATTTAAAAAGTCATCCTCAAAAAAAAAGTTATCCTCTTCAGCTCATTCCTGGATTACTCCCATTTTTATAATTTGTAGAGCTATGCAGTCACGCAGATCTTATGCATAGAAGGACTCCATGTTTGGTATGAGGGAGAAAAAATAATTTTCTCTCTACCCTCCAGGTTCTTTGCTGAGAGCCCCTATAATAAAAGACAGATTAACAAGAGAAAAATAAATAAAAGTTTAATACTATGTATACTTCCTGTATATATGGGAGGGACCCAGAAAAACTCAGTAACTCCCCCAAATGACTCAAATTACCACTTTAAACATCATCTCCAGCTAAAGACAAAGGGAGGGGGAAGCTAGTTTCAGGAGATGACCAGGCAAAGGACAGTTGACAAGGGTAAGGTCATTATGCAGATCTAAGTCCTTGCCCTCTCCGTTGAAAAGAGTTTCTAGGGGCGCCTGGGTGGCTCAGTCCTTAAGTGTCTGCCTTTGGCTCAAGTTATGATCCTGGGGTCCTGGGATCGAGCGTGACACTGGGCTCCCTGCCCAGCAGGAAGCCTGTTTCTCCCTCTTCTACTCTCCCTGCTTCACCCTCTCCCACTTCCTTGCTTATATTCCCTCTCTCGCTCTGTCAAATAAATAAAATCTTTAAAAAAAAAAAAAAGAGTTTCTAGAGATTTAGTCATCTTCCTTTTCCTGGTACAGGCAGAGAGACACCCTTACAAATGGAAATTTATCTTATAAATGTAAATGTATCTTACAAACGGGTAACTTTTACTCAGTTTCAGGGTTTCTCCTGCATTTTTTGTTTATTGAAAATAATCAGCTGAAGATAATCTTACGCCTAAGAGGCATATTTGGGAGTGGCAAATTCTGCACCCCTCACTGGTTTAATGTTCTGTCTTTAATTTCTTAATTTTTGAACAAGAGACACTGCATTTTTCACAAATTATGTAGCTAGTCCTACTCTTATACACCAAGAAGAAAAATTAATTTCCCATTCCATATTTATAATACCTTCAAGACATAAAATGTTTGATGATAAGAAAACTTAAATGACCTCTATTCCTATGGATAGCTCCACAGAAATGTTTCCTATATTCTTTTATCTCTTGAGTCTAGTCTGCCTCAATGAAAAGAAGGAAAACTCTTTAAATTATGTTAGGTTTATAGAACCCCCCCAAACTGACAGAAATAAAACAACAGATTACAGATGCTTAGCTGGAAATATTAAAGGTTATTTTTGTCCTCTTACTGGAGATATAAAAATACTTGATCCATAAAGGTAATCTTTTTTTTTTTTTTTAAGATTTTTATTTATTTGAGAGAGATAGAGTGAGAGAGAACATGAGAGGGGAGAAGGTCAGAGGGAGAAGCAGACTCCCAATGGAGCCGGGAGTCTGATGTGGGACTCGATCAAGGGACTCCGAGATCATGACCTGAGCCGAAGGCAGTTGCTCAACCAACTGAGCCACCTAGGCGCCCCGCCATAAAGGTAATCTTAATAAATATTTTTTTCCTGTTATGATAGTATTGAGAATTTAAAATCAAGTCATAATTATATACTATCTGCATAGTTATAAATAACTTAGTTATTTTGTGGTCAAAATGCAAATACATACTTTTAAAGTACTAAATTAAACTCTTCCTAGGAATTCACTTTGCTATTCAAATAGAAAACAAGAGGGTGCTGGTTTGAATGTGAGGGACCGCAAAATATGTACAGGGGTTCAGGACAGACTCCCCCCCCCCCGCCCCCAGAATGTGCCACTTTGACATGTGGATTACTTTGAGCTGAAGGCACTTGAGACCCTGCAGGCTCAAGAGAAACTTTTGCCCTCTCTTAACCACAGAGAAGAAACAGATTGGGGTTCTTTTCCGGAATAAGGGTCATTAACAGAGATAAATTTTATCAGAGTGACCCATCTGTATGACAGAGCAAACTCCAAATTACCAAACATCTGCTCTTATCACTGTGAAGTGCATTCCTTTCTTCTAAAATCCCAGACCTCCTACCCCCCTCTCCTTAGTTCAGAATGATGTAAATACTTCATTTTGCCTGTTTTTGTTATTTCCATTTATGTGGATTCCCCATACCTATACCTATTAAATTGAATTTTTCTCCTGTTATCTGTCTCATGTCAATTTGTTTCTTAGTCCAGCTAGAAGGACCTTTGAAGAGACAGGAATTCTTGCTTTCCAACATATGTTACCCTAAAATATGCCATTTTGGCCTGTGGATTATTTTGAGTTTAAGGCAATGGACACCCAGAAGACTCAAGAAATTTTTACCTCTCCGTTAACTACCCTAAAGAATTTAGATAGGGGGGGGCGCCTGGGTGATTCAGTTGGTTAGGCAACTGCCTTCAGCTCAGGTCATGATCCCGGAGTCCCGGGATCGAGTCCCACATCGGGCTCCCAGCTCCATGAGGAGTCCGTTTCTCACTCTGACCTTCTCCCCTCTCATGCTCTCTCTCACTCTCTCTCTTTCCTAATAAATAAATAAATAAAATTAAAAAAAAAAAAAAGAATTTAGATAGGGGGCCTGCCCTAGAAAGAGAGCTATTGCCAGAGATAACTTTTTATCTGAAAGATCTGTAAGGCAGAGCAAACACCTAATTAACAAACATCTGCTTTTCTTATCAGTCTGTGAATTATCCTCCTCCCATTTGAAGCCCCAGGCTCCCATGCCATTCTTTTTTTTTTTTAAGATTTTATTCATCTATTCATTAGGAAAGAGAGAGAGTGAGAGAGAGAAGGTCAGAGTGAGAAGTGGACTCCCCATGGAGCTGGGAGCCCGATGTGGGACTCGATCCCGGGACTCCGGGATCATGACCTGAGCCGAAGGCAGTCGCTCAACCAACTGCGCCACCCAGGGGCCCAACTCCCATGCCATTCTTTAGCTCAAATGACTAAGCCTCATTCTAAGCCTAAACTGACTGACTTGTCCTTGGGTCAAGGACTTGTTCCTTGTTCTTATGGGGCAAGGAACTTGTTCTTATGGGGCTCCCATACATATGCAATTAGTTTTTCTCCTGTTAATCAGTTTTACATCAGTTTACCAGACAAAGAACCTAAAAAGGTAAAGGAAAAATTTTTCCTCTCCAACAAATGCTTCAGTATCATATTGATACTGTCTGGCACACAGAGTAGCATCAGTTGATTGTGTTTGCCCAGAAAGTATGAACAATGATTGCATCTAGCTGCTAGTGGGACCCGGGCATTGCTTAAGAGTAGCAGCAAGGTTTCAGTGGTCTGCCTTTGGTTGCTGAAGGAGCAGAGCAGGGCTAACTCCGTTTTGCGCTATACCCTCCATCTTGTGTATAACCCCCACATGACCTGCTTCTGAGAAAAACCACAGAATGTCAGAATATTGCCTAGCCTGCCCTTGAGCTAGTTTGGCCCAGCCTGCCTTTGTTAGTTTAAGTTAGCCAATAGGAATGCAGGACCCCTAACCACCAAAGAATGTAAACCCCGCCTTTTGCCCACCAAACTCAGGAGCCAATTCTGACCAGAGTGATAGGCTAGTTCAAACAGCTACTGTAGGGTAAATTGCAATTCAATCGGCCACCTGCGTGTGACCTAACATGACTATGCAACTTTCTGTGTGTGTTACAATCTCATTGGCCACTGGCCCCTATAAAACTGCTGTACCTTTTGAAACTCACGCTTTTTCTCTGCATTACACTGCTGCGTCGGTGAGTGTGGGGGATCGAGCCCGGGCTAGCCCGAATAAAGGCTCTTTGTTTTTGCATCGGACTTGGACTCGGCTCCCTGGTGGTCTTTGGGGATCTCAAAATCTGGGCATAACAGTTGCCAATTCACACTGACCAGTTTCCAGCACTCTACAATGAGGTATTCAAAAGTAAACAGAGAACTGCATTGTTTCCTTTAAAGGGAGGGCTACTTTTTGATTTATTTATAATGGGGATAAAATATCCTTTCTTCAAAGAAAGCATATTTAGGTACAATGAACCAATTCACTTTTTGTAAGTAGCTTACAAGTCGAGGGAAGAAAAAACAATATGACTTCAGTAGTGTTTTATTCATAACAAAAGTTGTTTAAAATTAAGTTTCTACAGTCAGGTAAGCCAATATTTGCTGGTGAAGTAACCCCAGAAATTTTAACCCAAGATTCACTCTGGGCTATTTATGAGAAGAATGATCTAACCTAATTACAGACATTGTATACAAATATGTACATATGCATAAATGCACATATATATTTAGACACCTTCATAAAATATACACACATATATGCACATAGTAGCTGTGAATATTTAATTTTTCCTGATCATGTTATATAAAAAGCATTTCTCAGTTATGACTGTTTCTTTACAATTTATAATATTCCCACTGCTTGCCATATGAATATCCATAAGTAGCATTTTTTTAAGATTTTCTTTGTATATTTGACAGAGAGAGAGAGAGAGAGAAAGCACAAGCAGGGGGAGCAGCAGAGGAAGAGGGGGAAGTAGGCTCTCTGCTGAGCAGGAAGCCCAATGTGGGGCTTGATCCCAGAACCCTGGGATCATGACCTGAGCTGAGGGCAGCCTTCCCCATAAGTAGCATTTCTAAAATTTATATGTGTGTCTCCCTTCCTCCTATTCCAGATTTTTTACAATTTACTTGAAAATGTTAATTTCTTTGTGAAAGCACAAATAGTGTCCATTTAACTAATTAGAAGACTTAGCTGACAAAAAGTAGTTAGTCTAGAATTTCCTTTAGTATAGCTTTGGATATGGAGGAAGACTCTCAGCAAATGGGTTTAAATCAGTCTGTTTTGAATATTTAAAACTTTAGAAAATATTGGAGCATTCAGACCTTGAGATGGATTCATCCCATCGTTTATTACAGAAATCCAAGTTTCTATATATCTCACGGTTGTTTGATAGAACTTTTATCTTTTAGGAAAGAAGCTAGTAAAAATGAATAGCTTTTATCCTGAGTCTCTGACCTGAGCAGGGAGTCTCTGCTTTCTGAAAAGTCATTTTTATCTGGCATTTTCCTATCTAAACTTTCCATTAATATCTACCATGTATGGTGCTCATTATAAAGACATGTAGCTTCTGAGTCTTCAAAAAAAAAATTTTTTTTTTTAATTTTACTGTGTCTGTCAGATGTTTAGTATTTTTTGGATTTTAGGCTTTGAAAATTACTATTCCATGTATGATATACCATAATTCTTGATAATGTAGCATACATTTGCTAATCATGCCAGATAATAAAGGAGTGTTGTATTCCCATAAGAAATTACACAAAACAGCACTCATTTCCATCATTTATGATTAAGGGTAAGTTATACAGGCTAAATATTTTTTATTACTCTGGCTCAAAATTAATTTTAGCTGGGATGAGGAGCTGATCCATTTCTTTATTTTTTTAATTAAAATTTTATTTATTTATTTGAGAGAGGGAGAGAGAGAAAGCAGGAGCAAGGGGGACAGGAAGAGGAAGAGAGAGAAGCAGACTCCCCACTGAGCAGGGAGCTCAATGCAGGACTCGATCCCAGGACCCTGAGATCATGACCTGAGCCGAAGGCAGAGGCTTAGCTGACTGAGCCACCCAGGCACCCTGATCCATTTCTTTAAATATAGTTTTAACTTATACATACTACAGAGTTTATATGAAAAAAACTTTAAAACTCTACTGCAGAGCACAAAAAAGGAGAGAGAACTGGAATCAACTTAAAAATATATCCATTTTTTCAATGGAAAGAGTCAATATCTTAAAAATATCAATTCTTTACTACTTCTATCAGAAACCAAAGCATGGTAAAATGACTATAATGAAAACGTTTGATTCTGGCACCTGAAAGATAGACCAAGGTAACAAAATAGAATATGGAAATAGAGTAAAATAATTCAGGGATTTACTAAATCATAGAAGTAACATCTTATATCAATGGAGAGACTATGGATTAGTCAATAAATATTAGAACAACAAGATACCTGTCTGGGGAAAAAGTAAAATGAATTCATTTCTCACTCCCCACAACAAAATAAATCCAAGATATGTTAAAGATTTAAATTTAATAAAAATTAAAACAAAATATACAGGAAAACTCAAACTTGTCTTTTTATTTTTTATTTTTTTTAAAGATTTTATTTATTTATTTGACAGAGAGATAGAGATTACAAGTAGGCAGAGAGGGGGAAGCAGGCTCCCTGCCAAGCAGAGCCCAATGCGGGGCTTGATCCCAGGACCCTGATATCATGACCTGAGCCAAAGGCAGAGGCTTTAACCCACTGAGTCACCCAGGTACCCCTCAAACTTGTCTTTTTAAAAAGCATAATCTTGGGGCACCTGGATGGCTCAGTGGGTTAAAGCCTCTGCCTTTGGCTCAGGTCATGATATCAGGGTCCTGGGATCAAGCCCCGCATCGGGCTCCCTACTTGGCGGGGAGTGTGCTTTCCCCTCTCCCTCTGCCTGCCTCTCTGCCTCCTTGTGATCTCTCTCTCTCTCTCTCTGTCAAATAAATAAAACTAAAAAATAAATAAATAAAAAGCATAATCTTGAGTAGGAACGGATTTTCTAATTAAGATGCAAAACCCTGATGTCAAAAAACCGTGGCCCTTAACTTTGGCCGCACATTAGAATTAGCTGAGGATCTTGTAAAAACTTTCAATTCTTGAACTCCCCCCCAGACAAAATGATTCAGGACCTCTGGGGATGGGGCCCAAATCTCTGTTTTTGTTTTGTTTTTTTGTTTGGTTGATTGATTAATATTTTTTAATGCTCTATGGGTGATTCTGATACATGGTTAGACTTGAGAAAATTGCCACAAAATAAGACCTTGGGATTATCCCCACTCTGGAAACTATTTCAGATATTCTTTGCTAAGAGGGGCCCAATTGCCATTTTCATTTTGCAGCTGCCACCTTCCTCTCTCACAGGCTTAGTGCTTTCATAGCCTTCTCTCACAAACAAAAGGACAGATCCTTTCCATTCTCAGAATGCTGAAAATCTTTTAAGTGTCTTTCAGTAGGGCTGATGGCAGAAAACAGAAGCATGCTCAAATTAGGTCATTTGAGAAAAGTTTAATAAAGAATTTGCAAAGAGATGGAATCATTCATATATTGGTTGTGGTGGTGATTACATGAGAATCTACACATGTGACAGAATTTTATAGAACCATATTTAAAAAAAAATCAGTAACTTTGAAAACTGATGTAATCCTAGTAAGGTTTATAGTCCAGTAAATAGTATGATATCAACATAAATTTCCTTATTTTGATACTCTTTCCTTTGTAAGATGTTATCATTGGGGGAAGCTGGGGAAAGGTACACAGAATCTCTCCATACTATTTCTGCAAGTTCTTGTGAGTCTATAAATTTTTCCAAAATAAAGAGTTAAAAAGAGAGACCATATATGAGGATGTAAGTGAAGAGCAGGAAAATCACACAAGGGATGCTGTAGCAACCAGAATTCAACATTTGGGCCCAGTTTCCCACTCCCAGGCCTGAAAAAACAAAAGGAATCATTGGGAATGGGAGTGGGGAGGTGGGAGAGAGAGAGAGAGAGAATGAACACAAGCTGTATGAAAAGGGCTATCTGACAGGTGCGGTGACCTTGAGACAAGGGATGTCAAGTGGGCTAAGACATGGCATTCATTGAAACTGGGCCCTGGTCCATTGTCTGAAATTGATCAAAATTAGTCTGGGGGCATGAGAGGAATTGTAAAGTTTAGAATAGCCACTAGAAGGAAATTTATGAAGCAGGGTAAAATTTTACAAGGAGTCAATCTAGGAAAAGTAAGTAATTATCAAACACATTTGTTATCATCTTTTAAGCAGTAATAAATCTAACAAGCATTATATGATTGTATTAGTTGGGAATCTCCAGGGAAACAGATTCAATAGGATACATGCATGTATAGAAAGATGTATTATAAGGAATTGGCTCATGTGATTATGGAGGTGGGGAAGTCCTAAGATCTATAGCTGGCAAACTGGAGACCAATGTCTAGTTCCAGTCCGAGTTTGAAGGCCTGAGAACTAGTACAGCTGATGGTGTAAATTCCAGTCTGAAAGCTGGCATTCTCAAGAGCCAAAAAAAACTGGATGTCTTAATTCAAGTCCAAAGGCTAGAAGGAACTTCCCAGCTCAAAACAGTCAGATCAGAGTCCTGTCTTACTTGTGTGAGAGTCAGCCTCTTTGCTCTGTTCCGACCTTCATCTGATTAGATGAGGCCCACTCATATATGAAGCACAATCTGCTTCAGTTAGTCTGTCAATTCAAATGTTAATCTCATCAAGAAATCTCTTCACAGACACACCCAAATATCTGGGCACCCGGTGGCCCAACCTGACGCATACAATTAACCATCACAATTATGGACATGCAAATTTTTCTTACCAAGGAGTAAACTCATCAGAATAGATAGTTGAATGTCCCATTACTTTGTTTCACTCACAGTGAGATAGTATGAATAATAAAACCCTTGGATATAGTCACTGAAAGAGTCTGATAAACATTTTTTTTTCTTTCAGGCTAGCCATCCTTTCTGCAGGTGCAAAAAAAAAAATCATTGAATTCAAATATATTTTGCCTTGAGTAATAAGTTGGAAATGTGCTCACTGGCCTGAGACTTTCATCTATGTTTTCAGTTGGCCCCAGTAGGAGTGTACTCATACGTGCATGTTACATTCCAACAGCAATCAACCTGATATAAACCACACGGAGCTCTTAATCCAAAAAGTGGTGACTCAGAAAGGCAACACTCTGGGAACGTATATTGCCTGTGCTTTTGTAAACCAAATGTTACTTAACTTTTTTTAGAAGAGCTGGTACCTAACCTTGAATCCCACTGTGCATGCCACAAACTACAACCAAGATATGACTCTTGACACAACTGCCACTTTTGCACACAAGGGGCTATAGGCTTCCTTCTGGATCCTCCATCACCAGGGAAGGTAGACTGAGATCACACACTTAAGATATCTTTAGTATATAAAAAAAAAAAGCCAGGTACCCAGTATATGCATGGAAAGGAATATTTGTTCATTTAGTCAACTGGTATTTACTGAGCACCTACTATGCACCTGGAATCATGACATGCTGGTATCTGATGGAAGAGTCCTTTCAGGTAAAGGGAGTAGAAAGTACTAGGAAGCCAGACCATGTAGGGCCTCCTTCTAGTCCACAGTTATTCAGAGTGAGATAAGAAGCCAAATTCAATTACCTTTTGAAAAGAAAAGAAAAGAAAAGAAGGAAGGAAGGAAGAAAGGAAGGAAAGAAGGAAGGAAGGAAGGAAGGAAGGAAGGAAGGAAGGAAGGAAGGAAGGAAGGAAGAAGAAGAAAGAAAAAAAGCTTTTTATTTTTAACGTAAAACATAAATAATTAAATTATTTTAAAGATTTTATTTATTTATTTGACAGAGAGAGAGAGCATGAGCCAGGAGGAGAAGCAGAGGGAGAAGCAGACTGCCCACTGAGCAGGGAGCCCACTGTGGGGCTTGATCCAGGATCCCTGTTATCATGACCTGAGCCAAAGGCAGATACTTAACCACTGAGCCACCCAGCTGCCCCTGATTAAATTCTTTTTAAGATAATAATGTTTAGAAAAAGTTTTTTTTTTTTTTTAAGATTTTTTGTTTATTTATTAGAGAGACTGAGAATGAGAGGGGAGAAGGTCAGAGGGAGAAGCAGACTTCCCACAGAGCCGGGAGTCCGATATGGGACTCGATCCCGGGACTCCGGGATCATGACCTGAGCCGAAGGCAGTCGCTTAACCAACTGAGCCACCCAGGCGCCCTAGAGAAAGTTTTAAACGAACTGAAGAAACTTAGTGTTTCCCATCTGTGTCCACACATCCTAAGGTGACTCCCAATGAGTCACACCCTTGTATAATCCCTCTACCACCACCCCATGGGGTATGAGTGGGAACTGTCACTTGCTTCTACTGAACTGAATATGACAAATGTGCAGGGATGGCACTCTTATGACTACTTTTTGTTACAGAAGTTTCCATCTTAGCAGAGTGGAGGCCTTGAGGAAGCAGTCACCTTGTGACCTGCCTTATGGAGAGGGCCATGGGGCACGGAGCTGTGGGAGGCCTTGAGAAACTGAAGCCAGTCTCCAGCTTCTAGTAAGAAGCTCAGGGTCTCAGTTCTACCACCACAAGGGTCGGAATTCTGCCAACAATACACAAGCTTGGAATAGGACCCCAAACTCCAGGTGTTTTTCTTACCAAGGAGTTCTGCACCAACTGACACCTTGATGGCAGCCTAGTGAGACGCTGAGCAGAGAAACTAGGTAGGACCTGGACTCCTGACTCTCAGCAACTGAGATAATACACGTGACTTGTTGTAAGTCCCTATGTTCGTGGTATTTTGTTATAGCAAGGAAAGCGAATACATGCTCTAACCAACGCTTTCTCCTTAAGTTTAAGTAAAATTGTTTTTCCAACCTTCCTGGAGCCAATTCTCTCTTGGGAATTGTTCAGGAGCTCAGGAACATTAACCAGTCCACTACCAAAAACCCTCTTGGCTTCTCATAACCCCCAGTTTCCTTGTGAATATTCCTACTGCCACAGAGAGATTGTCAGCGAGGAACACTGATGATAGAAGTGGGAGACAGTGTCTAGGTGTCAGCATTCTGCTGTGAGAATGTACTTTTCTTCTTTCGTATCCTCATGCTCTCTGCTTTGATGGCTCTCTTGGTTTTCTTAAAGGAATTCATGTCTGAAATCACCTGTGTTGATGCTAACTAAGTAAACAGGCCAGTGTTCTCCATTTCCAATGAAGACTAGAGTTTATCTGATAGATTCTTTGACACAGAACAGGCACAGAATAGCCCCAGCATGAAGCGCAGAGTTTTCCAAGAAGTAAAACAATGAGATAAATCAGATTGCCCCTAAATCATGTGCCAAAGTAACAATCCAGACAAAAGCAGAATATTCGGAGGATCAAGATTGTAATAACGGGACAGGGCCTGAAGGGATGGAGTGGACACTATTAGTGCCCTACCCAGATCCTAGGTACTGGCTGGGACATCAGTCCTCCAGCATTTATGACTATCAGCTGCTAAATAGGTCACAGCCTCCCCTTTCTAAAATTGGTTTTGGTCAAAAGGAAGCTGACTTACCCAGGACATTTTACACACACACACACACACACACACACACACACACACACACAAAAGAGAGACAGCCCACAGTCAATGATTGTTGCGGACATGCATCTATTTTTTATTTATTTATTTTTCTTATTTTAAAGATTTTATCTATTTATTTAACAGAGGGGGAGAGAGAGAAAGAGAGAGAACAAGCAGGGGGAGGGGCAGAGGGAGAGGGAGAAGCAAGCTCCCCACTGAGCAGGGAGCCCAATGCGGGACGCGATCCCAGGACCCTGGGATGGTGACCTGAGCTGAAGGCAGATGCTTAACTGACTGAGCCCCCCAGGCGCCCCATGGATCTATTTTTAAAAGGCAAGTCCTTTGCTACTATATGGGTATATAAAACCACACTGTGGTGCTACTCATGTTCTAGAGGTCCCTGTTTGATCACGCGAAAGCTGGTCCTCAGCTGAGACCACATTTAGTGCTTTCCTGCTTTCCCTACTCATCTTCTCCTAAGAGCACTCTTTCAGGAAACCGTTTGCACAAGAATCACCACCTCAGGTTCTGTTTGCAGGAAACCTAATCTAAGACAGAAGAGCTTCTTGGATGCTGGCAGTGTTCTATTTCCTTTTTTTTTTTTTTTTCTCATTTGACAGCTTTAGGAGATACAATTTATGTACCATACAATTCATATATGTAAAGTGTATAATTCAGGATTTTTTAGCATTTTCAGGGGGTTGTATGGCCACCATCACCATCTCACTTTGAAACATTTTCTTTACCCCTAAAAGGAACCGGGTACCCATTAGCTGGCACTCCTCATTCCCAAACTCCCCTCCCATCCAACCCTAAGCAATCACCAGTCCATTTTGTATCTCTACTGATATTGCCTATTCTGGACATTTTATGTAAGTGTCATTATAATATGTCATCTTTTGTGACTGACTCCTTCCACAAAGCATAATGGCTATAAAAAAAAAAAAAGGACAGGGATGTTATTGTTGACAATAACACTTGTTCTCAAGCTCATCCTTGTTGTAGCACATATCCACACTTCGTTTCTTTTTATTGCTGGATAATATTCTATTCTACGCATATGTCATATTTTATTTATCCATTCATCTGATAATAGACGTTTGGGTTATTTTTTGCTTCTTAATTAGAAATGATGCTGCTATAAACATTTATGTGGACATATGTTTTCATTTCTCATGGACATATGCCTAAGAATGGAACTGCAGAGTCACATGGTAACTTACTTTCAACTTTTCCAAAGTTTAAAGTCAAACTCTTTTTCCAAAGTGGCTGTACCAAATTACATTCCCACCAGCCCCATATGGGGACTCCAATTTCCCCACATCCTTACCAACATTTGTTACTGTCCACTTTTTAAGTTATTATTATAGCCATCCTAGGGGGAGGCAAGTAGTATCCCCCTGTGGTTTGATGTGCACTCACCTAATGGCTAATGCTGGTAAGCATCTCGTATGTGATTATTGGCCATTTGTATATCTTTTTTGGAGAAATGTCTATATAAGTCCTTTGCCCATATTTTAATTGTGTTGTCTTTTATTATTTAGTTGTAGTGCTCTTAATATATTCATTATATATAAAGATGTACATGTATATCTTTATATATTCTACATACAATTTCATCAGATAAGTGATTTGCAAATATTTTTCATCATTCTTTGGGTTGTCTTTTCACTTTCTTGATAATATTGTTTAATGTTGTTTCTTTTTTTTTTTTTTTTTAATGTTCTGTTTCTTGACCTGGATGTGGTTACATGAGCATATTCACTTTGTGACAATTTATAAAAATGTGCACTTTTCTTCCAAATCTTTGCTCAGGTCTAGTCAAGTGAGGGCAGCAGGAGCCTCTCCTTTTCCTTTTTAGAAGAGATTTTTCCAAAATTCAGATTTACAAGGGAAAATGTGGGGTTAGAGCTAGTTCTTTGGATATTGTGATTCTTTTAAAAAATATTTCATTTATTTGCTTGAGAGAGAGAGAGAATGAGGGAGAGCATGAGAAGGGAGAGGGGAGAGGCAGAGGGAGAGGGAGAAGCAGACTTCCCTCTGAGCAGGGAGTCAGATGTGGGGCTCGATCCCAGGACCCTGAGATCATAACCCAAGCAGAAGGCAGGTGCTTAACCCACTGAGCCACCCAGGTGCCCCTGGATATTGTGACTCTTATATATAGCTATTGTGTCCTGTCTTCAGTAAGATCTGTCTGCCTGCCCTTTGGAGAACAGCCAGGAGGAAAGCAAAAATGGGAGACTAGTGAGCATGCTTTCTCTTCAGCTCAGGGCATGCGGAGATGCTCCATATCTCTGGGATTCTGAGACATAAAATCTCCTCAGGGCTTTGGGTCTTTAGGAAAGACCATGCCCATCACAGACATTCAAGTTTGCCTTTGTGATGCACACGCTAACTTACCACCAAGGTCTTTGAATCTTCAAATACTTCAGTGATACCGACTTGTATGGACTTGTAACGACACTGTCCTTCATTGATCTAGTCTAGTTGTATTCAAACTGTTGTTTAATAATGGACTCCAATAAAACCAACCTGCTCTGGTTGCAGCTGGGGGATTCAGAGCCCAGTTTGAAAACCACTACAATGTAGTAAATATTAACAGTGAGCATGGCCATGATCTGTAGCAGTAGCCTGTACAAAATGACTGTGGATGATCACAAATAGGTAAAAAGACATTGTCTAAAATATTTAGAGGAAAGATGCAGGTGAGAGGTAGTGTTAGTTTAGCAGAAATATCAAGGATGCTGGATCCTAGCTCTCCCTCCATCTGGGCTGGCTCCAAATCTTTAAGATTTGGAGCTTCTACTAAAACATATCTATAAGAGTAAAATTACAAACATCCAAAATGCTAACAACAGGAATTTAAAAATGCTCACTATAGATCTGCATATTAACTATATATTATTTTGAAAATTTACAATAGAAGGTTAAGTAAAAAGGGCAGACATGCAAATTTCAAGTACATTCTTTTTTTTCTTCTTTTTTTTGTCTTCCAAGTGCATTCTGAAGGACTGTGTAAAATGTGTGTAGAAATAAGAACAAAGACAAAAACAAAATTCACAAAGGAGAACCAGACTGTTTTGTTACTAGGGTGATTTATAAGGAGTTCTTCAATTTTTTCAATAACATTCCTTTTAATACTAAATTATCTTTTAATTTAAAAAGCCTCAAAAAAGCCTTAATCTTTTCTGAAAGATAAATTATAAAAATAAAAAGATAAAATGTGAGGGAACATATATGCTATAAGAGTAAAAGTGTTTTCTGAAGTGTCAAGCAGAAGAAGAGGTGTTTTCACTCATTGTTCTTTGGGCCAAGGGCAGGCCACCCCAAGAGGAGCCACTTTGGCATAAAGATCATCTTGAGTTAAAAGCAATCAAAACCCAGCAGATTCAGGAAAAGCTCTTAACCTCCCCCTCAACTGCCTGCTTGGACTGAGAAGACAGCTATTCAGAGAGAGACTCCTCTTCACCTAGGGAACTCATCTGCATAATAGGGCAACCTTTGTTTCCCAAACATCTCCTTTCACCCAGACTCTTATACCTCTCTTTAGCCCACATAAGCCTCTTGTTGCCTCAGTGTCTTTAGAATTTCATTTCTGTGTGGCTTCCCCACACTTATGGAAATAAATTTTATTTTCTCCTGTTAATGTGTTTCATATCAATTTGATTCTTAGTCCAGCTAGAAGGATCTTGAAGGGCAGAGGAAATTCCTCCTTCACAGCTCCATTGGCATCATTAAGATGGAAAATAAAAAGTTCCCGGGAACAACTGCTGGAGCCATGGGGATCCCAGCTGGAAATTTCATAACTGCTTTCTTTCAAGACAATATACAGAGGAATTGTGAGTATCAAAGACAACTTCACAAGTGATAAGTTCTGTATGTTTCAGAATACCCATAAAATTGCTTCCTTAAATCACCACAGTTTATATGAGAATTCTCCGTACTCAAATAATCATGTTATTTTCTAGCACAGATTTTTGTTTAACCTTCATTTTGAAATATTCATAATTGGCTTACTGATTCTCCTGAGTGTCTCTTATATATCACTTGCTGGGAATCTAGCCAACGTTTATGAATTTTATTTTCTTTTTTGACTAACGTGGGGAAGGAAAACTCATTTCTCCTTCACCCTTCTAGGTTTGTGGCTGAGATACCCCTGTAATAAAAAAACAAATTAACAAGAGAAAAACAAAGGTTTAACAACATATACACTTCCTGTATACATGAAAACTGAGGAAAACCAGAAAACTGAGTGTCTCCCCAAAATGTCCCCAAATGTCCCAAGCTGCCACCTTTAAATATCTCCAGCTAAAGACAAAGGAGACGTTGGGGGGTGAGGCAGCCAGTTCACGGAGGCTACCAGGCACAGCAAAGCAAACAAGGGTTTGGTTGTTATGCAAATTGAAGTACAAGCCTTCTCGATTGATAAGAGTTTCAAGAGATTTAAAGTCATCCTTCTCTTTATTACAAGTGAGGATTTGCCTTACAAATGTCAATGTCTTTTACAAAAGAGTAACAGCAGTGCTTTCAGAGCTCTTCCTATGTCAGCTGTTTCTTAAAAATTCAGCCTAAAATAATCCTTATGCCAAAAGGCCTATTTTGGGGTGGTATGTTTTGCTCCCCTTCACTAATAAGCAATACCTTTAAACATTTTTAATTTAATTTAATTTATTTATTTGACAGAGACATAGCGAGACAGGGAACACAAGCAGGAGGAGTGGGAGAGGGAGAAACAGGCTCCCAGCCGAGCAGGGAGCCCGAAGCGGGGCTCGATCCCAGGACCCCGGGATCATGACCTGAGCCGAAGGCAGACACCTAACGACTGAGCCACCCAGGCACCCCAATATCCTTAAACTTGAGAAGCTTTAGCAAAGTGGGTGGACCAGCAGGTTTCTAAAAACATAATACAGCCACCAGATTGGCACTGTTCCGCTTAATTTAGGAAGAGTCAGGAGAGAGCCTTAGGGGAATTTGAAAGAGCAAAAGGACCAATATGACAATCTCAAATTACTAACACCTTCTGTTTTGAAAGTGAAAGGTTATTTGTTTTTAACCAACGGATCAATGGATTAACTTCTGAACTAATTTGGGAGAAGAAAGGAACATTTGCAAACCACCCCCTTTCACAACGTTCTATAACTAAGGTTTTTTTGGGTTTTGTTTTCTTTTTACCTCAAAGAAAACTGAAAGACCAATTTAGGATCTTTTGACTCTGCTGAATGTGTTGGAGATCTTTTTTTTTTTTTCCTTTTTCCTTACTTGAAGTATAGTTGACACACAGTGTTACCTTAGTTTCAGGTATATTGTTTGAGATCTTTTATTCAGTTTTTACAACTCTCTTTAAAAAGCTTCTACACTGGAAAAAAATTCCATAATTAAGAATCTCAGGGGCGCCTGGGTGGCTCAGTTGGTTAAGCGACTGCCTTCGGCTCGGGTCATGATCCCGAAGTCCCGGGATCGAGTCCCATATCGGACTCCCGGCTCTGCGGGAAGTCTGCTTCTCCCTCTCACCTTCTCCCCTCTCATTCTCAGTCTCTCTCTCTCTAGTAAATAAATTTTAAAAATCTTAAAAAAAAAAAAAAAAAGAATCTCAGAATCAAGAGCCTTCCCTCCATCCCCAAGCAAAAGGTGCATGTCTTACGTGTACACATTTTACAGACAGGCTCACTTTCTCTCTACTTTTTCCTCGTTGTTTATCTCCCCATCTAACTGTCCATCTTTACTCTGGCCCTGAGTCAGGGTATTTACGGACCAGAAATAAGATCACCCTCAACATGGAAACATAGAAGTAGAAGACGTTGAAGGAATCAGAAGCCAAGCTGAGTTCTTGGGCAAAAAGATAGCAGAAGAGAGTAGATAAATGGTCTCATGGTGTGATCTTAAGGATTACTTCATATTTTCCGGAAGGCCAGAGAAAGTTCCTGGTTCTGATAAGTAGTTTTAATTTAAGCCAGTGAAGTCCAACCCAATAAAGTACCATCCCTTCTACTGTCAGAAGACCCTTCTTTAGTGTGATGGCTGATGGAAAGGGGGATGTTTTTTATCTATTATGAGGCCAGTAGGTGAGGTAAATGTCAGTGTCAGTCTAGAGAAATTTGTCCAGGATAGTTTGTCAAAGCCAGGGTACCAAAAGCAAGAACTCAGGAAGCAGGGATGATGAATCTGAGGAACAGGTCCCATCAAGCAAATGAGAAGAGTCTGGAAGTCTAGAAAGAGGAGTAGAATGCCCTAGTTGGGCCCTGTTTGAATGGGTGGAACAGCTCCATTTGATGGATAAATAGAAAACCTAAGGGAACTTTGAATGTCTATGTGGATAACTGCTCATTCTAGTTGGGTTCAAAAGAGGACTTAAAAGACCATGGAACTGGGACACCTGAATGGCTCAGTGGGTTAAGCGACTGCCTTCGGCTCGGGCCATGATCCCAGGGTCCTGGGATCAAGTCCCACATCGGGCTCCTTGCTCGGTGGGGAGCCTGCTTCTTCCTCTATCTCTGCCTGCCACTTCCCTGCTTGTGCTCTCTCTGACAAATAAATAAATAAAATCTTGGAAAAAAAAAAGACCATGGAACTTAGGAATTGAGGGTATCAACAACATCAAGAGATTGTTACAAAACAAAATTCAAATGAGTAACCTTTAAAGATCTTAGTGGCTTTATTCAGTGAATCACTGAATAGTGAATCACTACCATCTACTAGATAGAAAGGAACACTGAAGAAATAAACAAAATGGAAGACTTATAGGCAGAAGGGGGTACAGAATAAGGAAAGATTGGATTTCTTTGGGGGATGGAAAGGGTCTATCAGGTGGCAGGTGGATTATATCACCAGGAAATTCCAGATTTACTGGTTTAAGATCACATTCCTGAAAGAGGCTGAAACTGCAGTTAGGTTAGATATTAAGTTTTGGTTTGGTGACATGAGCTTAGTACGTGGGCCTGTTGTTTCTTTTTTAACAATACTTATTCATGAATCATTCTTTTTTTTTAAGATTTTATTTGTTTATTTGATTTGTTGATTTGTTCATTTTATTTGTTTATTTTATTTGTTTATTTGACAGAGAGAGACAAGCAGAGGGAACACAAGCAGGGGGAAAGGGAGAGGGAGAAGCAGGCTTCTTGCTGAGCAGGGAGCCCGATGTGAACCTCAATCCCAGGACCCTGGGATCATGATCTGGGCCGAAAGCAGATGCTTAATGACTGAGCCACCCAGGCGCTCCTCATGAATCATTCTAGGAACAAGTTCCCAACCCCCTCTTTATTTCCTAAACATGGACAATGAGGTGATTTCATGAATGCATGAGTAGCTATGTAGTAGTGGCTAAACAAACTAGTCTCCTAATGAGTAGCTCATAAACGTGTGTTTGCTTCAGTTTCAGTTGTCTCAAGACTATTTATGCATCTGTATTGGGTATTAGTCAAAACTCACTTTGAAAAAAAAATCCAAATTAAACTGTCATAAACAAAGTAAGGGATTTATTAGCTCACCTACCAAGAAAGTTCTGAAGATAGCTCACAGAACTGAATGAGGAGATACAAAAACCAACACCAAGGTGGGCTGTCAGAGCCAGGGAATATAAAGCAAGGGTTGAGAGTTACAAAGTCAAGAACCAGGGATGATGAAATAAAAAGGAACATGATCCAACAGGCAGATGAGAAAAGTTTGGAAGAAGTCCAGTATTAGGGGCTAGAATGAGGAACTCAATGCCCTCTAGCTTTCCATCTATCCCTCACCTCTGCTGATCTCTGCTTCTACTTGTGTATTGTTCACATTCTCTATTAGAAACAGTCTTGCTATATATAGTAAGTTAAACACCTTTCAATAGTCCCTGACTTACACCCCAAAGCAAAATCAAAAAGGAAGAGATATCTCCCATGCACACACACTTTGAATCTAAAGAATTCTAAAACAACAACAACAACAACAACTCTAATTGGCCTCTCTTGGGTCACATGGTTATCCCCTGGACCAATCACTGCAGCCACTGTGTCAAATGCCCATTCCTGCGGCAAGGGAAAACAAGGCACTGTAACTGAAAATCTTACTAGAATGCATGGAATGGGGAGGTGGTGGGTAGGGAGGAGAAATTCCCCAAAGGGAAGAGAATGCTGAACCAGAAAGGGAATATGGAAGGATCATGAGCAGATGAGACTAACAGCTACCTGAGTCCTTATACATCTTCCATCAAAGGACGATTTTTTAAAAAATATTTTTATTTATTTATTTGACACAGAGAGAGAGAGATCACAAGCAGGCAGAGAGGCAGACAGAGAGAGAGGGGGAAGCAGGCTCCCCGCTGAGCAGAGAGCCCGATGTGGGGCTCAATCCCAGGACCCTGAGATCATGACCTGAGCTGAAAGCAGAGGCTTTAACCCACTGAGCCACCCAAGTGCCCCAAAGGATGATTATTATCAAAGGATGATTATTCCTTAGGGCAAGCCACATTCAATCATTGACAGCAATAGTATGAAACCATTTATCTAGTGATGTCTTTATTTACAATTATACCCCAAAGTAAAATTTTTTAAAGAGGAAAGCTGAGGGTATTAGTAAAAGTGTAATAAAACTTAGTATTTCCATGCTGTAGTCAGAGCTACAGTGGTGGAATGGAATATAGAATCACAAAGTTTCAAAGCTAATTTTCCAATTCCTCATATTACAGGAGAGGAAGCTTGGCTCAGAGGATTTCTGTATCCAGACAATTCCCAAGGCTTGCAAGGAACAAGGCCAGGATTAGAACACAGATCTGTCATCCAATCCAGCATTCTTTTCACTGGAAAGAGCAGTATTAAATACAAATAATAGCCCATTTTCCTACTTTTAAAATGGAAAAAGATAGCATATTACCTTTTTCCATGAAGAATGTCTGCTTATTCATAGAAAATTTTATTTTCTACTCAATATAACTCGTTCAACATGACATTGATTGCCTATTCCTTCAAAGTTAAGTGCACTAGTCGAGTTCCCTTCAATCATCAAAATGTACTTCATTAAAAATAATAGAATCAAACTAAAAAATGTGCCAGAACTAAATGTGTGCCAGAGGACCACACACATACAAATGTTTTGAAGGAAGAGGGTGTAATATATGGAGGTTTACATGATTTTAAATAAGCTTAAATTATAAAATTTCCAAAAAACAATGCTTTATTTATATTTAAACTTTCTCATGACTTTTTGTAAGGCAAATACATAACAAATTTAAATTGCACAACCAAGTCTACATGTTGAAAAAGGAGAGTCTAATAAAATATTGCTCTTAGGTGCCAAGGAAGAACAGAATATGGAAGGCAAAATATTTGTTTTCCTGTAAACTTGAGTAAGAGTCACCTTAGGTTTACTCATTTATGTAATTTTTTAGATAAGGCTATTTTTTAAAAGGGAATTTTTAATATTTCAGACATTATTTATGGACATAGTAGAATTAGTTTAACGATAATAATGGTTCAATTTATACTCACATCAATCACAAGGCCTCTTTAGTTCAATTCAATACATATTTTTTGACTTTCCCCAAGTCTGAGGTCTTTTAAGGGATAAAAATATAAGGCACCCATTCATACATCCAATCAACATATATTATCTCTGTGCCAGGCACTGAGATAGGAATAAAGGGTGAAAAAAATGAGTATGTGTAATCCAGTGTAGAAAAAGGAAAAATTCCTCTTACTACTACCCTCCTAGATTCTCTGGCTGGGGCCCTATAAACTGGACTGACAAAAGATAGATTAACAAAAGAAAAGCACACAAATTTATGTAATAAAAGTTTTACATGGCATGAGAACCTTCAGAAGGAAATGAAGATAGGAAGAAACAGTTAAAGTTGAGTGCTTTTATACTAGGTTTGATGAAGAGTGGAAAGTTGTAAGAAAATGTGATAGGACAAAAGGGCATGAACTACGAGTAGTGAACTGGGGGAACTTAGCAAGGCCTCTTCATTCAGACTCCTCTTAGTGTCCTTCCATCTTTGAGATAAGGATGCTCCCTTCCTCCAGGTATTGGGAGGCCTCCTCTCACTTGAGAGTCTTATTATTTACCTCACAATAGAAGGGGGAGGTCAGAGAGTCCTTCTTGCACCATTTCTCAAATTCTTTCAATTTAAAATAGTCAGTATGCCAAAGCACCATATTTTGCGGTAGTATGTTCTCAATGCCATCACTACTTTCAAGGACCTGATAAGTCAAGTCCAAGAGGGCAGACAAGGAAACAGATACTTACTAGAATGCACTTAAGAGGATAGGGAAGCAGGGAAGAGAGACTCTAATTCTGGCTTTGTGTCAGGGGAAGCTTCCCAAGAGTTGAGACTGTTGAGTTCCAAACAGGGATTCCTTAAGCACTTATCATGGTACGCCACCCACACCCATTGGTTGTCATCCTATGCAGATGGTCTCTTTGTGCAAGTGCAGAGACTTTCTGCTTCAGGGCCTTCTTAATCCACAAGAGTAAGCTTGTCCCTCACACCAGATAGATGGGGTAGAACAATGGAGTTACAGCTGTGAGAAGCAGCCCTCAACCAGTGGAGAATGGGATCTTGTGGATAAAAATCCCAATTTCTTCACCTTGGATGGGGAACCCCCTGAGGAATAGAGCCCAGATGTCCATGGGAATAACCTGCTCATTAATATACGTCAGATTAGCTCCCCTCCTTTCCTATCTTACTTTCCTATACCCCTCCCAGTACTTCCTGGTATTCTCCCAAATAAACCACTTGTACTCAAATCCTTACCTCATAGCCTACTTCTGGGGAGCCTGACCTAAGGAAATACACAAAGCAACTGGAGATCTATTCATAAGCTAAATAAATCATGGTGGTTTTAAGGCACCAAGTTTTGGAGTGTTATTGTTATACAACAAAAGCTAATTGATATAATCTAAAAAATAAAAAGAACCAAGAGAAAACTATAATTGAGGTATAGAGAAAATCAATAGAGCAGTGGTTCTCAAACTTTACCTTGGATCAGAATCACCTGGAGGACTCATTAAAACACAGATTGCTGAGTCCTACCCCCAGGGCTTCTAATTCAGTTGATCTGGGTTAAGATTTAAGAATTTTCATTTCTAACAAGTTCTTAAATAATGCTATTGCTGCTGGTCTAGGGACTACACTTTGAGATTCACTGGAGTTCACAGAAGCCAAAAGACAAAGTATTTCTAGAATAGAGCAGTATTCAACTCTTTAAAATGCTACTGAGAAATCTATTAAAATGAAGACCAAACAATAACTACAGGATTTCATAAATTATGACCAATGGTGACATTGACAATAGTGATTTGGTGGTGGGGGGGCGGAGTTTGGTAGCTAGTTTGGAGTAAGCTGGGAAGAGAATGGGAGGTGAGAAAATGAAGACAGTACAGAGACAGCTCTTGCAACAAAAATGTTGGAGGTGTAAAGGGAGATACAGGGTAGAGAAGATTTTAATTTGGAGAAGTTGGGGATACTAGGGTGGGTTTGTATGCTTATGGTAGAAATCCAGTGAAGAAAAAAGTGATGTATAAAAGAGAGAGGATAACGGAGAAAGCAGTCCTTGGGGATGGAGACAGAACACCTTTGATAGAAGAAGACATATAATTTCCATCACAGCAGGGTAAAGAATGGCAAATATGGAGAAAATGGCTTTCTGTCTAATGATTTCCGTTTTCCCAATTAAGTATGAGATGTCGTAAGCTGAGAGTGTGGGGAGGGAAAGGGGGATAGCAGCATTAGGGGAAAAGATATGAGATTCTAATCTCTTGCATTGAAAACAAATCTCCTTGCTCCGTGAAATGAAAGTGTCCATCAACATAAATGTCAGTTAGGGATAAAGACATAGGACATTGAGATGGGACATTTACTTCATGCAAATAAACTGCATACCTTATAACTAGATGAAACTGGAATTAAGTATGCATGTTAGTGAATCAGAACTCAGTTATTTTCCAGTTTTGCTTTGCTTTGAAAAGATTCTGGATATTTTCTAGGAATGCATGAGAATTAGGACAACCAAGGATGGCTGGGAATTACTTACAATGGTATGGGATGATTTCTGGAATATGTAAAGGTGAAATTGCAGTCTACTGTGTCCAGTGGCCTACACTAGCACACTGATTGCAACTGCACTATGAATTCTCATTTCAGGAAGAAGAGGCTTTCAATTTGGGAATTAATACAATTTTTAGATCTAATTCTTCATGAATCATGAAACATGATTATTAGGAAGATGGTCTTATAAAAATCGTCCATCCAAAACTGTGCGTGAGAGCTGCTTAAATGTAATGTCTGGTATATTTTCATTGGTTGATTTTATATTTGTTTTAGTTTTTTTACTACTTAAAAAATATTAGGTTTTCTGGTTGTCTCTGATTGACTTTTTTAGTTTGCTGATGATTTTGAGAGTGCTAGGTGAGGTACTGTGTGAATGTATATATGTATTTATATCAAATATTTTTAGATATTCATATATATATCAGGTATTTATATATATATATATATATATATATATATATATATATAAAACTACTGATGAGGTTAACATCAAGCTAGAGATTAATAAATGTATACTCGGACTCATGAAAAATTCCTTTTATCAGTAGTCTGACCTAAGTGGTTTGGCTATTTCTAAAGATGAGTGGGACAGAAGTCTATCCTTTGGCATTGGAGACCTCCTATGAAACCAACGTTTGTTTTTTTAATGTCCTGTTCCATGCACTGGGGCCTTTACATCTTGCCTTCCAAAAGCAACCCAGGGCTTCTGTGAAGTGAGCTGTCCTGTGTGTAGTGCAAAAGATGAGGTTTGGAGAGAGAGAGACCAGAGGAGCTCCTCATGACAACACTACAGTTTCCAAATAGGTTTTCTAAGGAGATATAAGAGAACACTGTACAACAGGTCATTCGAGAATGAAAAACTAAAAATGAGTATTAGGCATGCTCTCACAACTTTGCCTTTGAAGCACTTATCCCAAATGTAATCAATGAAATGACTACGTAATTACTTGTGTAATGTTTGTCATGTCCCTCTGACTCAAAGTTCTGTGATGGCAGGACGACGTCTGTTTTGGTCACCACGGTGTTTCCAGGACATAGGACAGTGCCCAGCATACAGCAGACATGCAATCAACTTGATGGAAGAGTCAGCAGTGAAGGCATTTGGATATAAAGAAGGACAGAGGACAGCCAAGCAGGCCATCAAATGAGAAACCAACAGTGCTGTTTGGAAAGAGAAGGTTGGAATGCACAAACTATCTTGAACTGTTCAAACTCAAATATCTAGAGCAGGAGTCTTACAGTTCTTAAAACTAATTATTTCCCCCCAACTACCGTAATTGTCATTCTCTATGGGGATTTGTTCTATTGTCCAGGGTGATTTGGCCTTTGGGTACCTTTGTGCTTTTCTTGGGAGGAAAATCCAGTTTCCCCCTTTTCAGAATCCATGCTATGGAGTAAGAAGTGACCAAAAGGTTATAAATAGGAGAATGGCCTGATCAGATTTGGATTATTAAGAAATCACCCTGGGTAATACATGAAGTATCGAAGAAAAACTTGGAATTCTCACTCTTCTTTTTACCTGGCTCCTGTTTTCATAGTTCTGAGCTTTTGTTCATATTATTCCCTATGTCTAAAGTGCCTACATTAGTTAGTAGATAGGTTTGGATGCATGTAGTGGCTTCCACAATAGGAGTTTTTCCCCTTCTCAGAAATATTCCAGAGGTAGGTAAGAGGTCCGTAGTATCTTCTTTTCCCTCCCAAACTGTTAAAATCCTTTCTCTCCTTCAGAATCTGGTCTAATTCAAATTTCATACTCTCCATGAAGCAACAGGTGTGTGTGTAAAGATCAGGGAGTAGAGAGCCAGGGAGCAATGAGTTTGCTTTCACTGAATTTAAGGCATTGGAGGGCATGATTCAGAGATCTAAAATCAAGATTCTGAGGACAGTAAAGTAAAAATCAAGCAACAAATTGTGAACTCCTTTAAACATAATGTGTAACCTTAAGTTTTTTTGAGATGTCTCTCCCCACTTCTAGCAGTGAATGATAGCACAAGGGTATGGCTTTGCCTAGGACATTCTCTCAAAGTTCCTTCTAGCTCCCAAATTCCATAAGCCTTAGTTTATGAAATAGGGAAACCTCAAAGAACTCCGATCTAAGACAGATCAAAATATATTGGTCATTACCAAAGACTCTACCAACCCTAGGTGTCACTTGTTCCATTTTCTTGCCAAGAGTTGGGAATGAGTCCTTTGGCATTCTGCTACTTGTGGGTTTCCTTTTGTTCCTAAAATTGGAAACTAGCTGTCACCTCTCATTTGGCTTCTGGTTCCCATGTTCCATTTACCAATTCTCCAGAAGTGCTTTGGGGAAGTCAAGCATTCTCTTGGATACTTGTAAATTCAGACAAACCACATGGGGACCCTCAGATCAATTGCTTTAGGTATATTTATTTTATTTTAATTTTTTAAAGATTATTTTTATTTATTTCAGAGAGAGAGAGTAAGAGAGTGGGGGAAGGGGCAGTGGGAAGGGAGAGAGAGTCTGAGTACAGAGCCCAATTCAGGGCTTGATCACATGACCCTGAGATCATGACCTGAGCTGAAACCAAGAGTCGAATACTTAATCAACTGCACCACCCAGGCACCTCTAGGTATATTTATTTAGGGCTGATTTGAAATACCTTTAAATAACCTTTTAGCTAATCAATACCATAAAAAATCTTTATTAGTCATTAGGATCAAATAACATTCAGTGAATTAGTTACTTAGTTAGAAAGGGTTTAATAAAAAACCTAAAATGTTCCCTATGTTTCTCCCAAGTCAGATAGAAATTGATAATGCAATAGTCTCACAAAACTCATATTATTTTAAATACACAATTATTTTAAAAAATAATGACTTGCTTGGTATCGTTATAGGAAAGAATAAGGCCCAAGTAAAGAGAGACAAACAGGTGGCCCAACTGAGTCTATGAGGGGAAATGGCAGAGAGAAAGGGGTCAGACATAAAAAATGTCCCAGTTTTGTTTATGAGCAATCAGAGTCTATGATGGTAAATTTTAATATAAAGATAGGATCGTGGTAAACTACCTCCTCTTAACTTATCCCAACAGATGCAAATGCTTGTAGTCCTGTCTCTAGAGTCTAGATAGCAGCCTTGCCTGAGTAAGGGGGAAATGTCAACTAAAACTGTGCGTTGGGGTATATGTGTGTGGCAGGGGGAGTTTGATGGGGTCGTGGGCTAAGAATTCCAGAATTAAAACCAAATAAGAATGAGATGATTAAAGTAGAAACCAGTGAAACATAGGTAGGTGTCAGGGCTCATGAAATAAGCAATCTGAAAAAAAATCAAAATAACAAAAAATGGAGACTATTGTTAAATAGCTTCATCTCAGAAATATTGTTGCTGATTTGGGCAACAAGAGTGATTATCCTTGTTTAAGAACAATGCGGGGTGAGTTTTGGACAGTGACTACAGGCTAATTTATAAGAGAAGACAGCTCAGAAAAAAAGATGGTACATTTGTCTCACTCTTTTAGAACTGAGGAGAATTTACTTATAAAAATGTTTATTTTTAAACATTAAAAATGTGATACCTTAATTTAGTGCAATATGAATTATATTAATTTGGGAGGGGGTCATCTTCCTAAAGGCCACAGTTAAAGATATAGGGTCTTATGCAAGGACATAACATTTCACTTTTAGTGCCAAATAGCATTCATTCTAGTCTAGAACAACCCAAATGTCATAGAAATGAGATTCATAGTTTCTACAAGTAAGGAAGAACCTTGAAGGGTTTTTAAATCAACATAACCATCACTGCTGCCTTTTTACAATGTATCACGTGAATCACTCAACTTTTATGTGCGATAGGAAACATTACAAAGATGTAGACTTTTCTAAGTTGTTACACAATTAAAAAAAACCACACATTACAGAATACAGTAAAAATATTAGAAATTAACAAAACAAAAAACACTATAAAAGATGTTCAGTATCACAAGATGTGCTGAGTGACAAGGAAGAGAATTATTAATAAAACCACATTATGTTCACTTTAGCAAAAAAACCAAAAAACAAAACAAAAACCCTCATAGTTTAAACTTCTTCCCTTCATCTCTGAGGAAAGAAAATTTAATATATTCAGGTACATTTTGTGCCATCTGTGTGCTAAAGATTATAAATTTAAGGCTAAAGGTATTCTATAGAGGAAAAAATTTATATAGAGAATTTTAAAGTAATTCACTTAGCATAATACTCTCTAGCTCCAACCACACCACTGAAAATGGTTACCAGCAGGGAGGAGGGGTGGAGGGATGGATGAAATAGGAGATGAGAATTGGAGAGGGCACTTGCGATGAGCACTAGGTATTATATGTAAGTGTTGACTCACAAAATTGTCCACCGGAAACTAATATTACACTGTATGTTAACTAACTGGAATTTAAGTAGAAATTAATAGTAATAATTAAATTAATTAATTAATAAAAACTTGAAAAAAACCTTGATAAAATAAATCAACATTGTAAAGGGAAAAAAATAATTCAGGAGATGGTTTCCACAGAGAATAAATAAAAGCAGAAAAGAAAGTAAAATTTAATCAAAGGACTGATCAGATTTTATTTTGGGTGGGGGAGGGGAAGGAAAATTGAATGCATAAACTTGATAAGTGTGGAGCTACGGAAAAGCTTAAAAAGTATGTGTATATGAATTGAGAAAAATTTTAAACTATGAAGTCATTACTGTAAAACAAGTCCTCAAAGTTGATTTCTCATGCAGAGTTTCAAATATTATTTCATAGACACAAAAAGAAAATAGTGCTTTTATAAAAGGCAAGGTAATTGATGCCCAAATTTGTAAAGGAAATACAAGCAGGGGGTTCTACTGCCTCTTCCCCAGAAACATCCACCCTGAGACCTAGGATGAACCTCTGAACCTCGCTCTGCATTTCTATGATAGGAAGAGGTTAAATTAAATTAAATGAAAAGGCCTAAGGACCAACTTTTTCTTCAGATACTATTATTTCATAAAATAAAAGCCAAGTAGTTAAGGAAACTTTTACCTTTACTGATAAATTTGTGTATAATACTATTTAATTTCTTTTTTATTTTTTTTAAAATTTATTTATTTATTTGACAGAGAGAGAGAGATCACAAGTAGGCAGAGAGGCAGGCAGAGAGAGAGAGGGAAGCAGACTCCTGGCTGAGCAGAGAGCCCGATATGGGGCTCGATCCCAGGACCCTGAGATCATGACCCAAGCCAAAGGCAGAGGCCTTAACCCACTGAGCCATCCAGGCACCTCTGTTTCAATTCTTTAATAAGTGGTTTTCATGTAAGTCAGTTAGGTCAGTGACATGGATGGGATGTGTGTATGTATACATAACTACTTCATACATCCAGCTGTTCAGACCAGACACTTGGAGTAATCCATGACTGCCTCCTCCATTTGCCTCATCTCCAAAATTCATTCTTCAACGAACCATGGCAACTCCACCTTCAAAGCAGATCCCACATTTGACCACTTCTCACTCCTGCCACTGGCACCATCATTGTCCAAGCCTATCAACTCCCCCCAACTGCCAGAGCCTCCTAAATGGTTTCTCCACTTTCTCTTCCTATAGTTCTCTGGTCTGTTCTCCACAGAGTAACCTTAAAGAACTCTGTAAAACTAAATCAAACCGTGTCAGTCTCCTGCTCAAAGTCCTCCAATGGCCGTCCCTGTCATACTCCGAATAAAACCTAAACCTTTCCCAAGGCTGAGCAGTTTTATATAATTTGGTCCACACTTTTCTCTCTGACTCTGCTCTAGCTAGCAACAGCTCTGGAAAACAAAACCCAACAAAAATATTTTTCCATTCTCTTTTTATATTTTATTTATTTATTTGAGAGAGAGAGAGCACACAAGCAGGGCAAGGGGCAGAGGGAGGGAGAGAATCTCAAGCAGACTCCATGCTGAGCGCAGAGCCCGATGTGGGGTTTGATCTCACAACTCCGAGATCATGACCTGAGCTGAAACCAAGAGTTGGACACTTAACCCACTGAGCCACCCAGATGCCCCTATTTCTTTGTTCTCCATGTGGTAGGCCCATTAGTTATCCATCTTGTAATCTCTGTAGCTCGGTACAATGCCTGCTACATAATACCTACTTGATTTCTTATTACATTGAATCTTCTGAGAGATGCATTTTCATAGGCTTTTTGGTAAAGTTTTAATTAATTCCAGGTTGACAAATAAGAATTGCTTTCCTTTCCTTTTCTTTAGAGGTCTCTAATAACATTCTAAGATCCTCTTCTTGAGTTTCTTTTTTTTTTTTTTTTTAAAGATTTTATTTATTTATTTGACAGGAGAGAGATCACAAGTAGGCAGAGAGGCAGGCAGAGAGAAAGGGAGAAGCAGGCTCCCTGCTGAGCAGAGAGCCAGATGCGGGGCTCGATCCCAGGATCCTGAGATCATGACTGGAGCTGAAGGCAGGGGCTTTAACCCACTGAGCCACCCAGGCGCCCCTCTTCTTGAGTTTCTATACATTCTTCAACACGTTTTTACCTCCATGTCAACAAGCACCTTCTCTGCATAGCATATGCTCCCTAAATAGGTATTCTTATGGGAATATTCTCTTCTGACTCAAACATGTGCCAAATACAAAGATCCAGCTTTAGAACGGGGATCAGTAAATGTTTTTCTATAAAGGCCCATACAGTCTCTGTCAAAACTACTCAACCCTGTCACTGTAGCACAAAAACATCCACAAACATATATAAACATGTAAAAATACATGGTCATGTTTCAATAAAACTTTATTGCCAAAACAGGAAGCAGGCTGTATTTGACCCTAAGGCTATAGGTTGCCAACTTCTGCTATAGAGTTGTATAAGTCTAGTATATATAGGCAGACTAATATATGCATGTAAATAATATATACATATGTACAAGCTATAAAACTCATTTCAGCAATTTTGAGGAAGAAAAAAGATCAAGATCATATTCTTACAAGATTGACTGAAATAAAACCTTTTCTAAATTCTACTACATTCGTTTCTCCTTTATACTTAACAACATCAGATTCAAAGCACACGCCATGAGAAAAGACCAGGGGATCATTTCTGGCCTTCCTCTCTGCCAGCATCTGTGATGTTATTGACAAGTGTTCTCTTTTCAAAAGGCTGCAGCCCAAACAATTCCCTTCATCTTTGTTCTCACAGAGCAAGTTAATACCTAATTAAAATGCCAACTCAATTAAAGATGAAAATCTCACGTTAGTATCAACACTTGAAAAAAGGGCTAACCTCTCAGATTTGGATGATTTTTTATAGTTTTTAAAGAAACCCAAATCTAGTACTGTTTGTCATGTTGCCCACCAACTGGGGAGGTAGGACTGAGTCATTGGGATCTGTCTCTGTGCTCTAAAAAGCAGCTTAATGTTCTGGTCAGGAACCACTGAAACTTAGTATTGATTTTCCATGCTCAATTTCTCTTCTAAGTCTTGGTCTTTCACTTGAAGATAATTTCATTACTACCAGGAAGCTTGAGCAACATGGAATGAACAGTAGGAAACTAAGTTCTTTAAATGGATTTGGCCTCTTACTTCCATCTGCTAGCTTAGCCAGGCTGGTTTCCACAGTTAGAATGTGGTGCTTCGCCACCTCTAGAGGAATATCCTTTTGAACATACATAGTGCTTTTTGAAGAATTTGAAATTACCCTTCATAGCAAAGAATTAACTGAACATTATGGGCAAATTGGAAAGGCCTTGTTTTCTAGCCTTCTCTCTACGTATTTGATTTATTGATATTTGAGGCTCTTGCCCATTATTGGCAGAAACTAATTGGTTCAATGACATTTCAATCCCCTGTTTTTTTGTGCAGCAGCAACTCATGAGCAAGCGTGCTCTTAATCACATCTCTCCCATACGAAGGTTGAACAAAAAGCTTTCTGTAAAAGTTTGGTATTCAAAGGGAAAAAAGAAAAACAGTGAAAATGTCCAACAATAGGAAAATTGTTAGATAACTTATGGCAAATTCATATGGAATATTCATTCATTATTCTTTCAACAAGTGTTTATTAGGCACCTGTTATGGGCCAAGCACTTTTCAGATACTGGGGAAAACAAAGATGAACAAGACCAAAAGGATCTCTGATCCCTGCCCTCTTGGAACTTACATTCCAAAGGAGAAAAAGAGCAAAAGCCAAGTAAATAGGTAAGTGAATAAAGATAATTTCACAAAGTGGTAAGTGCTAAGAAGGAAAAAATGTGATGTGCTAGAAGCATTAGAAAGCAAGAAATGTCTTTTCATAATATGTTTAGTGGTAAAAGTTAGACTATAAAACACCAAGATCCCAACTATATAAAATTACACATTTAAAATGTGCTTGAAGAAAATTTTTAATATTAATAAAAATTATCTCTGAGTTGTGGGATTATGGATATCATTTCAGATAGGATAGGCTAGGTCTTGCTGCAGTAATAAATAACTTTACTATTCAGGGGCTTTAAACAGCAAAGGTTTATTCTTCATCATCCAGGTTCTGTTGATGGTTCTAGGTGACTCTTTTAGACAGCTGTCCTCTATCCAAAGGCTAAGTGTTATATGGGCCATACTAGCGTGGGTTTCCATGATCACTGAGGCAGGAGTAGAGAGAGGTAGGGATTCAGACACTGGCAATTAAATGCTCTTACACATCCGTGACACATGAACTTCCACTCACATTTCATTGGCCAATGCAAGTCACATGATGGTGCCTAACTTCAAGGGGGTGGGGAAATACTATGCAACATGTACCTGGAAGGAAGGGAGAAGCAATGACTGGTACCCAGGGTGACATGGGCCCACAAGTATTTTTTACTTACTTTTCCATGTTTTTCTTATTGGTTTCATGAACACGTATTTGCTTCTGACTGAGAAGGAAAAAGGTTTTCTATGAAACAAAACTGACTCAGATTAAAAGTCAGAAAATTATTCTGTGGGGCACTGTTCTCAAACTTTGAAATACCACTCATTCCCTTAAACAAGAAGAGGTAGCCCATGGCTTTCTGATCAATTCATCAAGTTCTTAGAAGTGATAGGAATGAAACATTTATTGGGTGCCCCTTTCCTTTAAAGGCTTAGATATGCCTGTAGTTACTCAATATAATATGGTTTTTATAACAGGAGTGGAAAAGGTCACAACGTGGTAATTTCTGAATTTGGGGTCCTGTGCTCTGTAGGTGAGCATTTGTATGTTAGTCTTGACTACCCCATTAAACATTCTGGCAGAAGAGAAAAAAGAAACTAAAACAGCTCTGGCCTGCAGTTCTAGATGAGAAGGAAGTGAGGGCAGAACCTTTTCCCAGCACACAGCACACTTCTGTGCACTTGTTCATGGCAAATGCTTAATCTATTTTGGTTAAACTGACTTCAGAAAATTAAAGCATCATAAGGAACAGACATTGGACAACAAACTAAGGGTTTGGTTATTTTATAGCAGTGGTCCTCAACTGGAAGTGACTTTGCTCTTAGGGAACATCTGCTGAAGTCCAGAGACATTTGTGGTTGCCACAACTTTTAGAGGGTGGGGTGCAGAGAGGGTGCTGTTGGCATTGAGTGAGTACGGGCCAGTGAGGTTGCTTAACATCTCACAATGCACAGGACAGTATCCCCTGCCACATACATGTAGCAAAGAATTATTCTGTTCCAGATGTCAACAGTGCCGAGGTTAAGGAAACCCGCTTCAGGCTGGATTCAGAGCTGTTACTTGAGGGCATCTTTGAGATCCAAAATCACCCCAGGCCCTGAAGTTTTCTGCTCATTGTCCATCAACCAACATAGAATCCTCTCAGCCTCCTAGATTCCCACTATATTCTTACTAACTTTCTGGAATAGGGTGAGGTGGCTTTGTCTTCCCCTCTTCCCTCAGCATTAAGAAGTCTATACACACTGATGTCATAATATCCCTCTACATGGAAGCCCGGTGTTGATATGCAGCATTAGTCGTTGAATCTCACAGAAGCTCATCAGTGTCTCCAGCCAAATCTTCCTCTTTGTTCTGATTTAAATAAAGCCTTTCTAAAAGGGCTCTTCTAAAAGCAATCCAATAAGATGCTACAAAGTATGCCAAATCCAATTACTTTCTGCATTCTTGCCTACTGTTTGGAAAAACCAGTCCTCCCTAAGCCACCAAGGTCATTCAAAAAACATGCCAAGGTGACCACATTAAAGGAAGTGGAATCTTAATGAAGGCCCTGACACCCACAAAGTATTAATGAGAGGGCAGGATTGGCCTCTTAGTCAAGAGTCTCAAGCGTGCCCAGAATATTAACAGACATTTTTTATTCTGAGGCAAATGGCGCTCTCACAACAACAGAGATGATCCACTAATGTCTGATTCAGATGCTTTGTCACAGAATGAATCAGCAGAGCTCTTAATAAGTACTGCAGTAGGATACAGCATGAACAATACTGGCTTTCAATGTGTTCTCTGTTTTCATGGAAGCAGTTTTCTTTTGACTCAGAAGCTGACACGTGGTCCACTCTGATGATGTTTTCTACCTCTCACCAGCAAAGTGCATTAACCTGGTGGGCAAGGAGCATGAAGGATGCTATGGAAGCCACAGGTGAGGAGCGGAGGAGGGAGTCTTGATTGATGGTGCTCTCTCCCTGTGTAGTCCAAATCTCTTACCCAAGACATTGGGGGTAAAATGCTAAAGACAAGAGCATTTATTTTCTACGATGCAGAACAAATGACCACAAACTTAGTGGCTTAGAACAACACACATTTTTTTATCCCACAGTTTTCATGGGCCCTTAGCTAGGTCCCCTGCAATCAAAGTGTTGGTGGGAAGAGGGGTCTCATCAGAGACTCACAGACTTCTTCCAAGCTCACTCGGGTTGTTGGCAGAATTCAGGTTCTTCTAGTTGGAGGATAGAGGCTCTCAACTCCTAGAGGGCATCCCTTTCCATAGTTGTTTACAATATGGCTGTTTGCTTCTTCAAGGATAAGGGGAGAGCATCTCACCTGCTTCAAGTCTCCTCTTTAAGGCAAGGTTTGGACCCCTTTTTAGAGGGCTCCCCTAGTTAGATCAAGACCACCCTGGATTTTCTCTCTTTTGGTTAACTCAGAGATAAGTGCTTGGGGACCTTTATTACATCTGCAAAATCCCTTCACCTTTGCCATACCCATGCTCAAGGGAGAGGATAACGGGGTGGATTCCAGCGGGTGTGAGTCATGGGAATCACCTTAGAACACTGCCTCCCACAACAAACTTTGTGCACGTCGAAGCTGACTGCACTGAGAAAGAGAGTATATATGTTGGATGTCAGAATTCATATCCAATCCAATAGGATGACAAGATAGAATAAGTCAAAAGTAGCAAAAAGAAACTTGAGACCCATACTTAGCTTTTAACACAGGAGAACTACCTTAAAAGCAGTTCCTAGAAAAAAGATTTGGATTTTAATTGTTTAAAAGCACAGTAAGCAATGTTTGTATAATGTGATTTTTTTTAAGTTCAAAATGTAATTTACAGAACAATAATAAATATATAGCGCCAGATTAAGAAAGAAAACATAAATAGTGAGCTTGGTATCACACGTGCCAAACTGCATCTGGAAAATTTTTTTGGCAGTTCCAGGTTTGACATTTTAAGCTGAACATTACTCAAAGGAAACCTTGAAATCACATCATATGAAAAATGCTTGAAGGAAGTATGGATGTTTATAAAAGAAACTGAAAAGGAAACAGAATTGCAACTGTGTACAAGTTGAGGAAACAGAAATAAGACTCATAGATAAGAGTTACAAGAAAACATATTTCCCTTCAGTATAAAAATATAGTTCTAATATGTAGAGCTGTATACAAAGGAAATAACTTGTGGGAAAGGGAACTAATGTTCAAAGCTGATCCCATCCACGGATGCTCTTGATTCCTTTCCTACCTCCATTAATTATGTCCTTTCTCACTTCTACCCTTACTCAGCCCATCTTCTCATTGGTGATCATGCGTAGGTTTTTCCCATCACATACATAAACTTCCTTGGCTTTACATTCCACCAAACTACTGCCTCCTTCTCCAATCCTCTTCGAAGCCTGGCCTTCTGAGAGAGTGGTATGTGCTTGTTACCCTCCATAGCCTTCACTCCTCTGTTAGTCCGCCCAGTCTGGCTTTTGCCCCGTGAAACCACCCAAACAAATCTTTGTAATGTCACTGTAGATAAATGCTCTTCGCAATTTCTCTTGCATGATACTACTGACCACATCCTCCTTTTTGAAATAATCTTTCCTTGGTTTCTCCAATATTATACTTTCTTGCCACTTCTCAGACCCCTCTGGCCGCTCTTCTAAGCCTCCCCTATGGTCTCTTTCACATCTAACGTGCACTGATGTTCCACCAGGCTCTGTCCTGGGTCTACTCTGTTCTCTTTTTACATGGTATCCTTTGCTGTTTCAATGACGCTGAGTGTTCTAATTGTCGTTTCTATGTTGTGAGACCTTACTTCCAGGGTAACTATCTCTTTTCTGAAATCTATGTCTCTATCTGTGAAGACAAACTGGAGAGCTTCACTGAAAAACCTCAGAGTCACCTGAAACTCAATGTGGCCAAACTTGAGATCATAATCCCCCACCTTGGCCCACCCCTGACCCAAACTCTCCTCCTTTAGGCTCCCCATTTCAGAGAATGGTTGGCAAGATGTCATCCTGGTCCTCACTCTCATCCTTACCATTTCTCCCTAGCCCATCAGTCTACAAATCCTGAGGACACTCTCCAGATCCATCTAATTTTTTTCATTCCCACTGATACTACCTCAATTCAAACCATCAACTTCTTCTTTTTTTTTTTTAAGTAGTTTTTTTTTTAAGATTTTATTTATTTGACAGAGAGAGATCACAAGTAGGCAGAGAGACAGGCAGAGAGAGAGGAGGAAGCAGGCTCCCTGCTGAGCAGAGAGCCCGCTGTGGGGCTCGATCCCAGGACCCTGAGATCATGACCCGAGCTGAAGGCAGAGGCTTAACCCACTGAGCCACCCAGGTGCCCCAAACCATCAACTTCTAATGATTACATTGTTAGCATCATCTTTAACTTCACTAACATTTATTGAATGATTACTGTGTACCAGGGACTGTTCTAGTACCATTTTGGCTGTGAGTGATAGACTGGACCACAGAAGTATTTCTCAGTTGTCATTGGGTAGAACTTTAAAAATTTTCCTATCAATTATGGTCTCATATTTTTGTCTAATACAATACCACATACTTGGTTTTCACCGTGATATCAAATACAATAAAAGTTTCTAAACATTTACTCTCCATTTCTGTATTCAATTGTTATGGTCCAGGAAGAGATTGTGGACTAGCACCAGTCCATGGATCACTTTGAGTTCTACTGGATTAGAGGACCCGTGGTTCTCTTTCATTTTGAAGATTATGTATTCTGTAACATCATAATCAAGACCCAAATGGGCAAAGTCTTCTCCCTTGAAAGTTAATAATGAGCCAGTAGAAGTCATCTACTCTAAATTTACCAACCAGAAGAGTGGTATATGCTAAGTGCTGTGGTGAGGAACCACACATACATTTAAAAAGATGCAGAGTACATGTTCCTCAATCTTAGCATAAATATAGTAGGGTGGATTTAACCAATACCTCCAAAATGAGGAAGAGAGAAGAGTGTGGTTCAGAATATGTCCTATAAGAATATACATACAGAAGACCTCATTCAGGTGGCAATTATTAGGGGATATTTTAAATACGGAAGGCTATTCAGCAGCTTTTTTAAAAATTGAGACTTGCAGGGCACCTGGGTAGTGCCAGTCAGTTAAATGCCCGACTCTTGGTTTTGGCTCAGGTCGTGATCTCAGGATTATGAGATGGATCCCTGCTTCAGGCTCCATGCTCAGTGCGGAGTCTGCTTAAGATTCTCCATCTCCTTCTGCCCCTCACCCTGCTTGTGCGCATGTGTGCACTTTCTCTCTCTCTCAAAGTGTAAAATAAAATAAGATAAAAAAAATAAAAATTGAGACTTGCTCACACATACTGAAAGTGAAATACACCCAAAAGATTTTAAGTGAAAAAAAGCAGCCAAATATGGTCAACCTGTGTAAATTGCTACTGTTAATTTTATATCCAATGAGAAACTTGTATTTGGAATATACAAAGAAGTCTTACAACTCATTTATAAAAAGACAAATAACCCTATTAAAAAATTGGCAAAGGAACTAAATAGACATTTCTCCGAAGAAGACATAAAAATGGCCGATAAGCACACAAAAATATGTTCAAAATCATTAGTCATTAGGGAAATGCAAATCCAAATTACAGTGAGATTCCACTTCACACCCTTAGGATGGTTATAATAAAAAAGACAGACAACGACAAGTGGAGAAATTGGAACCCTGACATATTGTTGGAGGGAATGTAAAATAGTGCAGCCATTTTAGAAAACAGTTTGGTAGTCCCTTGAAATGTTAAACACATAGTTACGACGTGGTCCAGCAATTGCACTCTTAGATACATATGTAAGAGAAATTAAAACACACATCCACACAAATATTCATAGCAGAATTATTCTAAATTGCTAAAAATAGAAACAACCCTGATGCCCATGAAGAGACAAATGATGAATGGATAAAAAAATGTGGTATATCAATATAATAAATTATTATTTAGCAATAAAAAGAAATGAAGTACTATAATACATACTATAACATGGATGAACCTTTCAAATATTAGGCTAAGTCAAAGAAGCCAGTCACAAGGGATCACATATTGTATGATTCCCTTTATATGAAATGTCCAGAATAGGCAAATCCATAGACACAGAAAATAGATTAGTGGTTGCCAGGGGCTGAGAGGAGGAGGGAATAGGGAGTGACTACTAATGGGCACAGTGTTTCTTTACGGGGTGATGAAGATGTTCTAAAATTATATTGTGGTGGTGGTTGTACTTCTGTGAATATATAAAAAAAAAATTGTACTGTAGGGATCCTGGGTGACTCAGTCAGTTAAGCTTCTGCCTTCACCTCAGGTCATGATCTCAGGGTCCTGGCATCAAGCCCTGTGTCGGGCTCTCTGCTCAGCAGGGAGCCTGCTTCCCTTCTCTCTGCCTGCCTCTCTGCCTACTTGTGATCTCTCTCTCTCTCTCTCTGTCAAATAAAGAAATAAAATCTTTTTTTTAAAAAATGGGCAGAAGACATGAACAGGCATTCCTCCAAAGAAGACATCCAGATGTCCAAAAGGCACATGAAAAGATGTTCAACATCACTCATCATCAGGTAAATGCAAATCAAAAATCACGATGAGATATAACCTCACACCTGTCACAATGGCTAAAATCAAAACACAAGAGATAAGTGTTGGCGAGGATGTGGAGAAAAAGGAACCCTGGTGCACTGTTGGTGGAAATGCAAACTGGGGCAGCCACTGTGGAAGACAGCGTGCGGTTTCCTTAAAAAGTTAAAAGTAGTATTACCCTATGATTCGGTAATCACACTACTGGGTATATACCCCCAAAATACAAAAACACTAATTTAAAAGAATACATACATCCCTATGTGTATAGCAGCATCATTTACAATAGCCGAATTGTGGAAGCTGCCCAAGTGTTCATCAATAGATGAATGGATGGGGCGCCTGGGTGGCTCAGTAGGTTAAAGCCTCTGCCTTCAGCTCAGGTCATGGTCCCAGGGTCCTGGGATCGAGCCCCATGTCGGGCTCTCTGCTCAGCGGGAAGCCTGCTTCTCCCTCTCTCTCTGCCTGCCTCTCTGCCTACTTGTGATCTCTCTCTGTCAAATAAATAAATAAAAATCTAAAAAAAAATTGTTAAATAGATGAATGGATAAAGAAGTGGTATGTATATATGGTAGAACATTGTTTATCCATAAAAAAGAATGAAATCTTGCCATTTGCAATGACATGGATGGAGGTAGAGAGTATAATGCTAAGCAAAATAAGTCAGAGAAAGATAATTACCATATTATTTTACTCATATGAGGAATTTTAAAAACAAAACAAACAAGCAAAGGAAAAAAATGAGAGGGGGGGGAGATGCAAACCAAGAAAGAGACTCTTAACTCTAAAGAACAAACTGATGAACTGATGGTTACCAGTGGGGAGGTGGATGGGGGAATGGGCTAAATAGGTGATGGGGATTAAGAGTGCACTTGTCAGATGAGCACTGGGTGATATACAGAATTGTTGAATCCTTGTATTGCACATCTGAAACTAATATAACACTGTATATTAAAAATATAAAAATAGTCTCAAAATTCTTGATATGTACAGAAATTGTCTTCTTGCTACATGTTTGTATTGAAGTTGTCTTAGATTATAATGACTCATGAGGGCAGGAGTTAGACAGTGAAACTTACTTGTTAAGAATGCAATAGTGATATGTGTTCATAATAACAAATGAAAAATTCTTAGCATTAGTGAAAGATGAGCTTAGATTGGATATTTCAAATATGATACAGCCACTCTATAGAATGCTATGCAACCATTTCAAAAATGGAAATAGTTTTACATATATTGAAATTGAAATATCCCCAAGAAATTTTCATGGGAAAAAAGCAAGATATATTAAAGTATGCACAGTATAATCCCATTTATGTTTTTTAAAACTATATTTGTACTTTTACATATTAATGTATGTAAATTTATAAAGACTAGCTTGAAAGAATACACACCAAACTGTTAACAGTAATTACCTCTCTAGAAGCAAATGGGAAAATGGAGAGGGCATAGTGCTTGCTCTGCGGGAAATAAGACATTCATTTTTTAGTCGAGACACCTGTTTTTAGAACAGGAATGTATTTATGTTTTACTAAAGTATATATATATTTAAAAACATATATTTGCTAAAACACCTACATTAGCATGATTTTCAAGATTTTTTGACAGTCTGATTACGATTTATGCAAATAAAAGGCCTTGCAGATAAATGAAGCTTCCTTTACTCCTATTTTGCTGATATATATGTGATCTGTATATATGTATATTGTGATGTGTATATCCACATATATGTGTGATATGTATACAGTGCTTCTGAAAAATCATTTTCTACCATTCCCCAACATTCCCAACTTTCAGAGTTAGTAGTTATTTAACCTATAGAGATTTCAGTTAATCATACTGAACTTATGAACTTATCAGTACTCTAGCAAACCAATAATTTAATTAGTCTCCAAGAACATTTACTAAACAGACCTCAGACATTTGCTCAGGGAAGTAGAAATGTGAGAGTGCAGAGTTAACACAGTCATTCTTCGTCATTTCTATGGTGATTTATATGGAGAGTGTCACATACCATTTCACTTACAGTGGCTGCTATTTTTTAACTTGTTATTCATGGAAATTTTCAAAAATATACAAGAGTAAGCTGCACCTCAATGAATCCATCATCCAGTTTTAATAATTATCAACTCAGTTAATTTTTTTTTATCTCCCCCTTCACCGCCAACACTGTTGGGGGACAATTCTCCATGGGTCTCTTGTGTTTCTGCATATTTTGTGACCAGAGGTGCTGACTGCCTTGTTATGGACTCTTTTCAAGGATGCTTGTATAGTAAACGGTATTGGACAATAAAGATAGTGTCTCTCTTCAGAGCAAAGGGCAGATTTGTTTACTGACCAGTTTAACAGAGATAATATCTCCCTCTGGGGCAAAGTCAGGCAGGTGTGCTTACTTCCTACTATAAAAGATTCAGGCTCTCTCGAGTCAAGGGTCCCCAGCTGTGAGGCAAATCCACTGCTCGCACAACATCCACCTGGGCCACTTCACTTTGCCCCGTTAGACTTGGAAAGCAAGAGGGATCTGTTGTGAACAGGAAAGCCACACTGCTTGCTATTCGGTAAATAATAAAGTTCTTTACCTCTGACCCTAGGGTTCCCTGTCTTCTGCCAGCATCCATGAAACTGTGACAGACTAACTTGTAAGCCTGCAAGTAGGGTAAAAACTAAGACTCTTCAAAGTTCTTGACATCCTCTTCCTCTTTCCCATATTACTTTGAACAAATCCCAGATGTTACATTATTTCATCCATAAATATTTTGGTAGGTAAAAACTATTTTGAACATTCTTTGAAACAATCATAATCAAAGATGATGGAACTTAATTCCACACAAGTGTTTATATACATACACTAACACCCCAGGGACCAAGTTTGGTAAATACCAGCCCATGATCCCTTCCTCCAATGAACTTCTTGGGATTAAATATATTTCAAAATCCAGACTTTTCAGATTTTAAGAAGGTCATAGAGAATGTAAACTATATATTAAATAACATTTGCAATGGGCTTGGGACAGCACACAAGAAACAAATTTGATATTTTTGCTATGATACATAACTATTCACACAAAGTAGGATAGAGACTATAACTAATCTTTCTTCAGTTTAGCTCAAACTTTGTCACCAAATATGTTACAAAAAAACTGTTGCTTGTCAGAGTTTAGGAGTTTTCAGGACTGCAGGTAAGAAACTATGGACCTGAACTTCTTTCATCAGGTTTAAGATTTAGGTCCTCAGCATCCTGATAAGCAGGACCATTATAAAAAAAACTTTTCAAACACCTTTTGTTAATGAGCTTGGCCTCTTTTAAAAATAGACAGGGCCAAAATGAAGTTCTTTAATGCGCCGGTAAGATTTCAAATCACGTGTACTAATTCGACTATATTAATGATGTGTGCTATTTGATATTTTATCATGTTTCCATTTTGTGAGCATTAAACATTTCTGAGCTCTCATGATCAAAGTGGAAAATGAATGATAAAGTCATTGATGAATTCAGATAAAAAAGGTCACACATAAAAATTAGAAGGCAGGATGTTTAATCAAGGATGAATAAAAAAGGGACCTGGACCAGATCAAATCATGTCTGGACGATTTGGCGTTATTTATAGCTGTATTCACAAAGCAAAAGGAACAAGACTCACAGTCTGTACACAAATTGTGTTCATGTAAGAGAGAGAAAGCATGATGCCCAGGAAGTCTTTTTTCTTCTGTTCTCCTGCTAAGTATAGGCTGATAAACTGAAGCTAACATGGATGAGTTTAGGACAGATAAGAACATGGTTCCAGAATACTTGACTGCTCTAAATAATATCTACCTCTTTGGGTTTCAAGATTGCATCTTTGAGTAGGAGGAAAGAATATCAATTATTCATTGAGTACCCACTATGTAACTGACAATTTGCCAGGTGATTTATTTGTACTGTTATCCTAACAAGAATAAAGAAAGTAAAGTTCAGGGAGATTGAATAATCTAAATGAATGAATGAATGACTTTATGTGAACAAGCATTTGTTATGGGTTTCTAGGTGCCAGGCATTGCTATATATATTTCAATATACAGATGAATGTATTGAATAAATGTATACATAGATGAAGGCCCAGAACTCCAACTTTCAGAGAGTTCCAAATTTAGTAGGAGACAGATATGTAAGCACATACTTACGGTGTAATTTCACACATGTGGCTGTTGTGACTCAGGATTTAAAAATAAGACTATGACCCTTAGAGAGTTAGCAGGAAAAAAGAAGGGAAATATGTTACCAATCAGAAGCTGGGGTTAACCGATCCTAGTTCCTAAAAACACTGAAATTTAAGGCCCTTTTTTATGTTCATATATAAAATAAGATGCCTTCTGAGAACTGTGCTGTGATTGACACGGAAGAGAGTCTTCATGACCATTGAGTAGGCAAGGGGATACTGGTGTCATAAATAGGCAAATTCAAAAAGCTACAGAAAGGAGTGTTGATAGCTGTGGGAGTATAAAGAATCAGAAGGCCAATGTCATTCATTTTCATAAGTTCTCTTAGCTTATTTTATTCATCTACTCATTCTAAGGATTGTCAGCAAGGTAATCAACCTATAGTTTTGAGAGTGCTTCTCCTATTGGAAAAGAGAAAGACCATTTGCCCAACCCTCACCACCTAGAAGTTCTGCTGACATTGCATATTTCCCAAAGAGTCCAAACAATAATTTCATCTACTGGCTCTTTTGCTTGGCTTGGTGTAAAGAACACAGGTTTTAGGTTCATATGTGAGTTCTGTCACCCTCTCTGATGTACAGTTTCTCCCTAGAAGACAGAATTTTTTTTATATAACCCAACCTTTAAAAAAAACAAAAACCTAAATATGAGTCAATGACTTGATTAGATTCATCATCAATCATTAGATAATGGCATCCCAGAATTATTATTTTGCAGAATATGAAATTGAATGATGCTCAAAACAATTAAACTCAGAAATAAATACATGCTCCTGTCATAAGAAAAGAGGTGTATTTGTACAAATGTAATTGAGGTGACAGCAAAAGCAAAAAAATAAGATAATTAAGAGCAAAACAACTCAATTATTGTTGATCCCTGAACAACATGGAGGTTGGGGTGCTGACCCCTGGTGCAGTCAAGAATCAGCATATAACTTTTGATTGCCCAAAACCTTAATTGCCAATAGCCTACTACTGACTAGGAGCCTTACTGATAATATAAACAATCAATTAACACTTATTTTTTTTAAGATTTTATTTATTTATTTGACAGAGAGAGAAATCACAAGTAAGCAGAGAGGCAGGCAGAGGGAGAGGGGGAAGCAGGCTCCCTGCTGAGCAGAGAGCCCGACGTAGGGCTTGATCCCAGGACCCTGAGATCATGGCCTGAGCCGAAGGCAGAAGTTTTAACCCACTGAGCCACTCAGGGGCCCCAACACTTATTTTTTATGTTTCTTTCTTTCTTTTCTTTTTTTTAAGAGAAATAGAGAGTGTGAGAGTGGGGAGAGGAGGGGAGAGGGAGAGAGAGAATCTTAAGCAGGCTCCATGCCAGGTGTGGAGCCCAATGAGGGGTTCGATGCAGGCCTTGATGTGGGGCTTGAGCTCATGACCCTGAGATGGCGACCCTGAGTTCATAACCTGAGCTGAAATCAAGAGTCAGATGCTTAAGTGACTGAGCCACCCAGTATATAATAGTATTATAGACTATGTTCTTATAATAAAGTAAGCTAGAGAAAAGTAAATGTTAAGAAAATCACAAGGAAGGGGTGCCTGGGTGGCCCTACCTATATTGTATATGTATTATATGCTATATTCTTAAAATAATGTGAACTGAAAAAAGAAAATGTTATTAAGAAAATCACAAGGGGGCGCCTGGGTGGCTCAGTGGGTTAAAAGCCTCTGCCTTCAGCTCAGGTCATGATCTCAGCGTCCTGGGATCGAGCCCCACATAGGGCTCTCTGCTCAGCAGGGAGCCTGCTTCCCCCTCTCTCTGCCTGCCTCTCTGCCTACTTGTGATCTCTCTCCTCTCTGTCAAATAAATAAATAAAATCTTTAGAAAGAAAGAAAGAAAGAAAGAAAGAAAGAAAGAAAGAAAGAAAGAAAGAAAGAAAGAAAATCACAAGGAAGGGGCACCTGAGTGTCTCAGTCAGTTAAATAGCCGACTCTTGGTTGTGGCTCAGGTCATGATCTCCTGGTTGTGAGACTGAGCCCCATGTCAGGCTCTGCGCTCAGGGTGGTATCTGCTTCAGATTCTTTCTCCCTCTCCCTCCAGCCCACACTCTCTCTCTCTCTCTGAAGGAAGGAAGGGGAAGGGGAAGAAGAAGGGGAAGGGAAGGGAAGGGAAGGGAAGGGAAGGGAAGGGAAGGGAAGGGAAGGGAAGGGAAGGGAAGGGAAGGAAGGAAGGAAGGAAGGAAGGAAGGAAGGAAGAAAATCACAAGGAAGAGAAAATAAATTTACAGTAATATACTGTATTTAGCAGAAAAAACCTACATATAAGTAGACCCGCACAGTTCAAACCCAGTTGTTCAAGGGTCAGTTCTATACAGTTAAGCACATCTCTCACCCCACATCACTATGGGTAATTCCTGCTGCTACCTTAGATACTGACCTTAAAATCAAGTGACATGGGTATCATTTTCTTTGCCAGTTTGCGTGCTGACCCCAAGTCTCCTCTTATACTTCCCTCTGGAGAGGAAACATGTTAAGTAGGTTCCAATGGGTAAAAGTGGGTAAAAGAAGGGAGACCTTTCTAGGGAGCCCAGTGGGCGAACTGCCTACCAAGATTGGCCTGGTGGAACCAGGTCAAGAAGCCACCCAGAACTGACCAAGTTCCTGGGGTTAGAGAAATACCACAGAGCAGGAGATGGGTGCCAACTATGTCCCAAATGACAAAATGTGCATGTTTCAAAGTTTCATCAAGGACCAGTCATGGATTCAGAAAAATCCAGCACGACTAATCTCAAATGAGACCAGAGTGGTTGCCAAAGATTATCTTCACAAAGTCATTTCTACCCACTCTGGGAATTAAACCACCTCTGCTTCCCTTGGCACTGAGGTCGAGACTTGAGGGACAGTTAGAATAATTTCTCTTCTAGATCCTTAATGACTTTTTTCTATGTATTTATATCATGAGCAAAATCTGGATTTCATTAATCTCAAATAAACAATATTTCTTCCTTTATACAAGCTCTTCTTCCTCTCACCACTCTCTGCTTAGGAAATTCTTCCTCATCACTCGCTTCCCCAAACAACCTTCAGCAACTCTCAGTAAATTTTCCTGAAATCTACTCTACTACTATACTCCAAAAACAAGATCGAAGTACTTACGTTATGAAATTTTCTTGAATGATTTTTTTCCTTCACTAATCTTTAAGCTTCTTCAGTCATTACCAAAGTTTTATTCCTTTCTGGAGTGGCATGAGTGTATTGTGATGCTTGGCATCAAGTAGACAGTAAATTAATGCTTATAAAGAATAAAGCATTAAAAATTTGGGGCTTAAATTTTCTTGTCTCCTCTATATACCCATTCTGTTAGTAGTTCACACTAGTATAAATAAATAAATAAATAAGCAGTTTACACTAGTGTGTTTTATTTTTGTACCCCTCAATATTGTATTATATACATTTTGTAATTTTCTTAAATCCTTACTTATTATTTGTAACAGGAATCTTCTGATACGGCACTCAATGATTCCCATTTCCTGCATGCATACTTTTGTGTAATCCTCTCCCTTTGAGTATAGGTTGGACCTATCAATCAATAGAATATAGTAAAAGCGATGGGATCTTACTTCCAAGATGAGTTCACAAAACACTGTGACTTGGGCACATTCTCTTGCTAGCACCCTCTCCTGTCCATCTGCTTGCTCCCTGTGATGAGGCCAGTTACCATGTATGAGATGTTCTGTGGAGAGGCCCACATGGCAAGGAACCGAGGGAGGCCTCATGAGGAATGGAGGGATCAGTCCAGCAACTCATGAGGAGCTAAATCCTGCCATCAACCACACGAGCTTGAGCTTGAAAAGCAGATCCTTTCCGGTTGGGGCCTTGAGATGACTGTAGCCAGTGAGACCCTGAAGCAGAGGATCCAGCTAAGCCACGCCCAGATTCCTGACCCACAGAAACTGTGAAGTCATAAATGTGTGTTGTTGTAAGGTACTAAGTGTTGGGTAATTTGTACATAGCTATAGATAACTAATACATTATTTATCGATCAGCTAGGGTTCACATACAATAAAATCCAACAATAACAAAGTGCACAGCTTGCTTTTTTTAAAGCATAATTATTGATGTGCAATAGGTATCAGCAAATTATTCTTCAGAATTCAAAACTTTTTCATTCATCAAAATGGCTCAAAGCTCACTTACTTGATCAAGTCGACTCTGCATTGATTTGGGCTTCTGAAAGGCACCAAAGAAAAATCCAGGATATTTGTACACATTCATTCCATAAGTATTTATTGGGTGTGTATCATGTGAGTTTGAGGCATGTTTTTTTTTTTTTAATTTTATTTATTTATTTATTTGTTTGTTTGACAGAGAGAGAGAGAGAGATCACAAGTAGGCAGAGAGGCAGGCAGAGAGAGAGGGGGAAGCAGGCTCCCTGCTGAGCGGAGATCCCGATGTGGGGGCTCGATCCCAGGACCCTGAGACCATGACCTGAGCCGAAGGCAGAGGCTTTAACCCACTGAGCCACTCAGGCGCCCCATGAGGCACAATTTCTCCCTAGCATATATAATTTTCTTTGGGTATGGGAGGGTACACTGTTGAAAAAGAAAGTTCCTTCCCTTATAGGGCTAATATCTAGGGAGGTGACAGACATCTAAACAGATAATAACTACTTCCATTTCAAGTGATAGAAACCACACAGGAATGTGTGACTTGCAGGCCTGTGCCTGCTGCAGCAAGGCAACTAACCCAACCTGAGGAGTGGGGATGTCCTTCAGAGCCTGGGTAGAATCTTCAAGGACAGATAAGAGTCATAGAGATAAAAAGGAACAGTAAGAAGACACCAGGCCAAGAGGATGGGAGAATCCAAGGGATTTATCTAAATAAATTCTCCAGAACATTACTTTTGGTCAAATAGCACTAAACACATTCTTCATAAGTCAACTATTCTTTACAAGAAATGTGTGTCTTATTATTATTATGAAAAAGCAAAAACAAATGGGGTAATTTGCACAAACGGATCAAGGCAATTAGAAACTAGATTTAGGATAATTTCCTTAAGTGGTTGAAGCCAGTGTCTAGTTCAGAAAACCAGACTTGTCATCTCTTCTTTATTTATGATTCTGAAATGAACTTTAAATTCTCTGAATGAGAAGTTAATCAGAAACTTCACAAATTAATGGCCATAGATTTCATTTCTTAAACACTTAGGCCCTGACTTCTCTCAATTAACTTAATAATTACCACAAAGAAAGCTCAAAGAACAGCATCCAAGGTGCTTTTAAAATCAAATACCAGCTTACACTAAAAATGAGTAAATAAAACAAGCTTCTAGAGCTGGATGTACAAATTAATCTTTCATTAGATATTAAAAGGGTTCATCAAATAAGTATATGATATATTTAAACTCTGATCTCCTAAGGTTCAGTTTCCCTAGCAAAATGCTTACCATCTTATATTTCTGGAAAAAAGCCTTCCTTGTCCTCCAGATGAAACATATTTAAACCAAGGAGCCCTTGCTTGATTCCCAACATGTTTTTTACTTTTATGGTAATTATATCTCATCCCGATAAGCAATAAACAAGATACCTTCCTGTGTTTGAGTTGAACTAAATTCATAAGCTTTCAAGGCTGAGCCACGTAAGCATGGTTAGAACTAAGTAAAATGCATAGCCTCATCTATGGCATGTCCAATTTTTGCTGCACAACTTGGAAGTTAGACATGTTCTCTCATGGAGGACTGGGGGTGATACAGGCCACACAAAAATCTCAGATTACAAAGAAGCTGGAGGTGGAGAGGGATAGGATCTTATGAATCTCTCACTCTTCTCTCTAGCCAGGAGCAAGAGAACCTCTGGGAGATTCTAGGAATCATAAGATTGTTTACGTGCCCCCCAAAACACACACTTACTGACACATGAGCACACCTCTCTACACCCCACACTCTCCAATCCCACAGTTCACCCATATATATTCTACTATAAAGAGAATAATGTGTTTCACGTGAAATCTGCTTGCCTGAAATTCTAACCTCAAAATTCCTTCGGATGAATGTAATATTTACCATTATGTACTCTACTATATGTCTGGCACCTTTTAAATGTTCTCTCTTGAAACACTTGCTTGGAGGGCCTTCATCTACCATGAAATAAATCTGGTTGCCTATACCACCATGTTAGAGAGACCACAGAGACACAGATGCCCAGGGATCCCCATCCGTTCCCCCCACCCCCAGATGTTTGAATTTTCCCCAGCACAAGCGTGAGACGTAAGAGTAAAGGAGTCTGAGACGGCCCCAACTCCAGCCACTGTGACTGAAACCACCTAATAGGTCCCAAGAGAATCTGCCTGGCTATTCCCAGTCAACCCCTGTACTGGTAAACAAGATAAACGATGGCTGTTTTTTAAGCCCACGTGGCGGGAAGGTTTGATAGCCAGCAATAGCTAGCCAGAATAATCTTTGAATAAGAAGAACATCTGTCAGGGTCTTCTGCCGTTGCACTATTTTTCTGGTCATCTCAAAGATATGAACCATTTGGCAGCCATGTCCTAACGTCCACCTGCAGTACTCACTGTATATTCCTATTTTAGCTGCACATTAAGGCCACCAAGACGACCTTGCCAGAGAGAAGAGCACTGGTCTCAGGTTAATGAGGTCAGCTACACTGGCCTTCCCCAGTGCCTGGCTGCCTGTGTTTATCTAGTACAGCACCCCGAGAGCAGTCTAGGCAGCATCTCGCTTCGGATTCTAAGGTTTTACTCCCAGACATACAGCTGTTCTGAAACACTCTTTACTTAGAGCCCTTCCAGCCCCATTGCCCTTAACAGCAACGCACACTTCCAAACCTTTTCCTCTGTTTATTACAGCCCACTTGAACTATTGTCAGACTTGAACTGGCAGTGCAATTTGGGAACACATTCTAAAACTATTACTTCACACCCTCCCCGCCAAAGGCAGAATATTTTGTCTTTTAAGAAAACATCCCACGTCAAAAACGAATCCTCTAGCTCAAGGAGATGGATTTCTTAGCTTCAAGAAAGTGTTCGTATACGCTAGGAGAGTTTAAGGTTACATTGGAACCATGAAGAATTATTTTCGCTTCAAAGAAGCATTTCTGTTATAAGCTAGGGTATTAAACACACAGACACACATAGATTCATACAAGAATATACAAAACTTAACAACCACAAAAATTGGCTTTCCTGAAAGGCAGATAGGAGCTCTGCCAAATTGCCCTCCGGTAGACTAGAGACGCGAGTAAGACACACATTAACCACTTGATGGATGGTAAGTTATCACTGGAGAAATCGAGGCTTACTCAGTAAACTTTCCCAGCAGGACCAATCCAATGTGCCACAGCAGGAATCTCAAACTCAGGGGAGCACTGAGGAGGCACGAAGCTAAGTGCTATAAACGGCAGGCTGTTTTCCTGCACAGGCCTCTATGAGGAGCTGAAGGAGAGTGCCATAGAAAGAAGCAACACAGTTTAAGAGAAATTTCTCATTTTTGTGTGGAGCTCTTCTTTATTTTCCAAAGTGTTTTTGAAGGAAATAAATGTGTCCTTCGTTGGGGTGCAATCTCAGCCTACTAATGTCACATTCATAAAAGCAATCTGGCCCACGGAGAACAGGCTCTCCAAAGAGCAGGGCCTTCTGCTTTCCTGCTCCTGCCGCCCACCTACTGTGCACACTCTCTGATCTTGGATTCTTTTTCAATAAAATGGGGGTTATAAGGCACAGGATTGTGGTAGGGGTTAAAAGAGAGAATACTGTAACTAGGAGATTCTTCTGTGTGTACTGTGTGTCCTGAGGGAACTTGTTTAAAGTAAAGCATATCAGAGGGGACGAGAGTGGGGGGAGACGTGAAATAGGTGAAGGGGACGAAGAGCACAGTTCTCATGAGGAGCACTGAGTAACAATGTATAGAATTGTCGAATCACCATATCGTTCACCTGAACCTAATAGAACACTGTATGCTACCTATACTGGAATTAAAATTAAACTTAGTAAAAAAAAAAAAGAGAATATTATAAATGGGCAGTTTTGAACTTAGAACACATGAGGTAATTAGATTCTTAATTATATATGTCAAATACTAACACAATTAATTGCTAATTTTCTTATTAAATTTTATCCTTCTATTTTTCCATTTTGGAACATTATACTATTAATAATATGTATTATTTAAAATACTTTTTTAAAACTCTCTAGTCAAAGAGTCAAGAGATCGGGTTCTTTTCCCCACCCTGCTCTTTGTACATATATAATCTGGCCAAGTTGCTTTTATTTATGAGTTCCAGTTTACTTTTGGTTAAAAATAAATAAATAAATAAGTAAACAGATAAATAAATAAGGGGTTTGGATTTGTTGATATTGTCTCTCCTGACACAGATATTTTCGCAATTGATGATCCTAAGTTCATCTGAGTCTAATTTGTTTCCTTTGTCCGAGAAGGTTGACTCCAGCAACAAAAGCGAAAATTAACAAGGGGAACTACATTAAACTAAAAAGTTTCTGCACAGCAAGGAAACCAACAAAGTGAAAAAAACAAGCTACTGAATGAGAGAAAATATTTGCAAATCATATATCTCATAAGGAGTTAAGAGGCAAAATATATAAAGAACTTATATAACTCAATAGCAAAAAAACCAAATGCTGTGATTTAAAAAATGGGCACGAGTATCTGAATAGACATTGCTCCAAAGAGGACATATAGATGGCCAACAAGTACATGAAAAGATGCACAACATAACTAATGATCAGGGAAATGCGAGTCAAAACCACAATGAGATATCACCTCACACCTGTTAAAATGGCTATCAACAAAAAGACAGGAAATAATATGTGTTGGTAAGGATATGGAGATAAGAGAACCTTTGTGCACTGTTGGCGGGAATGCAAATTGGTGCTTATACCATGAAAAACAGCATGAAGACTCCTCAAAAAATTAAAAATATTACTTCCTTTTTTAAAAAAAGATTTATTTATTTATTTGACAGAGAGAGAGAGATCACGAGTAGGCAGGCAGGTAGAGAGAGAGGGGGAAGCAGGCTCCCCACTGAGCAGAGAGCCCGATGCGGGGGTCGATCCCAGGACCCCGAGATCATGACCTGAGCCGAAGGCAGAGGCTTTAACCCACTGAACCAGCCAGGCAGGCGCTCCAAAAATATTACTTCCTTTTGATCTAACAATTCCATTTCTGGGTATTTAACTGGAGAAAATAAAAACAGTTCAAAAATATATATCTGCATCCCCATATTCACTGAAACATTATTTACAACAGCCACATTATGGAACCAACCTAAGTATCCACCAATGCATGAATGGATAAAGACATTACAGTACACACACACACACACACACACACACACACACACGAATATTATACAGTCACAAAAAAGAAGGAACTCTTACCATTTGTGACAACATAGATGGGCCTTGAGGGTGCTATGCTAAGTGAAGTAAGTCAGAAAAAAATAAATACTGTATGATCTTACTTATATGTGGAATAAAAAAAAAGCTGAGCTCATAGAAACAGAGAAGATGGTGATTGTCAGAGACAGGGAGGTTGGGGTGGGCAAAATGGGTGAAGGGGGCCTAAAGGTATACACTTCCACTTATAAAATAAATAGGCCATAGGGATGTAATGTACAGCATGGTGACCATAACTAATAATACTGTTTTGCAGGGCACCTGGGTGGCTCAGTTGGTTAAGCATCTGCCTTCGGCTCAGGTCATGATCCCAAGGTCCTGGGATTGAGTCCTGCGTTGGGCTCCCTGCTCGGTGGGGAGCCTGCTTCTCCCTCACCTGCTTCCTCTGCTTGTGGCCCTCTCTCTCTGTCAAATAAATAAAATCTTTTAAAAAATAATAATACCGTTTTGCATATTTGAAAGTTGCTAAAAGAGTAAATCTTAAAAATTCGCATCACAAGAAAAAAATTTGTAACTATGTATGGTGACAGATGTTAGATTTATTATGTTGACTATTTTGCAATATATGCAAAAAACAATTCATTACATTGTACACCTGAAACTAATATAATGTCATTTGTCATTATACCTCACTTTTTTTTAAAAGTTGCCTTAATAAAGCATTTATTAGTGGCTTAGGCTAAGGCCAATGGTCTAGAGACCAGTGGTATGCTGGTAAACGTTTACTGATGTTGGCTCTCTGGACAAATAAAAACCAAAAAAAACAAAACAAACCCTGATTTAGAGTGTTTGTCAATTTCCATGGTGTAAACACTCCCATCGTGGCCACTTTCCAGCTATCAGCAAGACATCGCTGAAGGTAGAATAGGAAAGAGGTATACCCAACTGGCTTTCGTGGAGCTGGATTGCCCTGCTCAGACTCAGTTCACATTCAGTTCCTGAGCCGTAAGAACATCACAAGGGAAAAGAGCTCCAGGTATCAGGATACTTTATATTCTCCGCCTCAATTTAGGACAGAGACATAAATAAACCCTGGTTTACCACACAAGATGTACCACTAAATTCACTGCCGGTTTGGAAAAAAAGGGTTTTGGAGACCATGCAATACTGCACTGCAAACTCAATCTTCGCCTACTTTAAAACATTCCTGAATCTCAGACCATAAAAGCCACACATGACTTCTGAAGGTTCAAAGTCAGAAAATTAGCAAAAGCAAATTCTGTCTTTTCAATTCCTTAATGCCCATGAGAATGAAATTTATCGGATCAGCTCTCTTATCTGAAAAGTCAATCATCAATTTAATCATGGATGGACTCTGAAAACAGGCTTCCCATGCATGCTGAAGTTTAGAGTGCCCCAGGATTCACAGCAAGGCTACAAATAAGAACCAAGCACGAATGCGCTTTAACACCTGATACATCTTCTGTCGGTTGCCAAAGCACTAAAGCCCTGAAATTCATTCTAGGAGAAACTCTCAAGAGACATAATTCACACCTTATTTTCTCACATGCCTGACATCTTTGATCATCAGACTTTTCCAACCTCAGAGATTTGAAGTTGAAAAACCTTTCCAAAACTTAATGACAGCTGACGGCCCTGCACACTGCCTTCCAAAATTCACCTGAAGATTTAGAAAGGAAGCTCCTACTGACTTGCACCCCAGCAAAGTATTTCAGGTTCCTAAATTGTCACCCTGAGTCATCATGGAAAGACTATTTCAATTTCATTATCTTCTGTGCGATGTAAGGAAAATATATATTTTAGAAACATTCTCATCAAGAAGTTTTTAGGGGCACCTGGGTAGCTCGGTAGGTTAAGCATCTGCCTTCGGCTCAGATCATGATCCCAGGGTCCTGGGATTGAGCCCCGAATCATCAGGCTCTCTACTCAGCAGGGAGTCTACTTTTCCCTCTCCCTTTGCCTGTTGCTCCCCCTGCTTGCACTCTCTCTCCCCCCAAAAATAAATAAATAAAATTTTTAAAGTTTTTAAAAGTATAGTCTTTAATATCTAAATAATTTAGGGGTGCCTGGGTGGCTCAGTCGGTCAAGTCTGACTTTGGCTCAAATCATGATCTCAGGTCCTGGGATCTGCCCCATGTCAGGCTCCATGCTCAGCAAGGAGTCTGCTTCTCCTTCTCCCTCCACCTGTACCCCTCCCCCAGCTCATGCTCTCTCTCTTTCTCTCTCAAATAAATAAATAATAAATAAAATCTTCTAATTAATTAAAACTTATATGAAATAATTTATACCTTGAAAATGTGATATTGCTGTAGTTCTACACGTTAAGGTACTAACATGTAGAACACCTACTGAGTACAGGCATTTTAGAGATAAAGACTCATAAAACAATATAGGGAATGTTGCTGCTTTTCTTCCCAGATCCCTTTACTCGGTCCATATATCCAACCCCCACACACCGTGAGTGTTGGCTATTAGTAGCTCACAGTTGCCTCCTTTTCTAAAAAAACTGTCATTGTCTGATTGGGAGCCGTGTCACTGGGGAGGTCACTCCCTGTAAGAAGTAGCTTATTCCCATTAACTTAGTGACAGGGATGTACTAATGTTCTCCCATGCCCACATCTGCCTAAAGGTGGAACCAACTTTGAGGTGCAATTTGTGCTCTAGAGTTCCCCAAAGGATCAGACTGAGACAGTCTCCAGCTAAAATCTCAACCTTGCTTGATTTCTTCCCTTGTCCTGTACTGCTCCCTTCAATTCCCTTCTGAGAAAATGTCCTCAATAAGGTATTTGCAAAAAACTCCACATCTCAGGGTCTACTTCCGAGATATCCAACCTAAAACAGACTTAACACTATTTTTTTTTCAAGAATATAAGCCATATATAAAAGTTAGGTCAACTATTAATTGGCCACTGATTGCATATAGAGGATTAAAAATAAAGGGGATTTAGATGATATGTCCATTCCCAGCTAGGACAGAACATTAGGTGCCAGATGTAATTTGACAGATACACCAAAAAAAAAAAAAAAAAAAAGGACAAAATGTATGGGAAATGGTTTTATGACATTAATACCACGTAACAAAAGACAGTGATCTCTAAAAGACAAAACAAAAAGACAAACAAATGAGATGTACCCTAAGGTTGCTTAAGCTTACTACATGAAGAAAAAAACCCTGGACAGTCCTGGTAGTCTCCCAAGTTGAGAATATAGAGCTGGGAGGCCACGGAAGTCAAGGCAAGAGTTACTAAAGAAGAAAAGGCTACACAGAAGGAGAACTCCAGAGATCTGCAGAGGGTCCCTCCTGACTATTCAACTGAGTATAGGTCAGTACATATACATGAGGAAAGGAACACCAGAGAAGTTTAAAGGGAAAAATCCCTGAAGATCACACAGGACCAGGAATAGTGCTCATTTCTAGCTGGCTGGGTGGAAAACTTACAATTCACAGGGCATTGGGTAGAATACTAAAAAGGGTTCTGCCTTAGTAGTAGCAGAAAAATAGCACTAGACTACTCAAAATAGCCCTAGACTACTAATAGCACTAGACTGATCTCACCTAACAACACTTAAAATCAATACTCAAAAGTATCAAACTGTTTCTAAGTAACTTAACTACACCCCAGAACACAGCTCAAGAATATTTACCAGAACCCAAAAATATACAGCACTCTACAAGGTAAAATTCACAATGTTTGACATCTAATAAAAAATTACCAGGCATGAAAAGAAATAGGAAAATGACCCAAAATTAGAAAAGAAATCAATCAATTAAAACCAACTCAGAAGTAACACAAAAACAAGGATTTAAAAAATTTATAACCATATTCCATATGTTCAAAATATAGAGGAAAGATTGAACATGTTAAATAGAGACAAGTAAAACTGGAAAAAGACCCAGTACAAATCCCTAAAGATTAAAATTATACCATCTGAGATGAAAAATAGACTTGATGGAATTAATGGCAGGTTAGGTACTGCCAAAGAAAATATTAGCAAACTTGAATACTTAGTAATAGGAACAATCCAAAATGAAAAAACCAGAGTTGGGGATTTGGCAGGGAGAGACAGAGTATCAATGGTCTGTGAAACAAATTCAAATGGACAAATATATATATATATGTAAATGTAATTGCCATCCCCAAAAGAGAAGGGGAATGGACAAGACGGAAAACATATTTGAAGAAATAATGTACAAAAATTTTCAAATTTGATGGCCTTTAAGCCCACAGATTCAAGAAGCTAAACAAAGCCCTAAGTGCAAAATGAATAAAATGACGTAAGACACATTATACTCAAAATTTTAAAAACCAGCAATAAAAAGAAAATATTAAAAACAGCTAGAGGAAAAAAATACATATTAAGTACAGGAGAACAAAGATAACAATGACAACAGTTTTCTCATCCTAAACAATGCAAGCCAGAGGACAGTGAAATGTCAACCTAGAATTCTATACCCAGCAAAACATCTTTTAAAAAATGGAGGCAAAAATAAAGATTTTTTTAGGCATACAAAAGATGAAAGAAATAATTACAAGTAGGCCTTGTGTATAAGAAATAGAAAATAAGAAAAATGATAATAGATGAAAATCTTGATTTACACCCACACAAAAAGAATACCGGAAATGGTAACGATATGAATAAATTGAAAGAAATTTTGTCATTATGTAAGTCTGTTTAAAAGATAATAATAATTTCAGGTTCATATAATACATAGAAGTAAAATACAAGAAAACAATAGCACAAGAATCAGGAAGGGACAAATGGTACATTGTAGTAAGGTCTTTAACTATATAGGAAGTAGTATAATATCACTTGAAAGCAGACTGGGATAATATTTTGTGTTACCCCTATGGGTAACTTTTTGTGTTATTATAAATTATTACAAAGTTTGTGTTATTATAAATAACACAAAAAGTTAAAAGACAAAAAGCCACAAAAAAAGATAAATGGAATCATAAAATTTACTCAATTAATCCAAAAGATGAGAGAAGAAGATAAAAAAGGAGCAAGTAAAACATGGCAAAAATAGAAAATAAATAGGAAGATGGTAGATATGAGTGCAACCATATCTATAATCACATATGATGGTAAGACTCTAAGATGGCCCCTAATTATCCCTGTCTCCTTGTATTTATGCCCTTGTATAATATCCTCCTCTTGTGTGTAGATGGAACCTGTAACTTGCTTCTAACCAAGGGAATATGGGATGCCATCATCATGATTGTTATATAAGACTAGAACTTCCATCTTGCAAGCAGACTCTGTCTGTTGACTACTCCCTTTCTAGCTCTGATGAAGTAAACTATCATATGAAGAAGTCCATGTGGCAAGGAACTGAAAGTGACAGCATGAAAGGAACTGAATCCTGCCAATAATCACATTTGTTTGGAAGTAGACTCTTCTTCAGTTGATCCTCAGATGAGACCCCACTTCGATTGCAACCGTGTGAGATATCCTGAAGCAGAGGACTTAGCTAGGCTATGCCTGAATTTCTGACTCACAGAAACAGTGAAATGTTTTGTTTCAGGACGCCTGGGTGGCTCAGTTGGTTAAGCAGCTGCCTTTGGCTCAGGTCATGATCCTGGGGTCCTGGGATCGAGTCCCGCATTGGGCTCCTTGCTCGGCGGGGAGCCTGCTTCTCTCTCTGCCTCTGCCTGCCACTCTGCCTGCTTGTGCTCTCTCTCTCTCCCACAAATAAATAAATAAAATCTTAAAAAAAATTAAATTAAATTAAAAAAATAAAAATAAATAAATGTTTTGTTTCAAGCTGCTAAGTTTGTGACAAAATTATTCTGCAGCAATAAATATTAAAATATTAAATGTAAATGGTTTAAACACCCAATTAAAATGGAGGTCATCAAATTGGATTTAAAAAATCCAACTATATGCTATTTTTAAGAAATGTACTTTAAATATAAACACAAGTAGGTTAAAAATTAAAAGATGAAAAAGATATACCATGCTATTTTGATCTAAAAAAAAAAGTAGGAGTTGCTATATTAATATACGCCAAAGTAGATGTCATTGTAAATATTAACAGGAATAGAGGGTCATTTCATAAAGAGCCCAATTCAGAAAGAGGACATGACAATCTTAACTTTGTATGCACCTAATAACAGAATTATTACATGAATTAAAAACTGATAGAAGTATAAGGAGAAATAGACAAATCCATAATTATACTCAGAGATTTACCTTTTCTCAATAATTAAAAGAACAAATAGAAAACAAATAAGGATAAAGAAGAGCTGAACACCACTATCGACCAAATGCCTAAATAAGATTTGTACAACACTTGAAAATATTGCAAAATACACATTTTTTTTTCAAGTGCACAGAGAATATTTACCAAAATAGAGCATATTCTGGCCCATCAAACAAATCTTTTGTCTCTTTCTCGGTGGCATTCTTAAATTATAGGTACTAAAATTTCTATCTCTATCCTTAGCCTTAATCACTGAAATTATCAATGGGATTTCATGGGCAGGATGATGAGCAGGGCGAATCTCTAATATAAAGTGTGCAAAATGCTTGCTTTAAGAAAGGAAGACTTTCAAGAGGCAGATAAGATGGAGACTGGAGGGACATTAGTTCACCTTCCTCAGAGTTCTAAGAGTCAGCTGAGTTAGAGGTTTTAAACATGGTGTGTTCTGAATGGGACCCCAAGTGGTCTGGACTAATCTATGCTCATAACTGATGAAGTCTTCTGTTACCAAAAAGGTTGAAGCCTAGTTACTTTTGGCTCAAAGTCATTATGCATATTCCAAAAGTTTGTTCATATAAGATGGCATTTAGATCATCAGTAATACTACAAGAGTAATAAAGCAAAAACCTCCAAGAAACCCAGTATCTCACTGGGAGAGATATTTCTATCAGTATCTTTCACAGTGACATTACTATGTCCAGGGGTGGGGAAATAATTTGGCCTGCAAGAGAATTTAAGATGATGCTGTATAACTTTACTTGCTCACCCCATGTGAAATCAATCAATCAACACTGCTACAATGTTGAATTGATGACTAGCTATAAAACCAAAGCTATTAATGGGAAGATAATTCACACAAAGTCACACCAAGAGTGAACAAATGGGATACTCCATAAAAAGGAAAAAATGATGTGTAGAGGCCGCTTTTGGGCAACAAGCTTGCGAGAGGGAGACCTGAGTAAGGTAAAAGGGCCCACGGTGACCACCAGGCTGAATGAAATGGGCTAGTTAGGCGACCCACCTCAAAATAACCATAGACCTTTGCTGACCAATGGGCTATTTACAACAAGGCACAGGTACCAAAAAAGGAAAATTCCATATGTTCCCATAACTCCTCACCTTCCCCCCTTAACTACAGCCCCTCACCACTGCCTCCTGGCAGACAGTGTCTCCTCTGCTCTCCTGCCCACTGCCCCCTTGTCAGGTATCCAATAAACCTCTATCTCCTTTGTTCCGCCTCTGGTGAATTCTTTCACCACCCATGCCACCGGTCTCCACCTAATCAGGTCACTCCACATGATAACTCTCTTTTGGGTTGCTATAGAAAATCCTCAGGTATGTGCAAAGCATAATCGATTTCTAGAAGTTTCTGGAACAGGTTACAACAATCCTAAAAAGCTTCAGGTTATTCAAATTCACTTTAGTGCTCAGTAACTTTGGGCAATTTTGCAAAGAAAAGAGCAAGATCTGGATAACTAGAGCACAGATTTTTTTTTAAGAGATTAATCTTTTGCAAATTGGTATAACCGTTCTAGAGGACAGTATTTATCCAAATGTAAAACATGTGTACCTTTTCACCCCCACATACTCACTGCTCAGATATGTCTCCAAAAATGACTCCTCAGATATGCCCAAGAAAGATATGTATTGTTAGAACACTTTTCTAGCAAGTAACACAAAATCAACGCAATCCAGCTTAAACAATAAAGAGAGTTTGTTGGCTCACAGGCTTGGAAAATTCAAGCGCAACACGGTTCATAGTTTGGGCTGTTTTTTGGGAGGTGAAGGAAACACCAATAAAAGAGTAAAGAAGTGAGACAGGTGAGAAGGGAGCCAACACAGTGTAAAGTATCAAGCTAATTTCCACTGTGGACAACTAGAGTTTAGTTCTACTACGGAAAACCCTGAGAGCTAGCGTAAAACATATGCCTCAGAGGTAATCTACTCTAGAGGGGAGAGGTACTTAGTGAGTCACTGGTCGAGAGCTGTCTTTGGGGGACATCCATTCCATTCCGCTGAGTGGATGGCAAAGGGGACTCCAGTAGTAAGGAAACCCCTCGGTTAGAGAATTCAGTACTGACAGAAGTCAGACCAGTGTGCACTGAAGTGGTAAAGACAAGTGGATGTACGTAGGGCACCGATAGGTTCTGCCTCCAATGGACTTCAGGGTTGGGTGATCCAGCAGCTCAACATCATAAAGATTCTCTTTGCTCTGCTTTCCAGAGTGAATCCTATCCAAGCAATGATTTCCATAGTGTTCATTAAATGATTATCAGTCCCAAGTGGAGCTAAAGATATTGTAGGCTACAGAAAGCAGTTCAGTGCCCATGTTCCAAGAAGCAATGCTTATGTTGAGCCCAGTAGGGCTGAATTAAGGCACAGGCATACCTCTGATTTTGCTACATGATTTAAATCAATCAGAGTCAACCCCCAAAGAGAAGGATGGGCTGTCTTCCTTAGATAGAAAAGAAAAGCTGGGTACTATTGAGAAGGGAGAAGCTGGAGGTGGATGATGGGTAGTTCAACTACAAATGTACAGTGATATGTGCGTCAAGATATGTGCGTTAGGGGTGCCTGGGTGGCTCAGCAGTTAAACATCTGTCTTCAACTCAGGTCATGATCTCAGGGTCCTGGGATCGAGTCCTACATTGGGCTCCTTGCTTAGCGGGGAGCCTGTTTCTCCCTCTCCCTCTGCCTGCTGCTCCCCTACTGTGCTCCCTCTCTTTCTCTCTGTCAGATAAATAAAATCTTAAAAAAAAAAAAGATATGTGCGTTAATTGCAACCTTCTTTACAATAGCAAAACTCTAGGAATATCTAAAGTATATGTCAATAGGGGACTTAAATTTAAACAAATTATGGTACACTCTTATTATGGATCGTTTGCAGTGGTGGACCTTTATGTTTCTGATGTAGATGGGCCTCCAAAATATATCATGAAACAAAAAAAAAAGTCAGGTGTAATTCCATGTGGAAGGTAAATCACCTATGTAAATTAAAAAGCAGGTAGATAAAAACAAATTTTGTTTATGTTAAAGCCTAATCAGCCAAAAAATACTAAGGAAGGCTAAGCTTGAAATATGACCAGGTTAGACTTACTGTGTCTGTGCAGTGAGGGAGGGCCCTCCAGGAGAACCATGGAGTGCTGCTCAACAAGAGGGAAGAGACAAACATCTTTCATAAGGTTTGGGTTCTCACTGAAGGATTGTGAGGAGGGCTTAAGAGAGTGGAGATCAGTTCTGGGTTGGTTACTTTACAGAGGCGGTGTTAGAAGGGGAGTTCAACTAGGGAGTGAGCGCTGTCTTGAAGTTAGGGGACTTAAGCAGGATGGTGTCTCTTGGTAACAGATGAATGTAGCGAAGTGGGGCTCGGGGCTGTCATCAGTAAGAAAGCAGGAGACACTCAAGGGGGGCACCGTTATGGCATTTTATAGCTGTTGCACAATCACTGGAGAAAGAACGTTTTCTATTAACTTTGTATCTCATTTTATGTGTCTATCCCCCTAGCTTTAATGATAGAAGGGCTTCCTTTTTTTTTTTTTTTTCCTGCCAAGTCTGAGCTGATTTTCACTCTTTCAATCCCAGATAGGTTTTTACTCTTTCTTAAGGAATAGTAAAAAACTGTTAACAGTAGTCACCTTTGGAAAAATAAAGCGGGTTGGGAAAGTGAGCAGTAAAAGATGCCTGTGCTATTTGTCTATATCTTTCCTTTCTACTTAAATTTTCTAAATGTGCACGTATGTGAATTTTGGCACATTTTAAGTGTTAACATGGATTCCCTGAGCAGTGAGAATATGACCTTTTTTGTTTGTGTTTTTTTCTCCTTCTTTTTATCTATCTGTGTTTTCTCAAAAATTAGTGTTATTTTAAAATAACAATAAATAGATACTCTCTGTCTCCCCAAAAGTCAACAGTCTGACTGTTGCTACAGACCAAACTTGGAGCTCAGAAATGAACCTGCCCAACCAATCCACCCCCCGCCGCCCCCCACCCCCCGTCCCCACCCTTGCCTTCTAATGCTACTACTTCCTGCTTCTCTTGGGTCATCCGCTCCATGTCCAATCCTTGTTCCACCAGCTCTACCCCTAACAAAGGGTAGCAAAATTGGAATGAGACCAGTGAGAGAGTGAGCCTATCACCTCACAGGGTGCCTAGATATTGCACTGAGACTAGAGAGCACGGTTCCAACAATAAACCTCAACATTAAGATCTTGGCATCTCTTTTTCCCCTAACTCAGCCTTCTCCAAAGACCATACAACTATCAGTCTCAGCAAATGATGTGTTATTGATGCATCCCCCCCACCCCCGGCTAAAGACAAGCATCCTGTAATATTTCAATAGAAATGTAGCTGAGAAAAAAAAAGAAAAGAAATATAGTTGAGGAGTAAGTATGCTCATTTTATAACATACCATGAGGTGACTAATAGTATAGATAACTTAGGGGAGAAACCAAAAGACCTAAGGATACTTATACTTTGTTGCCTAAAAGTTCAGTAAAGTGTCTCACCCAAGTGCCTCCCCTAAGTGCTTCCCCATTCACAAAGGGATTTTTTCATTTTAGAAGACTGGCTGAGAATGTTATAATTTGGGGGACTTGCAACAAAAGTATAATGCTTGTAGTCATATGTCTAGGATGAAGAACCAATGTCATGACAAAAGAGAGTATCTTTTTTGGTGAGCCATTATAACAAAACCAATGACGAATACGGGGAGCCTTCTGTGGAAGCATGCACTGTGTTTTTATGACATTCCCACCAGACTGTTATTTTTAATGGGACTGATTCAGAAAATTTGCTAGTGATATACAAGGACTATTATCTACTCAAAAATTGTATGAGCTTTTCTAGAGCCAAGTTCAACTATTGTTTCTAAACAAACAGAAAAATCTACTAAAATATTGAATCTCTGATATCAAGTATCAACTATTTTTCAAACAGTTGAGAAATAATGACTTCAGTTCTTTTCCTGTCTTTGCTGTTAATAAGGACCCAAATTATCAGCACCTCTGACAATCTCTGACCTTTTAGGCTAGTGTAATGATGTTCTAAAGACAGTAAAAAGTATACACGTCGTCATTCTGTCAACTCATAGCTACAAACTTGTTAATGGAAAAATCTCTGTAGATGAATGCAAAAGAAGTTCTAGCCATTAAAAGTAAACAAAACAAACCTTCATTTTCCAGTGTGCCATTTTCAATAAACACACCAAATACTTTGAAAGATACTCTGAACAAATGAAAGTAATTTCCAAGGAAATGGTTCCTTTCAGAGATTATCTGTTTCTTCTTTAGTTAATGGGGATATTATCCCAAGGAAATATTTTAATGGGACTCAAGCACAAGAAATATATATTATTGCATGGTCAGTTTTCAATCATGTACTATTGATTTATTAACAGAAAGGTATTCTCAAGTGTTTATTAACATAATTGGTTGAAAATCCCTATCGAACAGTAGGAGTTATTGCAGCCAGAAGACCTGAGCTAACCACAGACCATCAGTTTCTAACTGTGTAAGTGGGTCTGTCATTCATTGTATCTGAGCCTTCTCTGAAAAACAGAGACAGTATTTCTTTTTTTAAGATTTTTTTTTTTTTTTTTTTTAGAGAGAGAGCATGAGCGGGAGGGGCAGAGGAAGAGGGAGAGAGAATTCTAAGCAGACTCTGCGCTGAGCACAGAGCAGAGCCCAATGCGGGGCTCAATCTCGTGACCCTGAGATCATGACCTGAGCCAAAATTGAGTCAGATGCTCAACTGACTGAGCCACCCAGGCGCCCCTAGTGACTTGCTTCTAATGAATAGAATGGTACAAGTGACAGTCTATGACATCTGAACTTAAGATATAAAAGGCACTGTGACTTCCTCCTTGCTCTCTTCCTTTGATCAACCACTCTGAGCAGCCCTGTCATGTAGATACTCAAGGAGCCCCATGAACAATCCCGTATGGCAAGAAACTGGGACTTCCTACCAACGACCAGCAAGGAACTGAGGCCTTCTTCCTGCAGTCATTGCATGACCTTGGCAACGGATTCCCCCACCCTAGTCAAGCCTTCAGATGACCGGAGTGCATGTCTCTACCTGTAACTTCATGCGACAATCTGAGTCAAACACACCCAGCTAAATCATGTTTGAATTTCTAACCCACAGAAGCTATGGAGTGATAAACTTCTGTTGTTATAGGCCAGTAAGTTTTAGGGTAATTGTTATACGGAAATAAATAGATAATACTCTGGCCTAACAGGAAAAATACAGCTACAAAGACAAGTACAATATGATTCTCTTTTAAGTATTCATGGGAAATTTCCAAAGAAATTTAGAAAGAAATGAGAGATTTGACTTAGAAACTAACAATAACATTCTTTTAAAGCTTCCACATATTCTGGGTTATGATGCAGTGAGAAACTGTAATTTTCTGCCAGTCACAATGAAGGTTCTGTAGCCATTAGAAGACCCTGTGAGGAATGAAAAAATATCTCTCCCAGTGGAGAATAATCCTACACATGGGAGAATGTCACAGGCATCCTTAAACTCAGGCTCTATATTCATCATTTCAGACCAAAAGAAAAATCTTAGGCAAGCCTACAGTTAGTAAAAATCTATATTATAAATATCCTGTCCCCTCCACAAAAAAATCTATGTTTATCAAAATGATTGAAGAGAACCAAAGCTGCAGAAGAATGGAGTTAAACTATAGCAGCGGCCTTCAAACTGGGGTTATACAAAGACCTTTCAAGAGGTACAGGGGCATAAATAATTTTGAGGAAATCAATTTCAACTCGACTTCTATATATATGCAGTCCTTCCTAAAGTGATCTCCCTGAGATACACATGATATGTGGGCTTCTTTCTTACCTCTCCTTTCACGAGCATCTTTTTAGCATGTTTCAGATGAAGGCATAGTTCTGTGAATTCCCAAATCTTATCATTATGCCTAATCCCAGAGTGTGAAAACTTCAGGGGCACACAAAGGAATCGTTTAAATATTGGTGTTTGCAAACTTCATTTATTTAAATCACCATAAACTCACAGTAGGACTGGTCTCTTTCTTAGACATACTGTTATTGAATGAGAAGGACAGTAAGAATCGTGTTCTTTATTAAAGAACAATCGTATAATGTGTTCTTTATTAAAAAATATTGTAGTATTTTTGTATGGGTAAGGGATTGTGGAATTGATATTAGTTTTCATTTAGCAACCTTGCCTTTCAATTCCATTAACTGTTGTAGAATAATGCATTGCTCCTGAGGATAAGTTCTGTTGAGACTATTGCTGAACAAAGATGTGAAATCACTGTTTTATGATTATCATTTACAGACAAAAGATTCATACTGAAAAAAAATCTGACTTTTTTAAACGATGAAAATTCAGAGTATCAGGGAAAAAGTACTGTCATTAGAGCTGGTTTTGGAATACTTTTACATATTAGTTTTCTTCTCTTGAAAATACTAAATGATTTAGACAAGGCTGTGAGTCTAGGAGCACAGTTCATTCTTTACACAAACTATTTATTGAGTAGCTTCTATTTACCAGGCACTGTTTTAGATTCCCAGATGCAATGGTGCAAAAAATAAGCATTAGAGCTTATAGAAAGGAGAGACAAACAATAAACAAAACAAGTAAAATTAGAAAGTCATAAGTGTATAGAGAATAAGAAAAAAGGAAAGAAGATCAGAGAGTGTTAGGGGACACTGGGGATTTTTTTTAAAGAAAGCTCTATGCCCAACATGGAGCCCAATGCTGGGCTTGAACCCACAACTTTGAGATCAAGACCTGAGTGAAATCAAGAGTTGGATGCCTAACTGACCGAGCCACCCAGGTATTCCTGGGGATTTTAAATTAGGTGGTCAGGGACGGTTCCATTTAGATGACATTTGCACAAAGACTTAAAGGAGATGAGGAAACAAGACTTGTAGATATTTAAGTGGAATGTGTGCTGAGCGGGGTGTGGGGGTGGGAGGGCATGTGCAAAGGCCCTGGGGCAAAGTATGCTCAGCCTGCTGAAGGAACAGAAAAGAGGCCAGTGTGGAGAGGAGTAAGCCAGAGGGAGAGTAGAAAAATGAGAGGTGATAGGAGTAATATAATGTCAGGCCACATGAAACCTTATAGGCTGCTGTAAGGATTTTGACTTTTACTCTAGGTATGGGTTTTGTGGAGTGACACAATCTGACTTACTATTAAGCAGCACATTAGCTGCTATATTGAAAATGGACTATAGGGAGCAAGGGCAGAAGCAAAAAATCCAGCAAAGCAGTCACCACAGTAATCCAGAAAGAGACCATAGATGCTCGGTAGAAGATGGTATCCAAGGACATGGTAAAAAGTGAGATCCTGGATATATATATATTCTGAACGTCAAGCCAATAGGATTTGTTGATGGACTAGATGTTGACTATAAAAGAGAATAGCTCTATATTTATCAAAAAAATTAAATTCATAGTTAACTAGATTTCGGAAAAGGAAACTTCAAACTCAGATGGTTTCACTCATAAATTCTACATTTATGGAAGAAATCACACCACTCTTACCAAAACTCTTTCAGTAAACAAAGGATAAAAGAATACTGCCCAATTCATTTTGTGTGGTCAGCATCACCTTAATTCTAAGGCCTGAGAAAGGCAGTCGAAAAAGAAGTTTATAGACCAATAACCTTCATGAACATAGATGTAAAAATGTCCTTAACAAAATATTAGCAAATGAAATCCAACAGTATATCAAAAGGATAATATATGATGACGAAGTAGGGTTTATCCCAGGAATACAAGGTTGTTTAACATTTAATGTCAAGGCAATCTACCATATTAACAGAATGAAGGAGAAAAACTATACCATAATTTGAATAGATACAGAAAAAAAATCCATTCACTCATCATACAAACTCATAGCAAACTAGGAATAAAAGGGAATTTATTCAACCTGATAAAAAATAACTTTAAAAACCTGCAGCTAACTTCATATTCAGTGGTGAAAGTCTGAATTTTTTTCCCACAAGACCAAGAAAAGGAAGTCTGCCCACTGTCATCACTTTTATTCCACATTGTACAAGAGGTCTCAGTCAATTCACTATGGCAAAATTTAAAAATTAAAAGAAATAAGAGAAAGATTGGAAAGGAAAATATTGGCTGATGACAAAACTATGTACAAAAGCCTAAAGAATCACAAAATAAATGCTAGAACAAATATATGAATTTAGTGAAGGCACAGGATATAATGTTAATTTTAAAAGCCCATTAGTGTCACAAACAGTTGGGAAATGAAATTTAAAAATTGATTCCAGAGTGCCTGGGTGGCTCAGATGGTTAAGTGTCTGCCTTTGGCTCAGGTCATGATCTCAGGGTCTTGGGATCAAATCCTGCATTGGGCTCCCTGCTCAGTGGGGAGTCTGCTTCTCCCTCTGTCCCTCTCCGCATTTGTGCACACGTGCTCTCCTTCTCTCTCTCAAAAATAAATAAAATCTTTTAAAAAATAAATAAAAATTAATTCCATCTATAGCATCAAAAATTATGAAATAATTTTAATATAACATGTTACATAATTTATATATAACATAATTATAACATATAATAAATCTAATAAAAGATTTCTAGGATCTCTACATTAAAAAATATAAAACATCACTGAGAGAAATTAAAGAAGATCTAAATAAATGTTGACATATATCATTCCACAGATTAGAACATTCCATATTAGTAAGATGTCAGTTCACCCAAAATGAATCCATAGAGATACAACACAATTCTAACCAAACTCTCAACAGTTTTTTGTAGAAATTGACAAGCTAAGTATAGAAATACATGAAAAATCAAGGAACATGAAATAGCCAAAACAACCTTGAAAATAAAGACCAAAGTTAAAAACTTAAACACTATCTGACTTCATGACTTACTACAATGCTAAAATTAAGACAGTGTGGTACCGGCATAATGATTCAAATAGGTCAACAGAACTGAATAGAGCCCCAATTATGTGGTCATCTTATATTTTATAATGTTACTAAAGGAATCCAAAGGGAAAAGAAGAGTCTTTTCAACAGATGCTGCTGGAATAATTGGATATCCATACGGAAAGGAAAAAAAAAAATAACATCCGTGCCCACCTTATACAAAAATTAACTTGAGATGTATCCCAGACCTAAACATAGAAGTGAAAGCCCTGAAGCGTCAGAAAACATTTTTCTGACAAAGGAATGGTATTCAGGATATACGAAGAACTCTTAAAATTTAATAATTTTTTAAAAACCATTTTTTTAAAAAAATGGGCAAGATATTTGAATAGGCACTTTACAAAAGAACATATACTAGTGGCTAAAAAGCCCACAAAAAAGTGCTTCACATCATTAGTCATTATGGAAACGAAATTAAAAACACAATGAGGGGTGCCTGGGTGGCTCAATCATTTAGGCATCCAACTCTCTCTCTCTCTCTCGACTCTCTCGAGAGTTTAGCTCAGGTCATGACCTTGCGCTCCACACTCAGTAGGGAGCTTGCTTGAGATTCTCTCTTCATCTCTCCTCTGCCCCTACCTCCCCTCCCCCCAAAAAAAACATACACACACACACACTCACACACACATAGTGAAATACTACACATCCATCAGTAAGGCTAAAATTAAAAAGACTGACAATACCAAATGTTAAAAGGATTTCGGACAATCAGAACTCTCATTCATTGTTGACATGACTATAAAAGTGTTCAGTCCATTTCGCAAAAGGTATGGCAGCTTCTTATAAAACCAAACATACACCGACTGCATGATCCAGCAATTCCTCCTAGGTACTACCAAAGAGAAATACGGAAGGAAAATAATGTCCACGGAAAGATTTATATGCAAATGTTCATAGTGGCTTTATTTTTAATATTTGAAACTAGGGGCACCTGGGTTGCTCAGTTCATGATCCCAGGGTCCTGGGATCGAGCCCCGCATCAGGCTCCCTGCTCTGCAGGAAATCTGCCTCCCTCTCTCCCACTCCTCCTGCTTGTATTCCCTCTCTCACTGTCTCTCTTGCTCTGTCAAATAAATAAATAAACTCTTAAAAAAGGGGGGGGGACTTTAGACAAATACCAAACTCTAATTGTTAGTAATAGATGGAGGGAGCATACAGATGTTTTCAATTTACTTTGAAATGCATCAGCAAATAAGATGACTTGATACAGGTATAAAACAAATATAGTAAAATGTAAGTGATACGATCTAGGTGACAGTATACAAATCATCCCCATAAAATTCTTTCAACTTTGCAGTATGTTTGAAAATTTTCATAATAAAATCATTTTAAAAATTAAGGGCATATACGTAGCAATGCAAATATTTCTTCAAGATAATTAAGAGGTTTTTTTTTTTTCCCAAAGGGTACAATACTTGTATATTGATCTGGAGTTCGATATAAAATAATTAGACAGGTCTGATTCATCAGGAACTCATTAATTCAGCCAAACATTAAACAGTTATTTATCGAGCATCTACTATGTGCTAGCCACTTGAAAGAAAGTGAAAATGCAGAACAGTCCACTCAAGAAATAATTATCTACTTTTATCCACAGTAACCTGCTTGTAAAGGAATGTTTTGGGGAAAGGAGCTGTGTCAAGAAAACCCTTCATTCACAGCTATTTTCTTTTGTTACATTTTGCCCATCAGAGAAGCTATTTTCAACATGGAACATCAATACCGTTAAACAGAAAATAATAGGACAAATGCCAGTGTCAATTTCAAACTGTTCCTTGAACATATTTTCAAACTTGGAAGCAGAAAAATTGAGACTTAAAGAAAGAGAGGGCCTCACAAACATACAATTTTTAAAATGCGGGTATTATGCTGACAGATCGAGAGAGCTCTAAATGTCATTTCCTCACCAAAGGCTATTACGCATAGTGCCTGCACAGGGCTGGAGGACCTAGCAACAGGGGGAAGAAAGAGGTTTCCAAGGCGAGAGCGCTGGTTTTTTCTGAGCTAAACTTTAAATTGCTGTGCCTGGAGGTCTAGACCAGGAACATGAGTAGCCAGCCAGTGCCTCAGCCTAATAACATCAGCTGGTTTCCCTGAATGACACTGGATTTATTAGGTACATATTTTAAAATACATGATTTTCCACTGTGGTTCAAGTTACATCTTGAGGCGGAGCTCCAACACTGATGAACGTTTTTGTGGCAAAATACATTCTGGTCTCTGAAACCACTGCTTCTCGCGAATGCAAAAGCAAAGTTTTAGGCTGGGAGGTGGCAATAATGCCAGTTACATACTGTTCGAATTCACCTCGCAGCACCAAATGGGACTCCGAGCAATCTAGATGCTAGGGAACATGGCTGGAGAGACAGAAGTCAGAATTTGTCAACCAGAGAATTTGAAGCCCTTGCTGGCCACTTGCTCGCAAGGAACACTCGGTGCTCTGAAGTGTATTTAGGTTTCATGACTCATTTGCCCCTTCCTTTTCCTTGGGGATGGTCTTACTCCCCGTTTTGCCCAAATTAGCCCTCAAAGCTCCTATTATTCCCAAACCTGACCAAAACATTTCCTTTTCCTTCAAGGGCCTGGAGGAGGAGTGCCTTGAATTTTATCTTGACCATCTTTCCTTTGATTTCTTCTCTCTTCCCTAAGTATCAGGGTAGCTTTGAAAGGGGGAAAATGTCATGAAAAGGCTTATTTTATAGACAGAAATGGAACTGGGGAGAGATACTTGTCAATGTTTGCTTCAGAGGTGAAGTATAGGTAGGGCAAGCAACATTTGTAGATTCGCTAAATTCAAATTTTGAGTATGGTCATCTCCTAGGCAATGAAGCCCTCTTCTCTCTCTGCTGCTTCTGTGAAACACTGCCCAGGGTGGACAGTACGAGCCCAGAAACCAGCTTCTCCCTCTGTCTCTCAATTCACCAAAGTGCCCTCCAACAGACAAAGAGAATAATAATTAAAGTACACTACAGACAGTTCTTAACCCCAAATAAAATACAACACACACACACACACACACACACACCACGGATGCTTTTCCTGTGTTTGTCCAGAGGCTTTCTCCACATCACTGGCTCTAGCATATGAGCACAGACCATAAATAAGGAAATGCTGCTCCATGAGACAAAAGGAAAAATCAGGCTCAGAATTCAGTATTTCCTTTTTTAGTAGTCTGATTCTTATATCTCTATCTGGCCTGCTAGGTCACAGAACCTTGAGACTTGGTGTCTCAAGTCACAGGACAATAAGACATAGGACAAAGTCATAGGACAAATGGCCTTTATCCCTACCAATCCCACCCTACAATTCACATCCTAAAACTGACCAGGCAACAGGTCCTTATCTTATCCACTGTTCTCGCTTCTCCAAATGGCTCTCTTAAAATTCCCTTAACAGGAAGAAAGTATCTCTCCTATTTGGTCTTGCCTCAAAGCATCTGTGGACTAAAATCACTAGCTTTCCCCTTGCTCTGAATAATTCAGCCACTGAGCCAATCCACATCTCTTCATCGTTTTTTGTTTACTTCACTGTGTTTTCCCAATTTTTAGGTATAATATTATTTGTACTATTTTTGTAGCAACTCAAAAAGCCATACTAAAGACTCGTTTGGTTTTTCTTGGCCACTGTTCAATGAAGAACACAATCAAATTCTTTCCTCAAGAGGTAACATTTGTTTTTATAAACAATACTTTCATCTCATAATTGCTGTTGTAATAAGGATCTTTTTGCTCTCAAGTGATCAAAACTCAGCTCAAATTTACTTAAGCACAAGAAGAGGGAATTTGGGGGCTTATTTCATCAACAAATCCAAGAGTCATCTGGCAGGAGCCCAGAAGAATCTCTTTCCATTTCTTGACACTTTCTTTTTCTGTGTTGGTTTTATTTTCTAACAGTTCTCCCCAAGTGCTGACAAAGATGACCAACCAGAGCTCTGAGACCAAATCCTACCTCCTTAACCCTACCATCAGAGAGAGAGAGAATGAGAGGCATTCCCAATAGCCCAGCCAAAATCCCAAGGAAAGTAATAGAGATCAGCAGGCAGGGGTTTCCCTCACTGGATCCCAACAGAACAGCTGAGCTTCAGGTCAGAGGGAGGCGAACACAGCAGCTAGAAAGACAGGAAGTTCAAGGACATCAGCTTTGATTCCCTGCAGGACACACTTTAACCTACCAGCCTGCTTTTAGGAAAGTACAAGGAGATCCTGTCTATCTAGCAATCAGGTTCCAAATCAGGAGTCCAGGGATGAACTCACCACTGGCGAGACACAAAATGTACAAACAACTAATACCTTCTGAAAACAATGCCCTCGCCTTTGTTCTCGAACCCAAAAGAGTGTAGAGCCACGAAAATCCCAGACAAAATAAAAATGGTCATGTGCAGACCTTGAGGGACTTGGAGTTCTCCGAGGTTAAGAGACAAGGGAACCATGCAAGATTATCTGGAGTGAGGTTTGGTGGTGGTGGCAGCTACTCATTTATTTCAAATCTCTTTTAAGGGGCGCATGGGTAGCTCAGTCGTTAAGTGTCTGCCTTCGGCTCAGGTCATGATCCCAGGGTCCTGGGATCAAGCCCCGCATCAGGCTCCCTATTTGGCAGGAAGCCTGCTTCTCCCTCTCCCAATCCCCTTCCCCTTGCTTGTGTTCCCTCTCTCACTGTGTCTCTCTCTGTCAAAAAAAAAACAAAAAAAACAAAAAAAAAACCTCAAATCTCTTTTAAAATTACATGAAATAGACTCTAGCAACCTTCATACTTTAAGTTCTAAAGTTTTAAATCAAGTTTCTGTGATTTTCATTTAAACACAGGATGATGGTGGTTTTAAAATAATTATCCCTGCAGTTTTATTGATATAAAGCAGCTGTGAGTAAAGAGTATTACTTTCAGGATCTCAATTTGAAATGAAATGCAGACCTTCTGGATTTTAATGCATCATAAGCCACCAATTTCATAAAATTGCATCCATTTTGCAAAGCTCATATCGCCCCACGGAAGCAGCCCTTTGGAAAGGGATGAGGTATTTGATTCGCTAATGTCCCCATTTAGCCCATTACAGGTAGGTTTTCATATATCATTCCCTTAAAAAATACTACAAAAGCACTTTCTACATACGGTTCTAGTATAGATGGAAAATGGATTTTTTTTAAAAAAAAGATGTATTTATTTATTTGACAGGGAGAGAGGGAGAGAGCGGGGGAGGAGCTGAGGGAGAGAATCTTAAGCAGACTCTGCACTGAGCGCAGAGCCAGGGCTTAGTCTTTTGACCCTAGGAGCAGGACCCTGAGATTAGAACCTGAGCCAAAACTAAGAGTGGGATGCTTAACGGACTGCGCCACCCAGGTACCCCTGGATGGAAAATGTTAAGTATTAATTGCATGGCAATTAGAGGAAAGTTTTCAGAAAGTTTCAGATTAGAAGATAAGAAGGTTAAAAAAAGAAAACATTTTCCTTATACTTAATGTGGCCTCAGTTGCATGAAAACAGCCAAAATATTGACAAAAGAGATAACCTCTAACTTCAGGAAAAGCTACATATGAAATGAAGATAATTGTTGTAGGGGTGGAAGGCAGTTTTCACTTCAAATGAGAGATACGTATATTGAGATATTCATGCCAGAGTAACCCAATAACCTCAGAGTAACCTCAATATTTCTACACTGTAAGAATGGACAAACCTCTAAATTTCAGTTTCCATACCTTTAAGAGCTCTAGGCCTAATAAATCTAGAAAGGGTAGGAATTAAGGAAAAGTCAAATGTTGATTTAAATAAAAAAATGCCATTATGTAAGATAGAAAGAAGGAAAAGTAGGGATAAAATTCTAAATTATTGCCTAAAAATATGCTTCTACCCTTTCTAAACAGTAGGTTGATACCTATATCTGAGAATCTGATCCCCAGTATCCAGAATGATCCCTTACCAGTCCCTGTCTCCTAGTGCATATCCTTGTATAGTCCCCTCCCACTATGAATAGGGCTGACCTATATAATCAACAAGATATGAAAATAATAGAGTATGACATTGAGTCGGGTCATAAAGACATTATAGCTTCTGTCTTGTCCTCTCTTAGATCACTCGCTCTGAGGAAAGCCAGCTGCCATGCATCTGATACTCAAGGAGCAATTGGAGAAGCCCATGTAGCAAGGAACTGGGGCCTCCTGCCAACAGCCATATGTGTGTGACATCTTGGAAGTGAACCCTCCACTCACAGTTAAGCTCTTGGATGACCACAGCCCCAGGTGACAGCTTGACTGAAATCTTAAGAGAGGTCCTCAGCCTGAGCTAAGATGCTCAGAGATTCTCAACCCGCAGAAACTATGAGATAATAAATATTGTTTTAAGCCATTAAGTTTTGGAGTAACTTATTATGCAAAACAGAAAACTAGTACAGAGGATGTTAGCATAGTTTAAGTCTATAAATATCTTAGAACTCTCTTATTAAAATCAATTGACGAGTCATTAACTTGAGAGATAATGTTCTTTCTGTCCAAGGATTTTTGATGATTGTCGCATACAGCTCTGGCTTATGAGACACCTTTTAATAATGATCACAAACTCACAAAATTTAAGATTATTTGATAATCCTTCATATAACATTCAAATTCTTTTATTACTACAAGTAACACGTCAGTGAGTGGTTTTCCATACAGCTGGGCTAAGCATTCCTAGTTCTAGAAGATAAAATTGAAGAAGTTTATTTTCTGTTTATGGAAGAAATACCATTTTCTGAATTGTCTGGAAAAGACTTCAGGTACTTGGTAGCGGTGGCATTTTCCTTAAAGATCTAGTATTTGGAACCGCCAAAGAGTTTTCATTTTCTCTAATTATCATGAATTCGATCAGAAGAGACTTGGTAAAACAGTTAAATCCAAGCGTAGACTTTCAAACCCCTAATATAAGCATGGTTCTACAGCAAATAAAAAAAGATAAATATAAAACACAGTTTCAATGAATAGGTAGATGGAGCACAGGGGATTTTTAGGGAAGTAAACTATTCTTCTGTATGATACTATAATGATGGATACTTTTATTAAAACCTATAGAATGTACAACACCAAGTGACCCCTAAGGTAAACTATTGACTTTGAATGATAATTATGTGTCAATGTTGGTTCATTGATTGTAACAGATGTGCTACTCTGGTGGGAGGGTTTTTGTGTTTTTTTAAGGTTTTTTTCATTTATATATTTGACAGAGAGAGACATACACAGTGTCTCTCTCAGATAGGGAACACAAGCAGGGGGAGTGGGAGAGGGAGAAGCAGGCTCTTCGCTGAGCAGGGACCCTGGGATCAAGACCTGATCTGAAAGCAGGAAAAGGGGTGAAGTGAAGGGTGGGGAGAGGGAACTGATATTTAGTCATACTAAATCTTGGAAAGTATTTGATTCTTTAAAGTACACACACAAAAAACAACTGATAAAAAAATTAAACTTAAAAGAAGGTGGCTGAGTAGAAATTAAATTATTGAGAAGAGTTGTGCAGGTTTAAAAATCAAGTAAGCGAAATGAATAGACAGAGCACAGAGGATTTTTAGGGCAGTCAAACCATTCTGTATGATACTATAATGGTGGATACATGTCATTATAGCTTTGTCCAAACTCACAGAATGTGTAACTCTAAAAGTGAACCATAATGTGAACTATGGACTCTGGGTAAGAATGATATGTGAGTCTAGGTTGTCAACTATAAAATACCGCTCTGGTAAGGCATGTTGACAGTAGGGGAGGCTGTGCCTGTTAGAGGTAGGAGAGACTGGGGAGTATGGAGGACGTCTCTGTACCTTCTACTCAATTTCGCTATGAACCTAAACCGCTCTAAAAAATAAAGTCTATTTTGGGGCGCCTGGGTGGCTCAGTTGGTTAAGTGTCTGACTCTTGGTTTCGTCTCAGGTCATGATCTCAGGGTCATGGGATCAAGCCCCACATTGGGCTCTGTGCTCAGTACAGAGTCTGTTTGAGATTCTTTCCCCTCCCTCTCCCTCTGCTCCTCCATCTTCTCATGTACTCTCTCTCTCTCTTTCTCAAGTCAATCGATAAATAAAATCTTTCAAAAAAATAAAGTCTATTTCTTAAAAATCAAGTAAGAATTAGCATGTTACACCAATGGTAATTTGAAAGTACAATAACAAGGTAAAATGACATTTTCTAGGTACTTGCAGTAAATTCTAAATTTTTGCTAACTACAAATCTTTTACCATTAATTTGCCATGTTGAAGTCTATAAAAAGAAACCCTCGACCTACATTTGTTTCTATATCCCATGCTATAATTTATAAAGTTCACAAAATACACAAATACCAGCGGGAAAACTATGTTGATGAAATGGTTTGAAATTTTTAACTGACGCAATTTGGAAAATGGTTTTTGACAGTGAAAAATGTCAAAAACCATTTTCCAAAATAACAAATTATTATTTCCAAAATAACAAATTTTACCAGTAACTCAACAAATTTAGAAATACTAGTCCACCATTAAATAGTTCTTTCTACCCGCCTGGTTCTGCCCAAAGTGTCAGAAATGGCTTATGGAAAAATAAGAAGGTGGTAAACTCTGAGAAAGCACCTGTTATGGTTTTTCTAGTGATTTGATAGAGTTTTGTTTGTCAATAGAAAACTGGTTCAGTTATAAGATGAGTAAGTTCTGGAGATCTAAGGCACAGCAGTGGTGACTATAATTAACAATACCACACTGTATACTTGAAATTTGCTAAGAGAGTAGATCTTAAATGTTTTCACACACAAAAATGGTAACTATATGAAGTCATGGATGTGTTAACTAACCTCTTTTCACAACACATAGATATCGAATCATCACATTGTATACTTTAAACTTCCGTGATGTTATTTGTCAATTATATCTCAATAAAGCTGGAAAAAATAAAACGCAAATTTGACCAAAAGAAAGAAAATTCTATTTCCAGGGGGTGGTGGAGAGGGTGGCAAGAAGTGAAAGGATTCAAACCAGCCCTGTCCAAAAGGAATAAAATATGAGCTGTATGTGTAATTTTAATTTTTCTAATAGGCACATTAAAAAGTCAGAAAAAGCAGGTGAGATTCATTTTTAAAATACATTTAATTTAATCTAATATATCCTAAATATTGTCATTTCAATGGATCATCAATATAAAAATATTAAGGAGAGATTTTACATTCTTTCTTTTGTACTGATTCTTCCAAAATCTGGTATATATTTTACACTAAAAACACATCTCAATTTGCACTGGCCACATTTTAAGTGCTCAGTAGCCACATGTGGCTAATATCTGTCATATCTGATAGCCTAGGTCCAAACCATCACCTTTTACGTCCGAGCAAGACTGAAGATTGCAGAAAGAAAATTTACTATGAAAAATGTCAGAAAAGCAGGAAAGACTGATCAGACGTGCCTAAGTTAACATTTCAGACAAGAGGGCTTCCCTTTCTCTCTCTGTCCAAAAGGCCCCTGGATCAGGATTGAGCTAGAGCAGGGTCAGCAAACTTTTTCTGTAAAGGACCAGATAGGAAATATTTTAGGCACTGCTGGCCATACAGTCTCTGTTACAACTACTCAACTCTGCTGCTGCAGCATGAAAGCAGCCATAGACACATCCAACAAGTGGGTACGGTTCCATTCTAATAACACTTTATTTCCAGGCACTAAAATTTGAATGGTATGGAATTCTCACATGTCGTGAACATTTTTTTCAAATAGTTCAAAATGCAAAAACCATTCTTAGCTCATGAGCCCTATCAAACCAGGTGGTAGGCCAGATTTGGCCCACTGGCTATGGTTTGCCAATCCCTGACCTACAGGATGGGGATGAAGGAAGAGAGTGCTAAGAGGTTGCTTTATTTACAGATATTTGTAGAAAATGAAAAATTAGAACTTTGGAAGCTAGAGAAAAAGAATGTAAAAAGAACATAGGACTTAGTGTCCAGCCATCCCTGTTTGGACCCTAATTCTGATATGGATAAGTTCTCGTACCCCGGTCATATCACTGATTGTCTCAGGCCCTCAGCTTCTTCCTTCCCACTAAATAATTACCATGGCAACCTCAAGGAGTCCAACAATAGCTCATGTACTCACACTGTGTTAAATCAAAATTGGTAATATTCTGAACAGAGTCTGCACAAATTTACCATTTAAAATACAAAAGGAATGGCTCTGTTCAGAAATGTCTAGAACTGCAGAGACTAATAGGTTTAACACTGCTATACCAATTTGGAAACAATTCTTACTATAACTAAGCCAAGAATCATTATTTTTTATGCATTATAATAAGAAGAAATTCTATGTGACAACCCTGGAGCCTAATTCTAATTGTTATTCATATTCTAAAGAACTAATAGATGAGCGTTTTAAAATATTCAAATTTTCAGATTCTCAACTATAATTAGCCCAATATGTGTAGTTGTGCAGTAGTTCACATTATTTCTTATTTTGCCTTATTTTACAGATCTTCCGGTAAATCTCAAGAAGGCAAGCTCAGCCAAACCCTCAACCTAATGTAAAATAACTGCTCAGACATAAAACCCGAGTTTTCCTTAATGCATTAGATTTCAGAATTAAAGTGCAAATAGAAAGATCATTTGTTGATTCTATTTCCCTATTAAACATTAAGATAATGCTTTTTTTCATAATGCCCTATGCCAAGAATTTCAATAACAACAAAAAAGCAACAGAATTAGCTACAAGTTGCAAGCTAAAAGAAACCGTCTGGATTGGCCTCCTGCAAACTATTCTCACCTCTATCCTTTCTCCCTTGACTTTCTCTATCCTAAAGTCGATTTAACTTCGAATGTTGTTGAAGTTGGCCATATGACCTGGTTCTGACTGTGAGTTGCGGCAGAAATCCCTGAGCAGGGTTACTTTACCTGAATAAAAATAGGAGAAGGCCTTTGTCCTTCCTTCTTCTCCCTGCCTGGAACATAGAAGAAATGCCTGGATGCATTGCAGCCATCTTGCAACTCTGGTGACAAAAAGCCCTTGCTAAGTGTGGCAGAATAGGAAGCCAGGAAAAGCCTGGATCCTTAGATAGCATCCTTGAGCCCTGGATAACATCCTGGACTGTCTCCCTTGGTATTTCTTGTTTTGTGAGAATATAAAATTCTTCTTACTTTACACAGCCACTATATGCTAGGTTTTCTAGGTTTGGGGGGCATTTTTTGGCAGCTAAGTGTATTTGTAAGTGATAAACAAGTAAAACAAGGCAGGACTTACTTGCCATCTATTACACACTAGTGATTCTCGAATTAGAACATAGATCAGAATCATCTGGAAGATGTATTAAAATTCAGATTTGGGATGCCTGGGTGGCTCAGTCAGTTAGGTGTCCGACTCTTGGTTTCAGTTCAGGTCTTGATCTCAGGGTTGTGAGTTGGAGCCCTGCGTTGGAGCTTACCTAAACAATAACCAGATACAATTCAGGTTGCTGGGCTCCAACCCTAGGGTTTCTAATTCAGCAGGTCTTGGATGGCACAAGTAATTGCATTTCTAACAGGTGCTCACGTGATGCAGCTGCTGCATTAGGAGCAACACCAGATTACACAGCAGCATTTTGTAACGTAACACGACATAACATCGGTTCCTACTTTCTGAGTTCCTGTTTCCTCACTGCTTTGCTTTTTAAAAAATAAATTTCTGCCTGATCTCCAGACCAAATACTCCTTAGTAATCTGCACTCCAACTGTAAAACAAGTCACAAAAAGATCAGCAGATATTCTAGTTCTGCTTCTGCCTGAAGCTAGAAGATAGGGAAAGAGCCGTCTGGCACTTGCTAGGCTACACTATTTGCCATGTCATTTCCTGGCACATAATTATGCCGCTTGCTGACAACTATTCTACTTTCTGTCCTTCCGTAAATTGTAAATGACAGTTTGGAAGCTGCTGGCTGAAAATTCTGAAAAAGAAATCTTTACAAGAAGAGGCAAGGATAAAAATCACGGTCAATTTAGAGTGGTTGCTGATAAGCTGGCTCTGAGAAGCTTCCTCAAGTCAGATCACTATGAAAGAAATGGAATTCCCTGTCCCTTCCTCTTCCCCACCTCCACTCCTGCCACCTAGAGTCTCAAAGCATGTGATCCACTCAACAATCCAAATTTCACCAGGAAGAGTTGGAAAGTCTCGTGCTTGGAAGCCTTCTGCTGCCTGCTAGAATAACAGCCAGTTGAGTTTTATACTTAGGGTAGAAAGGAAAGCTCCTTCCACGCTGACACATTGTCCTATGCCCACTGCCTGCCCCCCTGCCCATAATGACATGTTTCAAAAGCCCATTGCAAAGCCATCCTTTGAGAAAAGCAGTTCGGCCATTTTCCGGGTTGAACATTTGGTCCGCTTTAGCTCCCCTCCCAGGAACCAGTCAAAATAATCCTTCTGCCCTCGCAGCTAGGCCATGCTTTGTTAGCCAACTAGGGGAGATGGGCCCATCTAATCCACGCATCGCTCTTTCACTCCCCTTTGTGTTCAGGATCTCAGTGAGTGGGACAGAATAACTAGCCTACGTTAAATTACCAAGTCTGGCCAGGCTTCGTAGAAATACAGAATTCAGGGACCAGAGCAAAGTTTATTAGTCTTCCTAGGAATGACATCTAAGACCCTGACCTTCTTTTACCCCTGCCCAGTCTACTGAGCTAACAATTCATAGATTCCCAGAACAGACTTTCATGACTGCCTATATTCCTTCAAACATTTGCAGACCCTAGCACTGATACTGCTGGTTTTAAACCCTTCCCAGTACCTACTTTAGTCTTTCAACAAGGTTTGATTCCTTGTCATTTCCCATGCGAAGCCTGAGAATAAGGAACAGCGTATAGAGCCATCTCACTGTGCACCTTCTTGTTCTAACATAGCTTTCAACTGCAGCCAAAGCTCCTAAATTTCCCTCTAAACCAACCCCCGCCACTACATGTAGCTCCATCCCCCAGTGCGGTTCAGTGAAGACAGAATATCTCACCCTTCCAATGAGCTACTTAGAGAACGAAACCAGCAGCCCTGGAAAACTTGGGGATAGATGGAGAATATATTTCAGATGTGTCTGCTCTTTAGAGCTTGCAAAGTATGCCTAACAGCTGAGTAAACTGGAAAGCCAAAGATGTAGTTTTAAAACAAATTCATGGTAAGATTCCAGTGCCTTTAATGAGGTGACAGAGCACACATATTAAGTGTGTCAAGAACATAAAGAAATGATAAATGCACAATGGAACAACACACCAAAGGTAGGTGCTAAACATGAATCATTCCAACTAATCCATAAATAAAAATATATGCCAATATATTGGTCCCTACAGGACAACTGGGTATATCATGTGTTAACAAAAATTCTAGGTAAAAGTCTGAGACTTAGTGAAAGTTGGATCTTTAGTACCACTAATAAGAATGACTCCCTTTGGGGTGCTCGGCTGGCTCAGTCGGCTAAGCTGCTGCCTTCAGCTCAGGTCATGATCCTGGGGTCTGGGATGGAGCCCAGCATCGGGCTCTCTGCTCAGCAGGGAGCCTGCTTCTCCCTCTGCCCGCCACTCACCCTGCTTGTGCTCTCCCCCACTCCACCCACCCCATCAAAAAACAAACAAAATCGGGGTCGCTTGGGTGGCTCAGTTGGTTGAGCGGCTGCCTTCGGCTCGGGTCATGATCCTTGAGTTCCGGGATCGAGTCCCACATCGGGCTCCCGGCTCCACGGGGAGTCTGCTTCTTCCTCTGGCCTTCTCTCCTCTCATGTTCTCTCTCACTTTCTCGTCTCTCAAATAAATAAATAAATAAATAAATAATCTAAAAAAAAACTTTAAAAAAAAAAAAAGACTCGCTTCGTAGGAGTGTTTACTAAGGGCTACAAATCTTCCACTTGCTTTGCATGGATTAATTCCTTCAATCTTCACAACAACCTGTGTGTCAATATTATCACCATTTTACAAATGAGGTAAGTAAAGCACAACAATTTAATAAATCGTCCAAGGCCTTCTAACTTGTAAGCGCAATATCTGATATTCAAACCCAAGGAGTCTTTCTGGAGAAACTGAACTTCATTGTTTGGGGCCTCCTATATAAATGTACTACATCTGAGATTCTGCAGAGCTACTAAAACTTTCTGAGCAGTCCCTCAAAACTTGAAGGTGCATCCTAGGCCCAGTATGTTGTGAAGCTCACTGTAGTGCCATCGTGCTCCCCAGCATCTGGCCCAGAAACACTTCCCAGCCTTTAGGGATCACCTTTCACAAAGCCCTTAAATGGCTATTTGGCCTCTAACTGAATCAGACTTTGGGAGAGACTGGAAGAGAACTAAGAAGAATCAGATTGCTCTGTAACCGTGGGCAACTATCAATATTTCTATTGATTTTATTTTTATTTTTATTTCTAAAAATACCACAGACACTGTGAATCCACAGACTTGGGTTCTAGTCCTGACTATGCACTTGTCTGGCGAGGTAAAACAAACAAAGCCACCCGATACTTATTGCGCGTTGTTCTGGCTATCTACTTCTTAGTGACAAAGTACCCCAAAACTAGTGGCTTAAGACAACAACAATCATTTTGTTATATCTCATGATTTTGTGAGTCAGGAATCTGGTCAGGATTCCACTGAGTGCTTCTTCTGATCCCCATGTTATCAACTGGGATTCCTCAGTGGTATTCAGCTGATGGATGGGCAGATGGGGAGGGTCCAAGATGGCTTCCTTCACATGTCTGTCAGTGATGGCTGTGAGCCTAGCCTCAGTTAAGACTTTTGAGTCGAGTGCCCATAGCGGGCTCCTCTAGCATGGTGGAGTCAAAATTCTTAGCAATTGACTGCTTTTCCTTAGGCGAGCATTCCAAGAGGCTTGGCAAGCTGCAAGGTGTATTATGTCCTAGCCTCAGGGTTCCCAAATACCACTTTTGCCATAAGCTATTGATTAAGAAAGTCACTAAGTCTAGTCCCAAACCAAGGGGAGGAGAAATAGATTCCACCTCTCAAAGGGAGGAGACACAAAGAAAGAAGCCATGTTTGATCTGCTGAAACACGGACCTTGTGCCATGCACTGTTCTAGCTGGTGGGGATCCTATAGAGACAAAGATGTACAAGGCCCCTGTTCTCCTGGGTTAGATGTGTGCTTTTCAATATAAAATGGAACATTTTTCTTAAGAGACTGCCTTTTATTTGACTGTTCATTTAAGATAGGGCCCCTCTTGATCCCCCAGGAGGACACGCTGGTGCTATAAAGAGCCAGATACTAAATATTTTCGGTGTTGCAAACCATACCATCTGTTGCAACTACTCAGCCTTACTGTTTGTAGTCCAAAAGTAGCTCTAGACCATTCATAAATAAATGGGCATGACTGTGTTCCAATAACATATTGTTTACAAAAGCAGGCATTGGTCCTGATTTGGCTTGTAGACCACAGATTGCCAACCCCTGACCTAGCAGATAATAGATGCTCAATAGATGCTCAATAGATGCTTAGCTCAATAGATGCTAAATACTGGTTGAATGAATGATATTTTTTTAAAGATTCATTTATTTATTTTAGAGAGACAGGGCTAGAGCATGAGCAGGGGGAGAGGCAGAGGGAGAGGGAGAGAGAGAATCTCAGACTCCCCGATGAGTGCAGAGCCCTCAGATCATGACCTGAGCCAAAATCAAGACTCAGACACCCAACCGACTGAGCCTCCCAGGCACCCCAAATGGATGAATTTTTAAAGCCTGGAATTTGAAGAAGAAACTATAAATGAATACTTGTATGAACCTTCATTCTTTCAAATGCTCATCTGTTCCTTTCCACACAGGTTTAGAGAAGCTCAAACTGACATTCAGGTCAGCACCACAGGATCTCATGGATATCAAGTGTCGAGGCACAAAGAGATCAGGCTATGAGACCTATAATCTAAGCCTGGATTAGGAAAAGCAGTTTAAAAAGTTCCAAGTAATTTGACAAAGTACAGCATCCTTTCTTGATCAAAACTCTTCACAGTGTAGCAATAGAGGGTACATACCTTAATATCACACAGGCCATCTATGAAAAACCCACAGCGAATATCATTCTCAATGGGGAAAAACTGAGAGCTTTTCTCCTAAGGTCAGGAACACGTCACGGATGTCCACTATCTCCACTGCTATTCAACGTAGTCCTAAAAGTCTTAGCCTCAGCAACCAGACAACAAAAAGAAATAAAAGGCATCCAAATTGGCAAAGAGGAAGTCAAACTCTCACTCTTTGCAGATGATATGATACTTTATGTGGAGAACCCAAAAGACTCCACTCCAAGACTGCTAGAACTCATACAGGAATTCAGTAAAGTGGCAGGATGTAAAATCAATGCACAGAAATCAGTTTCATTTCTATACACCAACAACAAGACAGAAGACAAATAAGGAGTCGATCCCATTTAAAATTTTACCCAAAACCATAAGATACCTAGGAATAAATCTAATCAAAGAGGCAAAGAATCTGTACTCAGAAAACTATAGAATACTCATGAAAGAAATTGAGGAAGACACAAAGAAATGGAAAAATGTTCCATGCTCATGGATTGGAAGAACATATATTATGAAAATGTCTATGCTCCCTAGAGCAATCTACACATTCAGTGCAATCCCTATCAAAATACCATCAACTTCTTTCAAAGAAATGGAACAAATATGGGTGCCTGCGTGGCTCAGTGGGTTAAAGCCTCTGTCTTCGGCTCAGGTCATGATCTCAGGGTCCTGGGATTGAGCCCCACATCGGGCTCTCTGCTCAGTGGGGAGCCTGCTTTCCCCCTCTCCCTCTGCCTCTCTGCCTACTTGTGATCTCTTTCTCTCTGTCAAATAAATAAATAAAATCTTACAAAAAAAAAAAAAGAAATGGGACAAATAATCCTAAAATTTATATGGAACCAGAAAAGACCCCGAATAGCCAGAAGAATGTTAAAAAAGAAAACCAAGGCTGGTGACATCACAATTCCGGACTTCAAGCTCTATTACAAAGCTGTAATCATCATGACAGTGTGATACTGGCACAAAAACAGACACATAGATCAATGGAACAGAATAGAGAGCCCAGAAATGGAGCCTCAACTCTATGGTCAACTAATCTTCGACAAAGCAGGAAAGAATGTCCAATGGAAAAAAAGACAGTCTCTTCAACAAATGGTGTTGGGAACATTGGACAGCCACATGCAGAAGAATGAAACTAGACCATTTCCTTACACCATACACAAAAATAGACTGAAAATGGATGACAGACGTCAATGTGAGATAGGAATATATTATAATCCTTGAGGAGAACACAGGCAACAACCTCTTCTACCTCAGCCGCAGCAACTTCTTCCTAGAAACATCTCCAAAGGCAAGGGAAGCAAGGGCAACAATGAACTACTGGGACTTGATCAAGATCAAAAGCTTTTACACAGTAAAGGAAACAGTAAACAAAACCAAAAGACAACCTGCAGACTAGAAGATATTTGCAAATGACATATCAGATAAAGGGCTATTTCCAAAATCTATAAAGAACTTATCAAACTCAACACCCAAAGAACAAATAATCCAATCAAGAAACGGGCAGAAGACATGAACAGACATTTCTGCAAAGAGGACATCCAAATGGCCAACAGACACATGAAAAAGTGATCAACATACCTCGGCAACAGGAAAATAGAAATCAAAACCAAAAAAAGAAATCAAAACCACAGTGAGATACCACCTCATACCAGTCAGAAGGGCTAAAATTAACAAGTCAAGAAACGACAGGTGTTGGCAAGGATGTGGAGAAAGGGAACCCTCCCACACTGTTGGTGGGAATGCAAGCTGGTGCAGCCACTCCGGAAAACAGTATGGAAGTTCCTCAAAAAGTTGAAAATAGAGCTATCCTAAGACCCCACAATCACACTACTGGGTATTTACCCCAAAGATACAAATGTGGTGATCCAAAGGGGTACGTGCACCCGAATGTTTATAGCAGCAATGTCCACAATAGCCAAACTATGGAAAGAACCTAGATGTCCATCAACAGATGAATGGATAAAGAAGATGTGGTGTATAAATACACAATGGAATACAATGCAGCCATCAAAAGAAATGAAATCTTGCTGTTTGCAACAATGTGGATGGAACTAGAGGGTATTATGCTAAGCAAAATAAGTCAATCAGAGAAAGACAATTATCAGATGCTCTCACTGATACGAGGAATTTGAGAAATAAGAGAGAGGATCATAGGGGAAGGGAGGGAAAAAATGAAACAAGATGAAACCAGAGAGGGAGACAAACCATAAGAGACTCTTAATCTCAGGAAACAAACTGAGGGCTGCTGGAGGGGTGTGGGGTAGGAGGGATGGGATGGCTGGGGGATGGACATGGGGTGGGTATGGTGAGCGCTGTGAATTGTGTAAGACTGAAGAATCACAGACCTACACCCCTGAGACAAATAATAAATTATATATTAATTTTTTTAAAGAAAAGTTCCAAGTATGCACATCAGAATTTATGAGAGATCAAGAATTCAGGTTAAGAAATCAGGAACAGGGGCACCTGGATGGCTTCCTCGGTTAAGCATCTGCCTTCGGCTCAGGTCATGATCTCCAGGTCCTGGCATGGAGCCCTGCACTGGTCTCCCTGCTCAGCGAGGAATCTGCTTCTCCCTCTCCCTCTGCCCCTCCCCTCCACTCACTCTCTCTCTCTCCCCCTTTCAGATAAATAAATAAAAATCTTAAAAAAAAAAAAGAACTCAGGAACGAAGGAACAGTGTATCAATTTTAGCAATTGATTTTATATACCGTGTTTCATCAACTCTAAGATACCATTTATGGGGGGAAATGCTGCCAATTAAATAATGAAACACCTTAGCTGTAAAACGCATCCCAATTTTGGAGGCGTTAAAATGTGGGGGGAAAAAGAATGGCAGAGAACTGATAAAATATCATAACTTTCCTCATTCATTTGTCCAGAAAACAAACCAAAGCAAAGTACCTTTTATAGAGTGCCTATAAGTCCCAAGCACTTTCCATAAATATTTCTGCACAATCCTCACATCCATTTAAAGTGGCTCATTATCCTCTCTGCTCTCTGCACTCCTGCCTCCCTAAACCACTTTTGATTTGTTGGACAGGACATTCTCTTCCCACCCAGGTGCCCTGTGAATATTATTGCCTCTCTCTGGACCCCAAGTCCTTTCCCACAGTTCATCCCTATACAGCCTTCAGGCATCCACCCTTTTGTTTCTGTCTCAAGAAAATATTTTCCTAGCAAGATGCTCATGTTAGTTATAGTTCAGCAAATCTAAGATGTTGTTAACTCTAAGACACACAACTATTATACCACTAAGAAAGAAAACCACGCTGACAATTAAATCATGACCCACTAGCAAGCATAATACGCATCCCAATTTCACAGATGTTAAAATGTGGGAGGAAAATGTATGCTTTGGAAGTGATGAAATCTGTAGTTTGATACAAGTCAGTGATTTTTAGAAAGACTTGATACACGTGCTGAAAGGTAATGTCACTTTCCGTACTATTTGTCTTTCTGAACAATGGATGAGTTGAAGAAAATTTTACTCACAAGAATTCTTAGGGAAACTGCAAACAGCGGGAAGACTCAGGAAGCCTGCCCCCTGTTGGAGAACTTGGAAGGTGAAGGGAGAAACATGAAGGGAGAGTAAGTCGGGGTGCGGGACAGAAAGTCAGCTAAGAGCTGCTGAGATAATGGAAAGTTCAGGAGGCAGTTGAAAGTCTTCCTCTATGAGAGCCCCAAAGCTGGATTAAATCTCCATGCTAACCAGCCCATCTATGGATTAAGAAAAAAAAAAAAAACCCACAAACAGGCAGAGGAAACTTGAACTCTGGTAAGTTCAGGGCAGAATCAGGATGACCAACGTGAATTCAGCCATGGAGATGGAGGGGACCCTGTGGAAGTCCAGTCCGGAAAGAGAACAGAGTGGGAAGAGCCCCGCATTTGGTTAAGCTGTGCAGCTGTGAGGTCCCAGCCACATTAACCTCCCAGAGCTGGAGATGGATTTGAGGTGATTGGGACACACAGGTTCATCTTCCACCTGCTTGGATGGCAGGGGAGCTGCCACCAAGCGGAGCACAGTTTTAGAATTGTTCTGAAGGTCAAGAATCTAGAAGCCAGAGAAGCTAAAGGAATTTGACCCTTGGAATCAATTTAGGGATACACAGCTGGTGACCATTAATAATTGCTATAAATATTGATGCTGTGTGCTATAGACTGAATGTGTGTCCCCCTAATTCACATGTTGAAACCCTAGTCTCCAACGTGATAGTAGTTGGAGGTGGGGGCCTTTGAGCAGAAATTAGGTTTAGATGATGTCACGAGGGTGGAGGCTCCATAATGAGATTGATGCCTTGATAAGGAGATGAAGAGACCAGACTGCACGGGCGGGTGCGCACCTGTGCACACTCCCTCTCCCCTCCCCCCCCCCCCCACTATGGGAGCACACAGCAAGAAGGCAGTCACCCATAAACCAGGAAAAAGGCCCTCACCAAGAACCAGACCATATTGGCATGCTGATTTTGGACTTCCACATCCAGCAATGTGAGAAACACACGTTTTTGTCTAAGCCCCCAAGTCTATGGTATTCTGCTATGGCTGTCCAAACTATGACACTGTAATTTGCAACCCCAACACATGGGTCTTCATGAGACCCGGACAGTTCAGAAAATGACTGGCCAAGCTATCCTGGGCAGATATGCACACCCAGGCTGAGGTGGCAGAATGACTGTACTTTCCAGCCAGTCTCAAATTAGTCTCACAGTGACTTCAAGTAGAAACAGAAGCACAGAGTGTCTTCCTAATGGGGCCCAGGAAATTAACCCCAGTCAGGAGGAAGACATAGAACACTCCAAAAAGCAGAAGATGTGGGCTCGGGCTGTGGTCTGTTTGTACTCCTTCTAAGTGTGGGTAAGTTTAGGTAGCAAGGGCTCAGCCGCATGGACTGACAGCCCCACAGAGACAAAATCCTCCAGCACTAGAGGGCGCTAGACTGGCACAGGGATTTAGACACAGGATGCGGAGCTAAGGGTGGGCAGGTAAGATACCTGCATAAAGGAAGCCAGGTGGGGACTCTGGAAGCTCCATCTAAAAGGAATCCAGAATCAGAACTTGCTGAGTATTGCCTCACGAAGAAGTAACCATGTACTCCCAGATTTTCCAGTAACAGAGACAAATGGAATTCTGATGTCTGCAGTGATTTTCTGGATCTTTAACTATTGGCAGCTACTTTATTTTATAAAACCTCAAGGGCTGTCTTCCTCCGATTCTCAGAAAAGAATTCTCAGAAAAGGGCAGGATGGGGATGCAGACAGAGGGCAAACAGAGGCCCTGGCTGCAGGAGGAGCCGATTTGAGGATTTTAGGGCAGTAAAGCACTTAGTGTACTTGGGAACTAGTGGAACACCCAGGCGGCTGGACCAGGGTAAATGGGCCCGAGTGGCGTGAGATGAGGCTGGAGGAGTGGCCTAAAGCTAGATCACAGGACGTAGGGGCGCACGCTAAGTGTACGGGCTTCGTGCAAGAGCTGCGGGGAGTTACTGGATAGACAGAAGCAGGGGCATGGCCTGACCTGATTCGTTTCACAAAGATCACTTCAGAGCAGGGTTTCTCCACATGGGTAGTATTGTCATCTGGGGTCAGATCATTCTTTGTTGTGGGGGCTGTCCTCTGCACTGTAGGATGTTCAGCAGCAGTCCTGGCCTGTGCCCACTAGATGCCACTAGCAACCTCCTCCCCTATTGTGGCAAACAATAACGTCTCCAAACAGGTCTAAGTGTCCCCCAGGGGGCAGAAGTGCTGAAATGGAGAACCACCGCTTTAGACGACAGCTCCAAAGGACACCAATGGTGGCAGGGAGACCAGTTAGAAGGTGCTTACAGAAATCCAGGGAAGAAAGAATTGTGACCGAAACTGGTGTGTGCTTTTGAGAGACAGAGAATAATCATAGTTGCTAGCTTGCCTTACAACAACCCATCTGTAGGTACTATTAGCACCCTGGGACGGACAAGAAAACTGAGGAACGGAGAGTTTAAGAGACTTGTCCCCAGTGGGAGAGCCAGGACTCAAGCACAGGCAAGTGGAATGTATTTTGGAGCCAGAATCAACAGGATTTACTTCTGGCGTAAGGTAGGGGAAGGCAAAGGGGAGCGCAAGTTTACTCCAGTTTGGGGCTTAAGTAATGGTAGGTGAAGATGACATCCACTGAGCAAAGAATGCTGTAAGAGGAACAGATTGTGGGGGAGAAGAGAGGAAGTAAAAAATTCCACTTTCAGACAATGTTACACCCGAGGTTCTCATAAGATATCCAAGAGAAGGGATCAAATAAGTGGTTGGGAGTGGCTTAGAATTATTCTGGATAAAAATTCTGGATTCATTCCCATTTAGACTTTTAGTTCCAGTTGTGGGTAAGATCACCTACATAGAGTAGAGATGAGAAGGAAAGTTGTGTAACCCTCCTATTGCTTTCTCTGTTCCCTTCTGCTTTCTCCTCCTCCTGAATAATCATCTGCCTGACTGGCAACTCTTTAAGGAGGTCATAAAGGCCAAGTTTGGCCCTTGAGTCATTCATCCTATTCCACTATTCAAGAGACCACCATTATTTGGCATCTTCTTTTCTGGAAGACCCATAACTCGGAGAGGTCTATAGTCTGTTTTTCATATTCCAGGCCATAATTAGCTCTCAAACCCTCAGACTGGTTAAGTACAAGTGGTAAAATTAGTGACTAAGAGTTCCATCTCTGAAGTCAGAATGCAAGGGTTTGAATACCAGCTCCACAATATATCAGCACATGAACGTGGGCAAGTTCCTTAAGCTCTCCAAACCTAAGTTTCCTCATCTGTCAAATGGGCTTGATAATAGCTCCTGAAGCTTATTGGCTTGTTTTGAGAAATAATGGATGCACATGGCAGGGTGCCTTGCCCACAGGAACTACTAAATAAGCATTAGTTGTTCTTATTAATTCAGATGAACCAAAACTAAATGGGCCATGTCGCTTGTAAAATTTCTTTTCAGTGAAGTCAATTCAAAGCGCTGACAGATGGAAAAGACAGCGATAGTTCCTCAGCCTAATTAGGTAGAGAAATGCTAGAAGAAGGCGAGTTTCTGTAGTGTGAAAAGACTGTGGTTACCCACGTGGTGAGATGCTATCAAGAGCCCTAAAAGAGCTCTCTGCCTCATCCTCATACTTCGTATTTCCTGACACATAAAACCCCATTTGCATAGGACAAAGCCTTCCGTTCCCGTGTTCAAGGATTTGGGGGGGAGTAAGAAGGTTAATGTGATCCTCACCAAGTATAACAAAAGTAAACAAGGCAAACCCCCGAGGGCAAATCTCAGCTCCTTCTCAGATCTATGGACAGGGAATAATTCCTTTGCTTTTGGACAATAAAGGGAATGTCTCTCTGTTGTTTTGATGATAACAAAGATACAGTCCTGGGCATTAAGGCTGGACCACAGAGGCTCTCATTTCCACTGTGTGTCAGAACCACCAAGTGAGATTCTGAATTCAGACAAGGCCTCACTCTCAGAGATTCTGAGGCAACTGCTGGGGGTACAACCACTTTGGAGCACTATTTGTCAGTTTCGTATAAACATACATCTGCCCTATGATCCAGAAAATTCACTCCTAGGGCTTCACTTAACTGAAATGAGTGTTCATGTCCACCAAAAGACATGCACAAGAATGTTCAAGGCAGCCTCATTTATAGTAACACAGAAACTGGAAACAACCTAAATGTACGTGTATAGAAGAATGGACAGTGTAGTAGACATATGCCATCAAATACTACACAGCAATGGAAAAAGAGCACACCTCTGACACAACAGCATGGGTGAATCTCACTCATAACACTGAGTGAAACAAGCCAGGTACGAGAGTATTTATTCTATGATCTTATTTTTATGAAGTTCAAAAATAGGCAGGATTCATCTATGGTGAGAGAGGACAGAAGAGTGGTAACCCTTGGCGGAAGGTGATGAATGGAAAGTGTTCTTCTGAGGTGCTGGGAATGATCTATCTCTTGACCTGGGTAATGGTAACAGAAGTGGATATGTATGTAAAAATTCACTATGTTGTAGTCTTAAGATTTTTGCTCTGTCTGTATTTGTTTGCTTATTTTAAATCTCAATTACAAATAACCTTCAAAATGTTAAAATTATAAGTGATTCTTAATAAATGGCCAGAATTGAGAACTGCTACCACCAGGCTCCCATGAGAGCCAGAGGATCGTTCTCCTACCCACCCCCAGCTTTGTCCTTAGGTAGCAAATTTCACCATGTCATTCCCTGCTCTTATAAAACTGCCCATGAAGCTTCCGAGAGGCCAACAGAGAAAGCACTAAGTGCATCATTTAAAATTCCTAGCAAGGCTATTATCTTCACTAATTCAGCCTTCCTGCACTCTGCCATTGCTAATGTGGGTTGAGAATTCTCTTGTCAGTCTTTAAACTCTGCAGGTGAGGCCCATATGTCCAGGAAGAAATCTATGGCATAAAGAGCTCTTAACATTCTCCTGGTTTAGAACTTACCCTGTCTTCACTGCAAGTCCAAGCAAGGACTTATGAAATATTAGATGTAGGAGCCTGAGAAAAAATCCACTCCGAGGCCTAGATAGGTGAAGTGATTTGTCTTACGTCACCCAAGAAATCAGTAATCTAGTAATCTCCTGACATTCACACTACCTTGACACCCTGACAGTTTGCCATTAGCATGCATTTCTGATTATAGAACGGTCCCCAGAGCCGTCTGGTGAATGCTAAAAGTGACGGCAGAGGTCTTGGGAGGTTTGGTTTTTGTTTACGGAACATTTTTTTCACCCAGGCATTAGCTAAAAACGCACCTTTTATCTTTAGCGTTACACTCTGTTGACATGGCGCCAATAATCCTAGGGCCCCTGTGTGTGCCCAGTCATTCATCTGAGGGTGCCGGATTACCCCAAACTATCTCAATCTGAAAAGTGAAGAGTGAGAGAAGGGTAGAAATGTTACAATGCAAAAGACACTGATCAGATACAGGGCTGTAATCCAAATTTGCCTCCCAGTTGATCCTGAATCATTAATCAGTTTGTTAACCTATAAAATGGGAAAATGAGGTAGGGTTCAAATATTTCACTGATTATTATAAATATCAAATGAGACAAGGCCTATGAAACTACCTAAAGCCTTTACCCAAACACCCAAGGCTTTCTCCCTTTTATTCATGCTACTAAATGTGCCTGTGAAGTCAAAGGAGGAAGACTTAGTTGGAAATGTGCTGATGGATGGTTTCTCTGCTAAAATATTTTCCAGCAAAAGACATCTTGTTAATAAGCTACTGTGTATACTATAACATATATTTTGCAATTTATCTACCTCCTGCAGGATGTCAAAATAATTCCCCTATAATATCTCTAAAATATAGTCAGCCATCTCTGGATTTATTATGTGAATATACATTTGCATAATGATGACTGAATTTACACATCATGCATCTTTCCAGAATTTTGGCTTCCATTACTCTTTCTTTTAAAATCACAAGTCTTGTTACAAAATGCAAGAGTCTCTAAGCATGGTTACCATTTTCTTCAGCATAAAAATAGGTGATGGCAGCTGGGTTCCAACTGTTAGCCTGGAGGTGAGAGATTAGTAGCCACTGATAACAAATTTGGAATTTTTCCTGCATTGGTCAAAGAAGAAATGGTCATGGCAGCAACCCTAGCCTCAGTAAGACGGCAGAACACTTGAAGCAGAAGCACTGCTACTACCCCCATTTTATCTGTTGGTGGGAAAGCTATTGCCTACCCTAATCCAAGGGGAGTGAAAATAGAGAGGAAGTGGCCCCAGTAGACACTAAACTGGCACTGTTGTTTGGCTGTCCCAAAGTCGTTCCCAGCCCCATTCTCCCTTGCTGTCTCACACTACAGAGAGTGAAATGCCAAGTGCTTTCACGTATTCTCTTTGCAGCTTTGGGTTGTCATATGACAACCCCAGCTCTGGCTCATGAGATACAACTGGATTTTTACCTTTTTTTGTCCATAGGGTATATCTCATTTACAGTGAAGGAGTGCCTGGGTGGCTTGGTCGGTTAAGCGTCTGACTCTTGATTTCCGCTCAGGTTGTGATCTCAGGGTTGTGGGATTAAGCCCACATCCAGCTCCAGTCTGGGTGAGGAACCTGCTTGGGATTCTGTCTCTCTGTCTCTGTCTCTGCCCCTACCCGCTCCCCCGTCCCCCACCAGGGCATGCATGCTCTCTCGCTGAGGAGAAAAAAAGGAATATACAGTCAAACCACTGTTGTTTTAAAGTCATTTGAAATATTTCTTGTCTCTGTACTTTTGCCACTGACGACTTATACCTTTGGACTCGTTTGTTTTATTCTGCCATTTCACTTTTAGGAAATTCTTTTTATTTTTTTAATTAATTTTTAAAAAGATTTTATTTATTTATTTGACAGAGAGAGAGATCACAAGTAGAGGGAGAGAGAGAGGGGGAAGCAGGCTCCCTACTGAGCAGAGAGCCTGACGAGGGGCTCAATTCCAGGACCCTGAGATCATGACCTGAGCCAAAGGCAGAGGCTTTAACGCACTGAGCCACCCAGGCGCCCCAAGGAAATTCTTTTTAAATTTAATTTTGTTTAGAATTATGTAAAATATTGACATAATTCCAAAGTCAAGTCTACGAAACAAATTTATCAGAAAATCCAATTTCTATCCCTATCTCCTCGACCTGGTTTCCTCCTTCTTCCAACATGTAGCTATTTTTAAACTTTTTGGCTTATTTTTCCATTTTTTTCCCTTTTCTTTTTAAATAATTTTAGATCTACAGAAAGTTGCAAAGATAACACAGAGAGGTCTCATATAGCTTTCATCCAGTTTCCCCAAATGTTACATCTTACTTAACCATGGTAATTTCTCAAAACTAAGAAATTAACAATGGTATAATATTATTAACTAAACTACAAACTTCTTTCATATTTCATTATATTGTTGTTGGCCCACTGATGTCCTTTTCCTGGGCCAGGACCCCATCCAGGACCCTGCACTAGATTTATTTGTCATGATTCCTAAATCGTCTCCAATCTGAGATGGTTTATCAATCTTTCTTTGCCTTTCATGATTTTGACACCTTTGAAAAGGACTGGTCAGTTAGATTATGTAAGTTCCTCAATTTGAGTCTAAATGATAATTCTTCATGAGTAACTTCAGGTTATGCATTTTGGGCAAGAAAACCATAGAAGTGATGGTGTGCCCTTCTCAGGGTATCCTATCAGGAGGTACATGTCAATTAACCCCATTACCAATTAGGTTAATTTGGTTAAGGTGGTGTCTGCCTAGGTTTCTCCACTGTAAAGTTATTATTTTTCCCTTTGTAATTGCTAAATATTCATGGAGAGATACATTTAAACTACACAACTATCTTATTTCTGGTTAAACTTGCTTTTTTTTTTTAAGCTGGGTGATGAGTACTTGCAGATGATTGGATTTGTGTGTGTTCCAAAATTTCCATAATAAAGCTTATTTAAAAAGCTTTATCTTTTTATTATTTTTATTATGTTATGTTAGTCACCATACAGTACATCACTAGTTTTTGATGTAGTGCTCCATGATTCATTGTTTGCATATAACACCCAGTGTTCCGGGCAATACGAGCCCTCCTTAATACCCATCACTGGGCCAACCCATCCCCCCACCCCCCTCGCCTCTGAACAACTCAGTTTGTTTCTCAGAGTCCAGTCTCTCATGGTTCATCTCCCCTCCGATTTCCCCTGCTTCATTTTTCCATTCCTTCTCTGAATGTCCTCCATGCTATACCTTATGTTCCACAAGTAAGTGAAACCATATGATAATTGACTTTCTCTGCTTGACTTATTTCACTCAGCATAATCTCCTCCAGTCCCATCCATGTTGATACAAAAGTTGGATAGTCATCCTTTCTGATGGCTGAGTAATATTCCTTTGTATATATAGACCACATCTTCTTTATCCTTTCATCTATTGAAGGGCATCTCAGCTCTTTCCACAGTTTGGCTATTGTGGACATTGCTGCTATGAACATTGTGGTGCACATGGCCCTTCTTTTCACTACATCTGCATCTTTGGGGTAAATACCCAGTAGTGAAATTGCTGGGTCATATGGTAGCTATTCTTAATTTTTTGAGGAACCTCCATACTGTTTTCCAAAGTGGCAGCACCAACTTGCATGCCCACGAACAGTTTAAGAGGGTTTCCCTTTCTCCACAACTTCTCCAACATTTATTGTTTCTTGCCTTGTCAATTTTTGCCATTCCAACTGGTGTAAGGTGGTATCTCAATGTGGTTTTGATTTGAGTTTCCTTGATAGCTAATGAGGTTCAACATTTTTCATGTGTCTGTGAGCCATTTGTATGTCTTCTTTGGAGAAGTGTCTGTTCATGTCTTCTGCCCATTTTTTGACTTGATTATTTGTTTTTTGGATGTTGAGTTTGAGAAGTTCTTTATAGATCTTGGATATCAGCCCTTTGACTGTAGTGTCATTTGCAAATATCTTCTCCCATTCTGTGGGTTGCTGTTTTGTTTTGTTGACTGTTTCCTTCACTGTACAGAAGATTTTTATCTTGATGAAGTCCCAAAAGTTCATTTTTGCTTTTGTTTCCTTTGCCTTTGGAGACATGTCTTGAAAGAAGTTGCTGTGGCTGATGTCGAAGAGGTTACTGCCTATGTTCTCCTCTAGGATTTTGATGGATTCCTGTCTCACATTGAGGTCTTTCATCCATTTAGAGTTTATCTTTGTGTATGGTGTAAGAGAATGGTCCAGGTTCACTATTCTATATATAGCCGTCCAATTTTCCCAGCACCATTTATTGAAGAGACTGTCTTTTTTCCACTGGATATTTTTTCCTGCGTTGTTGAAGATTATTTGACCATAGAGTTCCAGCAGCTGTCCTGGTCCACGAGTTAGCCTTGACAATGGAGGCAAGGCTGAGAATAACCAATAAGAAAGATAGAAGGTGTCTGGGTCTTTGATTCCATGGAGCCCCCATTACAAGTCTTGAACTTTTCAAATTATTTGCACATGAAAGATAACTTTCTATGTCAGGTAAAATAGCTTTTTTTGTTTGTTTGTTATTGTTGTTGTTGTTGTATGAAGATGGACTTGTGTGTCAGTGAACCTAATCTTGACTTTGTAATTGGTGTGACCATCTCTCTTTCTGGTCTATGTGTCTTAAACAGTTTTACTGAAGTTATAATTCACATACTATATCTGCTTAAACTTTTCTCTACTTATTTTAATATACATTATTAATTTTTACTTAAAACAATTACTACCATAGCTTTTGCCAAATGGTGAGTTTCTACTTCCATCATTCTTTCCATATTTATTATTAAAATTTCATCAAAAAAAGAACTTTTTCTTCTCCTTCATTTATCATTTTGCTCAATTAATTATTTACGTCAGTATGGATTCATAGAAATTTATCTTATTCTATAGGTTATAATCCAATACAAGTCGTTATTTGTTTTGTTGCTCATATTTTCTCAGATTTGGCCACTAAGAGCTCCTTCAAGTTGACTCATATGTCCTTTCAACTCATCCCCATGACTTTTTAGCACTTTTACTTTCTGACACCACAAGATGTTTCCTATATTTTCCCTGCCCCACCCCTATAATCAGTCATTTTTCTAAGGAGTCCTGGTTCCTTTTTCTGGAGAATGATTTTTTTTAAGCTTTTTTTTTTTTTAAAGATTTTTTATTTATTCATTTAACAGAGAGAGAACACAAGCAGGCAGAGGCAGGCAGAGGCAGAGAGAGGAGCAGGCTCCCTGCGGAGCAAGGAGCCCGATGTGGGACTCGATCCCAAGATGCTGGGATCATGACCCAAGCCAAAGGCAGTTGCTCAACCAACTGCGCCACCCAGGCGTCCCTGGAGAATGATTTTTTAAAACCAAGATTTAGGTACTGTATGTGCTCCTGGTTACTGGGGTGTCATTGAATTTCACCAAAATTATTATTATTATTATTTTGCTCTGCAAAAGGTACTGTTAAGAAAATAAAAGACAAGCCATAGATGGGAAAAAAGATTTCTTTTTTTTTCTCCCCAAATTTGTTTATTTTAATTTTTCAGTGTTACAAGATTGATTGTTCATGCACCACACCCAGTGCTCCATGCAGTACATGCCCTTCTCGATACCCACCACCAGGCTCACCCACCCCCCCCTCCCTCCCCTCCAAAACCCTCAGTTTGTTGCTCAGAGTCCACAGTCTCTCCTGGTTCATCACCCCCTCCAATTTCCCCCCATTCGCCCTTCCCTTCCTTCTCACGATGCCCTCCATGATTTTCTTTATACTCCACAC